>CM077082.1:24812283-25491994 GCA_039513925.1 Platanthera zijinensis | reverse complement strand
TCTCCAAAAACCCTAAGCATCAACGATAATCTTAACAATGAAGAAGAGATCGCAAGCGGAGGTTTATGGAGGAAGAATAGTGAAATGGGGCAAGTAAGGAGCATCAGGTTTTTTACTGAAGCGATGGAGGAGAGATCTCAGGCGGAGGTTTTAGGGGCGTCGGGCTTTTTTCTACAGGGAGGAGGAGGTGAATCGTTGAAGATGTCGGGAGCTACAGAGATGAGGGTGTTGAGGGGGAGCGAGATCGAGAGTTGGCATTCAAGCGGCGATGGCGGTGACCCGATTTCTGATATGGGAGAATGGAATCGGGTTTTTGCGGGATAGAGGGAGGCGGGGTGAGCGTTGTTTGGCTATATGCAAAAACTATTTTTAGGTGATCTACCTTGATCGGACGGTGGAAAACTTTTCATGTCTTATTGTTCAACCAATAACCTAGCCATGATATTCTTTTTAATATAGTCAAGTATAGATATATATACATATATAAAATTGTAAATAATTTTAATAGGGTTAAAGGTGCATCAATTTTATTTTTCTACATTAAATTTAGTTTAAATGTCTATATAAATACGTTCATACATGCACACATACATATACAATCAAGTATATAAGAAATAGATATTTCTACGACAAAAAAATAATAAGAAAAGGCGAAGCTCTCGTTTTCTTTCAGCACGTGCTTGTAGCTAGGCAGTCTTTGGCATCTAGATTTGGGCGGACATGCAGTTGTGATTACAATCAACGTAGATTATGACCAAACAACACAAAATAGTGGAAACCTAACTAACTAATGCATTCGACGTGGGCGGCGACATTTTTCGTGGGCGGCGACATTTGACGTGGGCGGCGACATTTTTCGTAGGCAACCGTGAGAGCAATGTCACGGGCCTCCGGGCCTACGTAAGTGCAATGACATGGACCTCCGGCCCTACGTAGTTGCAACAACACAGGCCTCCAACCCTACGATCCAATCCAAACTCCAGATCCAATCCAAACCCAAAATACATAAAACGTTTGGGATAGAATTTTATTACACACCAAAAATTCAATACCTGGAAGAAGATGGTGCTCAGCCAACTGCTAGATTATTTGTGAGAATAACAATTGAAACTCTGTGAAATGATTACAACTTGGGATATAAGAAATATCAATAGATAGCAAGAAAATTAGAAGCAAGCAATTAGAAGGTAATTTTGATTCATTAGGAAAAAAAACAGATAGTTTACCTGCAATATTTTTTTTATATCTCAGAGTGTTGTGGTGAGTTCACCTGCACCAAATCGTAGTCAATGTTTGGAGTTCACCTGCACCAAATCGACACAGCATTAATGATATGTTCACATATAATGAACAGATATAGCAAACAATATCATCCCACCTATTATATTGAACATCATTGCGTGCATTAGAAATCACAATTAATCATGTTTCAAAAATCAAAAGAAAACAACACAATTAATCATGTTGTAACTATTGAAATCAAGTTATTAAAAAAATGAGTTCAGCCATCATTCAGGAAGTCCAAAATAGCAAATAATCATAGAAATTAAGAAGAAACTGAAAGTCAGGCACAATGAAAGTGTAAGCTCTATAGAGGTATCAAAAACCATAAAGAACAATAAATAAATCTCTCAAAACAAATTTTAATCAAAAATTGGAAAAGGAGATCCTGATTTAATTTGTGATGCAGAAAAAATTAGAATAAAGTGATGAAAATCCCTAACTCAAGTATAAGCAGTCATAATTTAAATCACTGAAAGGTATCAAATCATCAAGGCTCGCCGAGAAATCTGCTTCCTGGACCCTCACTGTTGGAGTAGTCTAGTGTAATGTAGTTTACTCATTTGTGAACCGATGTTAGTGCAGTCCATAGAACTGTTGTTAGGGAAGATTTGTGAACTGCGGTTAGAGTAATCCACGGAACTGCTCTAATGGAATTCAGTGAACAGCGTACTGCTCTAATGCAGTTCAGCCATTCATGAATTACTATTCGATTAGTACTATTAACTGCTATTAGACCACTTAACTGATATAATACAGTCCATCTAAGTACTGCCCATGAATACCTATCATTTCTGTTCTTCCTCTGGATCTGAATCAGTAAAAATAGATTTTGGCTAAGCCTCTTCATATGAATATTTATGAATGGCCTCTCTTGGATCTTGTTCCATCCATGTCTCTTTTATCAAACCACCTTGGAGCAACATAATATATCAATTCCCAGTAATCATAATTGCATATATTTATTTCTCTGTTTGACTATTTGATAAAATAATGAGGCTAGACCGAACTCCGAAGGTAACATGGATAAATCAAATAGAGCGGAGATGGAAGTCACATATTTCAAAATTTTAATGAAATTATAAAGGAGATGGATTTTAAGATTCAGGCAAACTAAAGCGAGAATAATGAATAAAACGTCAAGTTCGAGTTAGGCCGTGCAGTAGCCATAGGAACTAATCATCATGGATTCTCTAAACCCGATTCCAAATTGAATTCTTCCCAAAATCCCAAGCAGAACTTAGAGAGATGAGTTCTTCATTTCAGGTTGTCATTCCCATATTCATTTCCATTTTCAGAAG
This sequence comes from Platanthera zijinensis, assembly GCA_039513925.1. Classification (NCBI taxonomy): domain Eukaryota; kingdom Viridiplantae; phylum Streptophyta; class Magnoliopsida; order Asparagales; family Orchidaceae; genus Platanthera; species Platanthera zijinensis. The sequence continues at coordinate 25,489,412 of CM077082.1, read as the reverse complement.
ATTGAAAAGAAAAGGGGAAGCTCACGACATGTTTGTAAATCTGATTCTCTCCTGTCAAAACACCTTTCTAAACCAAGGTTAAGCTAGAAAATTAGATAATTACCCAAATCTAAGCAGGATGAAGCATGAGAGGCGGGGGGTGGGGGGGTCGCCCGTAGATTTGGGGATATACCGGCTAGAGGTGACGGAAGCTGCGGGTGTGGTAGTAAATAAAAGTACAGGCAGTGGAGTACCTGTTTATCCGATGGATTATTATGCCCTAGGATCTCAGCGTCCTTTCCGATTGCAAGACCCCTGAAATCAGGGATGATGCGGATCAAAGATCTGTTGGGGGGCTTGAAGCAGCAAGATGAGTAGAGGGGCGTCGATGCCAAGAAGCAGCCAGGTGATGCCGAGCCGTGGAAATTGCCGAAGTACAGCGGGAAGGAAGAGGCGCGGCGTAGAGATTGTTGGAGGAAGTATTGGAAACGCGGAGAGCACCGAGCGTGGATATCGGTCGGCGAGCGAGCGAGCGAGGAAGAAGAGCAGTTCGGGGAGTCCAGAATTACGGCGCAAGATGAGATGCGAGTAGGGGAGGAAAGCCTAGGGTTGAAATGTCCAGGCCGGGATACCGGGTCGAAGGAGATCTCCCGCAAGTAAAAAAACTTTACCCTTTTTTTTTTCTTTCGTGTCTAAATTTTTTGATCATAGGATTTGTGGAGTTCAGGTGATCTCGCGTGCTGGTTTCGCGGAGTTTCACCTGAACACCAGAGATTCTGAATCCGTCGAAGGTCTCGAAGGAGACGAAGGAGTTGGAGCGAATATATTTTATGTGTGGGTTTGGTCAATGTTTAAATGGGCAGTCAGGAGTGTTATCCGCACTACAGTTTTGGTTATCCGCACTTTTTTTTTCTCATTTTTTCGCGTCTTTTAGAAATACGTCTTGTACATGCATTTTTACGAAAAGTGTTCAACACCAAAGTTGTAGATCTCATCGAGATCTACACCAATGAGATCTACAACTTTGGTGTTGAACACTTTTCCTGAAAATGCATGTACAAGACGTATTTCTAAAAGGCGCGAAATCTGGGTGTATTTCCATAGTACGTCTTGTACATGCATTTTCAGGAAAAGTGTTCAACACGAAAGTTGTAGATCTCGATGAGATCTACAACTTTGATGTTGAACACTTTTCCAGAAAATGCATGTACAAGACGTATTTCTAAAAGGCGCGAAAAATTTGGAAAAAAATATTTGCGAATAACCAAAACTGCAGTGCGGATAACAATCACCTTTTCTTAATGTCTTGATTGCAGATCTACATGGACGGTTGTGATCGTCTTATATCTCATTTACCTTGTCATGGAACCTAAAACGATACTTCTTTTAATATAGTGCGAGTGACAGGCACGGGCCTTCGGCCCAGGGGGTATTTGTCGTGGGCGCGACAATTGTCGTGGGGGCGACATTTGTCGTAGGGGCAACATTTGTTGTGGGGGTGATATATATACATGAGCTTATTCACACGGGCTACGTCCGTGCTCGAAGCTCTTGGGCGACCTTCGGCCACATTTAGATGGGCTTCTCCAGCCTGCGCACAAACTTCGCCCGTGCTCAATGTGACGTTGCGGACTGTGCCTGCCTGTGAGTGGGTTGCACACGCACCCAAAGTCTTTTTTTTTTCAAAACATATGCATATGAGTACCTAAAATGACCGCAAAAAATATTAAGTATTATTCCTATTTTTATTTTATAAAATTTTGCAAATTTTAATCTATAAAAATTATTTTATCTCTCTCTTTTTATCACTCTCCCCTCTCTCTACTCTCTCCAGCCCCCTCTCTCTCCCTCCCTCCTCTCTATCTCTCCCAACTCCCCCCCCCCCCTTCTCTCTCATGATCCAAGGGTCAATATTCAATTTTTGGTGTGGCTTCAAATATCTACATTTTCTTATATATAAGATAAGATAAGATATTGTTGGTCTATATAATAGAGTTTATACTTGGAAGGCTTAGTGGATAAAACTTGTATATATTGTATTAATATATATTATATTATGCAATTTCAAAGATTGCAGGAATTGTGTATGCATGAGGGTATGTGATGTGTAAATGTCACTAATTTTTGTTTAGCAACGCGAAGATAACATTTAGTGATTTTTACAAGTATGACTTCAAAATATGTGAGCCGAAGTAAAAGCCACATAACGTTGTTCTAGCTGTTTCTTTGAGAAGATGCCAGTTCCCCCCTATCTCCTCCTTTTCTTCATCTCCCCCTCTTTTTCTCTCTCCCCCCTCCCTGGGGCCGGTTAGGGCCTCACTCTAGTCAACTGAATCCGACTGAATTTCTTTAAAAAATCTTTTAAAAAACATTTTCCTAATCCCTCTCTTTCTCTCCCGCAACCCTCTCTTTCGCTCTCCCTTTTTCTCCCGCAGGATCTCTCTCTCGCTTGCTCTTCTCAGTCGGCGCCCTCGCCTGAAGCCCCCTCTCTGTTTCTTCTTCTTCTTTAGGATGGCGATAACATCGTGAGTTCATTCCCTTCCCCTTCCCCTTCCTCCCGTGCCGCGATCTTCCTCGCCATTTCTTCTGGTGCAGCGATCTTCCTCTTGTGCAGCGACCTTCTCTCCAGGCATTCCCACAGGAATTCTTTTATTCATTCTAGCCATTTATCTTCGGTTGTGCTTCTTGGGCTGATCCTAGAGTTCTGAAATTGTTCCCTAGGTTCTTCTACTGCAGTACTGCACTCCTTTCCTCCTCTTCCCCTCTTCTTTTTTTTCATCGACGGTGGATTTCATCTCTAGGACTTATTAGGGCTCTGATTTCTGGAAGAATTAGATAGTTCATGTTTGACTTGGGAGGATGAATTTTCATATGCTTATCCATTCACTTCAGATTATCACCCATCATCATAGAGGGAATCATTGGCATGGTTGTGAACCTTTGCATAAGAACGATGCATATAAATTCTCTCACACTCTCCTTCTTTCTTTGTCTCTTCTCTACACCCGCTTAAATAGGTGGAGCTGGTCTAGACTCATCGAGGAGGGCTTGCGATCTCATGCAACCCGCGAGCTTTCTTTCCTCCTCTGATTCTGAGAATGGACTAAAGGCACATAAATTGGGCTTGAATTTAACATTGGTGGATTGGATTAAATTCACTAATGATATATGCGCACTAGTACGCATCATCAGGCCGACAAATCCCTCGATACCTGATTCCTTCTTGCAAATCTTTCGCTGGAGACAGAGATGGGCGGGATATCTCAATCCTTCTTTGCTCGTTGGAGGCTTTTCTTCTCTGCTCTCTGGAGGCTTTCCTCTCTGCTCGCCCAACCCTAAGCGGAAATCTCGCACTCTGCCATCTCCCTCTCGCACTCAACCTCGCATCCTCCCGTCTCCCTCTCACGCTTGACGCCTCCTCCCTCTCACGGCCGTCGGGCGCCGGCCGCTGGAGAAGAAGAATGAGTTGATTGGAAAAGCGCAAGAGACGGCCGCCGGAGCTAGAGAGGGAAGAGCAGGTGGCGTGGGCAGCCAAGGAAAAGCCGCTCTCTCTGGCTGCTGTTAATCTCCGGGAAATTCATCTACTGTCTCACTCTCCTTCTCCGGTTCCCCGGATTTCTTCTCCGGTGCTTCCAGCTGCTAGCACCCCACTCTCTTCTCTCGCACTGCGTCACAAGACTTTTGCACTATTCACTCCGCCTGAACCCCGTGTCTCCTCTCTTGTCTTGTTCTTCTCCCATTTCTCCGGGAGGGGATGGCACGGTACTCATCTCTTGGGCTTGTAGCTTTCGACTGGTCTCTCCACTTCCTCTTTCCCTCCCTTTCTCTCTCACTAACGCCGTCAACATGATTTCTCTTGTTTTCTTGAGTCGATGAAGACAGCTCACGGTTCTGCTTCGAGGGCCCACTATGGTGCTAGAAAAATAAGACCACAAATTTTTCTACAGCTGAAGATGAATATTTTGTGACAGCTGCTTGATTGCCACTAATGGATTTCTTCATTGAAAGGGCTAATGCATTGAGGAAGGGCTGGAGAGAAGGATTTTCAGGCAACCGGTGCTTTCGTATTAGGGTTCCAAGATAAGATCGAAGGATAAAACTCTACTCTCTCTCTCTCTTTCAATATCTATATATGCATTTTTTTTTGCGAGTTGAGGAAACACTGATATTGGGGATCAAACTATTGGGGGTGATGCTGAATCATTGACGGGAGAGAAGGATGGCCTGTGGCGAGGCTTCTCAGGCAACCTGTGCAACCCATCATAACGTTGGAGGGAGGTTGGATGGCAGGTGAGAGTTTTTTACAATGCCGCGGAGGATGTCCTGGCGAGTCTTCTCTGCCCCTTCTCCTTCTCTTTGACTAGTTTGGAAATGATCCGAGCCCCAAGTTCTCCACTTAGGCTTTGTTTGACGCTGCTATTTTGCTCCAGTGATTTTGGTTAAAAATGCCACCGTCATAGAACATATGTTTGGCATTACTGCGCTAGGCATCCTGATGTGTTCTTATTCTTCTTCCTTGCTCTTGTTCTTTGCTTTCACTGCTTACCTTGAATGGATTTCTTCCTTGAAAGAGACAATGCACGGAGGATGGCCTGGAGAGTCTCCTTAGGCAACCCGTGCATCCATGGTTGGTGTGCAAGCAAGATAAAATGCTCAAAAATTGGGATGGGGGAGAGAGATATATTTGAAGATGTGTTCAACTGTGAGCCTATTTTGTTAGAGTTTCACTTTGCAATTGTTGACATGCTTAATGAGATTTTATTTGCATCAAGTAGAGGCGATGAGGAATCATAGAGCTGACATGGACTAATGATGTCTTTTTTCCTGTTAAGGGAATTGAGGATGGCCTGTGGAGAAGGCTTCTCAGGCAACCCCTGCAACTATCATTAGCACTGGAAGGTGGTTGGAAGATGAGTGTTTATTCACTATCTCCATTTCACCTCTTCATGGAGTAGTTTGGAGATGATCCGAGCCTCCATTTTCCACTTTTCCTCTGAAGCCTTCTTAGTTTTTTTAATAATTATTAATTTAGGATTTGTTTGCTCGAGCGTTTTCTCTAACTTGTGTTTTTCAAATAACACAAGTACAAATTTTGGACTCACCAATTCCCCAAATATCGATTTATACTTGATTTCAACCTTAGGGAGGGAGCTCAATTAAGAATCTGCTTATCTTCATAAGAGGCTTCTCTGGCAGCACTTTACTGTTTTTTCCATGGATAAAACAATGTTTTGAATGGTGCTCTCCCTACGGTTGGATTCAGACATAAAATACCATTTTGGGGGCATTGATATCTCCAAATTGAGACTGTTCAAACAAGCAAAAATAGGTGCTTCTGAAAATGCAACAGAGAGAAACTTTCAAACAAACGGAGCATCAATTTAATTCCTTGATTTCATTCTCACCTTAATAATTTATCTCTTTCTCTATACACACACATACATATATTTCCTTAATGGTATGTTCTTTATTTCTGAAAAATTGGTGATCCAGAAGACCGAAACAAAACAATGTTATTCGTCAACTCAAGATCCAACCATACACAATTACTAACATCTTCTTTCAAGAAAACTATAAAAAGACCCCTGGACATTCATTTGAGGCAAGCAACCAAATAGACGAGTGAGCTCTGAGGTTTACCAACGAGAATGTGAGACTTAGAGTGTTCCTTCACTTCGAATTTTCTCAGTTCTCTCTCAAGTATGCTGGATCTCAACACTCACGTGGACACTTCAGCAAAACAAAAGAAGACATGAGAACGCTCACGTGGATGATCCAGCTCCGAGAACTGTATTTTTTCTTCGTTCAATTCTTTGTCTTCAAGGCTTGTAAATGGAGAGCAGCTCTATCGTCCTCCGAGGATCTAACACTTTTGTAACCTCAAGGAACCTAGTGAATTTTGGTCTGGCACGGATCCGACAAAAAATGCCTTGATGAACACGATATACATACAAATTGATACACACTTGGTTCACCTTGCGCTCTTTAGCTAAAACTGTATATCTTGCAAAAAAATTTGTCATTAATGATTTGTTCACGATCAAACACTGTTAATTTTACACAAAATAGACAGTGACTGCAAAACTCAAATAAAATGTGATGTCACAATTTGACAATATGATATAAATTTGGAGTTAGATAAGATCATATGAAGGTAAGAGAGCACAACTATACAACAATAATTGTAAAAAACCACTTTGTGTTCATGGCACCAACTTTTCGGGCATAACTATAGAGCCTCATTTGCCTATCAAATAAAAAGAAGACCCGAGACAAGTTCCAAGTAGTTCAAAAATATTTCCAAATACAAAGTGAGACCTTCTCTTTCTGAACATGTAACATGATTGATGCTCATATATTAAGAAAAGAGAACAAAATATTCAAAGAAATAATTTCTCTAATCGAGTGCATAGCCATTTCCTTCCTATAATTCAGAACACAGTAAGTGTCTTCAATGCGCTTCCAGATGGACATTGTTTTAACTGTGTTATACATTAGTGAGGCAGTTAACATGAGTGATATTTTGTCATCAAATTATAAAATATCTTTCAAATTAAGTGAGTTGCAACAAAGAGAACTCATGTTTGATGAGCTCTTTGAAAATTTTAAACTAAGTCTCCGTTTGGCACGGTGGCGGCGGTCATGAATGCATGGGTTAAATCGTCATTCGTTAAGAATCACTTAATAAACATCATCTGTTTGAACAAAAAAGTGGATGAGGTTCCTTAGGTGGGCTTTAACAAATGACAATTTAACCCTCGTGTTCATGACCGCCGCCACCGTGCCAAATGGAGCCTACGGGAATTACTAAATACACTCGATCATATTGTCGTGCCCACTCTACTAGTAAAGTGAATGTACATGTATATTATAAAATTTGTTGTAATCTAGAGCTGCAATGTTTGGGTTGTTCAAGCATCTAAGCCACACTGTCACATTTTTTCCATTGGATAAATCGATTCCTCGAGGCAGAAAGATAATTTTCATGCAATTTATTAATGAAAATCTTTTGTGTTGGATTTTGCATGAAAGCATGATGCTCACTGCTATAAATCAACTCCTCTCTTTTTCTTACAATTTTATTTCTTTCATGTTAACATGACACTAATATTATTTTATATGATCATTGAAGAATTAATATCGTACCAATTTTGTGGAGCATTTAGAAGCATTAACCAGGAGATGGTTTTTGTAGGGGAGAACATTTCTATTCTTCATGAGTTCACGTAATCATTAAAACTGTATAAATTTGCTATTTTTTGTGCATGTGTGAACATTATTATTTATATTTGGAAAATTTTGTTCAAGATTTTCTAATTTTTTTGTATTAACTTTCTGGTTTGTAAACAACAACAAAAATCCGTGATTAGCCGTTTGGGGGTAATGCCAGACATTTTTTCAATGCATGTTATGTGATTAGTAGTTTTGAAGAAGGTGGCGAGGACCGTGCGTTGCGCTGTGATTACCACCCTTTGTTGTCTCCGTGCATACAAATATTAATGGAATGTTATTGTCGATGATCTAAGTCAACCATGTTCCTTCTTTTGTTTTCTAATGGAATTTAATTGATTGAAAATTTGAAATGGATCAACGATCATATATTGCTCTGCGTGGACAATCGATCTTATTTTTATCATTAATATGAAAAAGCTAAATTTATCTCTGTATTTAGTTTAGGGTTAAGATGTGAAATAAAGTTCCCATATACAGTTTTTCTGTCGCAAAGATCATAAATAATTAACGCCTTTGATCCGTCATGATAAAAATCTGTTCATAACCTCGATTTAATTTGTTCGTCGTGGTAAAGATTTGTATCACTGTGTTTTTCTTTCACTGTATACATGAATCCCTAAATTAATCATCACAAAGCACTGTGTATCACAATGTTTTTTATTTCCCTCTTCTCTCTTTCTCCCTCTTCCCCCCTTTTCTTCTCCTCCCCCTTTTTTCTTTGAGTAATGTTAAAACCACACCCGTTTTCGCTATTGACATCCAAATTATATTAACACACCAAAATATTTTATTTTCACACCACCATGATATTACCACACCAATATAAAATTTATTATTGGTGTAAAAGAGGAGAATTTTTGAAGCTTTTTAAAAAATATTCATCTTATTTCTTCTACTTTTTTTGTGGGCTTTTTGGCAATCTGCACCCCCGAATTACATCAGTTTGGTACTTTACACCCCAATTTTTTAAATTTGGCACTTTGCACACTTTAATTATAAAATATTGACACTTTGCACCCCATGACACTTTCAGTATGAGTATTTTGGTCCATTTGGTTGCAGGTTACGAGAAATATAGGCGAATTGACAAACTCCATGTCACCGGAATCCATGGCCGCTACCTTAGATATTTCATGGATCTACGGTGAAAAGGGATGCTAGGTAAATCGGATGAGTGCGATGAGAACGGAATGGCGGTGAACCCTAGAGATGAGTGAGGTCGGAGAGGGCGCACCTGTGAGTTGTTGAGGTCCCGACGGATGATGCGAGCTCGCCGGGGATTCTTTGCTGGCCCGCAGATTCTGTCCATTACGGTACCCCGGTGAACTCCGGAAATCGGTGATTGGCGGCGGGATAGGTGGGTGAGAAGAAGGGCGGTGGGTTGGAATTTCAGGTCTCTTTTTGGAGAACAAAGGGGGCGGACGATTGGCATTCGGTGTGCTTTTAAAATTTTTGTTACATATCTCGCGTCTACGGCTCTGTTTGGCTCAGCTGCAGCGATTGCAGAAGCAGTGGTGGAAAGCAGTGGTGGAATAATCAGCTGTTTAGCAGAGTGGTGGCAGAATCTGTGAAACTGTTTGGAAGAACAGCGTTTACAGTGTTGTTTTGTATTTATATTTTATAAATATTATTTAAATAATATTATATTGATTAATTATATATTATTTATAGATATTATATAAAAAAAACATTATAATAACGTAATAATTATAATAATTATAACTTGTTTTAATAATTAATAACTTATAATAACAATTTAATTATAATAATTATAAACTTAAGGATATAATATTAATTTAATATATAACTTATTATTATATAATTAATTTAATATATAACTTATTATATATAATTATTTATTATATATTAAATAAAAAAAAAAGTACAGCAGCGCTGCAGCCTTGGCTGCAGCGCTGCTGCTATTTTCCAGTCGCGGAATTTTTCCGCGACTGGGAAATAGCGGGCCACCGCTATTTTCAGCGGTGGCGGATGCTACTGTTCATGTTCAAAAGATTGTTTGGCGGAGCTTTTTGAAAATTCGCGATTCACTGGACCTAAAACGCCGCGCCAAACAGAGCCTACGTCTATAAAAGACGGGAGTGATTAGTAGTATTATGGCGAATAAGCAAGTTAATAATTAATAATAATTTATTAAGCGAGCGCAGAGCCCATCGCCTTCTTCATATTGGCGTTTTGTGTGCTCGGCACTGCTTGGGTTGCTGTTTATTTGCTGAAGTTGGGCAGTCACTGTAGAGGAATTTCTTCAGCTAGAAAGCAAGTTAATTAAATTATTGAATGCCATTATTTTCCCGTGATTCGCTGCAGAGAGAGAGAGAGAGAGAGAGAGAGAGAGAGAGCACTGTACTGGTCGGGAGGGGATAGTGCTTTGAGAGCTGATGAGAAATTTGGAGGGTTCTGATCAGTATGCTTTTCTTGGGAGTTGGTATCGTCGTCTTTCCGTAGAAATGTCGGGGGTCTGAATCTAGGTTTTGTGGTTCGGAGGCTTTTAATGATTTCCTTTTCTTCGGTGAGAGGAGGATACAGATTTCTCTTTTGGATTTCGTCGACGGGAAGTAGTTTGCTCTATTTCAGTTTAATCCGTGCCAATCTCTGAAGATTTTTGGTTGAATTGAGATGGAGAAGAGGGGGATATTGCCAAGACACTGGATGCTTAGCTTGCTGCCATTGATGCCATGGTTGGATGTGGGCTCTTGCTTCCTCTCTCCCTCTGGTATAAACTATGAAGGTGTGTAGATACTTGAACTTTGCTTTTCATACTTGAAGTTATGAGCTCTTCTCATTCTTCTCTTGCTAGTAGTGGAAATCATAATGTTTTTTTTTCTTCACTTTAAAGCTTTTTCTAGTACCAATCCATTGGTTTCTTTTATTTTGAGAAGTCTTAATGTATGCCATCATGCAATTACTTCACGCTTGAGCATGGAGCTTTAGAAAATGCCCGGGCTTAGAATGTGTTTTGTATGTGATTATACAAATCATTTGCTTAACAACTACCTCTACAATAAGTCAAGAAGACAAGTCCTTCTACCGGCAAACTTTGAGCCCTCAATCCTCATGCCAACTTGATTTAAGCACATTACATGTAAGACACGAACCTATGTTTGTATATGATTAAATTGTGGCAGATTTCGGGCTGTTACAATACCTACTTATCTTTAGGGTAGATTGTAAGTTTAGGGTTTCTCTTACTAGTTCTCCTAATTAGTGGCTTGAGCAAAAATATTCACACTTATTTTGATCTCTCATGTTTTGTAACTTCTTAGTACGTCGGTGAGCCAATAAACCTTAGGATGACTTTTGGGAAGACATTAAGCCAGATTGTGCCGAGCTTGTGGAAAAATCTTGTTAGTGGGTCATTGTTAGTTAAGGAGGATATAATTATATTATAATCAAGTAAAGTTATTGTTAGAAACCACGATAAGCCCATTTTAGGGGGGCAGACACCATTCGTGGCCGACTGCAGTCGAATGGCTAAGAATCATCCCCGACCAAATCTCCCTGGGCCCACAGGGTAAATTCCGGGTAGGTTCTTAGCCATTCGTCTGCAGACGGCCACGGATGGTGTCTGCCCCCTTAAAATGGGCTTACTGTGATTTCTAACAGTTATAATAACCTTGAATGATGTATCTCTAGGAATATGATATGTACAAGAAAGCTTGTTCAAGCTAAAGGTAGTTGACTATAAAATTAATCAGATTGTTTTTTCAACTTCTTCATTTTCTTCTGCTGATTTTTTTGTATGCTAGATTATATCATATTAATTCTTATTATATGAAAAGAATGAGGAGCCTGAATCTCATTAGAAGAGTCGATGTGTTCTCTAGCTTTAGATGTGAAGTTTGTGTGACCAAACTTTTCTAAAAAAAATTTGTAAGTTCGTAGATATAACTACATTATTCTTGATGTTGTACTCTAATTTATGCAATTCGATTCGTCATCCTACTATAGGAGGAAATAAGCATTTTATAGCATATTTATTAAAATATAAAAATTAAAGTTTTGAAGTTGAAAAGTAATTAGGAACCACTATCTATTAAGCCCCTTAGGCCGATCGATATGGAGACAATACTTCAAACGAGCTCACCAATTTCTGTCAGAACACAGGATCATACATTAATTTACTGTTTCATTCTCACCCCAATTTAATAGTGGCAAAATGCAAAAAAAATCAATCATTTTTGAATGGTTGGCTGTTTATGTTGTAACCAAATTAAGTAGATACACTAATAATCAATTAATCATAGTGAACACTTGATAACGTTACATGTGCTGAAGTTGAATTGCTCAAATTTTAATTATTGATATTCTTATTAGAAATAAGTATAAGCTAGTCAAACAAAGAAGAAAACTTGTAATATCATTAATTCTAGTTGATAATCTCACTTACTTTAAGATATTAACATCATCAAGAGGATGAGATTTAAATACACATGATTTGTGCCATCAATGAATGGCCAACGCATGTGATTGAACATCACGTGAATTAGGTTCAATGTGAATAAATCTGAGAAGATAATATAAACCTTTTTCTCCCCATATATGTGATGAAGTGTGTTATGGGTTGCGTATCATTATGTTTTGAGCTGCGTATCATTATGTTTTGAGCTGCGTATCATTATGTTATGGGTTGTGTTTCATTATGATTATCTTTAATATCTAGGTGTATAATTGCTATCATTATGTAGGGGCCTCGAGCTTCGGGCCTAGTATTAGGTGTCATTATTGTGTTTGTCTCTTAATATGTTGTAGCCTATATAAAGGCATGTGGATTGTATGCATGGGGCATGAAATGAAAGATTCTAGTTCTTGTCCCTTGTTGTGAGATCTTGGTGGCTCTCCCCTCTAACGAGCAACCTCGTTTAGGTAGCCGCGGTTAAAGCTCCGTTGTATCCTCCCCACTCTCATCACCGACTCCGGCCACTACCCCGACGACCACCGAAGTAGGCCCACCAAAGATGTGAGCAACTATGGAAAATCATACCTGAGGGTTGTGCAACTTCTTTAGGAAAGTATGCATGCCTTACCCGACTCAATTATTACTCAAGTTTCCTATTTTATTTATATATTTTGTTTATTATAGATATATTATTATCGAATCAAAAGTAATACTATATTATTTTATTATGTGGTATTTATGCCACGATCACCAACACTTACTTTTAACTTGATCTGTAGCTTCGAGTGATGCATTGTTTTTCAGTCTAGTGAATCTTGAAAGCCATTTTCTGCTGCAAGTTTGACTTTAAACTATCTTCCTTGTTCAATATAGTTGTTGCATTGATGGCTCTGAAGATAGAGCTCAACGATCCGTATAATGTACTGGAGAATTGGGACATAAACTCTGTGGATCCATGTAGCTGGAGAATGGTCACTTGCTCTGCAGATGGATATGTTTCTGTACTGTTAGTTGCTACAAGCTTATATGTTATGTTGTTTTCACCTGTTCTAGTTACAAAAAGTAAATTTGTTATCCAGTTGAATATGTTAATATCTCTCTTTGATAGGGGGCTGCCAAGTCAAAGTTTGTCAGGAACCTTATCGCCTTGTATTGGAAATCTAACAAATCTTCAATCCGTGTAAGTTTTGTGGTCATTTCCATGATTGTTCTTGAAATCTTTATACTGTACCATACGATGAAGGATAATTTAATTTGGAAGTTAGTTCATTGATCTTTCCTGTTACATTTATTTTTCTTTTTTGAAATTTTCATATAGGCTGCTGCAGAATAATGCAATTTCAGGACCTATTCCTGATTCCATTGGAAGACTAGAGAAACTTCAAACACTAGACCTTTCGAATAACCATTTCAGTGGCAGCATACCTGTCTCATTGGGAGGTCTGACAAACCTAAATTACCTGTAAGATTCGCCCAACTTTTCCGCTCCCCAACTCACTTTGGAAAGCACATTTACAGTGTCTGCTTTCTGAACATCTCCATAATAATTGAATTAGAGTTTACATTGTAAAATAGTGCTTTTCCTCTAAAGCTAATGTTGTTGAAGTGAGCAACTCTCACAGTTTTCTGATGTTAACAAGACAGGCGGCTGAACAACAACAGCTTGTCTGGAGCCTGCCCAGACTCGTTATCTAATGTTAAAGGCCTTACTTTACTGTACGTGCTACGATTATCCTCTCATGTATTTTTCACTCTTCTATGACCTACATTTTTGTTCCATTTTGTAGTCCATTGTTTTGAAATCTTACTATGAAGATTATGAAGTGAGATTTGATTCATGCTCAATTGCTCATGCAGGGATCTTTCATTTAACAATCTCCGTGGGCCATTTCCAAAGTTATTTGCTAGGACATTCAAGTATGCTTTCTTACTGGTTCAATTTCTTGTATGCCTGTTACATTATTGAATATGTGGATCACCACAATAACTGGTTCAATTTCTTGCATGAATTGAGATGCATCAAATTTAACATTCTTGATTATTTTGCCAGCATTGATGGAAATTCGTTTATGTGTGCACAAAACTCTGGAGTAAACTGTTCTTCTCTCTCTTTGGACCCCATTTCATATCCTCCAGATGATTTAAAGGGTAATGTAAGCATTATTAGTTTTTCTTTGTCATGGTGATGAGCTTTCTATAATCATTGTGATGATTTATCTTCATGAGTACCCTAATTAGACATCTTTTATTTCCCAGCTTTGTCACAGCCTGGAGTAACGAGAAATCATCGAATAATAATTTCCTGCGCCGCTAGTATTGGGGCTCTCTTGTTTGTAGTTATTGTGGCTATGCTTCTTTGGTGGCATCGTCGATGCACTCAAAAAATTTTCTTTGATGTGAATGGTTAGATTTCTCCCTCGCATTACGCTCTATTGCAAATTTAAATGGATTTATATAATAAAGATATCTTACTGTCCAACTAGATTTAACTTTCATCAATTTTATTTCCAATACTCCAAAATATTATTCTCTGAGTGTTGTTAGAACTTAAGCATCCAACTCAGAGATATATGATTAAGTTATTATTCATTGTCAAAGTAAGATAGGCTCAACACATGAGAGGGCATGTTGAAAACTGTCCCACATTGAAAAACTGATGTTGTCTTTTGCAATTAATATAGATCTCGGGCCCCTTCACCTACAACTTATTGGTTTTAGTGCATTTTGAATGGATACATTATTACCCGCCATTTGTTTGTCAAACCAAAACCTATTTATTTACAATCGGTTTGTTTATTTTGCCTCTTCCCATATCTTTTGTTTTGTTTTGAACTGTTTCTCTCTGTATTTTTGTTACAAGCATTAGCTTTTTAGGCTAAACATTGTAATGGAACAACTAAATGTTTAATAAAAAGTGGCAAAGAAGATAAATATCAGTACTTATATTTATGCTGGTGTGTTTTCCATCCATTTGATAGATAAAATGCACACTGTGTGACGGCGCGCCACGACCGACTCACGTGTATTCCCGCAGGAGGCGGTGAACCGCTGCCCGGATGAAAGATCAGAGTCCGTAGTCACGTCCGGATGTTCGAGTCGAGTCAATTTCATGTTTGGTGTTTTTTATTATGAGGTGTATTTAACCCCCCGATCGGTCCAAACAATCCTAGCCGTCCGATCATGGTGGCTTTATTTCTTGTTGTACTGTGCAGTTAGTAGACGGTTTTCATTTAGGGTTATATATAACCTGGCGATTTGGCGAAGAAGGCATGCAACGTTTTGCAAAAGTGAAATTGCCGGTCCTTTCACAGGAGCGACTCCTGGAACACCTCTCGGTGCGATGTCGAGACATCCCCGCCTTCCTCCTCCTTCTCCGACCGTTGGTGTGGCACCAGGCATCATTTCATCTCCCCTCCGGTAGTTTTCCTCTGCTTCATTCCCCACCCCCGCCCGCCTCCCCTCATCCTCGCCGGTTTTCTGCCCTACTCTGCCGAACTTTCCCTCAACTTCAGCCGATTCCCCCACCACATCCCTCCATGCCTAGCCACCGCCGGTCGTTCACCATAACTCCTTCATACAGTCGACCCTCGCCTGAAGCCCTTTCACCCCTTCCAGCACCCAGACCCAGCTACCCGACCTTCACTCCGCCCAGTCCCGTCCGCCGGCCACTGTGAAACCTATTTTCCCCACTCCAGTCTCTGTTCCTCTACTTCAGTCACTTCCTAGCCCCGACTCCATTACCCGTTGGCCTTCCTCCCCCCACAGAACCTCCTCGACCCTAATTTCGACATCCCTAAACCTCTCCTGTCGTGGATCCACTTCAGATTAGCCAACCCCAACGTTGTCATGCCCGTGGATGCCGTCTACACCCTTCATCGTCGCCGCCCGCATGTGTGAACTGCGGTAACGTCTTGTCTTTTACTGTTTCTTTCGGCACTCATATTATATTGGATTTCTATTTCATTTGCTATTAGTCTCGTCGTTGTGTTACTTGAGGGATTTATTCAGTGCTCACTTAATTTTAATTGCGCCTTGTTTGTCTGCAAAATTAATATTTTGTTCCCTCTTAAATAATTAATTGTGACTGCGTGTGTCCTGCTGATAAATTGTGTCCTGCTGATAAATTTTAAAGTAATTAATAATTTGCTGCAATTTCCGTAGCAGACCACTTGTGCACTTGCATTTCACTTCATCGCATTTAGGATTAAATTTAGAGAGTCCTCCTGAGTCAATTGACCTACCACTGCATCACTGTGGAGGAGCTGTTTTTTTTTCTTTAAATGCTAAATTTTCTGATTAAATATGATTTATTTAGTCATTTTTGTTCATACCTGCATATTCCATTAATGAAGTGAAAGAAAGAAGAAGGTTACTTAGGCACATATATGCTCATAAATCGGTATATGAAAATGAGGTGAATTGGTAGCATCTTGCAAACCTCCCAAGTGAAAATAGCTACTAAATCTTTGCCTAGAACTGTGTTTTCCTAAAGGTGGAGTGAATGAATGTTCACTACTGGGAGATTTTTTCCAATGTTTCAAATTTGAGAGATGATTTACCTTTGATTCTGAGAGTTTTATAATGTGTGAATTGTGATGCATAACGACATCAATAATTGGAGAAATTAGGCTCACTAAGAAACAAGTGAATATAGATGCAATATCCAAGTATTTCTCATGTTTTAAGAGGATGATTCTTAGAAGACATAGGACTTGTAACCTAGGGTCTGTTTCTTTCGGCGTTGAGAGAGCGGTGGGAATCAGAGCATTGACAATGGAGCGGTGGGAAATGGAGGGGGCTGGCTTGCATTCAGAAAAAAGAGTCAAAAATGATGTTTTGGAGCGGTGGTGATGGGAATTGGAGGGTTTCCAAACATGTTTTCTTAGTGATGGCGTTTTCCCCCCATTGGAGATGGAGCAAAAATACCGAAACAAACAAACCCCTAATCTTTTTAACAAGACTTGGAACTTGGAATGGAATTGAACTTATAAAATTCTAATACAGAAAGATATACATCATAGTAAACTCTACAAATCTTCTTGAAAGTTTGTATACATATACCCTTTGATCCATCTTTTCGTCATCCTAACTTGTTTACATTCGATATTGTAGAAACTTTGTATATCCTTGTTTAATGTATAAAAACAATGTATGAGTACATATATATAGGGAGAGGATGGTGAGAGGAGTCCCCTATATAAGGTGTGAGACTAATACAAGAATAGAAGAAGCGACACTAAATGGGACAATACATGGCCTCTACATGGTCTTTTCTAACACTCCCCCGCAAGCTGGAGCGTACAAGTTCTAGGAACCCAGCTTGGACAAGAATTGAAAAAATAAGGTACTCGATAGGGCCTTAGTGAGAAGATTAGCAACTTGGTCAGTGCCCGAAACATGTTTTAATTCCAGCTTCTTCATTTGAACTTTCTCCCGAACGAAGTAACAATCAACTTCAATGTGTTTTGTTCTTTCTTGAAAGATTGGATTCCTAGCTGTATATAACAGCTTGACTGTCATATAATAAGGTAGCCGGTAAGGGAAATTTTACTCCTAGATCGACGAGGAGACTTTCCAGCCATGTAAGCTCTGATACAACAGACGCCATCGAACGGTATTCAGCTTCAGCTGAAGATCGAGCAACCACAACGTGTTTCTTACTGTGACAGGTAACAAGGTGACCTCCAAAGTAGGTACAAAATCCACTGGTAGAACGTCGATCATCCAAGGAACCAACATAATCTGCATCTGAATACGCAACCAATATCGGAGTAGAAGAAGAGGTTTTGTATACCAGCCCTTAACCGGGGGATGTTTTTAGATATCTCAGGATGCCTTCGACGACCTGTAGATGAGACATCCGAGGAGAATGCATAAACCGACTGACAACTCCAACAACAAAGGATATGTCCGGTCTCGTGACTGTCAGGTAAATCAGTTTTCCAACGAGACGTCGATAGTATTCTGGATTCAGAAGAAGTAGATCGGTATTCGAGGCATGTGCACACAACTTATGATTGACATCCATATGAGTATTGATCGACTTACAACCAGAGTAACTGACATCCTGAAGGAGGTCGAGACAGTACTTTCGTTGAGATAAGACAAGGCCATTAGGACGTCTTGCAATCTCAATGTCGAGGAAGTGTCGAAGGTTCCCCAGATCTTTTGTTTGAAAAACAGAGCTCAGGTGTTGTTTGATCATTTGTATTCCCTTTGAGTCATCACCTGTGATTAGAATGTCATCGACATATACCAAAAGGAGAACGGTGCCTGTTTTGTGATGTCAAGTAAACAGAGATAAATCTGCCGAGCTCCGAGTGAAACCAACCTCTCGCACAGCCCTATTGAACTTATCGAATCATGTCCGAGGGGATTGTTTGAGACCATAAATTGACTTCTTGAGGTGACAAATCTAGGACTTTCCCGTGGTCTCAAACCCCCGAGGCTGTTGCATGTAGACAGTCTCTTGTAGATCACCATTAAAAAAACATTCTTGATATCTAGTTGCAAGGGCCATTGGTGATGCACAACCACTGGGAGGAGTACACGAAATGTGTTTAGTTTGGTCACTGGAGAGAATGTTTCTTCATAGTCGAGACCTTGTTGCTGAGTAAATCCACGGGACACCAGACGGGCTTTAAGACGGTCAATTGTCCCATCAGGAGCATGCTTGATGTCAAAGACTCATTTATAGCCAACAGTAATTTGGCCTGAAGGGAGAGGGACCAGATCCCATGTCTGATTAGCCCAGAGGGCTGTCATTTCCTCGTCCATGGCTGCCCGCCAACCCGGATGTTGGAGAGCCTCCTGCACAGAGTTAGGGACAGAAACAAAAGATAATCAAGTAGCAAAGGTGTGAAGCGCCAGAGACAGGCGATGTAAGGATACATAATTTACCATAGGATGAGCGGTGAAGGCTGTTGTCAGATTAGCATGTTGCAGAGTGTCAGAGGTCGAAGCCGACTGCATCGGGGTGGCGGATCGAGGAAGGCGACGAGTATAGACACGAATAAGAGGGAGCTTGTGGAGAACAGGAGCTGGTTCAGGGAGGAGCGGTGGTGGAGGAGAGGTAACTGGGATGACCGGTCTTGGTAAGGATTGCGGTGGAACTTGGAAGAGGTGGATTTGGAGCGGAGAAGAACGGTTGATCTTCCCGAAAGGTAATGTTAGCAGAAACGGTCACCTTGCAGGTAGTAAGAGAGTGGCAAATATAGCCTTTCTGAGTACGGGAATAACCGACGAATATGTGTTTGGTCGCCCGAGGATCCAACTTGTCCGTGGATGGACCAAGTGAACATAGCAGGCACAACCAAATATGCGAGGTGAGAGAGAGAATGGCGGAGTATAGTTGAAGAGAAGACTAAATGGTGTCGTATTGCGGAGGACGGAGGAAGGAAGACGGTTAATGAGATAACATGCTGTCGAAAGCGCGAAGTTCCAATAAGCTTTAGGTACCTGCATTTGAATCACGAGGGATCGAGCAATATCAAGAAGATATCTATTTTTACATTCAACCGCTCCGTTTTGTTTGGGGGTATAGGCGTACGATTTTTGGTGAATAGTGCCAAATTCAGAGCAGAGATTAGCAAATTCATGACTAGTGTATTCACGAGAATTATATGTTTGGAGAGTTTGAATTTTGTCGGAAAACTATGTGCGAGTCTCAAAAACGAAAGACCAAAACACACAGGGAAACTCAGAGCGATCACGAAGTAAGTATAACCATGTCGCGTGAGAATAATCATTAATAAAAGTGATAAAATAACGATAACCTGACACACTAGTGATTTTGTACGGGCCCCAAACATCAGAATATACTAAAACAAAAGGAGCAGAGCTCCGAGTACAATGAGAAGGAAAAGAGAAACGATGCTGTTTTCCCAAAATACAGGAATCACATGTAAACTCTAGAAGAGAAATATCAGGAAGAGCTTTCTTGAGGACCAAAAGAGGAGCATGCACAAGACGTCAATGCCAATCAACAGAGGAGACTGAGGAAAAGATGGTAGGAGAAACATCAAGAAGGTAGAGCCCGTTTAACAGTCGTCCTTTACTAATGATACTCTGCATCCGTCGATCCTGCATTGAAAAAGAAGAAGAGGTGAATGTGACAGAACAATTCAAGTCGGTAGTGAGACGACTAACGAAAAGTAAATTAAACGGGGAGCCCGGGACATGAAGAGCCGAGCGGAGAGAAATAGAGGAATTAAGAGGGATATCAGCAGAGCCGGAGATAGGGACGGTGTCGCCCTTGGCCACTGTGATACACTTAGGATTTGGAGAATCCAAGTATTGATGGGGCTTTAGCGAGGTGATATGCTGAGTCGCACCTGAGTCCACTATCCAGTGCGGAGTAGTGGAGAGACAAGCGATACCTTCATGGGAGATGGAGGCAACGAAGGCAAGCGGGTGGTTGAGCGTCCCATGAAGTTGCTTGAGCTGGAATCGGACTTCTTTAAGATCAACACGAGTGACAGTGGGACTTTGGACAACAACAGAAGCAGT
This sequence comes from Platanthera zijinensis, assembly GCA_039513925.1. Classification (NCBI taxonomy): domain Eukaryota; kingdom Viridiplantae; phylum Streptophyta; class Magnoliopsida; order Asparagales; family Orchidaceae; genus Platanthera; species Platanthera zijinensis. The sequence continues at coordinate 25,469,278 of CM077082.1, read as the reverse complement.
TGAACAAGGTGGAAGACCATGTTTGCGGTAGTAGGTTGCCTCAAGGTGTCCGTCCTTCCCGCAGAAAGAACACTTGGTCGCGGTCGCCCACTCCGACCCCTTCCCCGAGAGCCTGAACGCCCGCCACGAGCAAGGGGAGGGAGAGGGAGTAATGGCGCAATAGAGTTCTGGAAGAGGGCCGGTGAGGGAGGTCCGGTAGTGTCAGGAGGTGGTGAAACCTTTAACAGCATGAAACACATATCAGAGAATGAAGGAGTCGTAGCAGATGAGAGGATCTGAGCCCGAATACTCTGAAGATGAGGCGGGACACGCGCCATCATCATGGCAATACCGACTGCTTCCTTTTGAGCACGCTGGGCAGCGAGATTCGTAGTGGGGGACTGATGCTGGATCCAGGCTTCATCCAGAGTCTTGGCCCGAACAATAAAGGAGGTTAAGTCGTTAGCACCGCCAGTGTCAAGAGTCTGAAGATCTGAGATGATGTCATACAAATGCTGGAGACTGCCCTTGCCAGAGTAGAGGGAATGAAACTCATTCCACATTGTCTTGACCGTCTCGTGGTACATGACCATGCGGTAAGGTTCGCCATCAAGAGAGTTGAGGAGCCACGTCTGAACACGACCATCGTTACAAAGCCAGTCATCAGTAGGAGCAGAGGGCACAACCTGAGTTAAATGATGTAAGAATCCCTTGGACTGAAGAACACGACGAACAGAGTGAACCCACTCAACAGAGTTCTTCTTGCCAGTAAGAGAAATTGTGCTGATTCTCAACTCATCACGGAGTTTAGGAGCGGGGACCAAGCAGTCTTGAGGAGAAGAATCAGTAGAGGAGTCCATGATAACACGACCAGGCAGACAGGAATAGAGGCACAACGAACAAACCACCTGGCGGCTAAGCAAGAGAGATCAGGCGGCTAAGCAACAACAAGCCTGGCGGTCTGGCAATACTCAGGAGGCAAGTGCAGCAGCGGCTAGGCAAGATCGCAAGATCGTAAGATCTGGCGGATAGAAGGAGAGAGCCAGGCAACCAAGAGAGGCTAACCCGGTGTTCGCGGTGAAGCGGGCTAACCGATAAGGCTGCGACGAACCGAGCAGCGGATAAAAAGAGACCACGGCGGTTAGAGAGGAGGAAACCGCGACTACTCGCGTGAATACAAGCATGCGAGTAGAGTAGAGAAGAGTGGCAAAGGCAGAGAAGCTCGCAGCGGGTAGAAGAGCTGCGGTTAGAGACCGAGTAGCATGCGACGAGCGAACAGAGGGGAAACAATCCGCGGCGAACAGAGAACACCAAGTGGCATGGAAAAGAGATCGGCGGATAGGACCCGCAGCGGATCAAGTAGAGCGCAGCGGATATAACGCAAACCGCGGCAAGCAGAGGAAAGAGGACTCCAGACGAACACAGAGAGCAGATCACAGCGAACACACTCCAACGGCAAACACAGAAGAAACGCGGTTAGCAGCAACACAGACCGCGGTAAGGGCAGATCGCGGCGAACAGAGACTAGATCAGCCCGCAGCGATTAAAGAGGAAGACTGCACGAGCAAGGCAGAGCAGCTGCGGCGGACAGAACAGATCACACCCAGCAGGAGTAGTCCGCGAGACTAGATCGAGCGGGTAGGAGGGACGTCGACCAGACAGACCGCTCGAAGTCACAGAGCACAGTAAGATAGGAAGGCGGGACCCAGCAACCAACAACTATAAAAACGGGGAGAGCCAGGAGAAAAATCACGGATGGAGGAGCCTTAGAAGGTTGCGGATACAAACACGCAGTCTGCGCGACAACAAAAAGAGGGAGACCACAAGAGAGAGGCAGACAGTCAATCCAGCGAACCGCAGAACGCAGGAGGCCGCGAGGAGGTGGGCGGTTAGAAAAAAACGGGCCAGATATTTGGCTCTGATACCATGTAGAAACCTTATATATCCTTGTTCAATGTATAAAAACAATGTATGAGTACATATATATAGGGAGAGGATGGTGAGAGGAGTCCCCTATATAAGGTGTGAGACTAATACAAGAATAGAAGGAGCTACACTAAGTGAGCCAATACATGGGCCTTTACTTGGTCTTTTCTAACAAATATATATTCTTAATCTTTAATTCTGCACCCTTTCCGTACATGCCAATTTACCAACCTCTTTTGCCACTATGTTATCTTCAAGATATTATTTTAATCGTTTCTATATCTATTCTTCCTAGTTTTGTTGCATATCAATCTTAACATTTTCATATTTCACATTCAAGATTTTTTTCATGTGCTCATTAACCATTGAATATTTGAGTCCATACAACAAAGTTGCCTTACTGCAGTTACAATTTCTTCCTTAACTATCCTTGATATTCACTTATTGCATAGTATTCATGAGAAACTTTTAATTATAATCCTGATATTCTCTCATTGTATAATATTCCTTAGGAAAGTTTCTATTACAATAATCCAATTTTAACTTTCGAGGTTATAACTCATTTTTATCCCCACTCTCTATGCAGTAAATGTTAAATACACAAATCTAATTCACAGGTATCATTTTATCAAGCAAAATTGGTTGATAGATGAAGGCTAGGTATGATAGATTTAAATATTTTGGATATATATTCTACAAAAGAATGCAGAGTAGCATTTATTTACTAATACAATGGTTTCTTATTTTTTTTTCAAATTTGTTCCTCGTGAGTGGAAGATAAATGTTAGCACCTTCAGTGTTGGATCATTATTTCATCTTAAGAGTGCCCAATCTTGAATAATGTTGGTTCTTACACGCTAAATTAATACAACTTCGTGTAACATCGGAAGATTTTGAGCCAACATAGAATGCTTACATTAAGATTGGTATAAATTTTATTTTTAATCTCAAGAACCTTTATATTCATTACCATTAGCTTGCTTCAAAATCATTTGATAAATAAGGTGTGGACTTTACTCTTCCTAGATAGAGAATATTATTAACCTAATTTTTCTTTTGTATGTAGTCTTATAAATTTATACACAATATCACATCATTTTCATCTATAACATGAAATTTATATGTGGATTGATTTTGATCAAAGTTTTATTAAATCATTAATCAAGCATGTGAAAGAAAACAATAATATGACTATATGAGATGCTTGGTAGAAATGGCTTAAAAAGTCTAGTGTTTCCCATATATTCCACTAATTAAAATGTCATTACATTCTAAATATCATTGATATCCATATTTAACTCCAGCCTTTTCAGGACACTCTATAATCAAAAATTTCATTTTCCTTATCATGCAATCAAAATCATCCCTTTGAATTCTTTTGATCCGTCTGATTGATGATTAAATGATCTTAATTTTTTTTTAAATCGCATGCTTCACCTATTGATTGCAAAAATAATGAATGCTTTTGATCTTATATCTGAATGCCACAGCATCGGAGCCAAAATTCTTAGGTTAAGGCTATTAATGATCATGATTATTTGAAGGTCACAACATCAAATTTAAATTTCTGGAGAAATATTCCATCCATGTATATGTGAGTTACAACATTAGCTACAATATACATTATATGTTAAGCATATTAGAAAATCATATTTGGAGCGAATTTAGATGCAACAGTCTATTAGATTGTAGTATTAGAGTTCTGAAAGGCTCAATCTTATACTTGACAATCTTTTGCATTGCTGCCTTTTTATTAAAAAAAAATACTTGCATTAATGCACATTCAGGTTATAGTTTATCATGTCAAGCATCTGCTGGGTTCTAATATGCTTTCAAAGGAAAAAATTGTGTAGTTTCTAATTTCATATCAAATTAGGCTAGGTCTGATAATCTGACTTTCATGTTATCTTATTAAGAGGTTTACATTTGAGGAGCCAACACCGCTACACATGAGGGGGCATGTTGAGAATATAGTCTGAACTTGAGAAACTCATGTAACTTATTACCGTGTTTAGAATTGTAGGCCTGAGAGATGAATGCTCTATTATAGACGTGGAGGGAGAGGGACGTCTTCCAGTGTGGTGAGTATACCAGCGCCACGAACAATCCTCTAGTGACACGTCGACGAAAAGTAATTAAGACGTGTGTATCTTTCCTTTTTGCATTCTGACCGGGGTATTATATGAACCCACAGATGCAATGTAATTGGTATCTTTGATAGTATTTTGAAATATTGGGAATCCTATAGGTTATTTCTCTTCCTCCCTCTTTCTCTCTTCTCCTCTTTTCTCTTAGATTTAGGGTTGTTGTCGGTCTACATTTCAATTCGTAACAATTTGTTCTGACCTGGCTCGCTTCCTGACGTGGTTTTCATCACTCAAAGCTTTCGTACAAGCCTCACACGTCTGATACACTTGCGTCCGTCGCCGTGGTCGCCACATTCTTTCCCCAGACTCGACGTCCCGTGTCGTTCACGACTTAAGCCTTGCGCGCGTCCTTCAACTTTCGCCTGTGTGCGGCGCCCTTCTGTGCACCTTCTACGTCGTACTAGCATCGCACATGGGCCCTATTCCCGTGACTGTCCGCGCCCTCCTAGTAAATACCAGCACTGATACTTCCAGGGGGACTATTTTCGTTTCTCGCACATACGGTTGTCCCTGTAATTCTGTAAATGCCTCCTATCCTGTAGTCACGCTCGACAAGACCTCCATTGCTCATCCGGTTGCACACCGTCCTCTCTCTCGCGTGCATGCTTCCATGGCTCCGCTCTATGGTGTACTCTGACACAACCGTGCCTAAGCTTTCTGTGGATCTATTCAACTCCCGCCGCCTCAATGATCATGAGGAGTCCATCGCCTTGCTCCAGGCCCTAATGTTGCGGGTGGATTCCAAGTTCGACGCTCTCCTGGCCGGCCGATCGAGTACCTCCCCGACCTCCAATGCAGAGTCACCATCGCTTCTTGGGGCACACTCGGACCTTCTCCGTCTTCCACCGACAGGCTTTCCGTCTGCACTCCGCTTATTCAATGTCCCTTCCTTCAACGACACCGACCCTATGGGGTGGATTGCCCGCGCAAGGCAGTTCTTCAACGTTCATCAGATCCTGGAGCCACACAAAATTAGTATGACCCTCATTAGCATAGAGGGCTCCACTCTCCATTGGGTTTGTTGACTGCATCAGTCCAAACCCACTCTATCATTGCCAGACTTTCAACAGGACCTTATTCATCATCACGATGTCCGTTACTCGGGCTCCTCCGTAAAGCATTTTTGTGGTGTCCGCTAGACCGGACCCCTTAGCGACTACATCAATGAATTTATTGCATTATTCATGCACGTGTCAGATCTCCCTTCATACCATTACCTTAGTTTTTTCATGCATGACTTACTACCGCATATCCGTGTTTGCCTGTGCACACACCACCCGCCTTCTATTACCTAATCCGTGGACCTTACCCGTTTGGTTGAAGCTATATTCCAAGTCTGGATGCTGGATACTAGCTGGCCGACCCCGATGTCTCCTCCTCGTCTGCTCCCAGACCTGCAACAGTGCTCCGTCCCCCCTGGCCTCCCCATCCGCCCAGTGCCGCCACCACATACTACCAGGCCCCTAGCACATCCCCGACTGTTCAATCAGGAGTATCACGATCTTTGCGCGAGCTTGTGTTTTCGCTGCAAATAGCCGTACTCTTTGACCAATAATTTCCCACCAAAGGACCCCAGGATCCTCATTGATGAGGAGGAACCCGAGGTTACCCTTCTCCAATTTTGAGGCCATGGAGGTTGATGTTGATACCGACGATCCTCCGCCCGCATCCTTGCACCACCGTGACCTTCCTTTCTTTATTGTCGGCTGGGTTTTTGGCCCACGGACGATGAAGGTCCTCGAGACACTTCAGGGGATCCCATTGGTTATCATGATTGATAGTGAGGTGAACCACAATTTCATTTCATAACGCTTAGTGAATTGTCTGACGCTGTCATTGACCCAGTTCCACATTTTTTTGTCTGCTTAGGGGATGGTTGTCATCGGGCGACTGGCGGCCTTTGCTTTGGGTATCCCTCACAGTGGGTCCATGCCCTCTCAGGGTCGACTTCTACGCATTTGCATTAGGTGGAGTGGATATTATTCTGGGAGTGGCATGACTCTGCACCCTGGGTGACGTTAAGGGCAATTGGGATCGCATGACAATGCGGTTCATCTAAGTTGGGAGTTGGGACACTATACTATTGGCAGGCAAGTCTACTCTCTTGCGGCAGTCTGCCCCACTCCAGTCTCTGCAGAAGACGACTAACATCGATTGGGTCATATATTTAATTATTTATGGCACATGGTCGTGCCGGTGGCCCCACGATAGTCACCCTCATGGCCATGCATGCTATTTTGGACATGTTTCAGTGCGTCTTAGCCAACACGGCCCCATCCACCGCTTCGTCCAACGAAACACATCTCCTTATATACGGGTGTGACGCCTGTGTTTGTTCGTCCTTACCGTTACGACCACGCACAGAAGCCAGAAGGACGAGATTGAGACGCTTATGAGTGACATGATAGACACGAGTATAATCCTTCCCAGCGTTAGTCCGTTTTCGATCCTGTTTCTCCTGGTCCGCAAGAGAGACTACAATTGATGTTTATGCGTGGACTATCGGGAGCTCAACAAAGTCACTATTCTAGACAAGTATCTATTTCAGTTATATAAGATCTACTGGATCGGCTACGTGGAGCCTTCTACTTTTCCAAGCTGGATCTCCGCTCCAGCCTCCAACTATCATTAGATTCGGGTTCTAGAGGAAGATATCCCAAAGACCATGTTTCGCACGCACAACGACCACTATGAAGTTCATCATCATGCATTTTGGCTTGATGAATGCGTCTGCTACCTTTCAGTCGACCGTGAATAAATTTATTTCGGCCGGCCGTACGCTGGTACATTTTGGTTTAATTTGATGACATCCTTGTTGATAACTCCTTCTGGAAGGATCACCTCCTTCATGCGCGGACGACACTCGCCACTCTATAGGAACATTATTTTTTGGTGAATCCCAAGTAATGCACTTCCCGTCAGACCAAAATTAGCTACTTAGGGCACACAATCTCTGCTCATGGAGTCACAATTGACTCGAACAAAGTTCGGGTCGACCTACAGTGGCCCACCCTTGTTCTCTCCACAACTTCCGAGGATTTTTGGGTCTCACTGGGTACTGTCGACTGTTCATTATGGATTATGGAAAAATTTTCAAACCCATCTCCAGCATGCTAAACAAATTTGAGACTGGCGCATTTCAGTAGACCTCAGAAGTGGCCACAACCTTCCAGGCCCTCCAGCGAGCCTCAACACCGCCCCAGTTTTTATCCTTCCAGATTTCTTCCAATTGTTTGTTATAGAGTGTGACGCCTTAGGCACAGGCGTTGGGGCGGTGTTGATGCGAGCAAGACAATCCATTGCCTGCTTTAGTTGTTTGTATGCGGCCACTATCCTCCCTCGCTCTGCTTATGAGTTGGAGCTTATGGCGTTGGTCCTTGTTGTGTTGCACTGACACCCCTACGTGCTTGGCCAACACTTCACGATCTGGACGGATCATCATAGCTTTTAACACCTCTTGAATCAGAACATTGCCACATAGACGCAACAGGTCTGGGTTGCCAAACTATTGTGCTATGATTTTTCAATCGAATTTGGCATCGAATCCTCTAACCGCGCAACCGACTCTCTGTCACTGTAGTTGTAGATTGCTCATTTAGTAGTTATTTTGAGACTAGTATGGGAGGATGCCGCCATTGTCCAGCTCGAGGTTGTTGCCGACCCATTTCCCCGATCGATTGTTGTAGCCATTCGGGTGGATGCCACAACCTAGCCTCCATATAGTCTCGCAGGGGATCGCCTCCACCACTGAGGTCGTTTAGTGCTCCCAGCTTCGTCATAGCTCACCCCCACTTACTCGCCGAGTTTCACTCGACCCGGGAGGGGTTCACGCCTACGCCTTTCAGACTTACCGCCGCCTCGCGACATCTCTATATTGACCTGACATGTTCCAACGGGTCAAAACTTTCATGGCACCCTGCGTGCCATGTCAGTGTTCCAAGTACGAGACCACTTTTCCTCGGGGTCTGCTTCAGCCCCTCCCTATCCCGGTTCGGATTTGAGAGGGTTTCTCTATGAATTTTATTTTGAAGCTCCCTCGCTCCAAGATGTGGGATTTTATTTTAGTGATCGTAGATCATCTATCCAAATACACTCACTTCCTTCCCCTACGACACACGTTTACTGCACAAGTGGTTGTCATAATTTTCACTGATGGGATGGTCTGTTTGCGTGTGTTTCCTTTCTCCATTGTGAGTGATCGCAATCCTTTATTTTTGAGCTTCTTTTGGCAGCTGATGTTCAAGATGCAGGGCACCCAGTTCAGTATGAGTACAACTTACCACTCCAGACGGACGGACAATCCGAGGTGATGAATCGTTACTTAGAGACATATTTGTGATGTTTTGTGTATGATCATCCACGGACATGGGTGGATTGATTTTCCTGGGCAGAGCACTCGTACAACACCTTGTTCCACACCAGTTCTGGCACCACTTCATTCAAGGCTATTTGGAAGACTCCCTACATCCCTCACACACTCTCCGCCGAATGCACCGTGGAATTTATGTCTAATCTGCTCTACGATTGAGATTTCGTACTTATCCAGTTGTGTCAACACCTTTAGCGTGCACATGATCAGATGGGTTACCTTTGCAACCCGCCACCGCCGCGACGTCCAATTCATTGAAGGCGATACCATGTTCCTCAAGCTTTGACCGCAATGCCAAATTCAGGTCAGATCGTGTACCCACTCCAAGCTAGCGACCAAGTTCTACAATCCATTTGAAATTGTTGTACGAGTGGACACTCAAGCGTATCGCCCGCGCCTTCCTCCCAACAGCCGTATCCACTTGGTGTTTCACGAGTGGGCACTCAAGGGTTATTGGAGACCATCCGGTCGAGGCGTCTCTGCCCCCGCTAGCTCTCAGGCTCACCTCGCCAGACTGATTCCTTGAGCTCGTCACAGACACTCGCACCATTAGTTGAAAGGAGTCCTCGGTCGAGTAGGTCTTGGTGCACTGGCTTGGTCGTCCACCATTGAAGTCCACATGGGTGGACCGATGTTTACCGTGCTCAACTTTCAGACTTTTGCCTTAAGGACATGACAATTTTTTAAGAGGGTGGCATTATTATGAACGGAGAGGGGCGTCCTCCAATGTGGCGGGTATACAAGCACCGTGAAAGTCCCGCTAGTGACACATTGACGAAAAGTAATTAAGACACGTGTATCTTTTATTTTTGTATTTGGACCTGAGGGTGTTATGTAAACCCTCAGTGGCAATGTAATTGATATCTTTGATAGTATTTTAAAATATTGGGAACCCTGGAAGTTATTTCTCTTCCTCCCTCTTTCTCTCTTCTTCTCTTTCCTCTCAGATTTAGGATTGTTGCCGTCTACATACAGAGTGGTAACATGCTCTCAAAGTTCCGCTAGAATGAGAGCACAATACAACTTGGGGAGGAATTTTGCCAACTCTCAAAGGCTGGTTCTCTTGAAGAGTCTTCTCTTCAAGAAAGAGTCAAAAGACCAAAGATGCAAACACTACTCCCAAGGCCAACTTATTTAGGATGGAGGCTCACCTTAATAGGACAAAATAGTCTAAAATGATAAATACAAATTAACGCTTAGAAGTTTGCGCCTTCGTGCGGTTTTTTTGCGCCTTTGGAGAATAAAAGGCGCACCTGGGTGTGGTTTTTGTTGTAATTTTTTTTCCAAAATAAAGAAATAAATAATGTATGTACTCGATAAGTTTTGCATGATTTAGTATTTGTGAAACATAACCGAGCGTTGAGACTTAGATATGATGCAAGTAACCACATTGATTCTATTTTTTAAAATATTAAATGATAGTAATGAATGATTAATGAGTTGTATAGATGAAAAATCCGATCAAGAAGAATATTTGATATTGATTATTTAAAATGAATGTGGTTGCGTCTTGCCTTCGTCAGGTGTGCGCCTATGCCTGGAGCCTTGCGCCTAGGCTTCATGACCCCTTTGCTCCTTGGTGTGCCCCGTGCCTTTATAACTAAGCACATATCATAGCCTCATGCATTTATTATAGATTATAGGTCTTTCTACCAACAACCAAATCGTTTATGGTTAGATGCAGAGGTTTTAATAGTGAGCACTATGTAATTGATTGTGAAATGTGTTGGTATTACCATCATAAAATCATTTATAGTTATTTGATAACAGTAGATGTGGGAAGAAAAAAATGATCTTTTATCAGCATTGTAGCTATTATGCTCTATTGACTGCACAAAATCAGCTGTATATTTGGCTGTGGCCACGCATTCATCTCATCTCAACTTTGCAATGGATCACATTTTAGATCCATGTTAGGTATTGGGGACAATGTAGCTACAATATCTCATATAAACAGAGTGAATTGAATCATTGCATCTATTTTATGTACTCATAATCTCTCAGTGATGTGATTTTTGATGACCAGTCAGAACTTGTCTCACCTTTGTTGTAACCCTTCAGTTTCCAACGTCTCCCTGCAACTGGTATAGCATACAAATTCTACTTTGGTGATTACCTTTCACAATATCATATGGGGAAAAAAGATGTTATTAATGTTATTTTTCCCTACATTTACTTTGCAATACATCATACTATTTGGTTGGTGTAATCCTTGTTTCTGTTTTGATGAAAATTATATTTGAAGTCCTAATATTATTTTGTTTGATATAATAATTGAGCCTGTATTTTCTAATGATATTTTTTGAACAATTTTCATTCTTGCAGTTCAATATGATCCAGAAGTACAATTGGGCCATTTGAAGCGGTATTCTTTTAAGGAGCTTCGAACAGCTACTAATCACTTTGATTCGAAAAACATATTAGGAAAAGGGGGATATGGAATTGTTTACAAAGGCTTCATGAGAGATGGCACAACAGTTGCTGTTAAAAGATTAAGAGATTATAATGCTCTTAGTGGAGAAGTACAATTTCAAACTGAAGTTGAAATGATTAGCTTGGCCATCCATCGCAATCTTCTCAGGCTTTATGGATTCTGCATGACTGAGAATGAGAGATTACTTGTCTACCCTTACATGCCAAATGGAAGTGTTTCTTCTCAACTAAGAGGTGCGTATGAAGTGGTCGCTAGCATGTAGTATTGTCCAAGGATCTCATAGGGTTGCATTAACGTGTCGCCGTGTCAGCACATTTATTTTCACATTGGGCCATTGCATTAGCATGTCAGCACGCACGTTCATTCATTTTCACAGAGCCCTGTCCTGTGTCAGCCTGTTTGACGGGGCGGCTTGCACCGGCAACAAAAAAGCAGAATGACGAACACCGCTAGACCGCCTTGCGTAGACACGGTGCGGAATGTCATTAGGCATTCCACACTGAACTCTTAAAGCCTTCAGGCTTGTTTGGGTGCTCCCCCATTTTGCATCCACCAACAATGCACCGACTAGTTGTCGCCGTGTCAAACACACCCTAAATGATTAAAACATATTCAGTTGTCTTATCATTAATTTTTGAATGGTGACCATTGTTACGTACGTTCACGACGAGGTGCGTCCATGACGGGTCTACAAACAGTGGTTACAACAGGTGACGGAGACGGCGGACGAGACGGGCGCCGATGAGGAGGAACCACCTGAATTAGCGGGGACGACCAATTAGGAAACGGAATATTTAGTTCCTATCATGTGTTTGTTGTTTTAGTAATTATTATTTTGGTATGTTGCTATTGCTATTTTGATATGTTGCTATGTTGCTATGTATGGACTCCCCCATCTATATAAGGGACTGAGTATGTGTTGTAATTTTCATCTTGGAAGTATTATGCAAAAGGGTTGCTCCCTTGTTTTCTTCTGAACCCTAACCACTTCTTCTTCCCCTCTTCCACCGACCTCCCCCTAGACCGGATTTCTTCTTAAGTCGTAATATTTGCTCCGCCCGCTGGTTCAAGCCGTCTGTGTTTTGTCCTCTCCATGTTCTGCCCTCTCTCTGAACGACGCGCGCGACAACATTTCCGCGCCGATCCGCGATCCGTTGATCCGCCCGCGACCTCGAATCCGCGAAAGGCGCGCTCGACCCGCCCCGCTCCGGCGTTCTGTGACAGCCGCCTGCACCCTCTTCCAGCCGCCTGCGCCCTCTTCCAGCCTCCGCACCTCCTTCCTACGTTGTTTCTTCCATGGCTTCGAACACGCGGGCTCACACTGACTCCCTAGCCGCTGAAATTCCGTACGACGACATCCAACGACGCCTCGAAGCCCATGATTCTCAACTTACCTCCATTCAGACCACGCTGCAGGCCATTCTCGCTCGTCTGGACGCTCAGTCCGCCTCTCCGGTGTGCCCCGCCAATGGCAGTTGTGCTTCCTCTGCCGACGGGGGCTCGCTTCTTGGACCCCCCCAGCCACTACCGTCCCTCTCTCGGGTCGCTCATGTTGAAAATTGTGAAGTGAAAGTGGAGGGTTATCAAGCAGACCGCGCGGCCTGAGCGGACTGTCTGGCGGACTGGTGTCGTGGTCTGGGCGGACATTGGCAGACTGGTGTTGCGACCTATGCGGTCTGAGGTTGCGGTCTTGGTGTTGGTTGTTCCCTGATGTAACCGGGCGGATAGGAGGTTTATCCGCGGGAGGTGGTAGACTCTTTCTCTGAGTCCGCGGAGTTTGCTCTTGACCTCTGGAGGAGAAGCTTGCTGGCGGTTTGGTTTGAGAGTTGGCGGACTTGAGTCTTTTCCACTGAGCTCGTGCCAGGATGTTTGGACTTGCTGTGACAAGTTCAGGGTTTTTTCGCGGAGTCCGCGAAGTCCGTTGTGACCGGGCGATCTGCCTGTTGGTCGTGGACCTTTGCTGCGGGATGATGCGATGTTCGCAGAGTCCGCAAAGTCCGCTGTGATCGGGCGGTCTGCCTGTTGGTCGTGGACTTGTGTTTGCGGACTGGTGCAGTGTCCGCTACACAGTGTGGACTTGTTCCTTGCCTTGGTGCTTGGTGTTTTTGGTTGGTCCGGCCTTGTCCTTGCGGACTGGGCGGGCTGCCTTGTACGGTCTGGCATCTGGCTAGCAGGTCTGCTTTGGCGGCGATCTTGCGCTTGATTGTTGGCGGATTGTTCGCGAGTCCGGCGTTGTTGATTCGGTCAATGCGGACTCGGCGGACTGGCTGTGCTAGCTGCGATCAAGGGGCGGTTAGCCTATCTCATAGGGCGGTGACCACACTCCTCACCCCTCCTATAAATAGGATCCCCCCGACACTTCTTTTGAAACTGAATGAACAGTAAGTTGAGCGCTGGTTATTTGCCGCGGACTCAGTTTCACAGGTCGCATGGATTGAGGAGGACTTAACCGGTTTGCTGCTTGCAGGTTGTGCGGCTAGCACTGAGAAGCCAGAGGTTTCGTTCTGACGGCGGTCAGGGATCAGTGGAGCTCGCGGTTAACAATCGGCAGTTTGCAGCAGGTCGCATCTTGTGTCCGGCCAGTCTTCTTTTTAGCAGTTCAATAACCTGTTCGCCGGTCTCGGCGGACTGGGCAGTCTGTTTGTTAGTTCGGCAGCGGCTTGTAGAGCGGTTGTTCGGCAGAATAACGGGTAGTCCGCGCGGTTTGGCGGACTCCGTAGTGCAGTGGTGCAACATTAGCTTTTGGCGGACTCGGCGGTCTGGGAGGAGCAGTCCGCCCGGCTTGTTCTTGTTTCTTGTATGCTTCTCTTTTGTACTTGGCGAAATCATGTCTCGCCATGTATACCAAGCTTTGTAAAGAAGATAGTTGATTATTCAAGATCTTTGTTTGCTCTCCCTTGTCTCTGACTACTTAGCTCTGTTTATGGTTGGAGTGTTCCTGCGCCTTGTTCTTGCTTTCCGCTTGATCAAGTGATCAGCTTGATAGCTCTGGAAGTGTTTGCTTGATACCAGAACTTCGGGTTGATCAGTTTGAGTAATTTCAACATGGTATCAGAGGGAACAGTGGCTTGAGCAGTGTTCAACCTCAGTTGTGCTCGACGCTTCTGGAAGCTAGTAGATCAGCGGTGTTGCAATGGAAGGAGCTTTCGCAAGGGGTCTTGCCATTAAACTTCTTACAGCGATTAACTTCAAGAAGTGGAAATCGTGTATGAAGAACTATCTTATTGGTGAGAAGCTATGGGAGGTCGTCAGTGGTGACAACATGCAAGAAGTTACTGCTGCTACTGGTTCTGCTGAACAGGTGAGAGCTTGGAGGAGGACTAATGCAAAGACAGAGTTTGCTCTCAAGCAGGCTGTCTCACCTGAGCTCTTTGATCACATCTTAGGATGTGAGTATGCTGCTGAGATATGGACAACCATTGATGGTTTGTTCAACAGGAAGAATGTAGCAATGCTACATTTCTTAGAGAATGAGTTGGCAAAGTCCACTCAAGGAGAATTGTCCGTCTCGAAGTTCTTTCTCAAGATGAAGAACCTGTGCGCTGAAATTTCAGCATTGGATCCTGATGAGCCCATTTCTGAAGCTAAGTTGAAGAGGCACATAGTACGCGGGTTGCGGAAGGAGTATATGGCCTTTGTGACTTCTGTACAAGGATGGGCGACTCAGCCATCTCTGCTGGAGCTGGAAAATCTGCTAGCGTCACAGGAGAGCTTGGCTAGGCAGATGGCCGGGGTGACTATCTCTGAAGGAGGTAGTGATGCTCTCTTCATTGAGAAGAAGAAGAAGAGATGGGAGAAGAAGAAGTCTGCTGCTGAGGATGAGCCTTCAACTTCCAGTTTGCAAGAGAGGGGCTCTGCTCCTAAGAAGAACTGGAAGAAAGAGTTGAAGTGCTACAGGTGCAATCAAGCAGGCCACTTCAGGCGTGACTGCAAGGTCAAGCTGCAACCTGAGCATGTTGCAGACAAGGAAGGAGCTGTTTCTAGTGCTGAGGAAACCGGGTGGGGAGGAGCTTTTCTGACAAGCACGTGTGTTCGTGTTCTTTCCACCGCGGACTACCAAGATGACTGGATAGTCGACTCGGGGTGTGGTCATCACCTCACTGGAGATGAGTCGAAGTTCTCTTCACTGCAGACATTCTCAGGTAACGAAGCTATCATTACAGCTGATGATTCTGTTCATACTGTAGAGGAGGGTGTAGTTTCTTTGAAGAGTGCTCAGGGTCCGCTCACGTTAAAGAGTGTGTATCACGTACCTGGCAAGTTAGACCATAGGCTTCGATCATTACTATCTTGGTGAGAATTTATGAGAATCTAGGTCAAAGAAGAGGTTTGGTGAGCATACCTGCAACTTGACTAAAATAGAGAAAATGGGAAACATAGGTGTTGAAACCAAAAAATGGTCTCTGTGGAGTTCGGGGTCCCAAAAGAGGGGTGACCGCACACCTACTTCTCTCGGAGGAACGTCACGGACCGAAGACTCGGGAAACTAGAAACAAACCCTCGGCTCTAGCGTGGAGGTCCCACCACATACCCAGAAGGTCGCTAGGACTCTTCCCCTCCCTCACCAAAAAGCTGAGCTGGGCACCTTGGAGAGCTCTCTAACTCAACCAATCAAAAACCTAGGGAGGAGGAAGCCTAAAGCACCTACCTCTCCAAAGGTACCCATGGGGGTCTATTTATAGTTTTTCCAAAGCCTGGGGTCAAAATGACCAAAATGCCCCAAAGGGGATAGGCGCCAGGACGAGCTCCAAGCCATCGGCCGAGCTCGCCCAAGAGGGGATGGGCGCCCGGGCGAGCTCCAGGCCGCCGACCGAGCTCGCCCAAGAGGGGATGGGCGCCCGGGCGAGCTCCAGGCCGCCGGCCGAGCTCGCCCAAGAGGGGATGGGCGCCCGGGCGAGCTCCAGGCCGCCGACCGAGCTCGCCTAAGAGGGCTGGGCGCCCGGGCGAGCTCCAGGCCGCCAGCCGAGCTCGCCCAAGAGGGCTGGGCGCCCGGGCGAGCTCCAGGCCGCCGGCCGAGCTCGCCCAAGAGGGCTGGGCGCCCAGGCGAGCTCCAGGCCGCCGGCCGAGCTCGCCCAAGAGGGCTGGGCGCCCGGGCGAGCTCCAGGCCGCCGGCCGAGCTCGCCCAAGAGGGATGGGCGCCCGGGCGAGCTCCAGGCCGCCGGCCGAGCTCGCCCAAGAGGGCTGGGCGCCCGGGCGAGCTCCAGGCCGCCGGCCGAGCTCGCCCAAGAGGGCTGGGCGCCCGGGCGAGCTCCAGGCCGCCGGCCGAGCTCGCCCAAGAGGGCTGGGCGCCCGGGCGAGTTCCAGGCCGCCGGCCGAGCTCGCCCAAGAGGGCTGGGCGCCGTACCGCTCCTACTTCGCACTTAGCAAGCCCCCGGGGGGGGGGGAGATGTAGATTTTTCCTCCCCTACTAGTATATGAGGAGGATTTAGCCAAAATTGGCTACCCAGAGTGCAAAACCTCTCAAAAAGCTTAAAAACTTAAAACTGGCCCTGCACCTACCAAAGGGGGCCCTACTCTGCGAATACGGGGTTGTACATAATCCCCGCTCTTTTCGAGGTTGGCACAAGCTCGGAAAGAAACATCCAACCCAACGTATTTGCTGAGTGCAGACTTTTCTCGCGGTATCAAAAGAATATAAGGTCTCTTCCGGGGGGTCACCCTGCCATGCCAGCCGATGAGAGCCTGGGTGGCGAGACCTCCTCAGGTTAAAAACACTTAGCTTCCTGGGGGGTCAAACTGCCATGCCAGCTAATGAGAGTCTGGGTGGCGAGACCTCTTCAGGTTAAAAACACTTAGCTTCCTGGGGGGTCAAACTGCCATGCCAACTAATGAGAGCCTGGGTGGCGAGACCTGCTCAGGTTAAAAACACTTAGCTTCCTGGGGGGTCAACCTGCCATGCCAGCTGATGAGAGTCTGGGTGGCGAGACCTCCTCAGGGTAAAAACACTTAGCTTCCTGGGAGGTCAACCTGCCATGCCAGCTGATGAGAGCCTGGGTGGCGAGACACCCTCAGGGAAAAAGGGTCATACTCCACGAGAGGTACGCCTGACCTGCCAGCTAGTAAGAGCCTGACAACGGGACCATCATCGGAGCAAAGAGAACTTGGGCTTCCACGAGAGGTACGCCTGACCTGCCAGCTAGTGAGAGCCTGACAGCGGGACCATCATCGGAGCTAAGGACTTGGGGCTTCCACGAGAGGTACGCCTGACCTGCCAGCTAGTGAGAGCCTGACAGCGGGACCATCATCGGAGCAAAGAGAACTTGGGCTTCCATGAGAGGTCCGCTTGACCTGCCAGCTAGTGAGAGCCTGACAGCGGGACCATCATCGGAGCAAAGAGGACCTGGGCTTTCACAAGAGGTACGCCTGACCTACCAGCTAGTGAGAGCCTGACAGCGGGACCATCATCGGAGCAAAGAGGACTTGGGCTTCCACGAGAGGTACGCCTGACCTGCCAGCTAGTGAGAGCCTGACAGCGGGACCATCATCGGAGCTAAGGACTTGGGGCTTCCACGAGAGGTACGCCTGACCTGCCAGCTAGTGAGAGTCTGACAGCGGGACCATCATCGGAGCAAAGAGGACTTGGGCTTCCACGAGAGGTACGCCTGACCTGCCAGCTAGTGAGAGCCTGACAGCGGGACCATCATCGGAGCAAAGAGGACTTGGGCTTCCACGAGAGGTACGCCTGACCTGCCAGCTAGTGAGAGCCTGACAGCGGGACCATCATCGGAGCAAAGAGGACTTGGGCTTCCACGAGAGGTACGCCTGACCTGCCAGCTAGTGAGAGCCTGACAGCGGGACCATCATCGAAGCAAAGAGGACTTGGGCTTCCACGAGAGGTACGCCTGACCTGCCAGCTAGTGAGAGCCTGACAGCGGGACCATCATCGGAGCAAAGAGGACTTGGGCTTCTACGAGAGGTACGCCAGACCTGCCAGCTAGTGAGAGCCTGACAGCGGGACCATCATCGGAGCAAAGAGGACTTGGGCTTCCACGAGAGGTACGTCTGACCTGCCAGCTAGTGAGAGTCTGACAGCGGGACCATCATCGGAGCTAAGGACTTGGGGCTTCCACGAGAGGTACGCCTGACCTGCCAGCTAGTGAGAGCCTGACAGCGGGACCATCATCAGAGCAAAGAGGACTTGGGCTTCCACGAGAGGTACGCCTGACCTGCCAGCTAGTGAGAGCCTGACAGCGGGACCATCATCGGAGCAAAGAGGACTTGGGCTTCCACGAGAGGTACGCCTGACCTGCCAGCTAGTGAGAGCCTGACAGCGGGACCATCATCGGAGCTAAGGACTTGGGGCTTCCACGAGAGGTACGCCTGACCTGCCAGCTAGTGAGAGCCTGACAGCGGGACCATCATCGGAGCAAAGAGGACTTGGGCTTCCACGAGAGGTACGCCTGACCTACCAGCTAGTGAGAGCCTGACAGCGGGACCATCATCGGAGCAAAGAGGACTTGGGCTTCCACGAGAGGTACGCCTGACCTGCCAGCTAGTGAGAGCCTGATAGCGGGACCATCATCGGAGCTAAGGACTTGGGGCTTCCACGAGAGGTACGCCTGACCTGCCAGCTAGTGAGAGCCTGACAGCGGGACCATCATCGGGAGGGGGACTAGGCGTCTCAACAAAACCTTGCCAAATTCAACATCCTCAAATGGGGAAGAAGGATGGGTTACATGACCTCTCCCGACTCAGTGGGTCGGGGGCTAGACTCAGTACGACATAATAAAAAATACAAGATCCTATTGGGGCGAGGCTCCTTCGCCTCTTTCATCAACCGATCCTTCCCCGGGTGCCCACGTCGACCCGATCCTCACATCTGTCTTCCTCCCTGGCTTGGGGCGGGGCTTCGATCTGCCTCGGGGGTGGTTGCTGGGCTTGACCTCTCGCTCCTCTCACCTCCAGGAATTCGGGGCAGGTAGCCGTCGCGTGCCCCTCCACCTGGTGGTAGTCACAGTACGGCAATGCTTCTTCTACCGGCCTCCTTCGGCGGACTCGGCGATCTCTCCCGTTGCCTCTTCTTCCTTCGCCTATTGCCAAGGCTTGCTGCGGCGGGGGTAGGAGTTGCCTTGGGGCTTGCCTTTGGTAGTTGTGCCTCCTCTGGTCTCCATGAAATTCCTCCCCACCTTGGATGGGAGCTCTTCCTGCACCCTGTGCAGGTCCTCTCTGTCGCCTCCAGCCTGGCTACGGATCCTCCTGAGCTCTCCGCTCCTCTCTCCCTCTTCCTTCGTGATGCCTTGAGCCTCCCTGCTCTCTTGAGTCCACCTCTATTAGCCTCGTCAACTTCTTTACAAAGGCCGGGTTGGCTGCCTCCGTAGCTATCTCTTCCGCCGCCTTTTCCATCAACTCCTCGAAGGAGAGGGGGGCCTTCCGAGTCAAACTCATCTTGAAGAATCCTTCACGCAACCCCACGATGAACGCCATCTGGAGGGCATAACTTGGTACCTCCTGGATATCCGCGACCTCTTCCTGGAACCTGTCGACGTAGTGGGCCAGCGACTCCTCGGCCCCTTGCTTTATCAGGAAGATGGTCTCAGGATTTTTCTTCCTCTTCTTGGAGGTGGAGAAGCGAAGCTGAAAGCTTCGGCTCAGGTCCTCAAACCCGTAGATCGACCTTGGAGGGAGTTGATGAAACCAGTCTCTTGCTTTCTCCTTCAATGTGATCGCGAAGAGGCGACACTTGAAGGCATCCGTCATCGGCATGACGGAGACGGCATCCTCAAACCACTGTAGGTGCTGGACGGGGTCATCCTTCCCGGTGTAGTAGGTCTTGTCAATTTCTCTGAACCCTTCAGGAACGGTAGCTGAGAGGATCAGCTCGCTAAAGGGTGACCACCTGAGGACTGGCCTCGCGATTCCCACTGGCGCGACCTGGTCTCTTGGGGGCGAGTTCTCTCCGGGCTAGGGAACAACTCCCGGCCGGGGAGGTCTCGCTCGACCCCCTCTCCCATTCTTTCCTTCCCAGGTCGCCTCCCTGGGACACTTTCCTCTACCCCTCCTGAGGCCATTCCGCCCATCCCCCTGGGGGGCTGCTCGCCGAGACCAATCTGGGTTAGCTCGCCGAGACCCCTGGGAGCTAGTCCCTGGGGGGTGGGGGTTGAGCTGTCAGCCCGAGGGACAATGCTTCTCAACATCTCCATGATGCCTGAGATGGAAGCCATGAACTCCTCCCTTCCAACGAAGGGTGAATGGTGGGGGAGCTCGCCGAGATCATCACTACCTCCCTGATCTCCAGCCATGACACTCTCCCGAGATTTTCTGTGCTGGTCACACTCCACGCTCACCGCACCAAAATGTTGAAACCAAAAAATGGTCTCTGTGGAGTTTGGGGTCCCAAAAGAGGGGTGACCGCACACCTACTTCTCTCGGAGGAACGTCACGGACCGAAGATTCGGGAAACTAGAAACAGACCCTCGGCTCTAGCGTGGAGGTCCCACCACATACCCAGAAGGTCGCTAGGACTCTTCCCCTCCCTCACCAAAAAGCTGAGCTGGGCACCTTGGAGAGCTCTCTAACTCAACCAATCAAAAACCTAGGGAGGAGGAAGCCTAAAGCACCTACCTCTCCAAAGATACCCATGGGGGTCTATTTATAGTTTTTCCAAAGCCTGGGGTCAAAATGACCAAAATGCCCCAAAGGGGATAGGCGCCCGGACGAGCTCCAAGCCATCGGCCGAGCTCGCCCAAGAGGGGCTGGGCGCCCGGGCGAGCTCCAGGCCGCCGACCGAGCTCGCCCAAGAGGGGATGGGCGCCCGGGCGAGCTCCAGGCCGCCGGCCGAGCTCGCCCAAGAGGGGATGGGCGCCCGGGCGAGCTCCAGGCCGCCGACCGAGCTCGCCCAAGAGGGCTGGGCGCCCGGGCGAGCTCCAGGCCGCCGGCCGAGCTCGCCCAAGAGGGCTGGGCGCCCGGGCGAGCTCCAGGCCGCCGGCCGAGCTCGCCCAAGAGGGCTGGGCGCCCGGGCGAGCTCCAGGCCGCCGGCCGAGCTCGCCCAAGAGGGCTGGGCGCTCGGGCGAGCTCCAGGCCGCCGGCTGAGCTCGCCCAAGAGGTCTGGGCGCCCGGGCGAGCTCCAGGCCGCCGGCCGAGCTCGCCCAAGAGGGCTGGGCGCCGTACCGCTCCTACTTCGCACTTAGCAAGCCCCCGGGGGGGGGGGAGATGTAGATTTTTCCTCCCCTACTAGTATATGAGGAGGATTTAGCCAAAATTGGCTACCCAGAGTGCAAAACCTCTCAAAAAGCTTAAAAACTTAAAACTGGCCCTGCGCCTATCAAAGGGGGCCCTACTCTGCGAATACGAGGTTGTACAATAGGGGCAGAGAAATCAGATAGTCGCTAGACGGGGAGGTTTTCAAATATTTAACCAAACTTTTAGGTTGTTTTGATCAAGGGTATTCATGAACCGAATCAAATCGAATCAATTAGCTTTTCAATTGATTCCAAATTTGTCATAAAATGCAGAGATTCAGATTCAGATTTGTTTGAATTTTTGAATTTGGATTCATCCCGAAATACTGAATTCAAATATGGATTTTGACCAAATAGCTTGGATTCGAGTTTGAATTCGCTTCAAATGAAAGATCAAATAGACTTTGATCGGATGACCAGGATCATCTTTATATTTAATATAAATATTATTATTATTCGCAAACTATTCATGAATCTTGCTAATAGAGAGTATTATTAGCAAGGTTTTGAAAACCGGACCGGACATCGAACCGGCGGAGGGAGAGGTTCAAGGTTGAACCGGTCCAACCGGTTTAACCGGGGTCGAACCGTTATATACATACATACATATATATATATATATTATAAAAAAAATAATTAACACAATATTAAAAATTTGCATATAAATTATTAAATTTTTATGATTATATTATGATACAAATGAAAATGATGTATACATTATCATTATATTAGTATACTTTTAAAGCTTTGTCTGGCGCAACGTTTTTCCTCTATTCAGTTTGGACAAAAACACCGCCGTAATAAAATGGATGTTTGACATGACAATGGTTAAAATCACAATGAAAATCAAGAAAATAAAACTAATTTTGACTTTTAAACATAAAAGTTGATGAAGTTTCTTAGATAAGATTGGGTGATAAAAATTGACATTTCATAACCACCGCGTTTATGACCGCCATCGTCGTGCCAAAGGGAGCCTAAATATATTGTACATTTTAATTATTAAAAGATAATTTAATAATTTATTATAATAATATATCTAGGAAATATTTAATTTATATTCATATAGTTTTATTTTATGAATACATTAATATTTATATTAATATAAAAATATACAATCTAAAACAGCAAGAACTAAGTGGTCAAGTGGTTCATCTCTTCCTGAATTTGAAACTGGCGTGGGTTCGAGACCCCACAATCTCGAATTTGATGTAGTTAAATTTGAGTAATTTTATGTGCAAACCTATTTTGGCTACGTGCAAACCACGGTTATGTGCAAACCGAAAAATTTAGGATACATTTATCTAAAATTGGTTTGCACTTAACAAAATTGGTTTGCACTTATCTAAAATTGGTTTGCACTTAACACCACTCTTAAATTTTTGGGCTTCGGCCCGCCCGGTTATCCTAAAACCCGCCCGGCTCCCGGCCCGCCGGTCCGCCCGCCCGGTTCTGCGGTTCCCAAGCGGTCCGCGATTGGAGGCGGTTTATTACCTGGACCGGATCGGCAGTGTGTCCGGTCCGCGGTTGGACCGGTCGGACCGGCCGGTCCGGTCCGGTTTTCAAAAGCTTGATTATTAGGTTTCAGATTCAAATATCGCTCAAATCTGAATTTGGATTTGAATTCAAAAAATATGAATATTAATTGAATCTTTATGAATTGATTCCTGAATTATTCACTCTATTTGGTTTACAAACAACCCTTGTAATGATACCAGAAAGTCTGTTGAAACTTGAAAGTCATCTAATTCAGTGATAATTTGATGAGTACAAATGCATATAAACACAGAGAAGAGAGCTATTAGAATAATATAGACTATATGGGACAAAATACAGGACTACCAGCACTTGTTATTGTAGAAGTCCATAAAGGTTTACATTGAAAGGTTCAAACTTCAGTGCTATGACAAGTATGAACACTACGTTGCATTTTATAGATTCAGTTTATGTTTTATTTTTAAATACATGCCTTGTTGATATAAGTTGAAAGTTATTATATACTCGTATTACATATATTACAAAAGGAATAATTATGAAAACTTCCTCTGGAAGTTAGTATAATTACATCTTGCACTCCACTTCTGATGTTACAAAAACCTCTCCTGAACTTTACATTTCACAACATAAATGCACAAAAAATACCCCCTTGGAGTAAAGTTTCAAGGGAGTCTTTTTTTCATGAATTTTATGAAATATATTCTTATAGGGGAGGTTTTTGTAGTTTTAAAAGTAAGAGAGGTACAACCTGTAATTTAGCAAACTTAGAGGGGAGGTTGCTGTAAATGACCCTATTAGAAAATTATAAATTAGGGAGTGTGTTGAGATTATAGTCTCACGTCATATAACTCATGTAGAGTTGTGTATTTAATAGCTCCTGAACCACTTTACCTACAGGCAATATATTTTTGAGTTGGCTGCTTGGATTTTAATATTAAATCTCTCCCCTGCATTTTGAGTTGTAGTTATTTGGGCTCTCACACTATGCGCTTATATTATTTTACCCGGCTAAAAAAAGATCTTTTCATGCTAAGATAAATTAGTGAAAAGAAAGGAAAGGAGGCCATTTCATCACATAAAATCTCGTCTCTCCTCTCTTTGATGTGAACTATAATGATACCCATTAACATTTTCTTATTATGTTCCCATATCCTTTACACTAAATTTTCTTGGTTTTTATTGTTTTATTCACTTGTTTTTCGTGATTGTCGCATTAGCTTGATTGATCTGCTTATTATATAATCAAATAATTATCAAAATAAGTACACTTGAAAAGTGAAGTAATATCATTATATACTTCATGTCCTGTAGTTTACAAGTAAAACATCTTCACCATAAAAGTGTCATTTTTTTTCCAGAACATATTCATGGAATGCCAGTTTTAAACTGGCCGAGGAGGAAGGGGATAGCACTGGGAACTGCAAGAGGTCTACTTTATTTGCATGAGCAATGCGATCCAAAAATAATTCACCGAGACGTAAAAGCAGCCAATATTCTTCTTGACGAAGATTTTGAGGCAATCGTCGGCGATTTTGGCCTTGCAAAGCTTCTAGATCACCGAGAGTCGCATGTGACCACAGCCGTCCGGGGGACGGTCGGCCACATAGCTCCAGAATACTTGTCCACAGGCCAATCGTCGGAGAAAACCGACGTTTTTGGCTTCGGCATTCTTCTTCTGGAGTTGATTACTGGTCAGAAGGCCGTGGATTTCGGACGAGCTGTGAACCAGAAAGGGGTGATGCTTGATTGGGTAAGGTTTTGAATGCCATCTCTGTTCTGTGGCATCAAAAATGGCATGAATCTTTCACCATGCTTGCAGGTAAAGAAAATCCACCAAAATAAAACACTAAGCTTGATGGTGGATAAGGACCTGAAGAACAACTACGACCGGGTTGAGCTCGAGGAGATGGTTCAGGTGGCTCTCCTGTGCACACAGTACCATGCGGCTCGCCGCCCGAAAATGTCGGAGGTGTTGCGAATGCTCGAAGGAGATGGTCTTGCTGAGAGATGGGAGGCCTCACAGAAGCTCGATTCTTCAAAATTTCGCTCCTCCGGGCAATCTCAACCGGCATACTTGGACTTTTTAGAGGAATCATCGGTAGTCTTTGAAGCAATCGAGTTATCTGGCCCCAGATGACACTGGTATAGGCGCTTCTAAGCATTCAATTGTACATTTTCTTTCGGTGAGGGGATCAATTATGGTGTTGATAGCAGTTTGCCTTGTGCTGTTGTACAGAAGATAATTGTTGAAATGAATTTCAATTGTATTTTCTCTATTTCATTATTGAGAGAATGAGACAGGAGTGACACCAATTGCAGAGAAGATGCGAGAAGCTCGTCTAAGATGGTTTGGACACGTGCAAAGGAGACCATTAGAAGCACCTGTTAGACGTCGTGAGAGTCTAGTCACTAGGCATGTTAAACGAGGGAGGGGTAGACCAATAAAGACTTGGAATGAAACTATAAGGAAGGACATGATGTACTTAGGCATTAGTGAGATTATGACAAAAGATAGGGCCCAATAGCGACAAAAGATCCATATAGCCGACTCCACTATAGTGGGATAAAGGCTTGAGTGTTGTTGAGTGTTGATTATTGAGAGAATGAGAATCTCTTGTTGTTGGCTTTGTTCTAAGATTATGTTTATTAGGAAGAAGCTTCAGAGTTAGGTGTATACTTTAATGGTGTATTAAACCGAATGAAATCAAAGAAGAATGATTAGTTACATTATTATGCAGATATAACTAGAATTTTATACTTAATCATTTAAATTTTGTTTAGTTTTTTGCTCCCCATGCATCTTTCTGAAGCATTCATGCTCCATATCTTCTTATAGTTGATCTTCATTACCTTTTATGGGATTGGAATTTGATTAGTCCCTAGTTGAAGATTAAGCCATTTTTTACCAGGGACCTCCCCTCTGTTTGCTAGTTGCATCCCTCTTACTTTTGGAATTACAAAAGCCTCCGTTTTCATTTCATAACATTCATGCACAAAAAGATACCTTTGAAGTTTTACTCCAATGGAGTATTTTTTTGCATGGATGTTATTCAATATAAACCTATAGGAGAAGATTTTGTAATTTCAAAAATAAGAGGGGTGCAACCTGTAAATATGCTAATTTTTAGGAGAAATTTTGGTAATAAGTCATACAATAAATGAATGAATACATGTGAATGCCCTTAATCTTTTTATGCTATCATAACAATTACTGCTTACAATATGTTGGTTCGCCAAATAAAAAGGCTCAACGCTGATTGTAGAACATCCTCTTGGGGCTGTGAAATAACTCTATCCGGTGTGGAGTAAATTTTTAAGCGTGAACACCAAATGCAATTCAATACGGTGGAGAACACTGTATTTGTAGTGAAGTCATGTTGTGAAAGCTAATTTGAGGTGTAGGCTCTTTTTGAGGGGACTTTTTTTTTAACCGGTTATGACCGCATGAACCGGATCTTAATTTAAGATCCGGTTCATGCGGTCGTAACCGACACCTACAAAACTCACTGCCAGTCCCTTATATAGGTGGGAGTTTGATACACATACTTACAGAAATGCCCTAGAGGTATATGGGTAGATAACGGGACTTGCTAATGGCCCGGAAAGTAGACAAAATAATTTTGAGTAAATAATAAATAATAAAAAATCAGAAGTGACGGATGTTACATATATCCTACACAAATTTAAAAATTAATAACGAACGGCTGCAATTACAAATTCAAGCGGCTAGAAAGTATGCAAAAAAGCAAGGTTGTAAGGATCGCGATTCAGATCATAAGATCTTACGATTCTACAATTCAGATTGTGTAAATCGATCCTGATTTTGTAAAGCGGTACTAGATCCAACCCCTACTATTAGATCTGATCGTACCTCGAAACGATCTCATCTATGATCTCGATCCTGACAACCTTGCAGAAAAGCTCCAAATATAAGAATAGACGGTTGATGATTGTCGATCGTTACCCCAAAAGTGGCGCTCGACAAACATAGATATTTGGTTTGAAGATCCGTGATCCGAGCTCTTGATTATTACAAATCAAATTCAACCTGAATAGTTCCCATGTTACAATTTCATCAAAAACCCGTATATATAGACATACACAAGTGACAGTGTATAACCCGTAATTCGTCGAGATCAAAAAAGACTAAGAATAGCACTCGTCGGGAGTACTCGTCAGGAGTACTCATCGGGAGTACTCGTCAGGAGTATTCGCAGGCCGTTAGAGTTTGCTCGTAGCACTCTCAAACAACGGGATTCTGCTGTTGACAGACCTATTTGGGTTGCATCCATTATTAACAAAAAGGCGAAGACCGCTACATGTAGGCCAGAAAAGACTATTTTGCCCACGATATGAATTTCCCTATAAATACTACTTTGAGACACAAGTTGAAGACACCTTCATGACCCCCTCCCTATGGTGGGCGAGTTCGCTGATCGCCTCATTTGTGCCGAACTCAGCAATGACTTTAGGAGGGAAAGTTTCTATAGACTTCTAGGTGTGTGACGGAACCTTCTCGTCTGGGGATTTTCTTTTGCTCGCTAACTTCTTCTCGTCAGGTCTCACGCGAGGTGACTACTAAACTAGTAAGCTCTTATCACCCTCTTAGTCTGAACACAGGAATCAATTTTTATGGTTTCAACAGACAGTTCATGCATGGGGGCCCCTCGTGCTCCGCGCGATAGTATTTTGGCCACAACATTGCCCCCTCCCCCTCCCCCGAGCGCTATACTGCACCCGTTGCTCGATTTTGTCGTGCGTGCGTGTGTTTGCGAGCGGTACAAAGAGTACATATTTTATTGTAAATACAAGATTTTATCTAAATGAGAGCACATTTTTTTTAATAAAAAAAACATAAATTTTAAAATTAAAAAGGCATAAAATTACATGGGGGTGCCTTGACTAGGGATGTTCACGAACCGAATCGAATAATTCTTCAATCGAATTCAAATTTGACAAAGAATGCAGAGATTCAGATTCGGATTCGATCGAATATTCGGTATCGGTTTCGGATTTGGATTCGTCATGAAATATTTGATTCGACTTTGGGTTCAAATTAAGATTCGAATTCGGATTCGAATATGGATTCTAATTTGAATTTGAATTTTATAATATTTAATTTAATATAATATTAAAATATAACTATATTTAATATTTATTTACATATATTAATTTTTTTAATATATATTCCAGTATTCGCGAATTATTCGCGAATCCTCCGAATAGGAAGAAAATTATTCGCATTCGGATTCGAAAACTATTCGAACATGGAATTCGGATTCAAATTCGAAAAATACGAATTTTAATTGAATCTTTACGAATCGAATCCCGAATTATTCGCGAACTATACTATTTGTGAACAGTCATAGCCTTGACAATCAAGATCGTTTTCATTTCAGGTGAAATTGATACTATAAATTTAACGTTTTAGATCTATTTCTGGTTGATTCGACGGGTTCACAAATCCCATTTTTTTATATTTTTATTTATTCAAAAAATTCGACATCATTAAATCATGTAAGAGTACATCTAGACCATGAAATGCACCTCCATTTGGGGTCCCAAATGGAGAGGATCTCGGTCCATGCCTTGATGGGATGCACCTTATGATGATTTATTTATGAAATATTCGGACCTCGGGGAGGTAAAGTGCACTCAATGCACTTTACGGTAAAGTGCGGGCATCCAACGATCCACGTTGGATACCAACACACATCTCAAAACGAGCCGAGATCTACTCGCTTTGAGATGTGTGCGGGCATCCACGCGAGCCGTTGGATGCCCTCACTTTACTGTAAAGTGCAGGGGTGCACTTTATTCCCCCCTAATCCGAAAAATTCGATTTTCTCTCTACCTATATACGTAGTACCTACAACAAATCCTAAAAGCAATACGAGATTGAAGTTCCATCACTAAAGGGCGGGGATGGGATAGATGATTTTCAGCATGAGCTACAAGTCTACAACTAATCTATATTAAGGTTTCGTTTGGTGCAATATTTTTGCTATGACGAGTTTGGACAAAAATGCCACAAGTCACAAAATACATATTTGGCATGACAATGTCTATGACCGATTGACCGCTACCGGAAAAGAAAACTAGTTTTGAACTTGAAAAGTGGATGGAGTTCCTTAGGTGGAGTAGGGCGTTCACGAAAGACGGTTCATAATCAGCGCATTCATGGTCTCCACCGCCATGTTAAGCGGAGCCTAAATTAAATGTAAAAAATCTTAATTGTCGTGTTACATTTTATTTTTCATTTTTACAATACTTTTTGGGCATTGATATTAGCACCACATTTTTGGCTATTCGCACTCAAAATTTGAGTTTTTTTTTGGACTTTTTAGAATTCCTATTAGCAAGCACCAGATAAAAGTTATTCCTTATTCGTAAAGGTGAAACTGGTGCGATTTGAGCCTAAACCGCAACCGCACCGAAGAGAGTCGGTTTTGGACTTTACGAAACCACACCGCATTCAAACCGTGCGGCGTGGTTTGACATTGATGCGGTTTAGAGTTGGTTTTTGTGGTGTGGTTTCAATTTTTGTACAGTTACAAAAACTTATCAAAGAGTACATGGACTATTCATATGAATATTATGCTCTGTTGATTACCTAGCACTCAAAATATGTTGATAAATATATAAAGGAGGGAGATTCTAAACCATTTTTTATTTCAATTGCGAGATAAGACATACATAGGCTCCGTTTGGCACGGTGGTGGTGGTCGTAAACCTATGGGTTAAAACATCATTCTTTAAGGATCATCTAACAAACATCATCCGTTTGAATATAAAAATGAATGAAGTTCCTTAGGTGAATATTAACAAATGACAATTTAACCCCGTGTTCATGACCGCCACCACCATGCCAAACGGAGCTTTAATTTGGAGAGGGGCACCATTGTTAATGATTTTAAATTCCAAAGGTTTATTAATGAAACAAACAAACTTAAGATCGCCGTTGCACGTCCAAGGCCGGATGAAATTCAAAAATGTAAGAACTTGACAAAAATCATAAATTGAAGTCAAACGTGAACCTTGAATACTTATGATTACTAGTTTTCTTCGACATATCATAAAAATTCATTGAAGCATTTGGTACAAACCTTAAAACCAATGGTTCTTCACATTAAATGTCCGAACTTAAAAATGAAGAATTGATTTCTTCACATTAATTTGTATTTTACAACAATTCATTTATGCATTTGGTCATAATTGTGGAAAATCAAATATTTTCTACATTATATATACTAGGCGAGATGAGAAATCAGATCTTTACTCCATTCTGAACTAAAAATCAAATCTAGGCACCGTTAATTTTAGTCTTTAATAGATAAATAGTGCACACAAATTGTAGAAGCAACAAAAACCAAAGGAAAATAAACTGAGAAAACATGAGCAAGAAACAACATAGGTCCAATTGAAAGTTAGTATAACGTAAATCAAAGATAGACATGAGATGCTTTACGCCAAAATAATGTACCAAGTAACTTATTTCTGAAATAAGAAATATAAATTTAAAGAGATTCATAGATAAATTTAAGAGACAAACTCAGAGTGGAGAAGATAGAGAGGGCTGTCTCCGTGATTGCTTCGACGAGGCAACAAGATCCAACTGAAACAATTTGCTGTGCGGTGCGGTTTATTCAGTTTTGTCAAGGAAAAAAACCAAACCACACCGCAAATCATGCGGTTTTCCAATAACCAAAATCACACTACAATCAAATCGTTTAGTGTGGTTTGAAATCTGTGCGGTGTTGCGGTTTTTATGCGGTTTCAATTTTTAATTTTCAGCCATACTTATTTGCACTCGCTCCTCTCGTGCTTCCGCCTCCCTTCCAGACTGTGATTCCACCGACGACCCTTCCTCCTTTCCGTCCGGCCTGAAGGGCTCCAAATCCGGCAAGTGCTCCTCCTCCATTTTCCGAGCGGCGTTCTTTATCCCGACGCGTTCTCATCCATTATCTTGTTGCTATCTTTTCCACATCCAACGGTCTCTCTTCCTCTTGACGGCAGTGCTCCTCTATTCCGCGATTTTCATGCGCCCATTCCTCCTCTAGCCAGTGATTCTCTGCACCTCTCTATTTCCTTTTTTTAGTGACCAATTTTAAAAAAAAACAATGCTAGCGGATAATCAAAAATACTAATAGTTAAAATTAGGGTGTTAATATTCAGCGAACTGCTTTTTTTATTAAAGGTTTTAATGTTTCATCATAAATAGTAAAGAGAAAGTGAGATGAGAAGAGAAGTAGAGAACAAAGTACGCGGGGGGACCATATTGCACCAAATCTTCTTACCGCCGTCCAAACAGTTTACTGAAGTACTCTTTCATACAGACCGCTGATTTATGACTCTAACACGTTATTCCATATTTACCATTTAATTTATTATTTTGCCATAAATAAAGACTAGTTAATAGTTATGTGGGCTGATCACTTTCGACTATTTGCCCCAAATACAGAGTAAATATTTGCAGGAGAGATATTTTGGTGCATCGGACTTACTGTCCAGGTCCGGGGACATTAAAGTTTAGTGCGATCTAATTAAGGGTGCAAGTTGAGTTGAGCCTGTTAGAAAGCTCGATAAGCCGGCTAGAAAGTTCGATGAGCCGACTCGAAAAAAGCTCGACTCAAACTCGAGCATGTAGAGCTCGAGCTCGATTACGAGTCGAGCTCGAGCTCGGATTTATATAATTTTTTAAAAATTAAAAATATAAAGAAAATCAGGCCCATGAGCTAATAAGCTCGTGAGCAGCTCGAGCTTGACTCGAGCTCGAGCTCGATAAGCAGACATTGAGCTCGAGCTCGAGCCAGGACAAAATGTGCTCAATGAGCTCGAGCTCGAAATGATTAGCTCGAGCTCGAGCTTGGAAATTTTTCCAAACTCGACTCGAGCTCAACTCGTTTGCACCCCTAGATCCAACATATGTGAGCCGCTGCACTTTACTGTGAAGCGCGATCCAGCGGATGCGAGCGCACGGAGATACGTGCACATCTCAACACACACATCTCAAAGCCACTGCACACATCTCTGCGAGAACTGAGATGTGCTCTCAGCCATGGGATCACCGAGCTGCACCGCAAAGTGTGTCCCTAATATATGAGGTGCAGATTTAGCTGATTTTAGGCTAATAATTATGTAAAAAACGATTCATTCTATATGAAATTTATATCTGTAAATTTCAGTCTGATTTTAATACGTGCGCTGAAAATTGTGCAAGCGGGAGTTGTGCGGTGAGATTAATATCATGCTTGAGAAAGGATCGTGCCTGAGCGTCCCAACAATTTTTTTCTATTTGCAGACCTAAAAACTTAAGTGCACTCTGCCACCTTTCTGAACAGATCGATTGCTGAGAGACTGAGCAAAACTGAATTTCCCAATAAGGTCCGACACCTTTTGGGCCAACAGCTACCCAGTCCTCACAGAACAGGCCACCAACAACCCCAATCATGCCGAACATGCCAATTTACTTAGGGATAAGGTGCACTTTTGCATTGATTCAACGTTCTGCGTGGACAAGTGCACATATCTCCATAAGCTCTGGTCAATGGAAAGTCGGAGAGTCACCAGCGACGACGCACAAGGGAGAAGGCATTGCAGTTCGATTTTGAGTCCGCCAAGCCGAAGAATATGGAGGGGAGAATATTGGAAGAATATGGAGGTGAGAATATTGCCTCTCTTGGAGAGAAATTTCTAAGGAGATTTGTTGACTTCAACATATGGAGCAGCTTGATCTGTGCAGCAATGGCTTCGCCGGATAAATTCTTCCATGCTTTGGTTGTTTTAGGCTCCGTTTGGGGGGACTTATTTTCACCGGTCAAGCGGTTACGACCGCATGAACCGGACCTTAATTAAGATCCGGTTCATGCGGTCGTAACCGCTTGACCGGTGAAAATAAGTCCCCCCAAACGGAGCCTTAGTTACACTAATTGGGTTTGAACAACAATGACTTCACATGAGAAATTCCTTCATGCGGCTGGCTGCGATGGAGAGATTGAAGGCAGTGAGGGGCCTGACGTAAGTGGTGGAAGGGATATATGGTGTGCACTTAGTAACTTTTTAAGATAAATAATAAAAATCATATAATTGTGTTCTAAATATTTTTGATGGTTTGCACATAGAAAAAGTTGGTCTGCATTTAATATCATTTAAGTAAATAAATGAGCTGCTCTTATTGTGTAAGTTTCCGAGCCCGGGATTTCTGCAGAAAGGCCTTTCCACACGATGCTAAACCGTGATGTATGTATATATATATATATATATATACTAGTGAGAGTGCAATGATCCATGTGCAGCTGGGATAGTATCCAGGTCGCGACAATACCTTTGTCCGTACACACCAATATATTACTGTGCGGATAGAGGTATTGTCATGGGTTGGGAAAAAATATGAGTGTTGGTAATTTTATTATAAATCAATGACAAAAGTTATTTCTTTCTTAAAGATGATCGATTTTGATTTAAAACAAGCAACCATGATGAAAAAGATGGTGCACATCATCTAAGTCATAATGAGATATCTTTAAGCACACACGAGTGACAATGCACATCCCCCGGTGCAGCCAACAATGATGGCCCTGTCATAATGAGATATCTTTAAACACACACGAGTGACAATGCACATCCCCCGGTGCAGCCAACAATGATGGCCCTGTCGCGACAGTACCCTAGCGCGACAGTACTCCCGTTACTTGCAGTCCCTTGATCGCAAGATTGTAATTCGAAGGGCATCACCAGGAGGGAGGTTTTTTTATTTAATGGAATAAAAAATACAGTGAAAAAGAGAGATATTTTAATTAACTTACGGTGAAAATATTCATGAAATTATGCTATAACAAACTCAAGTTACAAAAACAAAAAGAATGATGACACGCTTGATTACCAAACACCAATTACCAACAAGTTTTAGCTTCAGTTACAACTTCTATTTCTATCTTCGATGCAAAAGTTATAACTTCAATTGAGTCGCAATACAAAATAATTTCAACAAAAACAAATCAGATTTCAAGCAGATTAGAAATAGTACTAAAAAAAGGAAGAACATAGTGAATTATCCACTCTTGCATTCTCATTACGAGTTTGGTGCATGCAAAAAATCTCGAGGAATATGATCTAATACTTTAAATTGTTTTGGCACAAATTACCCACACAAAAAAATTAGCAAGTTCTAATTGTTAGAGTGTTCGAAGCATCCGCGTGACCATCTAGTTTGGAATGGTCTCCCCGTTGCCCATAGCTAGGGTATTTATAGGCGAAACCCTAAATCCCCGACTACGAGTTTGGATGCCTATCGGATCCTAACCGACCCGTTAAAGAACCCATACACACTTAAATAAATATACCTCAACAATCTCCTCCTATATTGTATATAAGTATTAGCATAAGAAAATGAGTTACTTATCCAATAATTAAAAATGACCAAAACAAGAGAGTTTTTCCAGAATTATAAATATAAGTTTTAGATAACAAAATGCTAAACTCAAATCAAATGTTTCAAACATGAAATACAACAAGAAACTGGAAAGCTCAAACTGATAATTGATCTAGACGAACATCAGATCATCATCATCTGGGTCAAAATCAACTGTCTCTCCTCCAATCTCCATATTGCCTGCAAACAATTACAACAAGAATGTCATGAGACAAATCTTTATGAATTCAAAATTTGCAGAAATAAAGTGATTAGTTCTAACAACGGGTGAACTTAATACTCTAACTGAGAGAAAAGAATCTCAAAACAACATCTCTATCTAGTTTACACAAAATTAGAATTAATTGATTTCATAGAATCAAACCATGTTCCTTCGATTATTAAGATTATTATTAGCGTTCCACAATTGTGCTATATCATCAAGTTTGGAATGATACAACAAGCTGTGACTATTATATCATCAAGTTTGGAATGATATAACTAATAATCATAATATCAGGGCACATATCAGCAACTTCAGTATTTCTTTTTGGAATGATACCCAATTCAGCCTTTGACAAAGAATAATTACGTAAGTCATCAAGTTTGGAATGACTGGCAACTATCTCACCTCTAGCTTTCATCAGATAACATCTGAAACACTTTAGTGTGCTCAACGTAGATGCTTGAATGTAAGTAGACACCGGTTCTTAGATTTAAAATATAAGCTAGGTATTAAGTCCTCCTAAATGAACGTTAATCTCATCTCCCCCGATGTTTTAGATGTGAGAACCTTACATAAGCCCTTAGTAAGGACATCTGCTACATTATCCTTTGATCTCACGTCCAATAGGGAGATTATCCCATGACTGGTGAAATAGGTCAACCAGGCTTGTTTCATCCTTAGTTGCCTTCGCTTTCCATTGAACAACGTATTTGTAGCAATGGTCTTTGTGCCTTGATTGTCGCAATAAATCGAAATAGAGTTCATTTTTAGACTCGTCATTGGAATGTCCAATATCAGATCTCTTATCCACTCTGCTTCTTCTCCAGCTGAAGCGAGAGCGTAGAGTTCTGATTCCATAGAGGACAGTGCAATGCACGTTTGCCTCTTAGACTTCCAAGCTACTGCAGCTCCTCCTAGTGTAAACACAAAGCCACTAGTGGATCGACAATCAGCTATTTTCGAGCACCAAGATGCGTCGGAATACCCTTCAAGCACTGGAGGATGCCCACTGTAACATAAAGAATACTTCTCAGTATACTTTAAGTATCTCATTAGCCTGTCTAAGGCGTCCCAGTGGTCCTTCCCAAGGTTACTGGTGAATCTACTCAACATGCCGACCGTAAAAGCTATGTCAGGTCTAGTGCAGGTAGTAGCGTACATGAGACTTCCTATAAGTTTGGAATAATCCAACTGTCTAATAGCTGAACCTTCATTCGGTTTCAGTCTACTGTTATAATCGTATGGAGTCTCAGTCTTTTTGCTTTTATCGTAACCCCACTTTTCCAATAGATTCTTAATGTAGTGACTCTGACTCAGGGTAATACCCTTTTTTGTGAAGTTCACTTCCATTCCTAGGATGGTTTTCACCTCACCTAGGTCTTTCATGCTAAATTGTGCCGTCAAAGCAACTTGCATGTCTTTCACCTCAGACTGATCAGTGCCCAGAATTAGCATGTCATCAACGTACAAACATATGATAGCTACTTTATTTGCACTTGTTCTTACGTACAGACATTTATATGATAGACTGGATTTGAAACCCAAGCCTTTTACACAGCTGTCAAATTTCTCATGCCACAATTTAGGTGCTTGTTTCAATCCGTATAGTGACTTAATCAACTTACAGACCTTAGTTTCTAGACCTTCTATGACGAACCCTTCAGACTGGTGCATGTAGATCTCCTCAGTCAGATCTCCATTAAGAAATGCAGTCTTGACATCCATCTGATGAACAGTGTAGTGTTCAACAGATGCTAGTGCGAGAAGAATCCTAATTGTCGTATAGTGACATACATGTGAGTATATATCAAAGTAGTCTACACCACTCACTTGAGTGAAGCCTTTGACAACTAGACGTGCTTTGTATTTTGCGATACTCCAATCAGGATTTAGCTTATTCCTCAGAACCCACTTATTACCAATGGTTTTAGCCCCTTTAGGCAAATCGACCAAAGTCCATGTGTTATTCTGCATGAGAGAGTTCATCTCTTCATCTATGGCTTCTTTTCACAATAGAGAGTCTCTAGATCGCATCGCTTCCTTATAAGTGGATGGATCAGCTTCAACTTGGTAAGTCACAAAATCTGTACCGAAGCTTTTAGGCATTTTCTCTCTATTAGATAGCCTTCTGGTATCTAAAGCACTTGTGTCTACAGGCTTAGTGTCAGAGTTACGTTGTCCTGGCTCAACTAAAGGCTCAGTACTAGTGGCTGGTAGACCTGGCAGTGTCAGGTTCTTGTCCTTAAGGAACTTATCCTCAAAGAAGACAACGTCTCTTGATTCTATTACAGTATTAGTGGAGAGATCTAGAAACCTGTATGCAACACTATCATCTGCACATCCTATGTAGACGCAAGTATTTGTACTGGGTCCAATCTTAGCTCTTCTAGAGTCTGGTATCCTAACATAAGCGATACAGCCCCAGGTCTTTAGATTGTCAAATCTAGGAGGCCTCTTAAACCAAAGCTCGTAGGGTGTCTTAGTCAACTTTGTATGGGGAACTTTATTAAGAATGTGATTTGATGTGAGGACGGCTTCACCCCAATAGGCCGCAGGCATGCCAGCAGTGAGCAACATAGAATTCAACATTTCTGTTAAAGTTCTATTTTTCCTTTCAGCGATGTCGTTGGATTGTAGGGAATAAAGAGCGGTGGTTTCAGGGATTATGCCATTGCTGGCAAAGAAATCTCTGCACTCCCCGAGACGTATTCTCCTCTTCTATCACTTCTTAGCCTTTTTATTTTCATGTCAAGTTGATTTTCAACCCTATTTTTGAATATACGAAATTTTTCAAAAACTTAATCTTTGGTTTTAAGAAGAGAAATGTAACTGAATCTAGAGTAGTTGTCAATAAAAATTATCAGATACTTCCGACCTCCACGTGTGACAAAACTTTTGTAGTCACAAATGTCGGAGTGTATCAACTCTAGCAATTGTGTGTTCCTAGAAACCTGACTAAAAGGTGTTCTAGTTATCTTAGTTTGCGCACAAATTTCACATTTTTCAAATTTGGTTTTAGTATCGAGAGGTATGTTGTGAGTTCTAGCTAGCAGGAGTAGTTTTCTATAATTGACGTGTCCTAGTTTTGTATGTAAAGTCTTATGATCTATCAGATTTGAGCTGACCTGATTTACTACTTCGTATGCTAGACTCAGCCTATACATCCCGTTAAAGACATATGCACAACCAAAGTAATGTGAGTGAACCATTAAGGCTACCCGACCACCACTAATGTTAAAAGACATACCCGCATCGCATAACAGACTAATCGAAACTAAATTAGCAGCTAATGTCGGTATAAATTTAACATTTTTCAGAGTTAGAGTTTTACCTGAGGAGAGAGTTAGGGTTGCGTTGCCGACCTTCAGCACGTCAGCTACAGCTCCATTCGCAACAGTGACAGTCTCTTCCACCTCTTTTGCATCCTCCAGAAGCTTTGGATTGTTGCAGACGTGGCAGGTAGCACCTGAGTCGAGCCACCACTCTGAACTGGCTGTCCCGTTACCGACCATGACAACAAAGTCGGTAGGCGCAGTCTGAAAAACCATGTTGGCTTGATTTTCAGTCCTTGATGTGCTGGTGTCGTCGGTACTCGGAAGCGCAGTGACCCCACTTATTGCAGTTGTAGCACTTGCCTTTGAATTTATTCTTTATCTGTTTGCTAGTGGCAGCAACTGCGGGTGCACTGGTCGGTGGGCGAGTCTTCCCAGGCTTAGGTTTTCGCTTAGGATGCGTGATCATGTTAGCAGTAGAGGACTGCTTGCTGATCGTCTCTATAGCGTGCCTAGTCCGGTTCTCATCCTCAATGTAGATGAAACGCTTGAGGTCTTTAAGACTCACCTGCGTCTTCTTCCGGTACATCTCAGTCTTGAAGGAATACCAGGCCGATGGCAACTTGAAAATAATCGCCCCTGCAACAAATCTATCTGGCAGAGGGATGTTCTCACTATTGAGCTTGTCCACCAGATTTTCAAACTCAGCAACCTGTGGCAGGATTTCCCTTTCCTCAGTGAAGGTGAATGCCATAAACTTGTCCACCAGGTGCGTCTTGGACATGTTCTCCTCCTCCTTGAACTGCTCCTCTAAGGCTTCCCAGATCTCCTTGGCCCTTTGCATCTTGCCGTACGTCTCTGCAAGCCTGTTGAAGAGGCAATTCAGGATGTAGTCTCTGCAGAAGTCTTCGTCGTTTACCCATTGATCTTCATCTTCGCTTCCTTTGAAGTCCTCAAAAGCAGTATGCACTGTGTAGAAGATGTTCAGGTACTTCATGCCGAACTGAGTGTTGCGCTTCCAAGCACTGAACTCGGCGTTGAAGAATTTCTCCAGCTTGATCATCGGCACGGGAGAAGAGTGATTGATCGCCTTTGACATTGCGTGTCTCTTTCTAAACGATAGTATTCTACTAGCAATCTAGGTCACAAGCACAAAAATACTAGAAAGAATTCACCTGAGCGAGACGATGACGGTCTTCGGATCCAATCCAAGTAAAAATTGTTTTGCTCCTACTTCTGTGACTGGATGAATTGATTGACCCTTGTCAAGCAAACAATTTTGACTTGATCTTGCTAAAATAAAATTTCCTGTAGGAGACTTTTAACTTAGGCGGCTATCTGTAGAGACGGTGATTGCCGAGAGATCTCCAAGATTAGAAAAGAGAGAATCTTTTGATCAATGGAGAAAAAAAACATCCCTCAGAAGCTCCTAGATCTGCTTGTCCATCAGCAGAGACAAAAGGACCACGTTTTCCCTTTTACCGGCGGTTGCAGCGTGCGAGTGAGAAAGCAAAGAATGGCAGAATCTCCTCTGACGGCAACAAAAGATCAAAGCAGAAGTGTCCACCAGTGGAGTATTCTGGATCTGACCTCCTTCGCGCACACACGCGATTCACTTCCTTCCTTCTCAACGAGAGATCGCCGGACTGCTCTTTCTGCACAGCGACGGAAGAGGTTGCTCCTCCTTACGATCGGTGATGGCGTACGGCAAGAGCGGCGGGATTCTGGCTTTTCCCGAGCGACGAAAGCAGCGACGCAAGAATCCCGTGCGACGAAAGCGGCGATGGCGTTGTTCTTTTCCGATCTCGATCACAGGCGACGCCAAACTCGGCGAGAAGAAGAGCAGAGAGATTTGATTTCCCGATCCTAGGTCCGGAAGAAACCGCGAGCGATCCAATCCCGATCGGCAGCGGCGATGGCTCCGATCGTGCGGCGGGACAGAGCAGCAACGATGGAAAAAACGCAAGCGGGAGAGATGCTCGAGAGCGCCGACTAGGTCACGGGAGAAAATCGGGGCACGGCTAGGGCAAGAGGAAAAACTTCGAGAATGTTAGAGTGCTCGAAGCATCCGCGTGACCATCTAGTTTGGAATGGTCTTCCCGTTGCCCCTAGCTAGGGTATTTATAGGCGAAACCCTAAATCCCGGACTACGGGTTTGGATGCCTATCAGATCCTAACCGATCCGTTAAGGAGCCCATACACACTTAAATAAATATACCTCAACACTAATAACATCAATATTCCATATTTGTTAACAAAAAAATTAATATTCCAGCATTTCGTAAACTTTCTCTGCTTTAAATATCGGCATTTTTTTTCCACCCCTTACACTTTGCCCACGTTATCTTCTTCTTTGCCTCCATGTACTTCAACACAAACACACCGTAGTCGTGTCGGTTCTCTTGACTTCGAGCTGCGCACACAGGCATTATCTGCCACTCTGGTAAATCGTCGGGAAGAGCATCGCAAGCTAGCGTCATCATGAAGACTGTCTAACTGCAAAAATAGAATGAACATAATGCAGTAGTATTCTAAAATTCAAAACATAATTAGTGAATTGAATATAATAGGGATGGTAGTGTTTCTCGGTGCGTTGGGTTTGACATGGAATCATTGAAATACCAGCGATGTTCCCTTAAATCACCTAGTAATAATGTCTAGTGACTCGCAAGGTGCACGAGCATCACTATCAATTCAGCGACTTGGATATTGGAGGGTGCAAAGTGAGATACCAGACGCTGAATAGTCACAACACGACTCTTATAGTATTGCAAGTGTAGATCATTGACAAATCACCCCTCACAATCAAATAAAGACAATATAGATGCTACACATAATTTATTGCTAAAACATAAACCAAAACATTTTAGTCCAGTGGATGCATCAAAGTTAAACTGAAGCATGAACTGAAGAAACAAAAATGAATTGCTAGGCAATTTTGTCGAAGCATCAAGTCTAAACTGAAGCTGAACCATCAAACATAAACAAGCTGAACCATCAAACATAAACTGAAGCTGAACCATCAAACATAAAATGAAGCTGAACAATCAAACATAAAATGAAGCATACCAAAATCTCAATTTTGTACAGATATTACTATTGAAAATCATTATCATATTAATTCAGTGATCTAAAATTTCACATAAGGTAGAAAATAGGTGGAAAGAAATGTTACCACCTGATTAAAAGTAAAATAGAGAATGTCCTCCAAATATGAGGGGATTTACTCCTACGGGAGCTCAAAACAACGACGAAAGAATCTAGGTTAGTATCACTAGGCCATCCTTCCCGTAGGAGATCCTCGAGCCCGAATCTTGTCATTGCAATATTACCACTCTCAAATACACAATCACAGCTTCTATGCCAAATCTGAAACAACTTCTATGCCAAATCTGAACAAAATTTGAAACAGAAACCATCAGAGTCTCGCTAGATCACTAATTGGAACCTAAATATTGATGTGCTTGAAGTACCGCACCTACAAGGAAACAAATTAATGAGTGTCATATTTTAATGAATTTCATAAAATATTTAGATTTAAGCCCTTACTACAACAACAATAGAGCACCCTTCAAGGTAACCTAGACTAGCAGGTTCTTCCCTAGAGCAACTGCGAGTATGTAGTAGCTCGAACTGATAATGTAGAAACTTGTGGACAACTATTGGCCAATTAAATATCCTAAACTCATACAAGCCCCCAAAGTACATACTTTGCTAGTGCATTTACTCTCCGCAATTCCACTGCAGGAATGCATATTCAGTCGCTAATTGGTTCATAACATAAATCATAACATAACTTCCTCTAATCAGTACCCTAAAACATAAAAAAAAAATCATTCATAACCAGTACCCTAAATCATAACATAACTACGGAAAAGGAATGCCGACGAACAATGCCACCTTCCTCTTCCCCTGCCTCTGATAATCCAAACTTCCTATAATCCACAACTTTTCGATGTTGGCCAAGTAAAGCAAGGACGAATGGGTGGGCGACAAATATATAAACTGTAAATGACCGGAAAAGGGATCATTGTGGGCTTACCTTACAAATTAACTGCGCTCACGACCAGTGCCTGCTGCCTCTTCCGCTGCGTTGCTGGCCTCCTCTTCCTCTGCGTCGACGGGTTCCTCTTCCTCTGTGTCGCCAGGTAGCATCGACGTCGGCGTAGTGTTAGGGTTTTGGCGTTAATGTCGGTGTAAACGTTGTGCTTTGGCCTCGACGACGCGGTAGGGCGATGTTTTTTGAAATTGTAGCGGAGCGTGGTTCAACGATACGAATAGGCGGGACCGACAAAAAATTAGCGCCTATTTTTTTAGACACCGTAAGAACGGTACGACCCGCCCAGCAAAAAAAATTTCAAGGGTTATGTGTGTGCGGGTTTAGGCTTTGTTTGAGAGATGAAAATTTAGGGTATGCATGTTATTTTCGGCAATGTGTAGCCTAAAAATAAATGCAAGTCAAATTAAAAATGTCGTAAGAAGCTATGAACTGGTAAAGACTTGGCATGGACATACCTGCTAGGGGTGCAACTCGGATCGGTTTGGTTCCACTCAGAATCAAGAACTGACCCGTTTAGGTTCGATTTCAAATTTTTGGAATCGGAATCGACCCACGGTTCTAAATTATAGAACCGGAATCTGACCGAAAATATCGGTTCTGTTCCGGTTCGATTCTCGGTTCCTTAAATTTAGGGTGTAAATATGTTACACTATAAAAAATAAATGCAAAACAAATATTTATAGATCGAATAAACTAGAAGATTTTAAACTTGCAGGGCTCTAAAATCATCAAAATTTATTAGATTATTAAATACATTTAATAATCTCATCATACAACATTTCATATTCAAATATTCTAACAATTAAGTAAAAGTTCAACATTATCAAAACATTAGCAAATTATTTATAAAATTACAGATGAAATATACCTCCATCAAGTTAATTATTCATCAATCTCTTTCAAAAGCTTCTTATTCACAACAAATATATTTTTGATAACTAAATTCAATAACTCAGTTCTCGGGTCGGTTTTGGGTACCCGAGTGTAAAAACCAGGAACCGAACCAAGTGGTCGGTTCTGAAAATTTTGAACTCAGAACAGAACCGTGACACATAAGAACCGACCCAAACCACTCGGTTCAGTTTAGTTCTGGCCCGATTCTCAATTCTTCAATTATTTTTGCACAACCCTAATGTTCGCTGTGAAATTGTGCGGTCTGAATAGCCTAACCCTGTCTGCATATAATTAGGTGATTGTTATTCCTACACCAAAAATGGCTATTCATACCCATTTGATTTTTAAAAAAACCTATTCTTTTTAAAACCCTAAAAACCCTATTCCTACCCAGCCCCCCTCCCTCACGCCCAAAAAAGTCGGCCGTTGTATTCCCTCCCCGTCTACGCCCATCGCCCCCGTCGCCCCCGCCTACGCCCTTCGCCGGCGACGATTTCCGGCCGCCCAAGGAGGGGATTTCAGTGGTTTGTTGTTTGTTGGCTCTCTCATCATCCTCCGGTGAGTTCTTTTCCATTTTTTCTCTCAAATCTTGCCCACTCTCAAACCCTAACTTGCTCAAAAATCTTTGAAAATTTTGTTGTAGGTTTCAGAATCGTATTGTTAGTCTTTCCGGTGGATCCCCATTGTTAGATTTCTAAAATTTTTTGCTTAAAATTTTCATATTGTATATTTATCTAAATATGAATTTTTTTTCTTAGGTTTGCATTGCTCTAATTCCTATTTGTGTGCTTCCTAATTTTAGATATCAGAATTTTGAAGGTATTTTTCTTTATATATTTGATGCAAATTTTGTTACTCGTGTGTCCTATCAAATTTCATCTTGTCTTTTAGATAATATTGATGCAAAATTTTTTGTTTTTTAGATTAAAAATGAATTCCGATGATGTTAAGTTGTTGACAAATGTTGAATCTTCCCAAGAAAATTTGGTTGATGTTGGAAATTTTTTTTGCACAAGTGACTGCAAAAAATTTGGGATTTGTTTTAATCATTTTGAAGGCTGATAATCTCACGGCAAGAGCAAAACCTAGGGTTATTCTAGGTTGTGACCGCACTGGATCATATATTGATGGTCAAACCAAAAAAGGATTTGTAAAAAAAATATTAGAAAGTCAAGTTCGAAACGTTGTGTTTGCAAATTTGAACTGAAAGGGCATAGAGAAGATAATAATGAATGGAAGATTGGGGTCATATATGGTTATCATAATCATGGATTTGTTCATCTAGAAGCACACCCATACATCGGTAGGCTAGATGAAAATGAGCAGAAAATAGTCGCAGAAATGTTTAATGCGGGAGTTAAGCCACGTAAAATCTTATCAGCATTGAAGAAAAGAAATCCAGAAAATACAACCACCATTAGAACTATTTATAATGAGAAGACCAAGTTGTACCAAAATCAATTAGATGGTGGAACTCCGATTCAGTACTTGTTTAAGTGCATCAGTGATAGTGGGTACATCAGTTTTAATCAAGTGCATCCGAAAACTAATCAGTTGGACCGTATTTTCTTTGCACATCCTAGTTCTGTTCGATTGAGTAATATGTTCT
This sequence comes from Platanthera zijinensis, assembly GCA_039513925.1. Lineage (NCBI taxonomy): Eukaryota > Viridiplantae > Streptophyta > Magnoliopsida > Asparagales > Orchidaceae > Platanthera > Platanthera zijinensis. Next base: position 25,425,277 of record CM077082.1, on the reverse strand, counting down.
CTAATGTATTCTTGATAGATTGCACTTACAAGACCAACCGTTATCGTTTGCCATTACTTTGCATAGTTGGCGTGACATCCACGAATCAATCATTTTTCTCTTCTTTTGCGTTTATGCCCAATGAAACAGAGGCAAGTTATTTGTGGGCTTTACAATGTTTCAAGTTTATGTTTGAGGAAAATGTTTTGCCAACTATTTTTGTTACGGACCGTGAGATTGCATTAATGAATGCAATTAAAGTGGAGTTCCCGTATGCAAAAAACCTCCTATGCAATGTCCATATCAACCGGAATATTTTAGTGCATTGCAAAAAGTATTTCAAACATGGTAAGGAATGCGACAAGTACTTTGGTGTGTGGCAAAAACTCGTAAATTCACCTACTGAAAGTGAATTTGATCTACGCTATAATAAAATGCTAAAAGCTTATGGAGAAAAATATCCAAATGTTCTCTCTTATGTCACAACAACATGGATTGTGCCTTACAAGGAATTATTTATTTCAAGTTGGGTAGACAAATATTTGCATTTGGGAAACACAACGACAAACCGTGTAGAGGGAGGGCATAGCCAACTTAAAAAGTTCCTAAAAGTATCTATTGGAAACCTAACCACTGTATGGACAACTTTTGATCAAATGTTAAATTTGCAACATACAGAAATTAAGAGAATGTTTGTTCAAAGTAAGATTCATGTTTCCCCAGGTTACAAAGGTTCTCTTTATGCGGATCTTATTGGGAGTGTTTCCATTGCGGCTTTGGAGATAATAAAGAAGGAAGAAGAAAAACTTAAAAGTTGGTGTTTGGATGCCGAACATTGCCTACATAAATGTAGATATACTATGGGTCTACCGTGTGCACATGAGTTGGAGCCGTATGCTAAAAATGATAACTCTTTGCCATTATGGATGGTTGACAAGCAATGAAAGCAATTAACTATACTTGATAAACAACCGAACTTCAATGTTAAGGAAGAAAAGGAAGAGATAAATGATATAGAAAATGATGTAGAAGAAATACTTAAGAAGTATAATAACATAAGTGATTTACAAAGAAGAGAGATTAAAAGGAAGCTGCGTGAGATAGTGAATCCGGAAGCAAGTCAAACCATGAAGTCTAAAATGCCCACAAAACACAAAGGACGTCCAAAGGGAAGCACAACAAAATTTATAGATGATTACAAATCCACAAAAAGAGAGCTTTCTCATTTTGAGCATGTACTTATACAAGAGCAGGTGCAATTGAAGGCAAAAATGATAAGTGCTACAACAAATATTAAGACGACCAAAAAATTCAAACCAACAAGAAAATGTTTTCTAGAGATTGTACGTGCTCAAATGCCTATATATGTATGACCACATATATTAGGTGCAGTGGATGTTATGGGAGATGGGCATTGCGGCTTTAGAGTTATAAGTATGACATTAGATATGTGTGATAATTGGATGCAAGTCCGCCACGATTTAGTTAGTGAAGTTTACAAAAAAATTTTATTATACAAAAAAATATTTGGAGATGAGAGGACATTGGAGTTGCTTAACACTCTTGATTGTTGGGTGGTTCCGGCCCCACTTGATAAGTGGATGACAGTGCCAGACATGGGATTATTGGTGGCGTCATGTTATAACATTCATTTAGTGCACTTTTCAATGCAACAATCATTCACATTTCTACCGCTGTATTCTGCCCCTACTGTTATACGGAAGATTGTTTACATGAGATATATAAATAATAATCACTTCATCATGCTACGGATCAACGCAAATTGCACAATGCCGCCGGTATATCCTGTTTGGGCGAGATATCATGAAGAACAAGCAGGAGAATGGTCTACATCAAATATCACTCGATTGTTTTAATGATAAGGTATGATAATTTACTTAAATGTGTTTATTTGTTGATTTTTGTAATCATATGAAAGCATAGTTTTTTGGTTTTTTATAGTGTATTTTTGAGATATTTTGGAAGCCTACAAAATTAATGGTTGAAGAACTTTGAAGATTTCGATTTTAAAATATAAGGTACGCATAAAAAAATAAGATTTCGATGACTATAATTATTATCTTTATATTTGCTAATTGTTATTTTTGTAGGTTTTTGGAAAACCGCTACATCAATTGGCTACTACTTGGATGTTGTAGATCAAGATGTGTTCGAATATGTATTTTTGTTGCGGTCTAACTCGATGCTCCGGTCGGGCCGGATATTCTTGGGCCGCCTTAGCTCTCGGAGCGGTCGAGCGCGCACACAGTCAATTGAAGAGTGAGGGATGGACACGGGAAGTTTTGACGTGGAAAACCCTTCAACCGGGTAAAAAACCACGTGACCGGGTCGGTGCCGATCAAAATCCACTAGTTTGCTGGAGTTTTACAGTTTGATGGGGGAAACCGGGGCGACAGGCCGCTCCCGTTACAATCTTGAGGAGAGAGAGTATATGCACTCGTTGGTAGGCAACAGACTGCCGCGCCAACGGGACTTGGATGGTGGAAATGCGCGAGGTACTTCAGCTGTACGTGCTCGGAGGCGACGCGTGTCCTGGGGTTGTCGTAGCTTCCTTTGTGCGTCTTCCTCGGTCCTTGGAGTGTTCCCCTTGTAACTGGGCTCTGATGGGGTGCCAATAACCGATGACGGGTCCTGGTAGCTGTTGGCGGGTGTTAATATCCGTTGGTGGCCGCTGGAGGTTGCGGGTGGCCGTCGGTGGTTGGCGGCGAGAGGCGGCCACCGGTGGTTGACGGCGAGGGGCGGCCGCTGGCAGAGAAAACGGGATAGCTCCCACCTGAGGAAGAAGAAGAAGGGGGAAGCGTAGGAGGAGAAAGTTAGGAAATGAGAAGCCCCTGGGGTCCTTTTATAGGCTCCAGGGGGAAGTTATGGCGGGCCCCACCACTAACATAGTGGGTTAGTGGGTGGTTTTGCCCCGATCGGACGGCCGGTAGAGCCTCCCTTTTGATCGGACGGTGGGGAGGTCCTCCCGTGGTGGGGCCGCCCGGACGACGCCGGCGGTGAGGAGGCGGCCGGGTACGGCGGCGGCCGGCCCTGGCCGCGGCCGGCCATGGCCGAGGCCGGCCATGGCCGCGAGCCGGCCATGGCCGCGGCCGGCCATGGCCGCGAGCCGGCCATGGCCGCGGCCGGCCATGGCCGCGAGCCGGCCATGGCCGCGAGCCGGCCATGGCCGCGGCCGGCCATGGCCGCGAGCCGGCCATGGCCGCGAGCCGGCCATGGCCGCGGCCGGCCATGGCCGCGAGCCGGCCATGGCCGCGGCCGGCCATGGCCGCGAGCCGGCCATGGCCGCGAGCCGGCCATGGCCGCGAGCCGGCCATGGCCGCGGCCGGCCATGGCCGCGGGCCATGGCTGTGGCCGGCCGGGGGGAGCCGCCGGCGGCGGTTCCCTCCGCGGGAGAGGGGAGGAGATGGGGCCCACCCCCCATGATCTCCATGAGAGATCATGGGGGCAAGGTGGGCCCTCCCATGATCTCCCTTGGTGGGGATCATGGGGGGTCTCTTTCATTCTTATAAATTAAGGTGGAGCCTATCAATTGCCCCCCAAATCTCTTTCAGTTGGGAGGGAAGCGAGCACGGGGAGAGATTTTTTGACTCTGGTTGCGGTGGTGATTGCCGGCGTGGAATCCGGGATGGCGGCGATGGTGAACGGCTCCAAGGTATGTTGGTTCGCGCTGGTTTGGAAAGCGGACGTCGGACGAGCTTGCGCAGGGGCCGGCCGGGCGTAGGAATCGGTGGCGTGCCACCGTCGCGGGAGAGGGACCGAGCGCGCGCCGTCACGCCGCGCACGCAGACCGCGCGTGCGCAGGCGGCGCGCGCGGGGTGCGTGCGTAGGCGGCGCGCGCAGGCCGTGCGCGCAGGCTGCGCGCGCAGGCCGCGCGTGCTGGCCGCGCGCGCTGGCCGCGCGCGCAGGGCTTGCGCGCAGGCCTTGCGCGCAGGCCGCGCGCGCTGGCCTTGCGCGCAGGCCGCGCGCGCTGGCCTTGCGCGCAGGCCGCGCGCGCTGGCCTTGCGCGCAGGCCGCGCGCGCTGGCCTTGCGCGCAGGCCGCGCGCGCTGGCCTTGCGCGCAGGCCGCGCGCGCTGGCCTTGCGCGCAGGCCGCGCGCGCTGGCCTTGCGCGCAGGCCGCGCGGGCGCCAGTCGCGCGCGCGCAGGCCGCGCGCGCGCAGGCCGCGCGCGCAGGTTGCGCGCGTGCTGGCCGCGCGCGTAGGCCCCGCGTGCGGATGTTATGCGCACGGGCGTGCACGCGTGCTGTCCGTGCGTGTGCCGGCCGCGTGTTTGCTGGGCTTGGTGAGACGGTGCGTGCGCGTGCGTGCAAGCGGTGTTTGCGTGCAGGCCGTGCATGGTCATGGAGAGGGTTGTGTGCGCAATTTCACTATTTTGCTCTAACTGATTTTTTGCGGTGTGCAGGTATCGAAACGCTCCGCTGGTCCCATGCGTCTGCGCTCTTCTTTGACCGAAGATGGTGTGGCTATTTGGAGAACAAAGTTTGGGCTTCCTTTTGACTTGGAAGTGAGGATCCCGCGTCCCGAGGAGCGGGTCCAAAATCCTCCCCGTGGCTGGTTGACTGTCTGCGAAGTGTCGCTCAGATCTGGTTTTCGTCTTCCTCCCTGTGACGAGGTGGTGGAGATTCTGACGTTTTGCGGAGTTCCTATTTCCCAGTTTGCCCCAACCGGGGTGACTCGCATCATGGGCTTGACTGCTTTTTTTCGTGAGCACGGGGGCTCTTTTTCTCTGGACCAGTTCCGTGATTGGTGTGATGTGCGCTTTGATGGTGGCGAGCGGATCGAGGTGCGCAGCAACAAGGTTTGGCTGGAGCTTGAGTCTCGCAGAGATCGCCGTCATGGTAACACTTTGTTTGGATATGTGAAGAATTCCTGGGGTCTTCCTGAGGTGTGGAATGCGCTTCCCGATCGTTGTCGCCGTGTGAAAGGGAGGGAGCGAGACTTCTCTCCTGTGCTGGGATTTTCCGAGCCTCGTGAATTGGCTAACCGTCTTTTCAACATATATGCGTTTGTCGAAGAGAGGAGATTGCTGGGATGTGGTATTTCTGTTGGCACAGGACGGGTGGTGTCGTCTTCTCAGGGAGGAGGCCGCAAGAGAAAAACGATTATGGCCCCCGATAGTGATGTCGACATCGTGGTGGTAGCCTCTGATGATTCAGTTCCAGAGACGCAATTGCCTGCTTCCCCGACTCCACGGGTGCTTGCTAGCGCATCAGTTCCTCGAATGTCTTCCTCTTTGAAGGCGATGAGTGATGCGGTAAGTTGGTGGCTCATTGTTTTTTCCTTTTCCTTCTATTTTTTGTTTGAAGGCGGCTAATTACGTGTTCTCCTTTTGCAGATCGAGACTCAGGCGCAGATAGCGGTCACCTGGAATGATCATTACGTGAGTCTGAAGGATGGTTATCTTGCTCTGCAGGAGAAGCTTCGACTGTCGATGGGTTCACTTTCTTCTCTCAAGGAAGAACATGACCGGGACATCGCGCGGTACCATCGAGTTGGGTCAGAGTTGAAGTCTGAGTTAGAAGACGTGCGTGCTTCCTTGGATGTGGAGAAAGTCGTGGTGGAGAGGACTGCCCAGATGTTAAAACATGCGCGGGAGGAGATATCTGGCTTGGAGACTCAGTTGCATGCGGCGCGAGATGAGGTTGCAGGCCTTGAGACCCAGCTTTGTGCGGCGAAGGCGCAGGTGGAGATGTTATCTTCGGATGACCGTACATCAGAACTGAAGGCCGCAGGCCTTGCGGAGTACCTGGAGTCCTTGGACTATATGCGGGATCGTAGCCTGATCGCGGAGGAGGTTCGTGATGACATTTGGTCCAAGGAAGTTGAGCCTCAGATGGATGACATGCGCCAGTTAGCGCTTCGTCGTGGTGTTTCGAAGGCCTTTCGCTTCATAGGGAAGCATCTTGGGTGTGATATTTCTAGTTTCAGCTTTGCGGACGTCTCAGATGATGAGCGTTCTAGCTCAGATGCTGATGACGAGTAGCTGTGGTGCCTATCTGTTTTTGTCTGTTTTGTCATTTATTTGTAGTTATTTGCTTCTGTTACAGTTTTTGAGATTGTGGCCGTTAGGGCTCTCATTCATTATTTGCTATGATAGCCTTACTTGTATGTCGTTGTTCTGTGTTTTGCACAGATGTATTTTGACATGAGATAGTTGTTGGTGGGAGTTGATCTTTGTCACGGTGTATTTGTATGGGGATGACCCATGGTTTAATGTGTGGGCCTGACTCGCGGCCTAGTTTGTATGAGGGCTTCTTTGTGAGGGGGCCGAGTCCTCATGGTGTTGCGTGGAGCAGGTCCACGTCTTTTTGCGTGGGACAGGCCCGCGGCTTCTTCGTGAGGGGGGCAGGCCCCCACGGTGTTGCGTGGAACAGGTCCACGGCTTTTCGCGCGAGACAGGCCCGCGGCTTCTTCGTGAGGGGGGCAGGCCCCCACGGTGTTGCGTGGAACAGGCCCACGGCTTTTCGCGCGAGACAGGCCCGCGGCTTCTTCGTGAGGGGGGCAGGCCCCCACGGTGTTGCGTGGAACAGGCCCACGGCTTTTCGCGCGAGACAGGCTCGCGGCTTCTTCGTGAGGGGGGCAGGCCCCCACGGTGTTGCGTGGAACAGGTCCACGGCTTTTCGCGCGAGACAGGCCCGCGGCTTCTTCGTGAGGGGGGCAGGCCCCCACGGTGTTGCGTGGAACAGGCCCACGGCTTTTCGCGCGAGACAGGCCCGCGGCTTCTTCGTGAGGGGGGCAGGCCCCCACGGTGTTGCGTGGAACAGGTCCACGGCTTTTCGCGCGAGACAGGCCCGCGGCTTCTTCGTGAGGGGGGCAGGCCCCCACGGTGTTGCGTGGAACAGGCCCACGGCTTTTCGCGCGAGACAGGCCCGCGGCTTCTTCGTGAGGGGGGCAGGCCCCCACGGTGTTGCGTGGAACAGGTCCACGGCTTTTCGCGCGAGACAGGCCCGCGGCTTCTTCGTGAGGGGGGCAGACCCCCACGGTGTTGCGTGGAACAGCGTCATATGTTTCATCTGATTGCAAGATCTTTGTGTGGGCGAGTCATCTTTTCGATTCTTGTACTGTTAAGATGGGTAAAGGGAAACATAATATAAATGAATGAAGTAATTTGAGAACGGGGATAACATGCCCGGGGTTGGTCCCCTGGTTAAAATAGTTTAAGGCGAGATATAGGCCATTTGGATAGTTCGTGTTAGCTCAGATGAGTGAATTTCTATAATATTTAATAAACATAATAAACAAATTAAGGAAACGACTTAAGGATGGAGGTGGCTAGAACAGGATTGGAAGACATCCTGATAGGCTCCACCTTAATGTATAAGAATGAAAGAGACCCCCCATGATCCCCACCAAGGGAGATCATGGGAGGGCCCACCTTGCCCCCATGATCTCTCATGGAGATCATGGGGGGTGGGCCCCATCTCCTCCCCTCTCCCGCGGAGGGAACCGCCGGCGGCGGCTCCCCCCGGCCGGCCACAGCCATGGCCCGCGGCCATGGCCGGCCGCGGCCATGGCCGGCCGCGGCCATGGCCGGCCGCGGCCATGGCCGGCCGCGGCCATGGCCGGCCGCGGCCATGGCCGGCCGCGGCCATGGCCGGCCGCGGCCATGGCCGGCTCGCGGCCATGGCCGGCTCGCGGCCATGGCCGGCCGCGGCCATGGCCGGCGCGCGGCCATGGCCGGCCGCGGCCATGGCCGGCGCGCGGCCATGGCCGGCCGCGGCCATGGCCGGCTCGCGGCCATGGCCGGCTCGCGGCCATGGCCGGCCGCGGCCATGGCCGGCCGCGGCCATGGCCGGCTCGCGGCCATGGCCGGCCGCGGCCATGGCCGGCTCGCGGCCATGGCCGGCTCGCGGCCATGGCCGGCCGCGGCCATGGCCGGCTCGCGGCCATGGCCGGCCGCGGCCATGGCCGGCTCGCGTCCATGGCCGGCCGCGGCCATGGCCGGGCCGCGGCCATGGCCGGCTCGCGGCCATGGCCGGCCGCGGCCATGGCCGGCTCGCGGCCATGGCCGGCCGCGGCCATGGCCGGCTCGCGGCCATGGCCGGCCGCGGCCATGGCCGGCTCGCGGCCATGGCCGGCCTCGGCCATGGCCGGCTCGCGGCCATGGCCGGCCTCGGCCATGGCCGGCCGCGGCCAGGGCCGGCCGCCGCCGTACCCGGCCGCCTCCTCACCGCCGGCGTCGTCCGGGCGGCCCCACCACGGGAGGACCTCCCCACCGTCCGATCAAAAGGGAGGCTCTACCGGCCGTCCGATCGGGGCAAAACCACCCACTAACCCACTATGTTAGTGGTGGGGCCCGCCATAACTTCCCCCTGGAGCCTATAAAAGGACCCCAGGGGCTTCTCATTTCCTAACTTTCTCCTCCTACGCTTCCCCCTTCTTCTTCTTCCTCAGGTGGGAGCTATCCCGTTTTCTCTGCCAGCAGCCGCCCCTCGCCGTCAACCATCGGTGGCCGCCTCTCGCCGCCAACCACCGACGGCCACCCGCAACCTCCAGCGGCCACCAACGGATATTAACACCCGCCAACAGCTACCAGGACCCGTCATCGGTTATTGGCACCCCATCAGAGCCCAGTTACAAGGGGAACACTCCAAGGACCGAGGAAGACGCACAAAGGAAGCTACGACAACCCCAGGACACGCGTCGCCTCCGAGCACGTACAGCTGAAGTACCACGCGCATTTCCACCATCCAAGTCCCGTTGGCGCGGCAGTCTGTTGCCTACCAACGAGTGCATATACTCTCTCTCCTCAAGATTGTAACGGGAGCGGCCTGTCCCCCCGGTTTCCCCCATCAAACTGTAAAACTCCAGCAAACTAGTGGATTTTGATCGGCACCGACCCGGTCACGTGGTTTTTTACCCGGTTGAAGGGTTTTCCACGTCAAAACTTCCCGTGTCCATCCCTCACTCTTCAATTGACTGTGTGCGCGCTCGACCGCTCCGAGAGCTAAGGCGGCCCAAGAATATCCGGCCCGACCGGAGCATCGAGTTAGACCGCAACAGTTTGGCGCCGTCTGTGGGAATCATTCCCAAAATCCTTCGCAGAGCGAGTTCATCGCAATGGCAAAGAGAAGTACCCGCACCGCAGAAGGGTCCGCACTTGGCGGACACGCTGAGCCTGCACGATCTCACTCTCTGGTAGACGTGCCACTGACCGCTGAAGCAGCACTCGCCCCTGTCACCGCTCTGGAGGGGCGTGTCCGCCAAATGGAGGAGCAGCAGACAGAAATGCTCACACTGCTTCGGAACTTGAGAGCGCCCCCAGCTCCGCCCAGGTCACCTCCGCCAGCTAACCATCCTCCATTATTTAATCCACCAAGGAACCAGGAAGACCCTGTGGAGCAGGAAGGACCCGAAGATCATTCAGATGCCGCCAGTTCGGCTCATCCCCATCTAGGAAGAGCAGGGGCAGATCGCCCCCGCGATCCAGTTAACGATGCTCCCATCCACCCTCTACTAACTCGTCAGGAGATCAGGGAGGCTGTGGCTGAAGAATGCCGCCAAGCCGCAAGAAGAGATCTCCATCCTCACCGAACGCTTTATCAAGGCTCCCCCTTGACCCAGCAAATCCTCGGACATCCGATTCCACCCGGATTCAAACTCCCAAGTGTCGAAACATTCGACGGAACTGACGACCCACTCGAGCATGTCAATCATTTCACCACCATCATGAGGATCTTCCATGCCACCGACCAATTGTTATGTCAAGTATTCCCAACCACTCTCAAAGGGCAAGCTCGAACATGGTTCCACTCTTTAAGGCCCAGTACCATTACTAGTTTTGCCGAGCTAACCAGGCAATTCTCCGACCAATTCATCGCTAATCGAAAGATTGTCCGTGATCCATCTCATCTCTCCGGAATCCGCCAGAACGAAGGGGAAACCCTCAAAGAATTCTTTCGACGTTTCACTGCCGAAGCTCGCCAGATCCCGGGCGTAGACCCCGAACTCCTACGGGGAGTATTCTTGGGGGGTCTTCGCCCCAGCGGCTTCTATTCAGCACTCATGAGAGAGACCGTACCCAACTACCCGGATCTGGTGCACAGAATTGAGGCACAGATAGCCGCAGACGAAGCTATTGAAGCTCATAGGCGACAGTTCGATGGAGTGCAGAAAAGGCAAAGAGATAAAGAGCCGGCTCCTCAACGGCAGGAAGGAAGATTTCATGAGGAACGTCGAGCCGGACAGCGCAGGCGAGACTCACAAAGAGATCCCCCTAGGGACTATACCCCTCTCAACACATCTCGCACCAACGTTTTGTACGCCATTCAGAATGAACCAGCATTACAACGGCCGAGGCAACCACCTCCTAATCCTAAGAACGATCAATCAAAGTATTGTGAATATCATCGATCGACCGGGCATACCACTGAAGAATGTGCTCGCCTAAAGGAGGAAATCGAGCGTTTAGTCCGGTTAGGACTGCTCGGTAGATTTCTGCAAGGAAGGGTCCAAGAGCAGCAAGACCCTCCTAGACGACCCAGGGACCATCAGAATGCCCCGCCAGCGCCCGAGGGAGGAAGGCAAACAGTAGGAAACATTGAGACTATTGCCGGATCACCTATTCTGACCTCACAGATACTGTCAGTCCACTCTGTAAAGGAAGTCCATGAAGATAAAAAAAGAAAGCAGGACACCACCATATCATTCGGGGATGAAGACCTTATCAACGTCCGAATCCCACATCAGGACCCGCTCGTAATTAGCGCCGGAATCGGAAATCCCTGCTATAACGTCAAGCGAATCCTCGTCGATAATGGCAGTTCAGTCGACGTCCTTTTTTCCACCACTCTGCAGAATATGAATATATCTCGGCAACAGCTAACTCCAGCCGCAGGACCGATATATGGTTTCGACAACCATCAGGTCCAAGTCATCGGAACCGTCACTCTACCAGTCACGTTGGGGGAATTCCCGAGACAGATTACGCATGAAGCTCAATTCGTAGTAGTAGATTCAAGCTCAGCGTACAACGCTATATTCGGAAGGCCTGTTCAAACTACCTTCAAGGCCATCCCATCTATCCCCCATCTAGCAATGAAGTTCCCTACTCCGGGAGGAATTGGAGTAGTACGCGGAAACCAGGAAGCCGCAAGGAGTTGTTACTCCAAACAAGCACAGCCCACCGAGCCTACCACGCTAAACATCGATGACTTCGACCTCAGAGATGAAGCGGTTCTGCAACGAGGGGAACCCACCGAAGGTCTAATTGAAGTCCCCCTCTCTTCATCAAAGCCGGATCGCACCGTCCAGCTTGGATCCCTCTTGCGGGAGCATGAGAGGGAAGAATTATCAGCCTTCCTCCGCAAGAATAAGGATATCTTCGCTTGGTCCCCAGAAGATATGCCTGGGATCGACCCTCAAATCATCCGCCACTCCCTCAACATCAACCCTGCATGCAAGCCCGTCATTCAAAAGAAGAGAAATTTCGCCCCTGAGAGGCTCCAAGCAATAGAAGAAGAGGTTGAAAAACTCCTACGCGCACAATTCATTCGAGAAGTTGGCTACCCTACTTGGGTAGCTAATGTTGTCCTAGTAAAGAAATCCTCAGGAAAGTGGAGAATGTGTGTAGATTATACAAATCTCAACCAGGCTTGCCCTAAGGACAGCTTTCCACTTCCCAGGATCGACCAACTAGTCGACTCAACCGCCGGACATCAACTGCTTAGCTTCATGGATGCCTACTCCGGATATAACCAGATTCGAATGAATCCAACCGACGAGGAGCACACGGCTTTCCGTACCGACAAAGGAATTTATTGCTATAGGGTAATGCCATTCGGGCTTAAAAATGCAGGGGCTACTTATCAGCGACTCATGAACAAGATCTTTAAGGAACTCATCGGCAGATCCATGGAAGTGTATGTAGACGATATGCTAGTTAAGAGCATTCACCGGGAAAATCATTTAGAAGACCTAGAAAAATGTTTCAAGATTCTCAGACAATATGGAATGAAGCTCAACCCAAGCAAGTGCGCCTTCGGTGTCACTTCTGGAAAATTTTTAGGGTTCATGGTTACCCAGCGAGGAATAGAGGCCAACCCTGAGAAAATCAAGGCTCTCGAAGAAATGTCTCCACCCAGATCACTTAAAGATGTACAACGGTTGAACGGAAGAATCACTGCACTATCCCGATTCCTAGCTCGGACAGGGGACAAGTACCTCCCTTTCTTCAAAATCCTCCGAGGAGCACGAAACTCAGGGTTTCAATGGACCGATGAGTGTCAATCGGCCTTTGAATCCTTAAAGCAATACCTGGCCTCTCCTCCACTTCTATCCAAGCCAGCTCCCGGAGAAATTCTCTTTTTATACCTCGCCATCACACCAGCAGCCCTAAGTTCAGTCCTAGTTAAAGACGAAGGAGGAATTCAGCGCCCCATCTACTACCTGAGCAAAATCCTTTCTGATACCGAAACCCGCTACCCAGCTGCAGACAAAACAGCCTTAGCGCTTGTCTTCTCCGCAAGAAAGCTCCGTCCCTACTTCCAGGCTCACACTATTAAGGTCCTAACCGAGCTACCACTCCGGGCCATTCTTCAAAAACCCGAAGCATCCGGTCGATTGGTTAAGTGGGCTGTCGAGTTGGGTGAATTCGATATCCACTTCCTCCCGCGCCCCGCCATCAAATCTCAGGTGTTGGCCGACTTCATTGTAGAGAACACTCTACCGATGGAAACAGAATTTGCACCCTCGGAAGCCGGACGAGCATGGACGTTATACGTAGACGGGGCCTCGGGGGCTGAAGGTGCTGGAGCAGGCCTGCTCCTCATAAATCCAGAACTCGTTACTCTAGAATATGGACTTCGACTAAAATTCCCTGCTACTAACAATGCAGCAGAGTACGAGGCCCTCATCGCAGGACTCAGACTCGCCATCAGCTGCCAGATCCAACAGCTGACCGTTTACTCTGACTCACAACTTGTTGTCTCGCAGGTAGAAGGAGAATTTGAAGCCAAAAACGAACAGCTATCCCAATACCTGAAACTCGTCAAGTCCCTCATCATCCAAATCCCACAAATCCAAATTGTGCATATCCCTCGAGAACAAAACAACAAGGCAGATGCCCTGTCAAAGCTGGCCACTTCTTCAACACAATACCAATCAAGAAGGCGCCAAGTTGAAGAAATAGTCTTCCCCAGTATTCACGGCCCGTGGGAGGTAGCAAAAGTCAATAAAGCAGAAGAATCATGGATAGCCCCGCTAATCGCCTACCTGAAGGGCCAACTATCACCGGAAGATCAAAAGGAGGCTCGCCACCTAAGAATGAGGGCGGCAGCATTCACCTTGATAGACGGGGAACTATACAAACGGTCCTTTGCAGGACCCTACCTGAAGTGCCTATCAGGAGAAGATGCCGAGTACACGCTCCGCGAAGTTCACCAAGGAGTATGCGGCGAGCACCTCGGGGGAAAAGCCCTAGCTAGGAAAATCCTACAGCAAGGATTTTACTGGCCAACCATGAAGAAGGAAGCGACAGAATTCGTTCAGAAATGCAAGAGCTGTCAAGTACACGCTAACATTCCCCGGTAGCCCCCGGTTGCCCTCACATCAATACAAGGAGCCTGGCCGTTCGCACAATGGGGGATAGACCTCCTTGGACCTCTGCCACTAGCTTCCGGTCAAAGAAAATTCATCATTATGGCAATCGATTATTTTACCAAGTGGATCGAAGCAGAACCACTGGCCAAAATAACCGAGGAAAACGCCAAACAATTCGTCTGGAAGAATATCGTATGTCGCTTCGGCATACCAGCAGTCATTATCACAGACAACGGCACGCAATTCACGGGAAAATCCTTTACCAAGTTATGTGAAGATTTAAAGATAACATTGCGACACACAGCAGTATCACATCCCCAGTCCAATGGGCAAATTGAGGTAACCAACCGCACTATCCTAAAGGGACTAAAAACACGACTAGAAGACGCTGGGGGGCAATGGGTGGACGCTCTTCCTAATGTGTTATGGGCATATCGCACCACAGAGAGAACGCCTACCGGGGAAACTCCGTATAATCTCTGTTATGGAACGGAGGCTATCATACCCGTCGACATTGGCGTCCCTAGTCCTCGGACATCCAACTTCGATCCCCAGATGAACGGCGAGGCGCTCCGAGACAACCTTGACCTGATCTTCGAAGTCCGAAAAGAAGCCGCTCTTCGCGCCGCTGCCTACCAACAACGCACAGCCCGCTACTACAACCGCCGAGTAAAGGCCCGCTCAATCAATATCGGAGATCTAGTCCTTCGCACCTTGGAAGCGGCCGGGAAGGGAGCACAAGGCGACAAGCTATCCCCAACATGGGAAGGACCATTCGTTGTCACCGCTATGGTGAAGCCAGGCACATACAAGCTACGAAACGCCGAAGGAAAGATTCTCCCACGCACCTGGAACGCGCAGAATCTACGCCGCTTTTACCAGTGACACACTATGACTCTTTTATGCCATCACTTTCAATTCAAGACTATGTGAACTATATAAGTCACAAACCTGATCTCATGCAAATACTTTGAATCATGCTTATTACTTAAAGAATTACCTTTTATTTTCTGCAAACACGGCATGTCCAAGCAAAATTCAAGGCCACGCAACACCGTGGGGGCCTGCCCCCCTCACGAAGAAGCCGCGGGCCTGTCTCGCGCGAAAAGCCGTGGACCTGTTCCACGCAACACCGTGGGGGCCTGCCCCCCTCACGAAGAAGCCGCGGGCCAGTCTCGCGCGAAAAGCCGTGGGCCTGTTCCACGCAACACCGTGGGGGCCTGCCCCCCTCACGAAGAAGCCGCGGGCCTGTCTCGCGCGAAAAGCCGTGGGCCTGTTCCACGCAACACCGTGGGGGCCTGCCCCCCTCACGAAGAAGCCGCGGGCCTGTCTCGCGCGAAAAGCCGTAGACCTGTTCCACGCAACACCGTGGGGGCCTGCCCCCCTCACGAAGAAGCCGCGGGCCTGTCCCACGCAAAAAGCCGTGGACCTGCTCCACGCAACACCATGAGGACTCGGCCTCCTCACAAAGAAGCCCTCATACAAACTACGCTGCGAGTCAGGCCCACACATTAAACCATGGGTTATCCCCATACAAATACACCGTGACAAAGATCAACTCCCACCAACAACTATCTCATGTCAAAATACATCTGTACGACATACAAGTAAGGCTATCATAGCAAATAATGAATGAGAGCCCTAACGGCCACAATCTCAAAAACTGTAACAGAAGCAAATAACTACAAATAAATGACAAAACAGACAAAAACAGATAGGCACCACAGCTACCCGTCATCAGCATCTGAGCTAGAACGCTCATCATCTGAGACGTCCGCAAAGCTGAAACTAGAAATATCACACCCAAGATGCTTCCCTATGAAGCGAAAGGCCTTCGAAACACCACGACGAAGCGCTAACTGGCGCATGTCATCCATCTGAGGCTCAACTTCCTTGGACCAAATGTCATCACGAACCTCCTCCGCGATCAGGCTACGATCCCGCATATAGTCCAAGGACTCCAGGTACTCCGCAAGGCCTGCGGCCTTCAGTTCTGATGTACGGTCATCCGAAGATAACATCTCCACCTGCGCCTTCGCCGCACAAAGCTGGGTCTCAAGGCCTGCAACCTCATCTCGCGCCGCATGCAACTGAGTCTCCAAGCCAGATATCTCCTCCCGCGCATGTTTTAACATCTGGGCAGTCCTCTCCACCACGGCTTTCTCCACATCCAAGGAAGCACGCACGTCTTCTAACTCAGACTTCAACTCTGACCCAACTCGATGGTACCGCGCGATGTCCCGGTCATGTTCTTCCTTGAGAGAAGAAAGTGAACCCATCGACAGTCAAAGCTTCTCCTGCAGAGCAAGATAACCATCCTTCAGACTCACGTAATGATCATTCCAGGTGACCGCTATCTGCGCCTGAGTCTCGATCTGCAAAAGGAGAACACGTAATTAGCCGCCTTCAAACAAAAAATAGAAGGAAAAGGAAAAAACAATGAGCCACCAACTTACCGCATCACTCATCGCCTTCAAAGAGGAAGACATTCGAGGAACTGATGCGCTAGCAAGCGCCCGTGGAGTCGGGGAAGCAGGCAATTGCGTCTCTGGAACTGAATCATCAGAGGCTACCACCACGATGTCGACATCACTATCGGGGGCCATAATCGTTTTTCTCTTGCGGCCTCCTCCCTGAGAAGACGACACCACCCGTCCTGTGCCAACAGAAATACCACATCCCAGCAATCTCCTCTCTTCAACAAACGCATATATGTTGAAAAGACGGTTAGCCAATTCACGAGGCTCGGAAAATCCCAGCACAGGAGAGAAGTCTCGCTCCCTCCCTTTCACACGGCGACAACGATCGGGAAGCGCATTCCACACCTCAGGAAGACCCCAGGAATTCTTCACATATCCAAACAAAGTGTTACCATGACGGCGATCTCTGCGAGACTCAAGCTCCAGCCAAACCTTGTTGCTGCGCACCTCGATCCGCTCGCCACCATCAAAGCGCACATCACACCAATCACGGAACTGGTCCAGAGAAAAAGAGCCCCCGTGCTCACGAAAAAAAGCAATCAAGCCCATGATGCGAGTCACCCCGGTTGGGGCAAACTGGGAAATAGGAACTCCGCAAAACTTCAGAATCTCCACCACCTCGTCACAGGGAGGAAGACGAAAACCAGATCTGAGCGACACTTCGCAGACAGTCAACCAGCCACGGGGAGGATTTTGGACCCGCTCCTCGGGACGCGGGATCCTCACTTCCAAGTCAGAAGGAAGCCCAAACTTTGTTCTCCAAATAGCCACACCATCTTCGGTCAAAGAAGAGCGCAGACGCATGGGACCAGCGGAGCGTTTCGATACCTGCACACCGCAAAAAATTAGTTAATTCAAAATGGTGAAATTGCGCACACAACCCTCTCCATGACCATGCACGGCCTGCACGCAAACACCGCTTGCACGCACGCGCACGCACCGTCTCACCAAGCCCAGCAAACACGCGGCCGGCACACGCACGGACAGCACGCGCGCACGCCCGTGCGCATAACATCCGCACGCGGGGCCTACGCGCGCGGCCAGCACGCGCGCAACCTGCGCGCGCGGCCTGTGCGCGCGCGGCCTGCGCGCGCGCGGCCTGCGCGCGCGCGACTGGCGCCCGCGCGGCCTGCGCACAGAACCAGCGCGCGCGGCCTGCGCGCAAGGCCAGCGCGCGCGGCCAGCGCGCAAGGCCAGCGCGCGGCCAGCGCGCAAGGCCAGCGCGCGCGGCCAGCGCGCAAGGCCAGCGCGCGCGGCCTGCGCGCAAGGCCAGCGCGCGCGGCCTGCGCGCAAGGCCAGCGCGCGCGGCCTGCGCGCAAGGCCAGCGCGCGCGGCCTGCGCGCAAGGCCAGCGCGCGCGGCCTGCGCGCAAGGCCAGCGCGCGCGGCCTGCGCGCAAGGCCTGCGCGCAAGCCCTGCGCGCGCGGCCAGCGCGCGCGGCCAGCACGCGCGGGCAGCACGCGCGGGCCGCGCGCGCGGGCCGCGCGCGCGGGCTGCGCGCGCGGCCTGCGCGCGCAGCCTGCGCGCACGGCCTGCGCGCGCCGCCTACGCACGCGCCCCGCGCGCGCCGCCTGCGCACGCGCGGTCTGCGTGCGCGGCGTGACGGCGCGCGCTCGGTCCCTCTCCCGCGACGGTGGCACGCCACCGATTCCTACGCCCTGCCGGCCCCTGCGCAAGCTCGTCCGACGTCCGCTTTCCAAACCAGCGCGAACCAACATACCTTGGAGCCGTTCACCATCGCCGCCATCCCGGATTCCACGCCGGCAATCACCACCGCAACCAGAGTCAAAAAATCTCTCCCCGTGCTCGCTTCCCTCCCAACTGAAAGAGATTTGGGGGGCAATTGATAGGCTCCACCTTAATGTATAAGAATGAAAGAGACCCCCCATGATCCCCACCAAGGGAGATCATGGGAGGGCCCACCTTGCCCCCATGATCTCTCATGGAGATCATGGGGGGTGGGCCCCATCTCCTCCCCTCTCCCGCGGAGGGAACCGCCGCCGGCGGCTCCCCCCGGCCGGCCACAGCCATGGCCCGCGGCCATGGCCGGCCGCGGCCATGGCCGGCTCGCGGCCATGGCCGGCTCGCGGCCATGGCCGGCCGCGGCCATGGCCGGCGCGCGGCCATGGCCGGCCGCGGCCATGGCCGGCTCGCGGCCATGGCCGGCTCGCGGCCATGGCCGGCTCGCGGCCATGGCCGGCCGCGGCCATGGCCGGCCGCGGCCATGGCCGGCTCGCGGCCATGGCCGGCCGCGGCCATGGCCGGCTCGCGGCCATGGCCAGCTCGCGGCCATGGCCGGCCGCGGCCATGGCCGGCTCGCGGCCATGGCCGGCCGCGGCCATGGCCGGCTCGCGGCCATGGCCGGCCGCGGCCATGGCCGGGCCGCGGCCATGGCCGGCTCGCGGCCATGGCCGGCCGCGGCCATGGCCGGCCGCGGCCATGGCCGGCTCGCGGCCATGGCCGGCCGCGGCCATGGCCGGCTCGCGGCCATGGCCGGCCGCGGCCATGGCCGGCTCGCGGCCATGGCCGGCCGCGGCCATGGCCGGCTCGCGGCCATGGCCGGCTCGCGGCCATGGCCGGCCTCGGCCATGGCCGGCCGCGGCCAGGGCCGGCCGCCGCCGTACCCGGCCGCCTCCTCACCGCCGGCGTCGTCCGGGCGGCCCCACCACGGGAGGACCTCCCCACCGTCCGATCAAAAGGGAGGCTCTACCGGCCGTCCGATCGGGGCAAAACCACCCACTAACCCACTATGTTAGTGGTGGGGCCCGCCATAACTTCCCCCTGGAGCCTATAAAAGGACCCCAGGGGCTTCTCATTTCCTAACTTTCTCCTCCTACGCTTCCCCCTTCTTCTTCTTCCTCAGGTGGGAGCTATCCCGTTTTCTCTGCCAGCGGCCGCCCCTCGCCGTCAACCACCGGTGGCCGCCTCTCGCCGCCAACCACCGACGGCCACCCGCAACCTCCAGCGGCCACCAACGGATATTAACACCCGCCAACAGCTACCAGGACCCGTCATCGGTTATTGGCACCCCATCAGAGCCCAGTTACAAGGGGAACACTCAAAGGACCGAGGAAGACGCACAAAGGAAGCTACGACAACCCCAGGACACGCGTCGCCTCCGAGCACGTACAGCTGAAGTACCACGCGCATTTCCACCATCCAAGTCCCGTTGGCGCGGCAGTCTGTTGCCTACCAACGAGTGCATATACTCTCTCTCCTCAAGATTGTAACGGGAGCGGCCTGTCGCCCCGGTTTCCCCCATCAAACTGTAAAACTCCAGCAAACTAGTGGATTTTGATCGGCACCGACCCGGTCACGTGGTTTTTTACCCGGTTGAAGGGTTTTCCACGTCAAAACTTCTCGTGTCCATCCCTCACTCTTCAATTGACTGTGTGCGCGCTCGACCGCTCCGAGAGCTAAGGCGGCCCAAGAATATCCGGCCCGACCGGAGCATCGAGTTAGACCGCAACACATCCCAAAGTGACTGCTGGAGTATTGCTGTGTAGTCGGAATCAACTTGGATGACGACGAACTGCACGTCGTAGGATGTCTGTCGGTGTGCATCTTTGAGGGTGACTGGTAGAGTGATGGTGCCGATGATTGGTACTGGGTGATCCCCGAGAACACGAGCGTTTGCAGATGTCAGTTTGAGATATCCGGCGGTGAGCTTGAGCTGAAGCAGAGTTGGTAAAAACAGTATGTTGGTAGTGACTTCCTTGTCTATTAGAACCTGATTCAGTTTGACGGGTGGTTTGCCAATCTCGACCGTCGTGCATCTTGTGCTCTGGTTGTTAGGTGGTCTTCTTCTTGATATGAATTGATCAACTGTTCCTAAGTTGGTCAGTCGTTGGACTTCTTCTTTTAGTCCCTTGCATTCGTTCGTGTTGTGGCCGTGACTTCGGTGATATTCGCAGTATCTTGCCTGGTCTGCCTTGGGGTTCGGTCGCGGTGCTCTTGGTTGTTGAAATGATGAATCATTCTGGATTGCATACACCACATTAGCGCAGGCGGTACTCGGAGGGATGTATTCCTGGAGTGAAGGTTGTCTCCCCTTTCTCGGGGGGCTATGCTGACTACCGTTGGGGCGACTCCGCTTCTGGCGTCGTTCTTTTCGCATTGTATGGGTTGGTTCACCTTCTTTCTTCCTCTTCTGTCTTCTGCCTGATCTCATATTTTCTGGTGAGGGCTTTTCGATCGTCATGAACGTTTTGATGAAGAGGGCGGCAAGCTCGATGTAGCTGTCAGTATCTTCTCTTTGTAGGGATTGAAGCCAAGTCCGAGCTTCTCCTGTTAGTGTTGCTGCAAATACTCGGATCATGAGTTGATCTGAGGCCTTGCGAGTGTGCATGATGGCTCCAAAGTGCTTCAGGTGTACGAGTGGGTTGCCTGTCCCACTGAAACTACGGATTGCCGCGCTCGTGGCTGTGCAGGAACTAGGTGAGTTATTGTTAGGTAGATATTCATCTGGTTCCTGCTTTGTGGCAGAGGTGCCAGGGGCCGTTGTGTTTCCAGTGCTTTCTTCATGACGAGGACGTGTGAGGTAGTGTCCATACATTTCCTGGAGTGATGCTGCAGGCACGGGGGAGCTATTTGTGCTTGAGAATTCTTTTTCTATGTCGTATTCTCTGTGTGGGCCCAGCTTGGCAGGGGTAGTGAGTCCTTCTGACGGCAGTAAGACAACTTGTTCAAATGGCTGAGGCGTCTTTAGGTGGTGGAATGTCGGCTTATTCTGTGCCGCATGGGTTGCATCGACGTGGATGGTGCTGGGAGGTGAGTATCCTTGAGGTAGATGCTGCCCCCCATTTCCTGAGGGGTCTTGCCTTCGAGGGGCAAGCTGACGCCACTCTTCTTGTCCTGTATTAGTTTGCTCTTTTCTTCGCTGGGATTCTGGTGTCTGATTCAGCAGTGAGAGAACGGTTGGTGCTCCCAAATTTCGAAGTAAGGTGATCATTTCGGTTTGCAGTTCTTCCATCTGGCGGACACGTCCTTCCAGGGCTGGCGCGGGAGCTAGGGTTGTTCCCGTGGTTAGCGGTGCGTCTACCGGAGAGGGAGACCGTGCAGGCTCAGTGTGTCCGCCAAGTGCGGGTCCTTCGGTTAAGCGAGCACTCCTCTTTGCCATTGTGATGAACTTGCTCTGCGAAGGATATTGGGAATTTTCCCACAGACGGCGCCAAACTGTTGCGGTCTAACTCGATGCTCCGGTCGGGCCGGATATTCTTGGGCCGCCTTAGCTCTCGGAGCGGTCGAGCGCGCACACAGTCAATTGAAGAGTGAGGGATGGACACGGGAAGTTTTGACGTGGAAAACCCTTCAACCGGGTAAAAAACCACGTGACCGGGTCGGTGCCGATCAAAATCCACTAGTTTGCTGGAGTTTTACAGTTTGATGGGGGAAACCGGGGCGACAGGTCGCTCCCGTTACAATCTTGAGGAGAGAGAGTATATGCACTCGTTGGTAGGCAACAGACTGCCGCGCCAACGGGACTTGGATGGTGGAAATGCGCGAGGTACTTCAGCTGTACGTGCTCGGAGGCGACGCGTGTCCTGGGGTTGTCGTAGCTTCCTTTGTGCGTCTTCCTCGGTCCTTGGAGTGTTCCCCTTGTAACTGGGCTCTGATGGGGTGCCAATAACCGATGACGGGTCCTGGTAGCTGTTGGCGGGTGTTAATATCCGTTGGTGGCCGCTGGAGGTTGCGGGTGCCCGTCGGTGGTTGGCGGCGAGAGGCGGCCACCGGTGGTTGACGGCGAGGGGCGGCCGCTGGCAGAGAAAACGGGATAGCTCCCACCTGAGGAAGAAGAAGAAGGGGGAAGCGTAGGAGGAGAAAGTTAGGAAATGAGAAGCCCCTGGGGTCCTTTTATAGGCTCCAGGGGGAAGTTATGGCGGGCCCCACCACTAACATAGTGGGTTAGTGGGTGGTTTTGCCCTGATCGGACGGCCGGTAGAGCCTCCCTTTTGATCGGACGGTGGGGAGGTCCTCCCGTGGTGGGGCCGCCCGGACGACGCCGGCGGTGAGGAGGCGGCCGGGTACGGCGGCGGCCGGCTCTGGCCGCGGCCGGCCATGGCCGAGGCCGGCCATGGCCGCGAGCCGGCCATGGCTGAGGCCGGCCATGGCCGCGAGCCGGCCATGGCCGCGGCCGGCCATGGCCGCGAGCCGGCCATGGCCGCGGCCGGCCATGGCCGCGGCCGGCCATGGCCGCGAGCCGGCCATGGCCGCGGCCGGCCATGGCCGCGAGCCGGCCATGGCCGCGGCCGGCCATGGCCGCGAGCCGGCCATGGCCGCGGCCGGCCATGGCCGCGAGCCGGCCATGGCCGCGGCCGGCCATGGCCGCGAGCCGGCCATGGCCGCGGCCGGCCATGGCCGCGAGCCGGCCATGGCCGCGAGCCGGCCATGGCCGCGGCCGGCCATGGCCGCGAGCCGGCCATGGCCGCGAGCCGGCCATGGCCGCGGCCGGCCATGGCCGCGAGCCGGCCATGGCCGCGAGCCGGCCATGGCCGCGAGCCGGCCATGGCCGCGAGCCGGCCATGGCCGCGGCCGGCCATGGCCGCGGCCGGCCATGGCCGCGGCCGGCCATGGCCGCGAGCCGGCCATGGCCGCGAGCCGGCCATGGCCGCGGCCGGCCATGGCCGCGGCCGGCCATGGCCGCGGCCGGCCATGGCCGCGGCCGGCCATGGCCGCGGCCGGCCATGGCCGCGGCCGGCCATGGCCGCGGCCGGCCATGGCCGCGGGCCATGGCTGTGGCCGGCCGGGGGGAGCCGCCGGCGGCGGTTCCCTCCGCGGGAGAGGGGAGGAGATGGGGCCCACCCCCCATGATCTCCATGAGAGATCATGGGGGCAAGGTGGGCCCTCCCATGATCTCCCTTGGTGGGGATCATGGGGGGTCTCTTTCATTCTTATAAATTAAGGTGGAGCCTATCAATTTTGATGTTTTTTAGAACAATGATATTTTTGGAGAATATTTTGTGGGCAAGTATGTGTGTTGGACACTTAATATATATGCTTAATTTGAGCTAAAAAAATTAATTTTATAAAATTTATTTTGGGTACAAATAGCGTAGTTGGGTACAAATATAATTTTATGGTGTATGGATAAAATTGGGTAAGAATAGCCATTTTTGATGTAGGATTAACAATCACCTATAATTATTGCCGATTTTTTTTTATTTTATAAATTTAGGAATAGCCATATTGGACACCCGAAAATAAAGTGCACCGCCTCTCTCTGAATATAAATGCATTTTATACGTTTCAAAACGCACAGCTTCGCGAGCTTTCTACTCCCGCGGCAGAGCTCAGCCTTTTCTGCTTCCTTCTTCTAATAGACTGAGACTCTACCAACTCCTCCCTTCGTCGATGATCAATGGAGATAAACAAGGTAACGATTCACTCCGCCTTCTCTCCATTTCCGACTTCGATACTGTTTTCTTCTCATTTGGATTCATTATCCGACGGAAGCGCTACAGAATGAACTCCATCTTTCATGGACACTAGTTGGATTGATTCACGCTTCTTGAGCATCTGCATGCTGAGTTTGATTTGGTTCCTCGCTGATCATCGAACTGATCCCAAACCACAGATTCGAGGAAATGGATTTCATGGCGGGTAAGATCCGTAGCTTCCCGATTCTACTGTTTAGAATACCCTACGCGCTTCGGTGAATACATATAGTTTTTGGTTAGATTGAGTTTTTTTTTCAGCTTGTATTGATTAAAATGTAGCAAGCGCACATATACAGAAGTATATTTGGGCGAATGTGGATGGCCGCATGTTAGGAAAGGGCGCATTAATAATCATTTCAAGTATTTGAGCATTCTGTATGATGAAGTGTGCTGGGTTTTATTTGGATTTTGTGTTTATGTGCTCGATCTATAGTTTAAACATTGATTTGGATAGGGGTTGATTTATCCTAATACTTTTGTTGTTCTTTTGTTGTGTGTTGGAAGAGATTTCTACAAGCGGTATTAATAAGAGCTTCGTGTCGTCTTTGGCTTTGGGTAAGTAAATCCGAACAGTAGTGTGATAAGGGACTGTATCTTTTGATAATCATTTACTTTGTCTCGCCCCCCATATTGTTTTTTATAAAAGGAAAATCCTATTTGAGGAGCTAAACTGATGCAGACATTTCCCTTATTTTTGTGCACGCTGTCTACATGGATGTTGTTTTCTTCTCACCAAGACTCCTTGTTTAGGGAAAACTTGCAAAGTGATGCACCAATGTTATGGGCTGCTAGCTAGTTCCATGCTTATTGAGAGTTTGAGTGAATGCTTGATGCAGTTTTCGTAGTAAATTAGATTTGTTTGTAAAATGGATATTCGGGTTTCTTTAGCGTTTTGATTCAACATAGTTTTCATAGCTTGTATTGAATAAAATGCAGCAATACTCATTTAGAAATGCTGCTATTAACTATACAATGCAACCATGCATAGTACTTATCAAGTATTTAGGCATTCAATATGATGAGTAATACTAAACTTTTAGGCATTCAATTTGTTCGCAAAGCTGAGCTTTGGAGGTTTTTGAGCGTTGGTTCACGAGACATGAACCTAGAGGGTGGGGGTGATTGAAACGGGTGGTTTTTGTTATGCAACCGATTAAGATATAATTGAAGTAAAATCGTAAAGTAAATCACAATAAATGACAACTAAGTTCAGTTGGTTCGGCCCGTGTTTGCGACCAATTCCACTAAAAATAGTTGGCTCTAAAATCCACTAGAATAATTGATCCATGCTGGACTATGGCATTTGCTGCACTTAAGGTTTATAGGACACATTTTTTTTTTAGATTTTTATTTCGTTTGTATATTTTTATGTCGTAGAGGCATTCTTATAATTTCAGGGAGTTTACCCTTTATATATACAGATGGACATGTTTCTGGAAAATTTGACACAAAAATCTAATTTCACTTTCATGGTATTGTTGATGATTCTGTTGAGATCAAATATGTTAATTTGGTTTATCTCTTGGTCTTGGATGCTTCCAACTTATACTTTCTCTACAATGGACTTTTGATTCTTATGAGATTGGGGTTTTTTTTATAACATATAACATGTTCATTTCATAATTTTCATCATGCTTACTTTTATTACCTTTTATTACATTTCCTTACCTTTATTATTTTTATAGACTTCCACTGCCCTTACAGTATCTGTTGTTCTAGTTTTAGTTGAAATCAGAAAAACCGAAAGAAAAAATGATATTAGAATACTTAACATATCCCACTACTCTTACATATATATGAGTAGGGAAAAACATTTGACCAAATTACCCCCACAGTAGGATAATGAAATAAGAAAGACTTGACTAATTACAACTCTCCCCTCAAGTTGAACAAAAAATATCTGTCATTCCAAGCTTCTGAATATCGCAAAAAAATTGCATCCCAAACTCTTGGTGAACACATCGGCGAGTTGGTCTTTGTCCTGAACGAAAGGAGTGACCACATTTCCTTTATCCAAATGGTCATTGATAAAGTGTCGATCTACCTCAACATGTTTAGTCCTATTATGTTGAACGGGGTTATGAGCTATGCTAATCACTGTTTTATTGTCACAGTATAGGGAGATATGGCTATTCTCTCGGAGCCCTAGATCATGTAGCATGATATGCACCCAAAGAGCTTCATATAGACCTTAAGACATTGCACGATACTCAGCCTCAATACTTGATCTAGCAACCACATTCTGTTTCTTACTCCTCCATGTCACTAAATTTCCTCCAACAAAGGTACAATAGCTGGTAATGGATTTCCTGTCATCACGACATCCATCCCAATCGGCATCAGTGAAGACTTCGATCTTCAAGTGATTGTTCCGAGAGAACAAAAGGACATGACCAGGATCCTTCTTCAGGTATCGCAATGTGCGATATGCTGCCTCTTGATGTTTGATCATAAGAGCATGCATATATCTACTCAAGATACCAACAACGTACGCAATGTCTGGACGAGTGTGAGATAGATATATGAGTCTCCCAACTAATCTTTGATAACTTGAAGTATCCGTGTGATCACCATCACAGTCCTCGTCAACACTCATCCTCAAGGTGGGCGAACAATATTTATTAAGCCGATCTTGTCACAATTTTTGTTCATGACCTTCGAGCTAAGGCTCTTGGTCAAACAATCTGCGGCCCAATCTTTCGTCGAGACATGACTAAGCTCTAGTAGTCCACTATCTAACTTCTCTTTTATGAAGAACCTATCGATCTTGATATATTTCGTTCTATCATGGTGGATTGGATTGTTTGCAATATTAATGACTGCTTGGCTGTCACACCATAACTTCATCTTATCTCCTTGATCTAATTTCAGCTCCATCAACATTCCCTTTAGCCACAGAAGTTCAGCAACCCCAAATGTCATAGCTCTATATTCTGCCCCTATCGTCGATATGTCCACCACCGACTGCTTCTTGCTCCTTCAGGAGACCAGGTTGCCTCGTACGAATATGCAATAGTCCGAAGTGGATCTCTTGTCTTCTGCACAACTAGCCCAATCAGAGTCACAATATCCCTCAATTTTCACATGCCCGTTCTTCCTGAATAGCAACCCATTTTCAGGGGAAACCTTCAAGTACCGAAGGATTTTATACACAATATCTATGTGACCCTTTCTGGGGTCATGTATGTAGCGGCTCACCACGCTCATGACAAAAGAAATATCCGGATGCGTGTGGCTCAAGTAAATCAACTTCCCAACTAGTTTCTGGTATATCTCCTGATCGACTGGTTTACCTACCTCAGCACCTGATTTAAACTTCGGGTCGATCGGTGTTGTAGTAGGCTTGCACCCCAATATCCACGTCTGTGTGAGGAGATCCAGGGCATACTTCCTTTGGGACAGAACAATTCCCTTTGCACCATAGACAATCTCAATTCCAAGGAAGTATCTAAGCAAACCCAAACCCTTTACCTCGAACTCCTTGCTCAATGCCTCCTTGAGGCGGATAATCTCCTGCTCGTCGCCCCCTGTGTCGATCATATCATCCACATACACTACAAGTATGGTGATGTGGTGACCTTCATTTTTCCTGAAGAACACCGTGTGATCAACATTGATCTGCTGATATCCCATCCCAATCATACTCATCCCAAATCGGACAAACCACGCACGAGGAGACTGTTTCAATCCATAGAGGTAGGGGTGTGTAAAAATACCCGAAGAACCGAAAACCGGACCGAAACCGAACCGAACCGGGCAGTTCGGGTCAGTTCCTATTTCTGTCGGTTCGGGTACTGTTCCAAAAAATATAGAACCGATGGTTTGGTTCGGTTCTTGGTTCCGATAGTCGGGTACCCGAGAACCGACCCGAACTGAATATAAATTACAAATTTTAACTTAAAAGAATATATCTATTAATGTATTATTACAAATTACAAATTTTAACCAAAAAAATATAGAACTGATTGGGCTGGCTGGCCGCTGGGTGCTCGCGTGAATCGTAGAGGGCTTGAATTCGAAATGTTATTTTACAATTTAACAAATTAATCTTATTTAATGCGGAATCTTATTTTTCAATGTATATATAAATGAACCTATGCTTAGTGTAACTTTGTGTATTGGAAATTTCTTGCCTCACTGGTCATAGTTCAATTTTTTCTATAAAATTTTCTTATTTTGATATTTTTCTTATAGTTTATTAGTCCCCTGTTATGAACCGAGAACCGACCCGGAACCTACCCGAATCGAACGGTTCGGATCCGGTTCCATAATTTAGAACAGTGGGTCGGTTCCAGTTCCAAAATTTTGGAACCGAACCTATACGGGTCGGTTCTTGGTTTTATGTGGAACTGAACCGTACCGATCCGAGTTGCACCCCTACATAGAGGGACTTCTTCAATCTGCAGACTCGGCCTTCTATCTTGGCTATGCTAAACCCCGATGGTATCTCCATATACACTTCCTTCGCCAGATCTCCATGAAGAAATACTTTTTCACATCTGGTTGGTGCAACTTCTATCAACCATTCACTACCAAGATGACCACAATCCGAATGGTGCTCATCTTTGCCACAGGTGCAAATATCTCATTGTAATCGATGCCATATGTCTGGTTGTACTCCTTGGAGACCAGTCGAGCCTTGTAGTGCTCGACCTGTCCATCCGGATTCTGCTTCACGGTGAAAATCCGCTTGCACCCGACAACCCTCTTATCGTTTGGTAGTCGCGTTAGATCACAGGTCTTGTTTTTCTCAAGAGCTCTCATCTCCTCCTTTATTGTTGCTTGCCACTTTAGATCGGCTTTGACAACCTGCCAATTGTTAGGTACAATAATATTATCCAAAGATGCAATAAATGTTCCATAGGAAGAAGTGATTTTATCATAAGAGACAAAAGAAGCAATGCCTCAACCATATCTATTAGGATGATTGCCCGCATTGCTGCGAGTGGTCCTCCGGACCGTAACAGTTGGGGATATGGGAGTAAAATGAATGATCTCACCAGAAAGTGACAGTGTTGGTAGAGGTGCTCCAGGAGTAGAAACTGACGTAGATGAGGGACTAGACACTTACACTGGGGGCACGCGTATTGGTTTTGCAGTTCGCTTCCATGTTCTATGATATGTAAGTAGCTCCCCTTGAGCCGTAGACCTCACATTTCTCACTTCCTCCTGCTTTCATCACTCTCCTCCTCCTCCATTGATCCTTCAAACCATACTTCCAAATCTGTCACCAAACTCTCCCTCTCTCGCCTCATGCTTTCAGTATTAGGTAGTACTGATATATGTGGGGCCTCCTCATGTCGGTAGTATTGCTCTATCTCTCTGAAGTGGACATCCATGCTTACAAAACTTCTTGGCTCCACTAGACTCCAACACCCCTTACCCCTTCTGAGTACCAGAGCAGCCCACAAAAATACATCTGATGGCCTTCAGATCAAGTTTCCCAACACTCGGTCTGTTTTCCTTCATGAAACACATATAGTAAAAAACTTTTATTGGAAGCATCCTCCCATTATGTCCCTACAACATCTTACACAGGAATTTCTACCCTAGAATCCGTGATGAAATTTTGATGATCAATTGTGCTGCAGTTAACACTGCATACCCCCACAAACTTTGGGGGAGCTTTATATTGAGTATCATATTCCTTGCCACCTCCAAAAGATGTCTATTTTTTTTGCTTTGTCACGCCATTTTGTGCAGTGTGTATGCACATGTGGTCTGATGCAATATTCCATGGGCAGATAGGTACTCTGTTAATGCCTTATTAGTGTACTATGTTGCATAATCTGACCTTAATACTTTTATCACTGCGACATACTGTGTTTGGACGTGCTTATGGAAGTCCCGGAAGCAGTTAAAGACATCACTCTTAGTTTTCATCAAATATAACCAAGTGACACGCGAAATACAATCAATAAATGCCACAAAATATCTATAACCATTCAAAAAACTAACGACACAAGGCCCCCATACATCAGAGTACACAACATCAAAAATAGAAGAGGTCATCCGGCCTATGTTCACATGAGAGATTCTAGTGAGCTTACCTAAGTCACATGCATCACATACCAGTTTGTGTTTATTGACTTTTTCAAACAATGAAGGAAATAATCTAACTAAGGTACCAAAATCCGAGTGCCCCAAACGCTGGTGATGGAGTAGAAGCATATCCTCTGTACTCATCTTTTGTCCTCCTTCTGTCTTCTCTACCACAGATAAGAGCCACATCCAATCTTTCCCGATCCAAATACCATAGCCCGTCATGCCATGTCCCAGTCCCAAGTATCTATATCGTCTCTTTCTCCTGGAATGTCACCTTGGAAATTTCAAAAGAAACAACGCATTTTAGTTGAAGAATAATGAAACTGATGGATATAAAGCTAATTGGAAAAGGAGCATGCAAAACATTAGATAGTTTTACCGAACCTATGCAATCGACCGTGCCCTTACCGAACACTGGCTAGAAAGCCCCATCCACCGTCTTGATGTTATTTGCAATAGCTAGGGGAGTGTATGAGGAAAACTCGCTCACATCCCCTGTCACGTGTCGTGATATACCAGAGTCAACGATCCAATCTGATGTCCTGTAGGGGAGAGCATACATAGCTGAGTTTGATGCTCCCTCAGTTTCGCTCCTGCTGCCTTCACCCGCTTCCTTATTCTTAAGGCTCTCCGTCATGTTCATCATGCTCTGTAGGGTTTGTTCCTCCTTGGTTTAAATAACACCAGCCTCCTCAGCACATCCGATAATGCTCGATTCGCACAATAACCACCTCAGTCACCATGACCCCTGCCACGTTCACTTTTACATCTTGCTTGTCACGAAGAATATAACAGAAGGTCTGACCGAGACCCAACGCCATATTCCACAAATAGACGAAGACGGTACTAAATTGAACCCAAACATCTAATAAACTAACACTGAGTTCACAACTAACAAAAGCATTTTATATGATTAACCCATCAAAGGAATATGTCCACTACAACCACTGAAATGAATATATACACAAATATTCGGCCTTAAGGCCTTACAACTTTTTGCTCTTTACAATACATGTGATTTTCGTACTTCGGCACGCATGCCGATAACACATGAAAAACAAAACAAGTACTTAGGCCTTCGAGGGCCAGCACAACATCAGGGCATCATCCCGCTATCTCCCGCTCGGCTTGCCAGTATCTGTATAAGTCCATACCACAAAGACGCGCCAAAGCAAAACAACTGTCAGCTTTAGCTGACCACCCCACCCCATTATCGGGGCGGCAGTAATCCTTTCCTGCAATTAAGCTGTATGACAATTTATATAATTGCACATCATCATGCCCGACCATACGTCCTGTGCACTTAGGACACATACCTTTTGGGAAAGCGGAATCACAATAATTTCTCATTAACGGTGTACTGAAAACTCAAGTCCCACATCCGTCTTAAGTATCAACCACTTAGATGGTCAATACCGTCAAGACCACCTTGCCTTACACTATCCCAAAATCAGTAGGTACACCGAGGAGTGACCTCTTCACCTAACAATACGGGACGGATTCAGAACAGCTTTTGCCATACTCACATCATCGCGATCACACATCACGATACCAGCTCGACTTCACCTCGTCCCGTTACAACTACATCGAGACCACATAACACGATGCAGGCACAACCACATCGATATCACACAGCATGATGCGAGCCACATCCACATTGATATCACATAACACAATGCGGGCCGCATCCACATCGATATCGCGCATCATGATGCTTGACACACAGCTTAATGCTACACACCTGATCCTTAAGACCCGGGCTTCACATCATCATATCAGCTCTCTAGGAGCTATCACCAGGGATATCACTATCGTTGCGCGATATCGTCAGAACCACTAGTCTGTCTCAGGTTTGGGTTCACACCCAGAATATTCCTCTACTCACTGGTCTCTGCCAGCAGCACTATCGCCAATGATATCGTTATCGCGGGCGATAACAACAAAATATTGTTTCTGTTGCAAACTTGGTGTTTCCTAAAGACACTCTCCAGTACTTCTACAACAACCTGCAGTACCCTAAAAACTCCAAAATCTATTCTTTTTTCACGGAGTCTTCTCCGGCACACAAATCAATCATCACCAATTCAGACCAACATGTCCAGATGGGTTTGTCACAGCATGCCTATGCCCGTAAAACGATCCGAGCTCTATATGCAAAACATAACGGAGATCATCCAAATTAACCCGTCGAAAGCTTCACCTCCCACTAATTAGTGAGATGCTTCCATGCAATCATGCCAAACAAAAGGACTAGCATGTCCTAGTATTCAGAAGGAGAGTCGTTGCCTTCGAAGCATGTTTCAGAGTCATGAACTTGTACTTGATCAAGATGGAATCACTCGCAGTGCCTTCCTCTTCGCGGATCTAGCCTCGACTCGCGCTTCCGACCACAAAAACTCCAAAACCCTTGCAAAGGCTGAGAAAACCTTCTTCTTCCTCTCTTTTTCTTTTCTCTTCTTTTTCTTTAGTTTAGAGAGAGAGAGAGAGAGTGAGAAGATAAATGAGAAGTCATATCTCATCAACCTCCTTATCAATCCCGTGCCTAAGCTCAACCAGGATCCCCAATCCAAAAGAAATGGATGGCCCGATTTGTATTGAGAGATTTACTCAAAACGCTATCGCCGGGCGATACGCTATCGCAGCGCGATAACTTCAACGGTGGCCGTTTGACCAAGTCGGCGTCGCTTGACCAAGTCGGCACCGCTTGACCAAGTCGCCACCGCTTAACAATTGCCTCAAGCAACTGATACGTGGCTTTTTGTCACGTGACACACTATCGCTAGCAATATCAGCTATCGCTAGGCAATATCAAATCGACTTCATCGACTTGATCACTATCGACTTGATCATTATCGACTTGATCACTATCGCCAGCGGTAGCAAATCGACTTGTCGACTACATCGTTTTGAACACTATTGCCGGGAAATATCGCTATCGCCAGCAATAACACAAAAATGCATTTTGTTGTTTTTCAACTGTGAGATACCCGGGGTGTTACAAATCTCCCCACCTTTAAAAAATTTTGTTTCGAAATTGTTTAGTGCAAAAAACAACAACACAGGTACAATTATAAAAAAACGTACTTCAACGGAACAACTCGGGGAACTCCTCTCTCATGGTTTGCTCACGCTCTCATGAAAGTTCCTTGCGACCACAATTGTCCCAGCTGACTTTAACCATCTTGATCGCCTGTACGCAAACTGTTGCAGCTCCAACTCGTCCCACCAAAGCCTTGCCTCTCCATCCAACAGGAAAGTAGCTAAGGCGACTTTCTGCACTTCCTCCGTCTCCGTTGCCGTCAGGGTTCTCTTTATCCGAGAGAGCCAATCTTTGGCTTGAGTTGAGTTTCCAGTACCCGCAAACATAGGAGGATTGAAGCTCACAAAGTGCTTCAGTTGCTTATCCGTAGCTTGTCTCGCCGCCAATGGCTCTTTAGCCACTTGCCTCATCATCACAGGCTCAACCACGCCAATCGACGCCGGGGACACTCTAGGAGTAGGAGGCTGCACCAGCCTTCTTGGTTGTGCATTGATCATTGGCAAGACAACTTTAGTAACTAAGCCAGTCTCAGCAGAAGGAGGAGGTGTAGACACATCAGCTGGTGCACTACTTTCAATAGAGTGTTGGGGTTGAGATTGCCCCGCACCACTCCTAGTCACCTATAATCGTGAAACACACAATTAAACAAACTTCAACATTGCAAACAACAATTATAAGAACACGTTGGTTCCTCAATCATGTGTATTTTTCATTCCTAAGTGGACATTCTTGGGTATTTAATATTGAAACGGTAACACACACACGTGTTCACCACCCTTGAAAAGAATTCGACCACGAATTCGAAAAAGAAGAGATTGACACCCGAAGCTGATACCAAATTGTAACACTCCGTCTGTCACGAAGAATATAACAGAAGGTCAGGCCGGGACCCCACACTATATTTCACAAATAGACGAAGGCGGTACTAAATTGAAACCAAACATCTAATAAACTAACACAGAGTTCACAACTAACATAAGCATTTTATATAATTAACCCGTTAAAGGAATGTCCACTACAACCATTGGAATGAATATATACACAAATATTCGGCCTTGAGACCTTATAACCTGTTGCTCTTTACAATACATGTGATTTCTATACTTCGGCACGCAGGCCGACATTACATGAAAAACAAAACAAACACTTAGGCCTTCAAGGGCCAGCACAGCATCAGGGTTTCAGCCTGCTATCTCCCGTTCGGCTTGCCAGTACCTGTATAAGTCCAGACCACAAAGACATGGAAAAACAAATCAACGATCAACTTTAGCTGACCATAATTATAACGACCCCGCCCCATTACCGGGGCGGCGGTACTCCTTCCCTGTAAGCAAGCAGTAGGACATTTTATATAATGGCATTTCATCACAGACGTTGGCACGCCCGACCACACGTCCCGTGCATTCAGGGCACATTACCGGTGTACTGAAAATTCAAGTCCCACATCCGTCTTAAGTATCAACCACTTAGACGGTCAATACCGTCAAGGCTACCTTGCCTTATGGACTATCCCAAAATTAGAAGGTGCACCGAGGAGTGACCTCTTCACCTACCAGTATGGGACTAGTTCGGAACAACTTTTGCCGTGCTCACATCATCGCGATCACACAACACGATACATGCTCGATTTCTCCTCGTCCCGTTACAGCCACATCGAGATCACATAGCACAATGCGAGGCACATCCACATCAATATCACACAGCACGATGTGAGCCACATCCACATCGATATCACACAACACGATGCGGGCCACACAGCTTAATGCTACGCATCTGATCCTCAAGACCCGGGCTTCACATTATCATAACAACTCTCTGGGAGCTATCACCAGCGATATCGCTATCGCTGCGCAATATCGTCAGAACCACCGGTATGTCTCAGGTTCGGTTTCACACCTAGAACATTTCTCTGCTCACTGGTCTTTGCCAGCAGCACTCTCGCCAGCGATATCGCTATCGCGGGCGATAACAACATAACATCATTTCTGTTGCAAACTTGGGTGTTTCCTGGAGACACTCTCCAGTACTTCTGCAGCAAGCCGCAGTACCCCCAAAACTCCAAAATCTATTCTTTTTTCATGGAGTCTTCTCCGGCACGCAAAACAAACATCACCAATTCTGACCAACTTGTCCAGATGAGCTTCATACAACATGCCAATGCCCGTAAAATGATCCGAGCTCTATATACAAAACATAACGGGGATCAACCAAATCATCCCGTCGAAAGCTTCACCTCTCACTAATTAGTGGAGACGCTTCTATGCAATCATGCCAAACAAAAGGACTAACATGTCCTAGTATTCAAAAGAAGATTCGTTACCCTCAAAACACGTTTCAGAGTCATGAACTTGTACTCGATCCAGATGGAATCACTCGCAGTGCTTTTCTCTTCGCGGATCTTGCCTCGACTCGCGCTTTCGACCACAAGAACTCCTCCAAAACCCTTGCAAAGGCCGAGAACAACCTTCTTATTCTTCCTCTCTTTTCCTTTTCTCTTCTTCTTTAGTTTAGAGAGAGAGAAAGAGAGAGTGAGAAGAGAAATGATAAGTCATATCTCATCAGCCTTATTATCAATCTCGAGCTTAAGCTCAGCCACATGATCCCCAATCCAAAAGAAATGGATGAGCCGATTTGTATTGAGAGATTTACTCAAAACGCTATCGCCGGACGATAGTGCTATCGCAGCGCGATAGCTTCAGCGGGGGCCGCTTGACCAAGTCGGCGCCGCTTAACAACCGCCTCTCAAGCAACTGACACGTGGCTTTCTGCCACGTGGCACACTATCGCCAACGATATCAGTTATCACCAGGCTATATCAAATTGACTTCATCAACTTGATCACTATCGACTTGATCACTATTGCCAGCGGTATCGCCAGCAGTAGCAAATCGACTTCATCGACTGCATAGTTCTGAATACTATCGCCGGGCGATATCGTTATCGCCAGCGATAGCTCAAAAAATGCATTTTGTTTTTTTTTCAACTGTGGGATACCTGGGGTGTTACAGCCATGTCCACGACCACCACCTCCCCCTCCTTGGGTGGTTTGGGGCAAGCATACCAGAGATGACATGTCTCCCCAGAGTTGTAGCACTGTCGTGTTTCCTCTCATGTCTCATGGTCTTGGAACACCCGAACTAGTAGCCTCTAGTGCTGACTTGACTGCAACGGACCCTCCAATCCCTGCCTGAAGTTTGAGGCGGGTCTCCTCCTGAATCATGGCCTAGATGACCTTTGTAATTGTAGAATTCTTCGTACGAGACATAAGTAGGGCTCTCCTCCGATCGAACCTTTCATCTAACCCCTTTAGATACTTCATAATCCCCTCCTCCACAATGATCTTGGAGGTCCTACACTATGGATCACTGCAACTCACTCCATAAGAAGCATGGTCGTAGTCCACCCATAGACGTTCTAACTCGGAGGCATACTCATGCACAGTCTTCTCGCCTTGAACTATGTCATCAATTTCTCCCTTCACCTGGAAGAACTAGAGGGTGTTCCCCACTCCATCATAAGTACTTTTCAGCTTTTCCCAAACCTCCATCACTGTCTCCAGGCCTTCTACTGTGGCAACATTGGATTGGACTAGCGAGTTGAGAAGCCACATGAACACTGTCATGTGGGTTGACTCCCAGTCATCTCGAACAGCTGGGTTCTCTGGCTTCTTCAACTCTCATGTCAACAAACCCCCAACTTTTTGTGTTGCAAGGATTTTTTTCACGCGACGAGACCACCCCAGATAAGTGGTCGGTTCATCAAGTTTCAGATCAACCGACAGAAGGTCCAACTTCACTGGTCGAGGCGAGGAACCCAATGGTTTCAACAACGTGACCACCTCTGCGGGAACCAATTTCTTGAGAATATCCTTCATTAGAAGCTACAACTGCCCCACATCAGGAGTAGTCCGCAGGAGGAGTGGTCGGCTTGATTCTAGGATGTTCTGTATCTCCAAACTGAAAACCAAGACTTAGTTTTCCTCTATCATGTATCTAACAGGAGTGATCGACCCCTATTAAGATGGAGAAACCACGCATCTAGCACAACATCTGTGCCCCTTCGGTTTTAACAGATCTTCTCTGCTGTTGTATGTTGAAGTCGCGCCTTCTCTGCCTTGACCGGTAACACCAAGGAAAAAATTCAGAGCAAAGGCGGGTAACTGCCGACGCGCTTGATGCAGGGAGGAGATCCTAGCCCGGTCGACTTGATGCCGCTGATCCAGAGGAGAAGCAACTTCACGACTGATAGCGAACTTAACCTGATGCCGCTGATCTACTTATTCTCGATTGATCACAAGCAATTCCTCCTTCGGTCGATCGATGGCGAGCTTCTACTTCCATCGACGGGGAGCTAAGCTTCTTATTCCGTCGTCGATCGTCGCATCTCCTTCAGGCCAACGTCCTGGCAACCTAGCAGCGAACAAGCAGACGAGTGGAATCGTAACCTAGCTGTTCTCATACCATGTAGAAAAGAATGATTTGGGCTTCTTTCTTTTCCCTTTACTATTTATATTTGTTCAAGCTTGTTAATCTCACACCACTAAATACACACCAACAGTTGTCTTTATAAAACTGTAAGATAAACAATTATCTATAAATATTACAAAAGATTTAAAAAAAGCAAACCCAGAGGGTGTCGAAAAATGTCTTTGATGTCTGGATTTGCCAGAACTCCAAGCCAAAGCTATACCAGTTCCCCTTCACTTGATTCGCTTGAACAATGTTTAAGAATTCTGATTCTCCTTGCTGATTATGAATTATACATTGCATGTACTTGTCTATTGTTTTTTAGTGCATGAGCACTGCTAGATCTATGCTCAAGAGTTTAGCATTCATGTAGTTTTTATTTATTGTTGTCATGAATTGGCTTGATTTCTGTTTCTATACAGAACTGGAAGTGTCAGAATTTGTGGAGAGTCACAGCAGAAGTGGATTATCAAATAGTTTCTTTCCTGAACTTAGGACTTCATCCCCGCATTCATCCTGTCAGGTTTCTACCCCTTATAGTCATGCTCCAGTTTGCAGACAGTTCTGGAAGGCTGGGGAATACCCTGTTGATAAGGCTTCTTGCCCAGTCTTGAAGAGTAAGAGCACTGCAGTTTATTCTTGAAATATTTTTTTATGTTTGCTGATTAAATTATTTTTTGTTGAATATGCATCGTATTAAATGGTTAATGTGCAAATTAACATTCTTATTAAAAATTTAATAATCTCTTTTCGTCTGCCTTAGCTGGACAAAATCATATGCGTATCCATCCCAAATTTCTTCATTCAAATGCGACTTCACACAAGTGGGCGTTTGGTGGTATGCATGTTTACTTTTTTTGAAATGACCTAACTCATTATTTGCCCTCTAAATTTATCCTAAAGATAAAATGAACTATATCGCTATTTTATTTCACATTGCAGCCATAGCGGAGCTTCTTGATAATACAGTTGATGAGGTATTCAGTGGAATTTTCAATTCTTGATTTTGTTTTGTCAGGGTGAGGGTTGGGCAGTATCACTTTGATGATTTTTATTTCCAAATTCTTGCCTGTTGGAGAGAAGAAGAGGCTAGCTTTAGCACTCCTTATTTAACGGACCACTAATAATATGGTGCAAACACCAAAAAAACGTAAGTAACTAGCTTTAGCACTCCTAAAGTTGGAGCATATCTATTTATCATGCCTAACTGGTACATATATTAGAAAAGGAGTTAAGAAGAGGCTCAATGGAGATGTTTTCAAGTTCCTTGTCAAAAGTACCAAACAATGGGCATACTCGCCAATTGACAATCTCTGATATATAGATTGTTGTTTTGTTACACAATACATAGACAAATTCATACCAATCGGAAGCTGAAATTTAACCGGGAAGATGAGTAAATTTCGAATGTTATAGTTGGGAGAGATAGATGTTGTTGGAAGTTCAACGAGGCGGTGTTATAGATGCGGATGGCACGGAACACAAAGGGGCATCGACAAAATGGCGAGTTTACTCCAGGAGGAGGGGCCTGCAGCCGAGACAACAACATGATTTTATTGATGGGTGTTATCTCATTAAGTTGTATCTTTAATCTAGTTTGAATATTTACGCTTATGCCATCATGGTGGGTTGTAATACCCAAACTCTCTTGTATTTTGGTATCATCGAATTATCTTGAAAGGACTTGGTGCCAGGACTGGCCAAGAGGGTTTTGCCTCCTTGGATTTCTCTCATTTCTCTCAATCCTCTTGTTCTCGAGCTGTGAAATCCTAAGTGGTAACATTGGTTCGATCTGCTGCCCCGTCCCCTTATTCCTAAGACGCCAGGATCTCGTGCGCATCCTTCCACTTCTGCCGAACCCTGTTCCGCCGAGTTTTTCCGCAGAGCTCCGTCCTGCCTTTGTGTGTCGGTCTCCAGGCTGACACGTTTCCGCGGCATTTTGTCTACATCGTTCATAATCACACGAGTCTCCTTCGCCGGATCCACACTCTGTCTCGCAGAGATCTGTTCCGTACACACCTTGCATCCTTATCCAACCCTTAGCCCCACCAACGCGACACCCCAACACCCGAGCCATGACATATGTCCTCCTCGATGTAAGCAATTCTGGATCACTTGGAGGCTTGCCTAGACAGCCACTCCACTACGCCTCCACCTCCGGACATCCCATCCTCTTTCGTTGCGTAACCGGCTAGCCCCCCGTTGAATCTTCTGCTAGCCGCACTTGCCTCTACACATGTGCCGCGTGTCCTCGAAGTTCCCATTTTCAACCGGACCGACCCTCTTGGGTAGTTTGCCAAGGAGAAACAATTCTTTAACATTCAAGGAACCCCAAATACGCATCGCCGTGCTCCTTTCCATGGATGGCTCCGCATTGCTCTGGGTTCAATGGCACCACCAGTCTACCCCGATTCTTTTGTGGACCAATCTCAATCTCATCAACCACACTTCTTTGGTGATCAGTATATCAATGAGTTCATTGAGCTCGTCAATCACGTTCCCGGTCTTCCACCCGATCACTATAAGGGATTCTTCCTTCAGGGTCTCCAACCTCATATTTGCTCGTGACTTCGTACTCATCATGCACATGATCTTACCGACGCTATGAAGGTTGCTTGCTTGGTGGAAGTGTATTTCTTGGTCCGACTGGTGGACCGACCTCGTATCCCTCCGGCTACACCCAGCTCCTCGACTCGCCTCTCTCATTCCTCATGTCATGCCATGTCTTCCCGCGGGGGATCTGCTCCCTACGATCGCCCTCCCTCCCTCCTAGACCATCCCCCGCCCCCCCGCCCCCCGCCCCCCGCCCCCCACAACCACTGACTCCCAACTGCCTCTCAACACAGGAGTATAATGGTCTGGACAGTAAGGGTTTGTGTTTCCGCTGCAAGCAACCCTACTCTCCGACGCTTGACTGCCTGCTGAAGGAGTTGCAGATTCTTAAGTGTGACGTCGGTAACGAAGTTACAATTGCTGACTTCGACGCCCTTATTCTTGATGATGCACCACTGGCGGGCCAGGAGACCACCTCCTTCCAATATTTGGAGCTCTCGTGTTTTTCTACCATGGGTATTCCGGTCCCGCATACCACAAAGCTTCAAAGACTTCCGTAGAGCACAACATTGGTGATTAGGATTGATAGTGACACTAGGCACAATTTCATCTCCTACGACTTGGTGACTTGCTTGCAGTTGCCCAAAAATGCGATGACGAGATCCTTTGTTTACCTGGGTGACGACCGTTACTCCCCGACTAGTTGCCTTTGTCGCGGCCTCCCGTTCTTATTGGGAAATTACTGCACCTTTGCCGAGTTTTACGTCTACCCTTTGGGCGGAGTAAACGCTGTCACGACCCGTCTCGACAGGAGTCAGAGTGCGCTTCGGGCGGGCCGTGATGCCACAGGCATGGGCGGAAGGAAATCCATGTCTGCTAAGGCGGATGCGGAAAATGCTGAAAATAATTTTAAAAATAGTTAACTGTTTAGTAAAATGCTTGATTTTTATGCGGAAGCTTTTAAATTCATCAGTGAAAAGAGTTTTGATGCACATGTACTTTGTAAAAATTCATGTTTTCCGAGTTACTACTATAGTTCTCATGCAGTTATGATTCAACAGAGGGTGCACATGCATTAATTTCAGATTCTAGTACATAAATATTTAAATAGCCTAGCAGTTGTCCATGATACCAGAGAAAATGGCTGATTGCAATTATTACATAAAAGAATTAATTGATAGTAAAAGAAATGTAAACATAGAACCTGAAACTTGAAGCAGATCGGACTCGAGTACCTGGCAACGCTGCACGAACACTAAGGCAATTCCAAAGCAGAAAGGAAAAACCTCAGAACATTGAATAAACAGGGTGAGCAGAGTAAAGTATAGAACAGTAACAGAAGCAGAAAAACATGAGTGTACCAGCTTCTCATGAAGCGATGCTACCAAAACAGACAAACAAACAAAAGAGCTAAACAGAACAAGTTAATGTATTATACTACTCTGAAGCGTAGCCTAACATTATTCATGTAATATGTTGTAAGCTATGATCGATGAAGGGTGTAGGTACTA
The DNA here is from genome assembly GCA_039513925.1 of Platanthera zijinensis. NCBI lineage: Eukaryota > Viridiplantae > Streptophyta > Magnoliopsida > Asparagales > Orchidaceae > Platanthera > Platanthera zijinensis. Next base: position 25,384,212 of record CM077082.1, on the reverse strand, counting down.
TAGCGGACGCACATGGCTCACGATCAGATTGCAAGTCTTATCGGAAAAGTAATCCTGCTTGCCGTGACCATGGCAGCAGACAGATGCCCTGTTAGACGCTACAGTTCAAGGATTTGCTTACAACCACGGATTTGTTTTCAAGTTTCGTGCTAGATTATTTATCATTTTATATTTTAAGACAACATTATGAGAGGAAACTTCAGATCGTGAAACAGATTCACGTCAACGAGAGAGATCAGATTGGAAATAAGTTTTTATTCAGGTCTTACAATCAGACAGACATCAGAAACCAGACAGACATCAGAAACCAGACATACATCAGAAACCAGACATACATCAGAAACCAAATTTGACGACACAGCAGGAATCAAACAGTGAGTTTTGACTCTTGCGAGTTCGAGGGGTTAAGGTCATAACAAGTTAGTTTATTATACTACTCTGGAGTATAACTTTTAAACGGATCAAGAGATGTCATTAGCAGTAATCAGTGGAAAGTGGAAGTGTTTTATTTGATGCACGTGATTCTGATGCAAGTCTGAACGCAAGGCTTATCAAAATAGTTGAGCTTGCTATGACCATTTGTTGGTTTCCGTTGTCAGTCAAGCGGAAACTCGAGTCGAGGCGTCACATCAATTGGACACTACCCTTCACTGATTGTGTATGACATTAATGACTTCAAAGATTCATGATTTAGGAGATTCGTATCATGTCGAGACCGGATGCAAATTTAGCGATACAATTGTACAAGATTAGAGTTCGTGAACGCGTCAAGAGAGAACTTGAGTTATGGAGTCACATTCGCTCAATTCTTAGAACAGACCTAATAATTGAAATTCAATGATTTGCAAGGGAGAGAGAGATCTCTACTTGCCTGAAAGAGGCTGAAACTGGCGGCGGCTAAGCGCGCAAGCGAAAACAGAAATCCTGACTGGACCTGTTCAGGAACAATCACAGACAATATTTGATAAATAAACATGGCAGAGATCCAAAATGCTAGCACAAGCAATTAAACGATACATAACTAAATCAAGGGAGGGCTAAGAAATTTACCTCCCTCATGAGTGAGGGGACAAGAGATACTACGCAAAAGCGGAGACTTGACGATGCTTGGGTTAAGGGAAACCCTAATTTGGAGAGGGATCCTTCACGAACCGTCAATGGGTGTGACGAACGAAGCTGGAGAACACAATACATTATAGTTGATGGTTACGAGGGACAAAAATCAAGGATCACAAATTCTACACAATTTTGGAGCCAAAAATTAAACGAGCAACCTTAAACAAATCTGAATTCTTACCCAAGGAGGCTAAAATCCGAGCTCAAAGCGGAAAAGAGAGAAACCCTAGGTGTTCCTTGCCACAAATCTCAGCCAAAGAGTAGCGGGAGCCACTGCCGGAGCAAGCGGAGGCAAGTCTGAGGCTGCTGCCCTAGGAGAGAAGGCTCACGGCTTGAAGAGGAGGATTTCTGGTCGGACAAGGCAGAACAAGCGGCGGCCATGGAGGGAGGAGGCGGCTGCCGGCAACCAGGTGGCGAGAAGAACAGGATGCAGCGGCTATTGGAGGAGGTAGAGCTCCTGTCGACCATGACAGGAGGAAGAGGCGAAGACGTCGGCCACGGCAGAAGGAGCAGCCGTCGGCGTCCACGACTGGAGAAGCAAGAGGAGGCGGCGGCGGCTGGAGCAGGAGGAGGCGATGTCGATACCAGGCGACGGGATCGGGAGAGCCGCAGGGAGCAGGAGTTGGCGCTGAGCGGGTCGCGTCTTGCGGAATGCGGGAGACGGCTGCGTTTTGCGGGAATAAAAGAAGGGGGGGCTGCCCGGGTTAGGTAGGAGAGGGGGTTAGGTTAGGTTTTATTTTCTTCTTCTTCTTCTTATTATTATTATAAAAAGGGGGGGTTGTTACATTCTCCCATACTTAGGAAGTTTCGTCCCGAAACTTCCCTGAGAATTCTCTATTCAAGAACAACGAAGATTCATATAACATTCATTCCAACAAGGTTTCAAATCAAGGCATGGAAGTTAACTATGATTCTATGAATATAAGGAAACAGAGAGGAGAACAAGCGCGAAGACTTACTAAGATCATATTAAAGTTCACAGGAGAACTCTTCAGACTTAGCAGATTCAGACAGATACGATAAATCGACTTCAGGGAGCACATGAATTGTCTTCGATCAGTTCGAAATTGAGCAGCAGAATACGAGAATCTGGGAGCGAAAAGATCTTGCACGAAGCGAAGATAGAACATTGACGGGGAAAAGAAACAGAATGACGATTGATTATCGACGGAAGCGAGTCAACTGGAGTTGAAAAATTACCAGAAAAGCTGAAGCAATTCAGCAGAGCAATTAACAAGAAGAATTTCATTTCTTGCCGAAACCAAGAAGCTACCTAGAAGAACATACAGGATGACCAGAAGAAATTTACAGACATGCGAAACAGGAAGAACCAAAATACAAATAGCAGGGGCTAGAAATTCTAACGCATTTTTTACTGTCAAGTACATAAATTATGTAATAATTACAGCATTTTCATTGGACAACTCTAGGTAATAGTCATGCAAGTGCATCAAAGAGATCATGTACGATGTCAAGCAGGTAGAAAATCCATGTGTGTACAATCATTATTGTTGTTCTTGGCTTAACACATGTGCAATGATTTATGATATGGATGCAAATGAATGGATACACATGTCATGTTAAGGCCCATATCACTTAATATGTCATGCATATTACGACTCTAATGCCAGCGCACTTGAAAATATTAAACCGCCCATACAATTTAATATTCGCAAGCGGTGTATATCCTAATGGAACTTCATATGCACAAAAATGTTAAGTTTGCCCATAACCCCTTAACATCCGTGTGCATACTACTCATGCTTATGAGTGAGTGTGTGCGTGTTTCAGCCGCGAACAACAGATAATAATAAGCTGAGTGAAGAAATGATGCATGTATATATATATATATATATTTTATTATTATATATATTTTTTAAAAAAATAAAGTTCAAAATATTTGATAAATACAAAATATTTTATTAATAGATGCTAAATCTTTCAAACCTCTTTAACATCTCTAACATCTCTAACCTATCTAACCTCCCTCTGATACCAACTGTCACGACCCGTCTCGACAGGAGTCAGAGTGCGCTTCGGGCGGGCCGTGATGCCACAGGCATGGGCGGAAGGAAATCTATGTCTGCTAAGGCGGATGCGGAAAATGCTGAAAATAATTTTAAAAATAGTTACTGTTTAGTAAAATGCTTGATTTTTATGCGGAAGCTTTTAAATTCATCAGTGAAAAGAGTTTTGATGCACATGTACTTTGTAAAAATTCATGTTTTCCGAGTTACTACTATAGTTCTCATGCAGTTATGATTCAACAGAGGGTGCACATGCGTTAATTTCAGATTCTAGTACATAAATATTTAAATAGCCTAGCAGTTGTCCATGATACCAGAGAAAATGGCTGATTGCAATTATTACATAAAAGAATTAATTGATAGTAAAAGAAATGTAAACATAGAACCTGAAACTTGAAGCAGATCGGACTCGAGTACCTGGCGACGCTGCACGAACACTAAGGCAATTCCAAAGCAGAAAGGAAAAACCTCAGAACATTGAATAAACAGGGTGAGCAGAGTAAAGTATAGAACAGTAACAGAAGCAGAAAAACATGAGTGTACCAGCTTCTCATGAAGCGATGCTACCAAAACAGACAAACAAACAAAAGAGCTAAACAGAACAAGTTAATGTATTATACTACTCTGAAGCGTAGCCTAACATTATTCATGTAATATGTTGTAAGCTATGATCGATGAAGGGTGTAGGTACTATAGCGGACGCACATGACTCACGATCAGATTGCAAGTCTTATCGGAAAAGTAATCCTGCTTGCCGTGACCATAGCAGCAGACAGATGCCCTGTTAGACGCTACAGTTCAAGGATTTGCTTACAACCACGGATTTGTTTTCAAGTTTCGTGCTAGATTATTTATCATTTTATATTTTAAGACAACATTATGAGAGGAAACTTCAGATCGTGAAACAGATTCACGTCAACGAGAGAGATCAGATTGGAAGTAAGTTTTTACTCAGGTCTTACAATCAGACAGACATCAGAAACCAGACAGACATCAGAAACCAGACATACATCAGAAACCAGACATACATCAGAAACCAAATTTGACGACACAGCAGGAATCAAACAGTGAGTTTTGACTCTTGCGAGTTCGAGGGGTTAAGGTCATAACAAGTTAGTTTATTATACTACTCCGGAGTATAACTTTTAAACGGATCAAGAGATGTCATTAGCGGTAATCAGTGGAAAGTGGAAGTGTTTTATTTGATGCACGTGATTCTGATGCAAGTCTGAACGCAAGGCTTATCAAAATAGTTGAGCTTGCTATGGCCATTTGTTGGTTTCCGTTGTCAGTCAAGCGGAAACTCGAGTCGAGGCGTCACATCAATTGGACACTACCCTTCACTGATTGTGTATGACATTAATGACTTCAAAGATTCATGATTTAGGAGATTCGTATCATGTCGAGACCGGATGCAAATTTAGCGATACAATTGTACAAGATTAGAGTTCGTGAACGCGTCAAGAGAGAACTTGAGTTATGGAGTCACATTCGCTCAATTCTTAGAACAGACCTAATAATTGAAATTCAATGATTTGCAAGGGAGAGAGAGATCTCTACTTGCCTGAAAGAGGCTGAAACTGGCGGCGGCTAAGCGCGCAAGCGAAAACAGAAATCCTGACTGGACCTATTCAGGAACAATCACAGACAATATTTGATAAATAAACATGGCAGGGATCCAAAATGCTAGCACAAGCAATTAAACGATACATAACTAAATCAAGGGAGGGCTAAGAAATTTACCTCCCTCATGAGTGAGGGGACAAGAGATACTACGCAAAAGCGGAGACTTGACGATGCTTGGGTTAGGGGAAACTCTAATTTGGAGAGGGATCCTTCACGAACCGTCAATGGGTGTGACGAACGAAGCTGGAGAACACAATACATTATAGTTGATGGTTACGAGGGACAAAAATCAAGGATCACAAATTCTACACAATTTTGGAGCCAAAAATTAAACGAGCAACCTTAAACAAATCTGAATTCTTACCCAAGGAGGCTAAAATCCGAGCTCAAAGCGGAAAAGGGAGAAACCCTAGGTGTTCCTTGCCACAAATCTCAGCCAAAGAGTAGCGGGAGCCACTGCCGGAGGAAGCGGAGGCAAGTCTGAGGCTGCTGCCCTAGGAGAGAAGGCTCACGGCTTGAAGAGGAGGATTTCTGGTCGGACAAGGCAGAACAAGCGGCGGCCATGGAGGGAGGAGGCGGCTGCCGGCAACCAGGTGGCGAGAAGAACAGGATGCAGCGGCTACTGGAGGAGGTAGAGCTCCTGTCGGCCATGACAGGAGGAAGAGGCGAAGACGTCGGCCACGGCAGAAGGAGCAGCCGTCGGCGTCCACGACTGGAGAAGCAAGAGGAGGCGGCGGCGGCTGGAGCAGGAGGAGGCGATGTCGATACCAGGCGACGGGATCGGGAGAGCCGCAGGGAGCAGGAGTTGGCGCTGAGCGGGTCGCGTCTTGCGGAATGCGGGAGACGGCTGCGTTTTGCGGGATTAAAAGAAGGGGGGCTGCCCGGGTTAGGTAGGAGAGGGGGTTAGGTTAGGTTTTATTATTATTATTATTATTATTATTATTATTATAAAAAGGGGGGGGGGTTGTTACAAACGCCATCATTGACATTACATGGTTACAGACGGGTGACGTCGAGCATAACTGGGCCTCCATGTAGATGAACTTCCAGTGGGTCAATCACCCCTGCAAACTTGTGGGAGATCTATCCCTTCAGCAGATCACAGTCTCATCTCTCGCATCACACCATACTCACTTTGTGGACTTTCGTGCACTACTATGGTTGATCAAAACACCGGGAACTGAGGCTCCAATGCCTCTCAGTTCTTCCCAGTCACCTCAGTTGTCTCAACTTTTTGAGGCATTTCTGTCAGTGTTTCAGTCTTCTCAGGGCCTACCATAGTCCTGTGCTACCGATCACCAGATTCTGCTCCAGGATAGAGTCCAAGCGATTTCGGTTCGCGCTACGACCATATTAAAAATGAGATTGAGTGTTCGTATGACATACTAATCATCGGGCTGATACGCCTCAGTGCTAGCCCGTTCTCGAGCCTGGTCCTCGTTTTAAAATAGGACAATAATTAATGATTTTGTGTGGAATATTGTGAGCTTAACAAAGCCACCATGGTCGACAAGTATCCTATCTAAGTCATACGAGAGCTCCTGGACGAGTTGTGTGGGGCCACCTACTTTTCCCAAGATCGACCTCCGCTCGGGCTACCATCAAATTTAGGTGTGTTTCGAGGGAATCCCGAAGACCGACTCCCACACCCACGACGACCACTACGAGTTCTTGGTTATGCCATTCAGCCTATTCAACACCCCGCTACTTTTCATGCTACGATGAACGACATTTTTCAGCCGGTGCTTCGTATGTTCTAATTTTCTTTGACGACATACTTGTTTATATACTGACATGGCAAGTCACTTACACTATTTGGAAGCCACTATGGAGACACTTCACAGTGGTGTTGCAGTGGCCCCAACCGCACGCCTTTTGTAAGGTGCGGGGCTTCCTCTGCTTGACAGGATACTCTCGCCGTTTCATTCGTGATTACGCAAGCTGACACTACCATTCATGAGCTTTCTGCATAAGACAACTGATACGACCTTCCGGTGGTCCCCTGAGTCAACCACCACATTCACACTGCTACAACAAGCCTTGGTGACAACCCCCATTCTAGACATGCCCGGTTTTTCACAGCTTTTCATAGTGGAGTGCGACACCTCGGGGGCAGGCGTTGGCTCAGTGCTCTTGCAAGCATGACTTCCATAGATTACTTCAGCTAGTCCTTCTCTACAACCATACATTTCCGCTCAGCTTATGAAAATGAGTTGATGGTGCTCGTTTTGACTGTCTAGCACTGTCGTCCCTACTTATTGGGGCCACACTTCATTGGTCACACAAATCATTACAACTTACGGTACTTTCTCAGTCATAAGATGGTCACACTAGCCCAGTAGATTTGGATGGAGATACTGTTGGACTATGAGTTTACGGTTGAGCTTCGTTCGGGCAAGTCCAACATGGAGGCAAACGTTTTATCTCATCAAACAACTTCAACAGAGCTGACGGACATCTCCTTCCTGGTTTGGCAGGAGGCTAGTACCCTACAGAGTGGGTGAGGCAATAGCTTACCAAGGTGATGATCAATAGTCGGTTCAAGAAGATGATAGGTGGAGGCTGATCCAACTCTCCGAACCATCATGGACAGTTTACGTACTGATCCCACCACATGCCCCTGTACACCCTCATTGGGGTTGGTTGTTCTATCAATGTCGATTGGCACTCTCTTCCTCATCAGCTAGTATTCTGTGCCTCTTCGCAGAGTTCCGCTCTACACCATCAGTAGGGAACATGGGCGCACTCCACACTTACTGTCGTTTAGCGATTGCACTATATTGACGAGAGATGATGCGACACATGGAGGACTTTATCACGGACTTCCGCGCCTGCCAATGTTCAAAGTATGAGACCACCTTTCCTGGAGGTCTTCTACAACCCTTACCCGTACCAGATCTTATTTTTGATGACTTGGCAATGTATTTTATTATGCGTCCTTTTCTCTCTTCCGGTTACTACTGCATCTTCATGGTGGTGGACCGCTTGTCCAAGTATGACCATTTTATACCCTTGCGACATCCCTTCATGGTCCCGATGGCGGCCGAGGTGTTTCTCTCCGGCATTGTCCAACTGCATGGTTTCTCTCGTTCAATCTCAACGATTGGGTCCCAATTTTTATGAGCGCCTTCTTGCAGGAGTTATTCAAACTCCAAGGGACGCATGTATGGATGAGTTTTCCCTACCATTCCCAGATAGACGGGTAGTTAGATGTCCTGAACCACTGTCCGGAAATTTACCTGCATTGTTTTACCTCCTACCGATCGCATGATAAGATAAAATGGTTGGGTTGGGCAAAATTCTCTACAACACCTCCTTCAACAATTCTGCTGACATGCCACCGTTCCAAGCCGTTTATGGCCGGCGCCCGCTCACCGTGATTCAACATCTGTTGGGGAATGCCATGTCGGGGCGGTGCTCACTCAATTCTTGGATAGAGATGAGATATAAGGTTCTTGACTACCCATCTTTGCAATGCACAACATAAGATGCTCCACCAAGAAAACAAGCGCCGCTTGGACATCCAGTTCCTGGTGGGGGTGCGTTCCTTTTCATGCTCCGACCATGTAGCCAAACTTCAGTGACGAACCATCTCCACCCCAAATTGACTGCCCGCTTCTACGACCCATTTATGGTGATCGCTTGCATCGGCGAAGTGGCCTACTGCCTTCTCCTTGTTACCCACAGTTGGTTTCATCCTGTCTTTTACATCTCCCAACTCAAGCGGGTGGTGGGTGATCAAGTCATCGAGGTGACCTTACCTCCAGACATCGCATCAGACTGCTCCATTGTCTATCTTCCTGAACCAATTTTTGACCGCGAACTAGTCACAGTGGATGATTGGGTTCGCTAGCAGGTGTTGGTGGCGTGGAGGCAACACCCTCATTTTGACGCGACTTCGTGGGATCTTGATGACTTCCACTTCCAGTTTCTTGAGTATTGCTTTGATGACAAGACAAATTTTCCAGATGGGGGTATTGTTACGGACCCGGATGGGACGAAGGAGCATTGACAACATGACGAGTTTACTCCAGGAGGAAGGGGCTTGCGACCGAGATAGCAATGTGATTTTATTATTACCCAGGATAAGTGTTATCTCATTAAGTTGTATCTTTAATTTAGTTTGAATAATTACGTTTACTCCAGGAGGAAGGGGCTTGCGGCCGAGATAGCGATGTGATTTTATTATTACCCAGGATAAGTGTTATCTCATTAAGTTGTATCTTTAATTTAGTTTGAATAATTATTCTTATGGCATCATGATGGATTCTAATACCCCAACCATCTTGTATTTCGGTATCAGTGAGTTAATTATCTTGAAAGAACATGTAGCTTAGGGCTGGCCAAGTGGGTTCCCCCTGAATTTCTCTCCTTCTTTCCCTCAATCCTTTGTTCTTGAGCTGTGAAACCTTAAGGGGTGACATGTGGTGTCGTGTATGGTGTGATCGCACCAGGAATAAGAAGGGAATACTAAAATATGCATAATTGGGATTTGTCAACTTGGATGTTGTCCCGGGATTTCATGATGCATTGAAGGTAGTGGATGTGGGCATGGTAATGGTAGAAATGATCTCAGGTGTGGACATCTAAGAAAAATAAGCTGTCACAATATTCAAAGATCCATGAAATCAGTGAAATTGCAAACACTTTGGAAGGAAGAGAAACTCTTAGCGGCTATACAGCGAATGAATATACAAAAAGAACTCATATTTTAGGAGAGCGCCCTGGTACATAAATTTGGACCAACTAATCTATGTACGGAGGAATCAGAGGAAGAGTTTTAGGCGGAGGATGGCCTCTAGGAAGGCACTGAGGCGGGTGGAGAGGTTTCAGTGGTTGGATGGATCTTTGGCGAGTCGAGTTGCTGGAGAGAGGTTTCACGTCGACCAAGAGAGAGAGTTATGGTTGCTGTTGTGAGTCGTCCATGAGAGACTGTGCGGAGGAGGTGAGGAACCGAGGGGTCGAGGAAACGGTGGACGAGCTACAAATGAGTGGTCAAGAACAGTTGTTTGGTGGATTGGAGCAGGCAGAAGTTTGGATTAGCAGTGTAGGGCGTTTGGATTAGCCTTCTAAGGTCTTTGGCTCTGATATCATGTTGCAGGGAATAATAGAATGCATAATTTTATTAAGGAGAGTATCCTCTATATACAAATAGAGGGTCAATACAGCTGCCACTAACAGTATAGGTCAAACACCCCAAAAAATAAAATACTTAAAGATAACTAGCTTTAACATCTATCTTTTCTTGCATTACTAGATTGTTTCAATGAATTATGTAAATTATTATGATTGACCATTTCGAATACAGATCTGATGTCCATAAGGAATACATTGTGTGGAATAGGTATGCAATGGTGCCACTATGGCCTTCATAGACAAAATATCAAACCTCGGGAACAATCACGCCCTGCTAATTCAAGGTATTCATTTTACTAGTGTCTCGAGCAGTCATAATTCATATTCATTGGGTAACACTGAGTACTTGGCTTAGTACCCTTTTGGATGGATTCTTCAAAAAGTGAACTGCTGTTTTACACTTTGAGTGGTGGCCCTGTATTTTCTCACTTAGAGCGGTGGCCCGCTGTTTTACACTTAGAGCGGTGGCCCGGCGTTTTGTACTTCGAGCGATGACCACTGCACTTTCCCTAAATGTTGCAGGCCTTGTATAGTTTGAATGGCGCCCCACCAACCAAAAAGCCGCCCTAAACTTGGCCTCCTTTATCTCTATTAACTTACTTTATTGTTAATATTCTTGTTGAACTGTGGAAACAGATAATGGAGGTGGTATGGATCCTGAGTCTATACGGCACTGTATGAGTTTTGGGTTTTCAGATAAACAATCAAATACCGCAATTGGACATTGTATGAACATTCAGTTTATCACCGTACATTGCCAATGATATATGTGCTGTTCTTTCATTAATTGCTCGCACTGCTTGCGACTCAGATGGAAATGGTTTTAAATCCAGTTCTATGCGGCTTGGGGCGGATGTGATTGTTTTTAGTCGCTGCCTAAAAGAAAGGTAGTACTATTCCGTGTACTTTCCCAGCTATGATTTCAATTTGGCCCTTCAAATTAATTCCCCCATGCTCTTGAAGATGGTAGTTGTAGTTTCACTTTTAACCTATCCACTTATTATTGTTCACAAAAATTAGTGCTGTGACAAGTTCTGTGCAGAACTTTAATCTAAATACGATGCGAAAACAAAACACGACTTGAAAAGTAGCACAACTAGAACACGTGGTTCAATTGCCAGAGGACCTTTCTATGTCTATGGGACAAGGGGAGAAATATCTTTGTTTCTCATCAAAAAAACTTGAAGCGTCTGTAGGAGAACTTGTTACACAAAATTATTACCTTATGTGATCTTTGACGAGATTTGTCATTCTTCTTCCTCAATGAGCCACGCTATTGCTTCTGACCAACATTCCTGAAATACAAAACCACTCAACTTGCACTCGACCATCCGTCTCCCCTATTCCTTTGGCCTATCGGTTCTGCCACATAAGAAATTGATCGAGAGAGAGAGACAGAGTAGTATCCCTACATAGCTCAACATTTCGAAAGCCTGGACTACGCTCATGATATGTAGTAAACCAAACAACAGTAAGTCAGTAATAAAATTGATACCACAATTGAAAATGTTGAAGTTATTAATTTTATATTAATATTTAGATCCATATAATTGTCTTTAGGTATGTATGAGTTTAGTCCCACATTGTCAATTTGAGTTTACGAATTTCTGTATGTCCAATATGTTGCCCTTTTGTGGTTGAATATGTAACATCCGTAAATTTGACGCGATATTTATTTTATATTGTAGGGTCGAGTCGCGACAAGTTCTGACCGAGGCAGCGCGTCGTCAAGATAAGGTTACTTATATTAGCGTCTGTTAGTTTATTTAGCGCGTAAATTATTGTGTGTAACACATTTAATTAATTGATTGTGACACGCTCGATGAAAATGAGTAATATTCTAAGGTTTTGTGAGTTGGGTGTGCCAATAGCCATCTTTTTTAGGGTGTAATTTTGGTATTAAGGAGGGGAGGTGGTTATCAAACCGACCCCCACGGTTGATTTTAAAACCACTGAAGTCAATCAGAAATCCCGCACGCCTCTTTTATCGGGAGGAAAACCGCAAAGCCTCTCTCGATATTTCCGCCTTCCGCAAGCCCGACGACGCCCAGCAGGCGTTTCCCGCTGCCGTCCGACGCCCGATACCTCTCCAGAAGTCCACTCCGGCTTCTCCTCCTTCCTCTACGAGTGCCGGTGAGTGTTCCTCTTCATTCCTTGGCCGTGGGAGAAGTGGGTCAAACCCTAACCGGAGGAGTTGAGTTTCGTTTTGGTTCCGGTGAGTCGATTCCTCCTTTATCTCGATTTCCTCATGAAGATCCTTCGATTTGGAGGTTATGTTAAACTAATTTTCATTCCTATTGCTCTATTTTAGGTTTTAGTGTTCGTGGTTCACCGCGGAATTCGAGTAGGACGCTTTGGGAACCTCAATCGCTCTGCGTAAAGGTAAATTAGTAAAGTTTAGCTTCTAATTTTGGTAACCCTAGTTGTTTTGGAATTTTTCCACCGGAAACCCTTAGGGGAAAATTATGAAATTAGGGCTGCCCTAAATTGCAGGACTTTGGTGGGGTCGGGGCAGCATTCTGAAGGTCCCCAGTAGTAGGATTTGCCTTCGGAAGAGGAGATGTCGCCGCGCCGAGTCTACGAGCGCCGTACCACCACTGTAAGGAAACCTAACTTTTGCTAATTAGACATAACAATAAATATATATTTTGTATACACATGAGTAGATTTATTTCAAGTACCATGTCCACGCATAGAAAGGTGTGATGATAGGAAAACGGTTACGAAAAACGTGTAGGGTGACACGATTTCCCTAAAACCCAAGTAGTCGGATCATGAACAGAAACATAGAGTACGAAAGCGCTAACCGTGTTCGTAGGTTTGGAATTTTTTCCGAACAAGGGCGTGAATGTCCCTTCAAGTCGACCGCCAGAAAGTGGGTCGCTTAGTAGTACACCAGAAAAGATATCCCGTGCAGAGTAGCGTCAGACCAAAAAGGTTAGCCAGCACACAGAGTTCTTCCGTGCTAGGTAGAGGCGCACTACCGTTCTCATAAGGCACATGGAACCTTATGAGTAGTACAAACTTGGGAATTGAATTCCCTTGAGCCAGTTAGTAGATTCGAGACCGTGTCCGCGTGATACTAGAACATTTGAGTTCGTCAGATGGTCTCGGGTCGTCAGTTTCAGTTGCGCGTTAGGAGCTACTCTGCCTAGAGCCTTCCAAGTAGATGTGCAGGTTAGAAGCCACCTAAAACTCAAGTATAGGCCTGACGTGAGACAGTATGCTAGTTAGTGAACGCCAGGACTTGAGTTAGTAAAATAAAAGTCACGTGCTTAGTACGAGTAGATGTTTCACCAGAGAATAGTGCGAAGGCATGCATAACACATAGCATAAAAGTTTTTAATGCATAAAATTATTTTCCAAAGGCATGCATGTCGTCATAATGAAAACTATTTTTTTAGTGTCACTAGGAGAAGTTATTTTTCCTTACTCTGACCCTTCGTGGGCACTGTTTTTCAGGTGACCCAGGTGGGAAACTACGTCTAGGATGAGCATTATGGTGGCATCAGTTTGTATTATTTATCTTGTTCAGTTTACTCTATTTCAGCATGTACTTGTAGATGAGAACATTGTAACAGATTAATGTTTTTATCTAATTTGTATCAGACTATTTATGGTTAACCAGATTTTCAGTTAAATCAGTTCTATTTCCTGTTTAGTGGCTCTGTGAATCCAGATATCAGTTATGTGATTACCCTTAGTTTACTTTTTTAAACTTCCGTTGTAAGTCTTAAATTGCTTAGTATAAAGTTTATTACCTGCTGCTACTAGTTTTAATACTGTTTCCTAGTTTTCTTTATATCGCTGACCCGGCCGGACGGCTGATTTTAGAAATACTGGGAAGGAGTGTTACAGAATATACTTACACCTTCTATTTCTCTATATATATTTCAACATGGTATCAGAGCGAGTTTTATTTCCTCCCTGAAATTCCTCGTCCTAAAATGTTGGCGCCCTGAAATTTCAGGCTGGCGGCTTCCGCTCTTGCTCCCTTGTCTTTCTCTCATAAGCCGCTTCCGTCGTCAAGCTCCTTCGCTGCTTTTGATCCCGACATCGTACCCTTAGTTGATCCTTTCGCCGATACCTTCTTGTCGCCGCTATTACCGGTTAGGATGGGTGCGTACACGCTGGCACGACGATGTTGATGTTTCTGTCATCGAGGATGCTGACTGCTTCCGATTTGTCGTTGGCTGTCTTTTGTCGCTCTCGGAGCCGAACTTCATTCTTGATGAATTCAGAAGACTTTGATTCCGACGGTAATGTTTCCACTGTCGTTGGATAGGCGGTGTGGGATCATATCGAAGACATCCCCGACAATGTTCTCGCCCTAATATTCCAGGGTCTTGGGTCCAATGACTGAAAATGCTACTCCCTTGTTTGTTGGCGATGGCTTGCAGTCGAGGGTCAGAATCAATATCGCATCTCCACTGACTTCTCCAGATCTTGTCAATGCCAGCTGCTAAACCTCTTCTGTGGTGTTGATCTCTTGTCAATGCTGAAGCCTTGTGGTGTTTTTGGTCGTTTTTATGTGTCTTTGTCGTCCTAATGTTTTTATGTGTGTTTCTTGTTATGCCTACATACACGTGTGTCCCACGTGAGGGGGACTGTTTTGGACGAAGGCAACTCGGGATGGTATTTCCTGACTTTCTCCTTATTCTCACACGGCCATCCGGGCTTATGTCTTGTGTTGTTTGCGTCTCCCCAATTTTCTCCGTCTATGGGTATGCGGTATGGTCTTTGTTTGTTGACCTATTTTCCAGTTGGTTGCGTCGTGCAGTAGTGTACCCGATGTCCCATCCTTTGACTTGTGTCCAGTGGGTTGTGTCGTGTGAGTTTGTGTCCCTGGTGGCCCGTTTGTATTCCAATGAGTTGTATCATGTGGGAGAATCCCCGGTGTACCGTTTGTATTCCATCGGGCTATGTGGTGTGGGTTTGTGTCCTGTGAGACCGTGTCACGCGGGACCTCCCTTTATGCGGATTATCCCCTATGGATTATCCCCGACGAATTTTTCCTGATGACCTGTCCGATTATTTGTTTAACTTAGCCTACCTCCATTACCTTTTTATGATGTTTTCAAGCCAAAGGTTTTCCCTCCAGCTTGAGGTTTAAGTTATTAATTTTATATTAATATTTAGGTTCATATAATAGTCTTTAGGTATGCATGAGTTTCGTCCCACATTGCCATTTGAGTGTACGAGTCTTTGTATGTCCTATATATTGCCCTTTTGTGAATGAATGAACTCACACCTTTTATTTCTCTCTAAATATTTCAACCGAAAATAACTAAAGTACACAAGCGAAACAAATTACTAGAGTTAAGGTTAAAGAAATACCTCAATGCCTAAATCACAGAGCCAACTAGAAAATAAAAATGAACATGTATGAATTATGCAATTGCAATATAAGTCCGGTACCCTGAGTTCATGCAAATCAAGAATCCATCCCAAAATAAGATGAAAAAGTTCGAATAAAAGACATAAAGTAAAAATTGCATAAAGACACTCGAAGGTTCATCTTAAGCAAACTCCCGACTTGTGTTACCTGAAAAGAAAGGTCTAAATACATGGTCAACTCATTGGTGAGTAAGAAAAAGTCTTACTCTCAGTGACACTAAATTGACATAAGTAAAACATGCATGAACATCTATAAATAAGAAACAATTGAATCTAGGGGTCATGATTTATAACATTGCATTTATACATGCTTTTGAATAAAATAAACTATAATAACATAAATCATCATTTATGTAATTGCCGCATTATGAGTTATAATCATTATTTTAAATTCTTGATGTGTCAAAATTTCTGAGTTCCGAGTTCTTTCATAAAATTGAGATAGATTAATTTCATATTCTTCTTAAATTTTAGTTTCATGGCTTACTGAGCACATTCTAAGTATTGAGTCCCAAGTGGAATCTAGAAGTGCCCTGTCCTGATTCTTCCCTTATGCAGAATATAGGCTCGCATATAGCTGTTTTCATACCCGGAAGAATGGGTCATCGACCAATGATGAGGCTCTTATGGTTCTGATGGGGATCAGTGACGCGGAGCTTCGATATAGCCTGAGTTTAGGGCCCGTTCGGGGCCGATTGACCACCTTTCATATATGACTCTCCAGATCGACGATTTGACTTTGCGGATACGTCCGGATCGACGTTTCAATGTTTTTCATCTATTTGTTTTATTTTTGTGTGTTTTATTTAGTGAGATCGGACAATCATCGTGTACGACCAATCATAGCCGTCCAAGATGATTGTCGTAAGTCTTGTTTTATTATAAATAAGAGGGTAGGGGAACCTGTCAATGCTATTGCAGATTTTGGAGAAAGCTATTACTGGAATCCGACGATCCCCTCACAGTGACGACTCCGGGAGGCCCTTGGCGACGACTCCTAGCTGGTTTCTTGCATCCCTAAGGTATTCCCTATCCCTAAACTTCATTTCTCCCTCCTCCCAAAACCCTAGCTAACCCCTCCAACTCCTTCATGAAGCAGCCGCGTACAACGCACAACTCTGCAATTTTTCTTCCAGAAAACATTCTCCCTACCCGTCTGCCTCTTTCAAAAGCCCCATTCCCTTCAGCAAATGTCACGACCCGTCTCAACAAGATCAGAGTGCGCTTCGGGCAGATCGTGATGCCACAGACATGTAGAGAAAAACCATGTCTGCTAAGGCGGAGCCAGAAATTCTACAACTAGTTGTTTAAATCAGCTAAAAAATGGTTTTTAAAAGATTTTAAAATTTGTGTGGAAGCCATACATAAACAGTTTAAAAAGTTTTTGTGCATGCATTTCTTTTAGGAAAACTAAGGCACAAGTATTACCAAGACTAAATGAATGCAATTAGTCACAAACGTAGAATATCATAAGTACAATGTTTTACCTAAATAGTTGTCCACGGTACAAGAGAAAATGTCTAATGATAACTAATACATGAATGAAAATATTCAACAGTACTGAAGCAAAATACATAGAACCTGCTGATACATTAAACAAAGAGAAACCTCCAAACAAAGCTGTAGCTGATAGAAGAAAACTCAGGAATCGGGCGACGCAGTCACGAAACCTAAGGCAAATCCAAATAGAAGGAAAATGCCTCAGAACATAATAACACATAAAGATTCAAGTTAAAAACTTGTACAAAAGTAAGCAGAGGAAACAAGAGTTCAGTAAACCAGTTTTACCCGTAGCAACCTACTACCAAACAAGGAACCATGTCAAACAAGATGCTTTTAATTTAATGGCCGACTCCGGAGTTTAGCCTAGCTGCAATACTATAAACAAAATACATTGAAGGGTAAAGGTGTTGTCATTTGGTGTACATAATTCCAGTTTAAGAATTGATGCAAGGTGATGTAGGGTAGGCCGTGGGTGCACAATCTAGACTCTATATGCGACACAACCGTCAGTGACGGCGATGAATTTTATGAGCAAAGATAATTTGGCACCACAAAATTACGCGAAAGCAAAGAAAACAATATAATTTAATTTTGGCAATTATAGTTGGCTTTCCTCCGCTCGGAGGGCCAAAGCAAAGCGTGCGGCGAATCGGTCCTCCTGCAAATTAGTAATCAATTGACACAAGACGCTACAAACTAGAGCCAAACAAAATATGAAGTTTTCCAATAATAATATTGCAAATACAACAATCCAAATCACAAAAATAAAACTCACAACTAGCGGGCTGGTTTAGGGCAGTGGAGGTGATAAGTCCGGATGCGTGGATCGGGTGCCGAGGGTGGAGACGGAGGTGGCAAAGGCGGGTGGGACTGTTTTGGTGGAAAATAACGGAATCGGATGGCGATGGAGTAGATCCGGATAGGTGCACGTAGTTCCGGACTCGGGGAAGGAAGATCCGGTGGTGGAATGTCGGATCGGGGCGGGGACGGGTAGATCGGGGCAATATAACCCGGATCGGGTAGTGGGGATGTAGATCGGGGTAATAGAACCCGGATCTAGGACGATTAGGGGTAGTGGAGTAGTGGGGAAGAGGTGGATCCACGACGGGGAAGAGAGGAGTGGCCGGCTAGGGCTAGGAAGGCCCTATGTGGTGTCGGAAATGGCAAGGGGGGGCTGGAGATTGCAGCCGGCTGCTTGGGAAGGTCGGCAGCAAGGCGCGTACAGGAGGGGAGGCGGAAAAAGGGGGGGGATCACTGTAGCACAGGCGTGAATGTCGTTTTGTACAGTGGCCAAGCCGGCTGTTTGGGGAGGGGCCGTAGGGGGGAATCCGGTGGTGGGGAAGTGGAAACGCTAGGAAAAATTGTAGAGGAGGTTAGGGATTACCTTGGGGAGAGGATGAACGCCTAGGAGTCGTCACCTAGGGCTCCACGGAGTCGGCACCGTGGGGAGATCACAGGATTCCGGGATTCTTTCTCCAAAATTCTGCAATGAGCCACTAAACCAGCCCACAACTCCCTATTTATAAGAAATAACACCCTAGGGCTTCACCATCAACGGCTATGATTGGCCGATGGGTTCGGCCTCTAAATAACAACATATAAATCCAAATAAAATACATATATATAAGATTTCGACTCGCAGCGACGTTCCGGACGCAACCGCGGAGTCGGATCGGCGGTCCGATCAAGCGTTCCTGCGGGAATAGACGAACGTGGGTCCCGCGCCTCCAAATGCACGATCGGATGGAATCCCATCAACTCCCCCCGACTGAAAAGCATTCATCTCCGAAGAATGGAGACGATCGTACTGGAGTCGAAGCCCGGGGGCGAGTTGAGCAAGCTCAGCTGGTAGTATCCAAGTGTCGTCCGTGTCGGGGCGGCCGTGCCAATGAACCAAGTAGCGAAGACGTGGCCCGTCTGTGGTGGGGACAATCTGGTGGGATCTGATCTCAGTAATGCTCTCATCTCTCAACTCTCTCATGCTGGGGCCCGGAGTGATCGGTGACGCCGACGGCGGAGCCGTAGACGACGACTGTCCAGGAGGAGGGATATGGGCAATGGGTGGACTGAGGTGGCTGCTCGACATGGGTGGGGTGGTGGGGAAGGGTGGCAAGGAGTGAGGGAGTGGGTCGCCTCCACTGCCCGGGTCCACATAGTCAGGAGGCTCGTGATAGGGTGTCAGATCCTCAACATTAAATACTGGGTGAATCCCCATATTTGCTGGGATATCTAGCCTGTAGGCGTTTGTCCCAATCCGATTAACAACCGAGAAAGGGCCCATTCGCCTGGCGCTTAGCTTTTTGGCAGGCCCAGAAGGGAGCCTCTCCGAGCGGATTCGTACCATCACCTGATCGCCAACATTAAAAATACGTTCCCGCTTTCGTTTATCCGCGTGGGCCTTATAATTTTCATTGCTCATAATAATACGTCGGCGGACCGACTCATGCAACTCATGCAGGTGTTGTGCAAATGACTCTGCGGACTCACTAGGCCGGGACTCTAACGGGCTTGGGATAAGGTCAATGGGTTTCCTGGGGTCATATCCTGACACTATATGGAATGGGCTCAGCCCAGTGGACCTATTGACCGAACTATTATATGCAAACTCGGCGATCGGCAAATCTAAATCCCAACTACCTACATGCTCTCCAGCTAGACACCGCAACAGATTCCCTAGACTCCTATTCACTACCTCAGTCTGACCGTCCGTCTGTGGGTGATATGCGGAGGAAAACCTAAGGGTAGTACCAGTCTTGTGCCACAGGGTTTTCCAAAAATAACTCATGAATCTCACATCACGGTCGGACACAATCGACTTGGGTAGACCATGCAACCGAAAGACATCCCTCATGAATATAGATGCAACGTGGGTCGCATCTGCCGTCTTGCGGCAAGCAATGAAGTGTGCCATTTTCGAAAACCGGTCAACCACCACAAAGATGGAATCGCGTTTCCGTAAGGTGCGGGGGAGTCCGAGAACAAAGTCCATGCTGATGTCTTCCCAAGGGCGGTGTGGAACAGGTAGGGGTGTATAAAGGCCGGTGTTCTGTTTACTTCCCTTGGCCGTCTGGCAGATACGGCAGTGGCGCACAACTCGAGCTACGTCCTTCTTGAGGCTGGGCCAGTAGAGACGGTCCTCAACAATGGCTATAGACTTATCCCGCCCGAAGTGACCCGCGGCTCCGCCCGCGTGCAGTTCCCAAATCAGATAGTCTCGGTAAGACGTCTGAGGAACGCACAGGCGAGAACCCCGGTACAGATATCCCTCGTAAATCTGGTATCCCTCAACGGGGTCGGGTGGGTCTCGGGACAAGGCGGTGTAAATCTCGCCAAAGTCAGGACACGTGGGGTAATCGAGCATCAGTCGCTCAAGGCCCTGCACACTCGCCGTCATCGTCTGCAATAGGGATACGCGGCGACTCAACGCGTCAGCCGGCTTGTTCTCAACACCCGCGCGGTGCTTGAGATCATAATGGAAATCCTGCAGATACTCGACCCACTTCGCATGTCGGTGGCCCAACTTGCGTTGTGAATCGAGGTAACGGAGGGCCTGGTGGTCGGAGTACAACACGAACTCCCGGGGGAGGAGGTAGTGTCGCCAGTAGCGCAGAGACTGGACAATAGCGTAAAATTCTCGATCGTAGTTCGAGTACTTTTGCTTAGCTTCATTCAATTTCTCACTAAAGTAAGAAACTGGGTGTCCCTCTTGGCTCAACACGCCACCTATACCGATACCCGAGGCGTCGCAGGCGACCTCAAAAGCGCGACTAAAATCTGGCAATCGTAGGACGGGAGCTGTCGTCAACCTCTCCTTAATCTCCTCAAAGGCTTTAGTGGCTGCGGGGGTCCACTGAAACTCTCCCTTCTTGAGACAGCTCGTGAAGGGGGCCATGATCGAGCTGAACCCCTGGACAAACCGCCTGTAGAAGGTGGCAAGGCCGTGAAAACTACGAGCCTCGTGGATATTTTTAGGCACAGGCCAATCTCGGATAGATTTGACCTTCTCAGGATCCACGGAGACTCCGGTGGAGGAAATGATAAAGCCCAGAAAGTGAACGGACTCGGAGAGGAAGGCGCACTTCTTCAGGTTCACATACAGTTTCTCTTGGCGAAGGGTGCCAAAGAGAAGTCTCAGATGATCGAGGTGAGCGGCCTGCGTCTGGCTGTAGACTAATATGTCATCAAAGTACACTACCAGAAACTTGCCCATGTAGGGCCGCAACACCTGCGTCATCACGCGCATAAACGTGCTCGGGGCGTTAGATAGCCCGAATGGCATAACTAACCACTCATACAGACCGTCCTTGGTCTTAAATGCGGTCTTCCACTCGTCCCCTTCACGAACACGAATCTGATGGTACCCACTGCGGAGGTCGATCTTGGAAAAGATCTGGGCACCAGACATAGTGTCTAGTAAGTCATCGAGTCGTGGAATAGGGAAACGATACTTGACCGTGATCTTATTAATGGCGCGGCTGTCGATGCACATACGCCAACTACCGTCCTTCTTAGGAGTAAGAAGGGCGGGGACCGCACAAGGACTCATGCTCTCACGAATGAACTGCTTCCGGAGAAGCTCGTCGACCTGCCGTTTGAGCTCAGCGTGCTCATCCGGGTGCATACGGTAGTGGGGCAGGTTCGGGAGGGAAGCTCCCGGGACTAAATCAATGGCATGCTGAATGTCCCGCGGGGGAGGCAGCTCATCGGGGAGCTCGTCTGGCATAATGTCCGTAAACTCGCCTAACAAGGGACGCACCGCGGGAGGGAAATCAACTGGGGCGTCCTCAGCAACCTGGGTGGCGGCAACCATATAAATAACGTCGGACTCAGCACTATCTCGTAGGAACTCGCCTCGCCTCAGAATATGCAGGGGCCGCGAGGCGCTCGTGCTCACAGATGGCTCTACCACACCCTTAGGTCGATCTCGGGGCTGGGTGGGTGTCAACGTGATCTTCCGCCCCTTATCATAAAAGACATACGTGTTCGAGCGACCGAAGCACGTAACATCACGATCAAAGAGCCAGGGGCGGCCGAGCAACACGTGGGCGACGTCCATGGGAATGACATCGCACCAAACCTTGTCCTGAAAGGACGCGATAGTGAGCGGGACTAAGCAGCGCTGGGTGACCTGAATCGCCGTCTTGTCAACCCAGACGACACGGTACGGATGGGGGTGAGGCTCTGCTCTCACCTGCATACGATCAAGTGCCTTCTGGGCTACGATATTCACGCAACTCCCACTATCAATGGCTAGTTTGCAGGGTCCGCCTGCGCTAGGAAAGTAGGTGTAGAAGATAGTCGTGCGTCGCCAGTCCTCATCCACACGGGGGGTGTGCAAGAGGCGTCGAATCACTCCTACCTCTAACGATCGCTCGGCGTCACTCTCCCAACCCTCCTCGACTGCGGCTCTAACTTCCTCTGGGGCCTCCTCTTCCTCCTCTAAACCTTGTTGTTCCTCACCCTCAACTAGCAGGTTCCGCGTGGGGCACCGCGCCGCCACGTGGCCTCTGCCAGAACATCTAAAGCATACAATGCCTCCAGACCGCTGATCATCAGTGGCTATGGCTTTACCCTTTGCATCCGCGGGGATACGTGAGGGTGCAACTGGAGTGGTCTGGGGCCGAGCGGGTTTCTTAAATGTCGAGGAATCAGTCCGGGGGGTGAACTGCCTCGTACTAGACGAACGCAGGTACGACTCGTACTCAAGGGAGAGCTGGAATATCTGGTCAACAGTCTCCAAACGGTGGGGAATCAACTCTCTCCGAATATCGGCACGAAGGCCAGCCTTGAAGCGAGAGGCAGTGGCAATAGGCTCCTCGGAAACGTCACTCCTAACGATCAACTCATCGAAGCGGGCCATGTACTCGGCAACGGTAAGGGTCCCCTGCCGTAAGTTCTGCAGCTGCTCAAACAGTTGCCCACGATATGATGCGGGGAGGTACTTCTCTTTCAGTCGCTCCTTCATCTCATCCCATCTGGTGATGGGGTAATAACCATCCCGCTCTAGGGCTCTCTCAACACTGATCCAAAACACCTTGGCTTGCCCGACCAACTTCATCTTCGCGAACCGGACGCACCGCTCGTCGCTCATGTCGTACCACTCGAAATAGTGATCCATATCCAAAAGCCAGTCGCTAAAGGCTTTCAGATCTAGCCGACCATCGAACGAAGGGGCGTCGAGTCGGATACGACGAGTAATGTCAAGGTAGTGACCACCTCTCCGTGGGTCGGGGTACTCCTCGGGGTAGTCATCCTGAAAGTAGTCGTGTCGAGCGGGTGGGGGACCGCGCTCTCTCCGACCTGGAGGATAGTACTCGTCATGGTGGTAGTCTCGGGGGCCAAGTGGGGGCCCTCGGTCTCTGGGCTCATGCGGAGGCCGACGAGGCATACGGTAATCGTCCCGTGGAGGTAGGGGCCTCTCACGCACCGGGTCAGGATGTCGCCTAACCGGCGGGGCTGGGACTCGGTGGTGAGGGTCACGACGGGGGCGGTCTGCATATGGATGACCATCTCTCTGGCGCTGGGCATAACGTAGCGGAGAATCGGGGTCGTCCTCAAGTGATCCGGCGTGCTGTGTCTGTGTTTCCCTAGCGTCCTCTAAGTGGCCTAAGCGACGGTTCACTTCAGTGAGATCATGGCGCACCTCGTCAAACTGGGCCCCTATGGTGTCAAGACGATCTAAGACAAGTCGCTGGAACTCCGCAAAAGCGGCGTTCGAGTTCGAGCTCGTCGCTCGGTCATCGGTGATCTGTGGTTCGGCCATGCTGACTCTATAATTCCTACCACTACGGAGCATGCAAGTGGCCCAAACCTTGGGCTCTGATACCAATTGATGTAGGGTAGGCCGTGGGTGCACAATCTAGACTCTATATGCGACACAACCGTCAGTGACGGCGACGAATTTTATGAGCAAAGATAATTTGGCACCACAAAATTACGCGAAAGCAAAGAAAACAATATAATTTAATTTTGGCAATTATAGTTGGCTTTCCTCCGCTCGGAGGGCCAAAGCAAAGCGTGCGGCGAATCGGTCCTCCTGCAAATTAGTAATCAATTGACACAAGACGCTACAAACTAGAGCCAAACAAAATATGAAGTTTTCCAATAATAATATTGCAAATACAACAATCCAAATCACAAAAATAAAACTCACAACTAGCGGGCTGGTTTAGGGCAGTGGAGGTGATAAGTCCGGATGCGTGGATCGGGTGCCGAGGGTGGAGACGGAGGTGGCAAAGGCGGGTGGGACTGTTTTGGTGGAAAATAACGGAATCGGATGGCGATGGAGTAGATCCGGATAGGTGCACGTAGTTCCGGACTCGGGGAAGGAAGATCCGGTGGTGGAATGTCGGATCGGGGCGGGGACGGGTAGATCGGGGCAATATAACCCGGATCGGGTAGTGGGGATGTAGATCGGGGTAATAGAACCCGGATCTAGGACGATTAGGGGTAGTGGAGTAGTGGGGAAGAGGTGGATCCACGACGGGGAAGAGAGGAGTGGCCGGCTAGGGCTAGGAAGGCCCTATGTGGTGTCGGAAATGGCAAGGGGGGGCTGGAGATTGCAGCCGGCTGCTTGGGAAGGTCGGCAGCAAGGCGCGTACAGGAGGGGAGGCGGAAAAAGGGGGGGGATCACTGTAGCACAGGCGTGAATGTCGTTTTGTACAGTGGCCAAGCCGGCGGTTTGGGGAGGGGCCGTAGGGGGGAATCCGGTGGTGGGGAAGTGGAAACGCTAGGAAAAATTGTAGAGGAGGTTAGGGATTACCTTGGGGAGAGGATGAACGCCTAGGAGTCGTCACCTAGGGCTCCACGGAGTCGGCACCGTGGGGAGATCACAGGATTCCGGGATTCTTTCTCCAAAATTCTGCAATGAGCCACTAAACCAGCCCACAACTCCCTATTTATAAGAAATAACACCCTAGGGCTTCACCATCAACGGCTATGATTGACCGATGGGTTCGGCCTCTAAATAACAACATATAAATCCAAATAAAATACATATATATAAGATTTCGACTCGCAGCGACGTTCCGGACGCAACCGCGGAGTCGGATCGGCGGTCCGATCAAGCGTTCCTGCGGGAATAGACGAACGTGGGTCCCGCGCCTCCAAATGCACGATCGGATGGAATCCCATCACAAGGCTTATCAACAATGGCGCTTGCAAAGGTCGACTAATGATTTCTGTTACCAGTTAGTCGGGAGCTCGATACGACGCGTCACCCCAAACCAACACTCTCCTCTCAATGCTCGCCTAAGGTATTAAACAATTTCAAGGATTCATAAATGATTAGACGATTCCAGTTCATAAGGGGCTACTTCGTAAAGAATTTAGATTTCATATTTGCAAGCGAGAATGTGTCTCTACTTGCCTTAAGGTGACTTTGAAAAAGTTAGTGACAACTACGTGGCGCAAGCGAGGTCAGAAGCTCGAGTTAAACCTGTTCAAGAACAAAATGTATTACAAACAAGATTTCTACACTTTCACATGCGTTTGAGAATTCGCACCACACAACAGAAGAGGGGTTTTAAAAATTTACCTCCCTCGAAAGTGAGGGGAGAAGAAGCTACCGCGAGGGGTCGGGGATTTTGGCGGCGTTTGGAAGCAAAAATCCCAAGTTTGGCGCGATTGCACCACCTAAGTCCGACGAGCGGCACCGGAAATGCAAATAGAACTAAAATTAGTTGACTTTACGACAAACCCAAGGGAGACGGACAAAATTACGTCAATCGGAGGGCAAAAATCCTCCTAAAAAATTAGGGCAAATAGAAAATGAGGGATTGATGAAATTCCTTACCCAAGGAGTCCAGATTTGGGCTCAGAAATCCACAAAGAGGGGTTTCGAGCGAAACCCTAGGAGTCCCTCACGAAATCCACCAGCTGGAACGAGTAGGAGCTAGGGTTGCCGGAGAAGTGATGTCCTTGTCCTCACTGGCCGGAGAAGGAGGAGAGGAAGGGAGAAAAAGTTTCTGCCGGCCCCCTCTTGGAAGCAGTCGGCCAAGAAAGGGTTGTGCGGGAGTTGCCGGCCCAGGGGAGCTCCAGCGATGCCGGGGAAACAAAAGGAATAGGCGCCCGTCCAGGAGGAAGCGTTTTCCGGCCACGGGGAGGCGTCTCGGGGGCGGCCGGAGGCGTTGACGGCGGGTTCCGGGGCCGTCGGGTGTGCAGGAGGCAGAAGCGGGATTTTTTTCCTGCGGGTTTTCTTGCGGGATGCGGGATTGGACCGAGGGGGGGGGGGGCTCGGGATTTTATTAAGGGTGCGGGGTAGGTTTAGACCGGGGGTTTTCGTTTAGGTCTTTATTTATTGTTAGTATTATTATTATTATTATTATTATTATATTCTATGGGTTGTTACATTCTCCCCCACTTAGGAAGTTTCGTCCCAAAACTTTCCTGAGAACTCTCTGAATGAGACTAAACAACGAAGTTTCAGATGACATATACTTCAAACAGGAGTTTGCAGATTAACACATGACATCTAACCATGAAAGATACTGAAATAATAAGTCAGATTTAGAGACGTACCAAGAATCAAGAGAAGAGTTGTGGATACTTGCTGCGCATGTCAGATTCGAGTTCCCAGGTGTACTCCTCAGACTTACCGTGCACCCAAAGTACCTTCACCATCGGAATGGTTCTCTTGCGAAGCTTGCGTTCTTGATATTCGACGATCTTTGAAGGCTCGATCGGATAAGACAGATTGGTTTCAAGGATCACTGGAACTTCTTCAAGAATACGATTAGGATCGTGGATGTATTTCCGAAGCTGACTAACATGAAAGACGTCATGGACACCGGCCAAAGAAGCAGGTAGCTCCAGACGATAGGCAGATCCTCCAACACGCTCTGAGATGACGTATGGTCCCACGAACCTTGGGCTGAGCTTATGATGACGACCGAACCGTTTCACCCCAGGAGTAGGAGAAACCTTCAGAAACACTTGATCACCTACGACAAATTCTAACAGACGGTTACGCTGATTGGCATACTTTCTCTGTCTTTCAATGGCACGTCTGAGCTGAAGACGAGTTTTCTTGGTAGCTTCTTCCATTTCCTGAAGTAACTCAGGACCCAAAATTACCTTTTAACCGACTTCTGACCAGTAGAGCGGGGCCCTACAACGACGTCCGTACAGTGCTTTGAAGGGGGCCATCTTGAGGCTCTCTTGATAGCTGTTGTTGTTGGCAAATTCAACCAAGGGTAGATGCTCATCCCAAGCTCCCTTGTAGTCCAAAATATAGCACCGAAGCATGTCTTCAAGAATCTGATTGACCCTCTCGGTCTGGCCATCAGTCGTCGGGTGATAAGCGGTGCTTAGGTTAAGATCAGTGCCCAAAGCTTGCTGAAATCCCTTCCAGAAGTGCGATACAAACCTCGAGTCACGATCAGAAACGATTCGCAGAGGAATCCCATGGAGTCGAACAATCTCTGCAACATAGATCCGAGCCATCTTCTCGGTGGAATGACCTTCCTTATACGGAATAAAATGAGTCACTTTAGTCAAGCGGTCCACAATAACCCAAATCGCATCATGCCCCCTTAGAGTGCGAGGCAATCCAGTGATGAAGTCCATAGAAACATCTTCCCACTTCCATTCAGGGATAGACAAAGGCTGCAAAAGTCCACCAGGACGCTGACGCTGAGCCTTCACCTTCTGGCACGTCAGACATCGAGAGATGAAGCGTGCAACATAGTTCTTCATGCCAGGCCACCACACGATCTGCTTCAGGTCATGATACATCTTGTTGTTGCCAGGATGACCAGATGAGCGGGACTCATGAGCTTCTCTGCAGATACTATCAAGTAATTCAGGGACGTTAGGGATGCAGAGTCGACCTCGGAAATGAAGTACATCATCATCAGATATGGAGAAATCCGGAAGAGTCCCAAGTTCAACTTGCTGGCGAATGCGCTGAAGTGCAGGATCAGATGGCTGTAAATCCTTCACCTGCTCTACCCATAACGGACCAAAAATCCCCTCATGACCCTCGGGAGCAATGGATATGTCCATCCGGTCGAGGTCATCAATCTGGGCTGCAAGAATAGCTGACATGGGTGTACAAGCGGCAACAGAAGCCTGCCGACTCAACGCATCTGCCACTGAATTGGCCTTACCAGGAACATACGTGAGTTGCAAGTCATAGTCTGAAATAAACTCGAGCCAACGTCTCTGACGAAGATTGAGATCTTTCTGAACAAAAATGTACTTCAAGCTCTGATGGTCGGTGTAAAAGTGGCACCTCACACCATAGAGATAATGTCGCCACAGTTTCAAGACAAACACCACTGCGGCGAATTCCAGGTCATGGGTGAGATAGTTGCGCTCATGAATTTTCAACTGCCTCGACCCATAGGCAAAAACACGGTCATCCTGCATCAGTACGCAGCCAAATCCAACCCCGGAAGCATCAGTGTAGACTGAAAAGTCCAACCCATCTGACGGAAGAGCTAACACTGGTGCGGAACATAGTCGCTGCTTCAGCTCGGAAAAGGCCTGCTCACACTGATCTGTCCACTCAAACCTCACATGCTTTTGAGTTAGCCTTGTCAGAGGGGCGACAAGGGAGGAGAAACCCTTGACGAAGCGCCGGTAATAACCAGCCAACTCAAGGAAGCTGCGGATCTCGGTAGGAGTAGAAGGCCGCTTCCAGTCCATCACTGCGGAGACTTTGGCGGGGTCAACGGATAGCCCATCCCCTGAAATGACATGCCCCAAGAAGACAACACGATCCAGCCAGAACTCGCATTTTGCCAGCTTGGCGTAGAGTTGATGCTGGCGTAGGGTGGAGAGGACGAGTCTAAGGTGAACTGCATGCTCTTCACGATTTTTGGAGTAGACCAAAATATCATCTATGAAGACGATGACGAACTTGCTTAGGAACTCACAGAATGCACGATTCATCATATCCATGAAACCAGACGGGGAGTTATTCAACCCAAAAGACATCACTAAAAATTCAAAATGTCCGTACCGAGTCCGGAAGGCTGTCTTGGGGATGTCGGATTCCTTAATCTTTAGTTGATGATAACCCGTTCTGAGATCTATCTTAGAAAACACAGAACTTCCTTTGAGCTGATCAAAGAGGTCATCGACGCGTGGGAGGGGATACTTATTCTTGATGGTGACCTTATTCAGCTCCCGATAGTCGATTCACAGCCTCAGGGAACCATCTTTCTTCCTTACGAAGAGGACGGGGGCTCCCCAAGGAGACGAGCTGGGACGAATGTATCCATGCTCGAGCATCTCATCCAACTGCAATTTGAGCTCTTCCAACTCGCACGGTGCCATACAGTATGGAGCTTTAGATATGGGGCGCGTTCCAGGCTCCACATCAATAGAGAACTCTACATCACGATCGGGAGGCATCCCAGGCAACTCGGCGGGGAACACGTCGGGAAACTCGGAGGTAACCGAGATAGATTCAAGTTGTTGTATGACAATATCCGAATGAGAAGCATATATGAAACAAGCAGAACAACCCTGACTAAGAAGACGAGCGGCGCGCACAGCACGAATTACCTTCAGGTGGCTGCGGGTCTGAACGTGAACACTGTAGTCCTTGCCGCAAATGCTGAGATTGACCCTTTTTGCCACACAGTCCAGCTTAGCTCGATACGCGACCAACCAATTCATCCCCAAGATTACGTCTAATTCTAACATTTCCAGAACTATGAGATCGGCGAAAACTTGCAATTCTCCTAGTAGGATCGGGCAATCGAGAATGCCGCTGGTGGAGAAATGCAGATGACCGGGTACAGAAACCTCGAAAGGGACCTCAAGTGTCGAAGTAGGCCAACTATGAAGGTCCACGATGTGGCGTGCTATAAAAGAGTGAGATGCCCCAGAATTGAAAAGGATTTGCATCTACTTATTCTGGACCCTAAAATTCCCTAGAATTAAACATCATAAACACATTTCAAGATTATCCATACTAAGAGCAGGTAATTAAAGAATGCAGGAAATTTAAAACTTTACTTAAAACATACCGGAGATAACGGAGGTAGATGCGAGCGCCTCGCCCTGAGTGGTGACGTTCAGCACAGCCTTTCCCCTGTCCTGAGCTCCGGGGACAACCTGCAGTGGTTGAGCGGGAATCGGGCTTTCCATTATAGGGTAGTCTAGCTTGAGGTGTCCAACCTGCCCGCACTTAAAACAGGCCTTCTGCCTACGCGGCAGTCCTTCAGCTGGTGGCCCGGCTTCTTGCAGTACGCACAGATGGCGGAAGTAGAGGCAAGCGTCATCTGAGGCGGCGGAGCATGAATGTCCTTCTTTTGCTTCTTCAGGAGAGAACGACATACTTGGGCAACATGACCCACCTTGTGACAGAAGGCGCACACCTCCTTAGGCCCGGGACCTTGCTCCTGAGATGGAGCACTCTTGCGCTTGAGTTCGGATGCTGCGGCATTGCTGGTGCCATGCTGGACTCTCTTGGCAGATCGATCCAGCTCAATTGCTTCCACCTTCAAGGCGGCTCCCACGGTCTCTGCGTAGGTGGTGGTGTCATGGGCTACCACATGCTGCTGGAAGTCATGATGGAGTCCTTTCACGAAACGACTGATCTTTTTGGCTTCATCTGGCACAAACTCCGCAACAAAGAGGGACAGATGGGAGAACTCTCTCGCATACTCGGTCACTGTTCTGCCATACTGCTGAAGGGACAGGAACTTCTCAGCTAACTTGTCCCGCTCCACAGAAGAGAAAAAGTTCCCCATAAGAGCATCCTTGAACTGTCCCCAAGTCAAGGTGGCAGAATCGGAGAGGCTGCGACGTTGAAGCCACCAAGTGTAAGCATCTTCGGTCAGCTGATAGGTCGCAAAGAGAACCTTTTGGACCTCGGGAACTGCAGCATACTCAAAGTGTTTCTCCATCTGGGAGACCCATTCAGTGATCACAAAGTAGTCACGGTCGCCGTTGTAAGTAGGCGGATTTAGTCTTTTGAAAGCCAGTGTGTCTGCCATCGATACATGAGTAGTTGGACTTGGCATAAGCGGGGCCTCGAGGGTGTCAGGAGGCAAGCCGGTTCCAGATCCGGGTGTAGGAGTGGTGGTGGTAACAGTTACTCTAGTCGTCCCTGCGCTGCCAGAACCAGAGGCTGGATCAGGAGTTTGGCGTTCCCCCTCAAGACAGGTGACACGCTCCAGAAGTTGTCTCAAAAGCTGGGCAATTTCATCTCTAGGGGCCTCCCTCGCAGCAGGGGTAGCTTTCTTTCGCTGCGATCGCTTAAGATCCATCTAAAGGGTATATAAAAGAATTGAGTAAGAAAAATAGTCAAGTTAAGCTTAACGGATCAAGACTACAGGTTCTAGTATTCTAACACTGTTGGATACATAAATCATGTAATAGTTACAACATTTTCAGTGGGCAACTCTAGGTGATAACCATGCAGATGCAAATGCGACGATAGAATCGCGTGCGATAGCATTATGATTTTGAAATTCATGCGTGTACAATCGTCATCTGTTGCTTTTAGCTTAACACTTGTGCAATGAGTTATGATATGCATGCAATGTAATTATGCCTACAATGCATTCCTAAAAAAATGTCCATGAATGGATACACATGCCATGTTAGGCGCCCATATCACTTAACATGTCATGCGCATTATGATTCTAATGTCACGCACTTGAAAATTTTAAACCGCCCATACAATTTAATATTTGCAAGCGGTGTTTATCATAGTGAAAATTCATATGCATATAAATGTTAAGTTTGCCTATACTCCCTTAACATTTGCACGCATACTACTCATGCTTATGAGTGAGTGTGTGCGTGTTTCAGCCTCGAACAACAGATAATGAGAGAGTGAGTGAAGTAATGATTCAAAAATATGTAATATTTTCAAAATACTTTTTTTTATTAACCTGACTCTTATACCAACTGTCACGACCCGTCTCAACAAGATCAGAGTGCGCTTCGGGCGGATCGTGATGTCACAGACATGTAGAGAAAAACCATGTCTGCTAAGGCGGAGCCAGAAATTCTACAACTAGTTGTTTAAATCAGCTAAAAAATGGTTTTTAAAAGATTTTAAAATTTGTGCGGAAGCCATACATAAACAGTTTAAAAAAGTTTTTGTGCAATGCATTTCTTTTAGGAAAACTAAGACACAAGTAGTATCAAGACTAAATGAATGCAATTAGTCACAAACGTAGAATATCATAAGTGCAATGTTTTACCTAAATAATTGTCCACGGTACAAGAGAAAATGTCTGATGATAACTAATACATGAATGAAAATATCCAACAGTACTGAAGCAAAATACATAGAACCTGCTGATACATTAAACAAAGAGAAACCTCCAAAGAAAGCTGTAGCTGGTAGAAGAAAACTCAGGAACCAGGCGACGCAGTCACGAAACCTAAGACAAATCCAAATAGAAAGAAAATGCCTCAGAACATAATAACACATAAAGATTCAAGTTAAAAACTTGTACAAAAGTAAGCAGAGGAAACAAGAGTTCAGTAAACCAGTTTTACCCGTAGCAACCTACTACCAGACAAGGAACCATGTCAAACAAGATGCTTTTAATTTAATGGCATACTCCGGAGTTTAGCCTAGCTGCAATACTATAAGTGAAATACATTGAAGGGTAAATGTGTTGTCATTTGGTGTACATTATTCCAGTTTAAGAATTGATGCAAGACTTATCAACAACGACGCTTTCAAAGGTCGACTAATGGTTTCTGTTACCAGTTAGTCGGGAGCTCGATACGACGCGTCACACCAAACCAACACTCTCCTCTCAATGCTCGCCTAAGGTATTAAACAATTTCAAGGATTCATAAATGATTAGACGATTCCAGTTCATAAGGGACTACTTCGTAAATAATTTAGATTTCATATTTGCAAGCGAGAATGTGTCTCTACTTGCCTTAAGGTGACTTTGAAAAAGTTAGTGACAGCTACGTGGCGCAAGCGAGGTCAGAAGCTCGAGTTAAACCTGTTCAAGAACAAAATGTATTACAAACAGGATTTCTACACTTGCACATGCGTTTGAGAATTCGCACCACACAACAGAAGATGAGTTTTAAAAGTTTACCTCCCTCGAAAGTGAGGGGAGAAGAGGCTACCGCGAGGGGTCGGGGATTTTGGCGGCGTTTGGAAGCAAAAATCTCAAGCTTGGCGCGATTCCACCACCTAAGTCCGACGAGCGGCACCGGAAATGCAAATAGAACTAAAATTAGTTGACTTTACGACAAACCCAAGGGAGATAGACGAAATTACGTCAATCGGAGGGCGGAAATCCTCCTAAAAAAAATTAGGGCAAATAGAAAATGAGGGATTGATGAAATTCCTTACCCAAGGAGTCCAGATTTGGGCTCAGAAATCCACAAAGAGGGGTTTCGAGCGAAACCCTAGGAGTCCCTC
The DNA here is from genome assembly GCA_039513925.1 of Platanthera zijinensis. Lineage (NCBI taxonomy): Eukaryota > Viridiplantae > Streptophyta > Magnoliopsida > Asparagales > Orchidaceae > Platanthera > Platanthera zijinensis. The sequence goes on along the minus strand of CM077082.1, from coordinate 25,351,044 downwards.
ACGAAATCCACCGGCCGGAACGAGTAGGAGCTAGGGTTGCCGGAGAAGTGATGTCCTTGCCCTCACTGGCCGGAGAAGGAGAGGAAGGGAGAAAAAGTTTCTGCCGGCCCCCTCTTGGAAGCAGTCGGCCAAGAAAGGGTTGTGCGGGAGTTGCCGGCCAAGGGGAGCACCGGAGACGTCAGGGAAACAAAATGAATAGGCGCCCGGCCAGGAGGAAGCGTTTTCCGGCCACGGGGAGGCGTCTCGGGGGCGGCCGGAGGCGTTGGCGGCCGGTTCCGGGGCCATCGGGTGTGCATGAGGCGGAAGCGAGATTTTTTTCCTGCGGGTTTTCTTGTGGGATGCGGAATTTGCGGGATTGGACCGGGGGGGGGGGGCTCGGGATTTTATTAAGGGTGCAGGGTAGGTTTAGATCGGGGTTTTTAGTTTAGGTCTTTATTTATTGTTTATTATTATTATTATTATTATTATTATTATAAACTATGAGTTGTTACAACAAATCACGTCTAAACTTCCCCATCAAAATCCCACCTCCCTCCAAGGAAGACTCCCTCTAAACCTTCCCCTTCACTATTTTTCTACCCAACTTTCCAAATAACAAGTTTTTTTTTATTTCACAACCCAACCCCCTGCTACAACTTAGATTCCTTCAATCAACCATTCCTAAACTTCACCCCAACAGCCCCAACCTGCTGCAGCAAATCTAAGGCAATTCTGCCTTCTAGGATGCCCAAATCTTGTTTCTACTGACCCAATCCCCTCCTTCCAGCCTTCCCGCTGTCCCAATTCTCCATTGTTGCCATTGCATCCATCCACCGGCCACCTCCCTTTCAGATCATAGTCTTCAACCTCCTCACCACAGCCCCGGACAACCACTACTTCACCGTACGACACTAGATCTCCACTCGGCGACAACCTCCTTTAGTTTGTAAGTGTTATTTGTTGTGTGGAATTTTAATTCTCATTATTATTATATGGTGTTGTGATCTTATGTTCTTTGGGATTGATAGTATTTGTACAATTTTATTTTTGAATATTTTTGTGATTTGCAGGAATCGTTCGCCGCGTGCTCTTGTTTTGGCCCTCCATGCGGTGGAAAACCAAATCTTGTTTTGCTTAACGAAATAAATCACATCACTTAAATTATCTAAGTGCAATTTTATTATTTATTGTTTGCTTTGTTCTCTCCGTCGCGTCCTGTTTTCATACTGCATATATATGATCTACATATTTCCACCGCACTTAGGGTTGTTTGTTAGAGGCACATCCACGTGTCCCACCCTTCGTTGGACGGTGTTTAGGTTCATTGCATTCGCTGCGTGATTACTTTCACTATATCTAGGGTTAGGGTATCATTTGTTCACCACCTATAGATTTGTCCTGCATCAATTCATCCTGTATCAGGTCCACCGTGCCCTATGAGTATAATGGTTCCATTAGTCATGAGAGAAACACCTCTCATCCCCCATGAACTGATCATCTTGTGGTTGGTTCAATCATTCCATCATGTCGACAGCTTGAGGCCGCTAATTTGAGGTTTATTACTTGTTTTACTCATTTATTTCTTGTATAGCTTTATTTACCGCTTTTTATCACATATGTTCTTACTATAAGGAATAAATTTTGAAGTGATACCTAAAATGCCGATTTATAATAAATTATTTGACACTTAAAATGTGGTAAAATACTACTTGAAATTCAGATTCATCTATAATCCTGCGCAACCTAGGCAGTGAATCTATAAAAGGTGATATGTCTAGCCAAGAAGAAGGCAATTTCTTACATTCAAGTTATGACGATCATAGACATGACACGGTGGCATAATTCTTCACAAGGTTGAATCAGAATCTACGCAAGAGTTTTCTAATCTACACTACAAACCCCTTCGTTCTCTATGGTTCCTTTCCCTTAAATTACACCAATAGAATTTTACACGAAGAGGGGATAATAACCATGATTAGTGAGTAACGAGGAGGAGAAAACATGCACTAGAAACCTCAGCTAACCTAGATCGGTCTGCTGAAAAGAACGCCCGGTGAAGTGAAAAAACAAAATCTTCGACTACTACAAATTGACACCTACAAGAGAGGAGAAATAATCTGGATTACTACCAACTTGAGGGGGAAAGGTCTCAAATCGATAGAAATTGTCGGCTTACCTCATATCTGTAACAAAAGAAGTCAAAATTTGTAAACATTGGCAAGGAGATACCTATATGAGACAAAGGTTTGTGAAGGGAGACGTCGACAGAGTAGTCGTGCAATACGAACGATTCTTTCCACTCTCCAATTGATGTGAGAAGGGTTAGATCCATCAAACGACTGGATTCCTTGATCCTTGCATCCCGACACGTGGAAAACAATGGTCGTCAGTGCACGAGCCTTTGTCGACTTAGGGGGAAATCGTCAATGGTCGCCTTCAGTGGAGAGGAGGCTTGTTGCGATCTCTCTTACGATGGGACGAAAACCCAAGATCACGTCGTTCCTTGAGATGCGGATGTCGATCACGACCGAAACGAAGCAATGTAAAAGCCCGAAATTAATATGAACCATCTTATTCGGTTTTTAAGGAGGGAGTCTGATGCGGAGCAGAGACGAGAATGAGCTTTGGGCCCGTTCGGGGATGATTTGGCGAATTACCATATATGGCGTGCCCGGATCGACGATCAGACTCCATGGTTGCGTCCGGAATGTCGCCATGAGTCAAAATTATATATTAGTTTATTTTTATTGGTTTATTTTCATGTATTTTAGTGGTCTTTCCCACCGGCCAATCATAGCCGTTGATAGGGATGCCCTAGTTGCTTGTTTTATTATAAATAATGGTCTAAGTGGTTGAACCAATGTATTACAGAATTTGGAGATTTGTATTCCCGGATTCCCGCGATCCTGCCACAGTGCTGACTCTGTGGAACCCTAGGTGACGACTCCTAAATGGTCTTCTTCCTCCCCAAGGTACCCCCTAACCCTAGCCCTCATTCTTCCCCTCCAAAACGCCTTGCCGCAGCCTCTACAACCTCCCAAAATAACCAACCGTTTGCTGTCTAAAACATTCAGATTTCCATTCATTGTTATTGAAAAATGAAATCACTATTCATCATGTATAGTTTTTTCCTCTTACCTGGTACCGCTGGCCAAACCCCTCCTGTTTTACACCAAAGCCGGCCACCCCACCTTCACCACCACCGCCTGAAGCATCCCTAGCTTACTGCCTAATCCCCCTCACAAGTCGATCCCTCCCGTCCCTCTAACCACCCTGCAACCTCCTTCCCCATCAGATCCAAACCACCACAACCCCTCAAACACCCCTCCCTGCACCCGACAAGCCTCCAGTCGCCGACTCCAATTCCCTTGCCCCCTATTTTTCGTGGATTCACCTCCTCACAACCCTAATTCTCTTGATCAGTCCATATCTGAGAATTTCATCCTCCGATCCGTCATTTCCTCCACCCATGCGTCATCCTGTAGCCCAGATCCGCCACCAAACATCGGATCAATTCAGCCCTCACTCAGATCTACCCCAACGTGGTCGGGTCTATCTATTTCCGGTCCGATTCCACCATCCATCACCGAGTACAGCCATCGCCTTCATTTTTACGTCACCAGTTCCACCCCGGATCATCGTCCACGAATCTCCGGCTCTTGATCTTTCAGTGTCTTGGTCAACCCACTATTTAGTGAGATTTCGTTATATTGGTTTATCATTTTCAACATTTATTTACTAGGTTGGACATCTTATATTTTCTTGGAGAAACTTCATCGTAGAATTTTGTTAGATATTTATCGTGATTTGCAGGTTTTTTTTTGCCACGCGCTCGTGCTTTGGCCCTCCACGCGGAGGAAAGCCAAGCCTGTGTTGCTCTAATTAAAATATTTGTCTTCCTGTGAATGATTTGCGTGAGATGTTAAAACTTATTATCTAATTGTGATTTTTTTTGTCGGGCTTTTTGCATAGCATGTAAGGTCAGGTCCTATATTTCCCGCCGTCTATAGATTTGCCCTGCGTCAGGGTCGTACGTAAAAAAATTAATAACTAAATTATGAGAGTGCCTTTGCTCATAAGAACACACTCTCTATGCGTGTTCATTGTTTTAAATGTCCCCCGACATGTCTGATATGCCATTTCTTAGGAGAAAACGATATGTTTTTGTAAAAAAATAGATTATGTCCTTTTGTAAAATTTGGCCGACATGTCTGCTTTTTTCCGAAATATCGGCCGACACTTCTTTTAAATATATCACTCGCTATTTTATTTTATGTTATATTTGCAGACAAGCATCATATGTTTAAATCACCTATGAATATTATATTATGTATGTTTAAATCGATTAAATTTGTTGTTTTAATTTTTTAACGTTTTATTCTTACAACCAATTTTGTATAATTGTTTCACACTTTTTTAATTTCATATTAAAAAAAAAGGAAATTATGTAATACATTTATTAGATCATTGTTTGCATATTTTTAATATAAATTTATAAGTTTGAAAAGACTTATAATAAATCAAGTATTTTTAACTTTTAAATCTTTTTTATTTGCAATAAACTTATTATTATCAAAATAAAATTACTGTATATATTAAATATATTTTACAATGTATCATTTTGTATTTGTTAATATTTTTTTTCTTAGATACCATTCAAATTTATTTCATAATATAAATGACTCATTTTTTATCTATTTGTTATATTATTTACTGTGCAATATTTACTGTGCCATATTTACTGTGCAATATTTACTGTGCCATATTTATTATGTCATATTTATTGTGTCATATTTACTGTGCCATATTTACTAGGGTTTTCAGAGCGGGTAGGGGTGGATCCACGAAGGGGAAAAGGAAGGAGGGGATGGCTAGGGCAAAAGAAGCCCTAGGGGGTCGGTTTGGGGTAGGGAAGGGGCGATGGGGGGCTTGAGATCCGGCGGCTGGACCTGGGCACGGGAAAGGGGGCGGCGGCCTGTAGCGGGCTTGGAAAAGGGGGTTTGGGCAGCGGTTTTGCAAGGGAGGGGGCCGGCTTTTGGAAGCAGCAGGCCGGCGGTTTGAGGGCTGGATGGGGGGCGTACGATTGTAGGAAGGGGGAGATAGTGAGGGAAAATGATGGAGGGGGGTAGGGTTTACCTTGGGGGAGAAATTCCACCGCTAGGAGTCAACACCTAAGGCTCCACGACATCGGCACCGTGGCTTGATCGCGGAGTTCCGGGAATAACTTTCTCCAATACCAGCAATGCTTCTCCAAGCCTCTAACACTCCTATTTATAATATTCTAAACATTAGGGCAACCCGGGATCGACGACTAAGATTGGCCGAAGCGTCCACGTGCCAAATAAAAGGAAATAGAACTGAAAATAACAAAGTTATATATTAAAAAGATTCGCAACGCGCATCCGGACGCATTCGCGGGATCGGATGGTCCCTCCGATGAAGTCTTCCGGCGAGAATAGATGAAAGTGGGCCCCGCCTTGTCATGGGCCACCGATGGTCCTCCATCAACTCCCCCCGACTGAAAAGAATTCATCTCCGATGAATGGAGATGATCATACTGTCGTCGAAGCCCAAGGGCGAGTCGATCCAGCTCAGTAGGTAGAATCCACGTATCATCAGAGGCGGAGCGGCCTCTCCAACAAACCAGGTAACGACATGAGAATCCAGTGGTGGTAGGGACATACTCATGGGAGACGATATCTGTAATACTCTCAATATATTGCTCTTATGAGGTGGATCTCGGAGCGATCAGGGGTGCAGGCAGTGTTACCATAAGTGAAGGACTCCCAGGGGTGCGTACAACAGGGGGCAGGACAAGTGGTAGAGGTGAGCGAGAGGAAGCTGTGGCTGGTGATGAGGTGGAGTGGTGGTGATCATCCCGACCCGGGTCCGAATATTCGCGAGGTTCGTAATACGGGGTCAACTCCTCAACGTTGAACACCGGATGGATGCCCATACTCGCGGGAATATTCAGCTCGTAGGCATTTGTCCCGATCCGCTTAATGATCGAGTAGGGACCCATTCGTTTAGCGCTTAATTTTTTGGCAGGCCCTGATGGGAGCCTCTCCGTTCGGATTCAGACCATTACCTGCTCGCCTTCGTTGAAAACCCTGTTCTCGCCTGTTTAAATCTGCACGGGTCTTATAGTTTTTATTACTTCAAATAATTTGCCGACGGACTGACTTATGTAAATCATGCAAATGACGTGCAAATGACTCGGCGGATTTACTTGGACGTGACTCTAATGGACAAGGAATGAGGTCGATGGGCTTCTTGGGTTTATACCCTAATACTATGTGAAATGGGCTCAACCCGGTGGACCTATTGACCGAACTATTGTAGGCGAATTCCGCGACAGGAAGGACGGAGTCCCAACTCGCCACATGCTCGCCAACAAGACATCTAAGCAAATTCCCTAGACTACAGTTCACAACCTCAGTCTGCCCGTCGGTCTAGGGGTGATATGCAGATGAAAATTTTAGGGTAGTGCCCATCTTGTACCATAAGGTATTCCAAAAGTAACTCACGAATCTAACATCCCTGTCGGAGACTATGGACTTCGGTAGGCCATGTAACCTAAAGACGCCCCGAATGAAAATGGATGCAACACGTGATGCGTCAGCAGTCCTAGAGCAGGCTATGAAGTGTGCCATCTTGGAAAAACGATCAACGACTACGAAGATGGAGTCGTGCTTCCGAACCGTGCGCGACAGTCCAAGTACAAAGTCCATACTAATATCCTCCCAGGGTCTAAGTGGGACGGGTAAGGGTGTATATAATCCTGTGTTTTGTTTAGTTCCCTTCGCAGTCTGACACGTACGACAGTGTCAGACTACTCTGGCTACATCCCTCTTCAGGCCTGGCCAATAAAATCTATCCTCGACGATAGCTATGGACTTATCCCGACCAAAATGCCCGGCGGCTCCGCCCGCATGAAGTTCCCAAATCAGATAGTCATGGTATAATGTGTTTGGGATGCACATGTGGGAGCCCCGGTAAAGTTAACCTTCCCAAATCTGAAAACCGTCGACAAGCTCAGGTGGGTCTCGGGATAAGGCTGCGTAAATCTCGCCGAAATCCGAACAACATGGGTAATCAGCTATAATCTGCTCAAGTCCGTCCACGTGGGCTCTCAGGGTCTGCAAAAGGGTGAACCGCCAACTCAACGCATCAGCCGGTTTGTTCTCAACACCAGCGCGATGTTTGAGAACATAGTGGAAATCCTGGAGGTACTCAACCCATTTCGCATGCCTATGCCCCAACTTCTTCTGGGAGTCTAAGTACCTAAGCGCCTGGTGGTCCGAATAGAGAGCGAACTCCCGGGGAAGGAGGTAGTGTCTCCAGTATCGTAATGACTGAATGATCGCGTAAAACTCCCTATCGTAATTGAAGTATTTTTGCTTGGCCTCATTTAATTTCTCGCTGAAGTAGGAGACTGGGTGTCCCTCCTGGCTCAGCACACCACCGATCCCTACTCTTGAGGCATCACACACAACCTCAAAAGCCTTGCCAAAATCAGGGAGTCGTAAGACTGGTGCCGTGGTCAACTTCTCCTTAATCTCCTCAAACGCTCGAGTGGCCGCGGGGGTCCATTGAAACTCGCCCTTCTTCAAACAGCTAGTGAACGAGGCCATAATCGAGCTAAATCCTCAAACGAACCGTCTATAGAAAGTAGCTAGACCATGGAAGCTGCGGGCCTCGTGAATGGTCGTAGGCAAGGGCCACTCGCGGATGGACTTAACCTTCTCAGGGTCGACTGATACTCCTGTGGATGATACTATAAATCCCAAGAACTGAACCGACTCGGCATAGAACGAACACTTCTTTAGATTCACGAATAGCTTCTCACTACGAAGGGTCTCAAAAAGAAGTCTCAAGTGCACTAGGTGGTCGCTATGGGTCTGACTGTAAATCAGAATATCATCAAAATACACAACCAGGAACTTGCCCATGTAGGGCCGTAATATCTGTGTCATGATCCTCATGAACGTGCTCGGGGCGTTGGACAACCCAAACGGCATGACCAACCACTCGTACAGGCCATATGTAGTATTAAAGGCCGTTTTCCATTCATCACCCTCTCGTACCCGAATCTGGTGGTACCCACTGCGTAGATCGATTCTTGGAGAAGAGTTGGGCACCTGGCATGGTATCTAATAAATCATCAAGGCGAGGAATGGGAAACCTGTACTTCACCGTGATCTTATTGATGGCACGACTATCAATGCACATGCGCTAGCTACCATCCTTATTGGGGTTAAGAAGGGCGGGAACAACATTGGGACTCAGGCTCTCCCGAATGAATTGCTTCCGGAGAAGCTTGTCAACCTGCCGCTTGAGCTCGGCGTGCTCATCTGGATTCATACGATAGTGCGGCAGATTTGGGAGAGAAGCTCCTGGGACTAGATCAACAACGTGCTGGATATCTCGCAACGGTGGGAGCTTATCAGGTAACTCCTCCGACATGATGTCAACAAACTCCTCAATGTAGGGTCTGAATCTCCGGGGGGAGATCCGTAGTCACCGTTCGGGCTCTCAGAAGCCAAAGTGGCGGACAACGATGTAAAATACGCCGGCGTCCCTGCTCTCCCGCAAGAACTCACTACACCGCAGGAGATGTAACGATCGCGACGATATGGTACTCGTGGAGGGCTCAATCAGACCCTTGGATTTCTCCTTGGGTCGGGTGGGTGACAACGTGATCTTCTTACCTTTATCATAAAACATGTATGTGTTCGACCGGCCGTAGCACGTGGCATCGCAGTCTTACAGCCAAGGTCGACCCAGTAACATGTGGGTAACATCCATAGGAATTACGTCACACCACACATGATCCTCGAATGTAGCAAGCCGAATGGGAATGAGGCACCGCTGTGCCACCTGGATGGCGGTCTTGTCTACCCAAATGACCCGATAAGGGTTAGGGTGGGGCTCCGCTTTCACTTGCATACGCTCTAAACCTCTCTGGGCCACGATATTGACACAACTCCCATTATCAATGGCTAGCTTGTAGGGTCCGCCTGCGCTAGGAAAATACGTGTAGAAGATAGTGGTGCGGCGCCAATCCTCGTCCGCACGGGGGGGGGGGGTATATAGGAGGCGTCGCACAACTCCCATCCTTAGGGATCTCTCAGCCTCGCTCTCCCATCCCTCCTCGATCTTAGCCTCGACCTCCTCAGTAACATTCTCGTCTCCCTCTAGGCCAGGCTCTTCCTCTCCCTCAACTAGCAGGCTTCGTGTGGGGCAATGCGCTGCCACATGTCCTCTGCCAGAGCATCTAAAACACTGGATACCCCCAGGTCTCTGACCCTCGGTGGCGATGGCCTTACCCTTCATGTCTGTGGTGGCCCGTGGGGGTGGGGTAGCCGTGGTAGTCTGGAAAGGGGTGGGCTTCTTGAATGTCGAAGAATCAGTGTATGAGGGGAACTGCTTCGTACCAGAAGTACGAAGATACTGCTTGTACTCTAAGGCGAGCTGGAATATCTGGTCAACAGTCTCGAGGCGATGGAGAATCAACTCTCTCCGGAGCTCCAAACGAAGGCCAGCCTTAAATCGGGACGCGGTGGCAATGGGCTCCTCCGAAATATCGCTCCTAACGACCAACTCATTGAATCAAGCCATGTACTCGGCTACTGAGAGCGTCCCCTGACGTAGGCTCTGTAGCTGATCAAGTAACTGATCACGGTAAGAGGCAGGGAGATATTTATGCTTCAGTCTCTCCTTCATCTCATCCCAACGAGTGATGGGATAATAGCCTTCTCTCTCGACAGCTCTCTCTACGCTAATCCAAAATACCTTGGCTTGTCCAGTCAACTTCATCTTCGCGAAACGGACGCAACGCTCGTATCTCATATCATACCAGTCAAAATAGTGATCCATGTCTAGGATCCAATCACTAAAGGCCTTCGGATCCAAGCAGCCGTCGAACGATTGGGCGTTGAGGCAAATCCGACGGGTGATGTCTAAGGCATGACCACCTCTCCGCGGGTCGGGGTAGTCCCGTGGATAGTCATCGTAGTCGTAGTCAAACCTTCGTCGATCTGGTGGGTAATACTCATCCCGGTGTTGGTCGCGGAGACCAGGTGGAGGCACCCGGTCCCTAAGGTTAGGCTGCGGCTGACGGGGAATACGATAATCCTCACGCGGGGGTGGGTGTCTATCACGTGCTGGCTCAGGGTCTCGCCTTGCCGGCGGGGCTGGGGCCCGGTAGGGAATGTCACGGCGACGACGTTCCACTGGTGGTTGGCCCACTCTCGGGCGCCGGTCGGGACGTGGGGAAACATCAAGATCATCCTCCAAAGGATCGTCACGATGTGTAGGCGTGTCCCTGACATTCTCTAGGTGGTCCAATCGTAGGTTCACCTCAGCAAGGTCTTGCCGCACGTCATTAAACTGGGCGCCTAGGGTGTCAAAACGGTCTAGGATGAGGCTTTGAAACTCAGCAAACACGCTGCCCGAATTCGAGCTTCCCGCTCGGTCGTCTGTTACTTGTGGTTCTGTCATACTAGTCCTAAATGTCCTACCACTACGGAGCATGCAAATGGCCTAACCTTGACCTCTGATACCAATTTGATGTAGGGTAGGATGTGTATCGTGCAATCTAGGCTAACTCGAGTGAGTGAACACGTGGGTGCTATATGTAAATGCACAAAATCAGCTCGACAATTATTTCAAATAAGATTCACAACCATGCATAAAATAATATAGGCAAAACAATTTCTATTAGGGCGATCAAGTAAGGCTTTCCTCCAAACGGAGGACCAAATTAAGCGCGTCACAAATGGCTCGTTCCTGCAATCAAAATTTTTTACGGGGCAAAATTCCACATATAAATATTTAAGCAAGTATGAAGAGTCCAAGCAACATCCAAGCGCTGAAAACTAAAAGTCCATACAACAAACAACTCACAAACAAAGGAATGTCCGAGGAGGGAGAGATCCGGCGGTTTTGAAGGTAGCCGAGTGAGCGTGTCAGAACGGTGGATGTCCGCGGTGGAGAAGGGTTGCGGTGGGCTGAAAGTGGATAGATCCGGTAATTTGATGACGGATCCGGGTTGCGGTGGGGGGGGGGGTAGATCGGAGGAGGGTAGCGCTAGATCAAAGTAGATCTAGGGTTTTCGGAGCGGGTAGGGGTGGATCCACGAAGGGGAAAAGGAAGGAGGGGATGGCTAGGGCAAGAGAAGCCCTAGGGTGGTCGGTTTGGGGTAGGGAAGGTGCGGTGGGGGGCTGGAGGTCCGGCGGCTGGACCTGGGCACGGGAAAGGGGGCGGCGGCCTGTAGCGGGCTGGAAAAAGGGGGGGCTGGGCAGCGGTTTTGCAAGGGAGGGGGGCCGGCTTTTGGAAGCAGCAGGCCGGCGGTTTGGTGGCTGGATGGGGGGCGTACGGCTGTAGGAAGGGGGAGATAGTGAGGGAAATGATGGAGGGGGGTAAGGTTTACCTTGGGAGCGAAGTTCCACCGCTAGGAGTCGACATCTAGGGCTCCACGACGTCGGCACCGTGGCTTGATCGCGGAGTTCCGGGAATAACTTTCTCCATAACCAGCAATGCCTCTCCAAGCCTCTAACACTCATATTTATAATATTCTAAACATTAGGGCAACCCGGGATCGACGTCTAAGATTGGCCGAAGCGTCCACGTGCCAAATAAAAGGAAATAGAACTGAAAATAACAAAGTAATATATTAGAAAGATTCGCGACGCGCATCCGGACGCATCTGCGGGATCGGATCGTCCCTCCGATCAAGCCTTCCGGCGAGAATAGATGAAAGTGGGCCCCGCCTTATTAAGGGCCACCGATGGTCCTCTATCAGCTTTGCTCTTTATGACTTACAAAAGCCTAAATAAGGCTTATATATAAAAAATACCTCAAAACCGGCCTATAAAATGCCGGTACTGTCCATGCACTGAACGAAGCCAAAACACTAATATCATTGTGTACTTGGAGATACGAACTCTAATGCACTTCCAAAAAATGCCCTTAACAGGTTATGTGCCTATCCCTCGTCTTCTCTGCTTTGCTTAAGTTATCAGCTGGGAAGTGAACTCTCAATTCAATTTTTTGACTTTACTCACTTCAGTTTCCCTTCAAATTTGGACTCGACAATAGTGTTCATATTTAAATGATTTTCCTTAGTGATTGTTTAGATTATAGAAGCGAGGAGATACATGTTTTTACATTTAATCCATTTAATTGAGAACAAAATTATAGTTACAGTAAATTACAGGTTCTCTCCTGCATGCATACATGTACTTTCCTTATGTACCTGTTACCATATCTGTCTGTTACCAGATTCTTATGTACTTGTGTGATAGTCTAGCGTTCTAATTTCTATTTTGTTCATTCTAATGGCTTCACTCGTTAAAACTCATCAACCATTAATCAACATTGTCATTTTCTTTTCATCAGGAATTTAACTCAAAGTGTTGGGCTTCTTTCATATACCTTTCTGCGGCAAGCGGGTTGCAATGATATTATAGTGCCAATGGTAAATATTTTCATAGTATTTATTTCATTTTATGTGTCTTATTATGCCCGTGGGCTTCTATCCCTTTTGCGTTCACACATTTCTTTTGACAGCAAATGCTATTGGACGTGTTTTCCTGAAGTTTAATTATATGCTGTTTCGATTTCTACTGTTTGCAGGTGGACTACAACTTTGAGTTGTTGACAGGAGGGCTTACACGGCTGGTCCGCCGCAGCGAGAAACATTTTTGTGAAAACTTGTCTATTATCTTGAGATGGTCCCCTTATGCTAATGAAGAAGAATTGTTAAATCAGGTAAGATACAGTTAAGCATTCGAGTTATCATTGTTGTTCATGATAGGTCATATGAAATAATTTTATTCCTTCAGAGTTAGGATTATTCTATGATCTTTTTTTTATGTCTTTTGTGCACAAGAGTTGAAGTCTATATAAAGTATCCTTTTTCTAATCTTTAGTTGCATTTTTGTGCAAGGGCTGCACTTTCTGTAAGCTTTATGCCCGAGTAAAACTCATTGTTGGTTAATGTGATCCAAATATTACTTGAAGTATCTTGTTATTTGATTAACTTGAAATTCTGGAACAGTTTAACTACATTGGAGATTCTGGGACAAGAATTATTGTTTACAATCTTTGGCAAAATGACAATGGGTATCCTGAACTTGACTTTGACACCAATGAGAAGGTAATATTATGTTCTTACTTTTATTTTTTGTCAAAATTGTACACAGGCTATCAACTACACAATAGATATGACTGGTTCATAAAGATGCACGGGTGCCTGATACAAATCATACAATACATATCAAGTATGATAAACAACAAATTTGAAATAGATATGACTGGTTCATAAAGATTCACGGGTGCTTGGTACAATACATATCATGTATGACAAAATGACAAATTTGAAAATGCAAGGATAATTGTACATAGGATACATCATTAATATATAATTATATATATACTGTTATAAAGGGCATTATGGAGATTAACAATGCCACTGTCAATGCGTCCCTCACATTTTTGATTTCCCGAAAATGCCCTTGCGTGTTTCGTATCTCGTCCCCGTCTCCCTCTTTCGCGATTTAGGTGTTTCCGCGCCTTAAGCTTTGGGGACGACCGCATTGACAAGCTGTACAATTTTTGTTTGCCGTCTCGTCTTCCTCATTTTGAGTTTTGCGGCCTTCATCGAGCATATTCTTCTTCTTTGCAAAAAAGGGCAAAACGTTGAGAGTCTTCTTCAAAAGCTAATGATAAAAAAGACTTATAAAGTAAGATGATCAACTATTTTGAGGTTTTTCTTGAAAGATCTTCAACGAAGACAAAGTTTCCTTCAATTTTTTCTGCTCATGCTCACTGATGGTTTTGGATGTAAAGATTTTCGACTTCGATCTTTTGACTCGGATGCTCCAACTTCATTGTACAATCATCGATCGTGGGGTCGGCGAATGTGGATGTAAAGATGTGTCAACGAGCTCGACTATACTGATGAATAGATTTGGGAGCCTTTGTGAGGATATCAACAACGTTCATCGAACATGCTTTAATTAATCTTCTTCATTTGACTTTTTCCCGGATAAAATGATAGATGCTTCGCATGGAAGACTGGATTCTTTCAATGTGTATGACTGCTTGGCGTCACATAGCAGGAGGGCATATGAGGGGTTTTACCCCGAGGTCGACCAGAAGGCTTTAAGCCAAGTTAGCTCAGGACATCGATTCTGCTTCTCTGAGTCGAGACTGCTTGACTATAATGAGAGCAATTGGTGATCGATGATTGGCTATAATGAGCGGCCGACGATCACCTGTGGAGAAAACTCAAACTTGTAAATATTTTCTCTATATTCAAATACAAAGTAGTAGGCTTGCATCCAGAGTAACCAACATCTTGAAGGAGGTCCAGACAGTACTTTTTCTGGGACAGGATAAGACCATCTGGTCGCCTTGCGATCTCAAGGCCAAGAAAGTACCGAAGGTGACCCAGATATTTTGTTTGGAAGACCGAGCTAAGGTGTTGTTTAACCGCATGGATGCCCTTTGAATCGTCTCCAGTGATCAGGATGTCATCAACATACACCAGCAGAAGAACCGTTCCCGTTGCTCGGTGCTGCGTAACGAGGGAAAAATCTGCTAAACTTCGAGTAAAACCGACTTCCCGAACAGCCTTACAGAACTTGTCAAACCATGCCCGAGGAGATTGTTTGAGACTATAGATAGACTTCTTCAGATGACAAACTCGGGACTCCTCCGTGGTCTCAAACCCGGGAGGTTGCTGCATGTATACTGTTTCTTGGAGGTCGTTGTTCAAAAAAGCATTTTTGATGTCCAGTTGGTGTAATGTCCATTGGAGCTTTGCGATCGGAGAGAAGGTTTCCTCGTAATCAAGACCGTGCTGTTGGGTGAAGCCACGAGCCACCAGACGGGCCTTTAGACGGTCAATCGTCCCATCCTGAGCATGTTTGATTACAAAGACCCACTTACACCCAACGGGTTTCTGACCGGGGGGAAGAGGTACGAGGTGCCAGGTCTGGTTCGCCCAAAGAGCCGTCATTTCTTCTTTCATGACCGCCCGCCATCCAGGATGTTGGAGAGCTTCCTGCACAGTGTTAGGGACATAAATAGAGGATAATGAAGTGACAGATGTGTGGAGTGGTGGAGATAGGCGATGTAAGGATACATAGTTCGCCATGGGATGAGCGGTAGAGTCTGGTGCCGGATCAGCAGAACGCAGAACGTCAGAGGTCGAAGCTGACTGCAGTGGTGCAACGGAGGTAGGAGGACGACGAGTGTAAACATGTATAACAGGTGGCTTAGAAACAGAGGGAGCCTTGCCAGGAATTCGTGGTGGTGAAGGAGTGGTAACGGGAATGGAAGGACGCACGACCGTTGGTGGTAGAGGTGTAGGATCTGAGGCAGAGAAGAAAGGGAGATCCTCCCGAAAGGTCACATCAGCAGATACAGTCACTTTTCGGGTGGCCGGAGAGTAACATACGTAGCCTTTTTCGGTCCGGGAATAGCCAACAAAGATATGTTTGGCCGCCCGGGGATCCAACTTGTCCATGGATGGACCAAGAGTGTGGACATAGCAAACACATCCAAAGATGCGGTGGGTAAGGGAGAATGTCGGAGTAGAAGGGAACATGAGGCTGAATGGAGTGACATTGTGGATAATAGGGGAAGGAAGACGGTTGATCAAGTAACAGGCCGTGGAGAGAGCGAAGTGCCAATATGATTGGGGAACTTGCATCTGAAACATGATAGAGCGAGCCATATCGAGGAGATGTCGATTCTTACGTTCAACGGTTCCGTTTTGTTGCGGGGTATATGCACATGAAGTTTGGTGAATAACCCCGAATTCCGAGCAGAGATTTGCAAATTCGTGTCCAGTGTATTCACGGGCATTGTCCGTGTGAATAGTTTTGATAGTTGTGGAGAATTGCGTGCGGGTCTCAAGGAGGAAAACCCGAAAGACCCGGGGAAGCTCGGAGCGATCACGAAGTAAGTAGAGCCATGTCATTCAGGAGTAATCATCAATAAAAGTTAGGAAATAACGATAACCAGAAATGCTAGTAACTTTGTACGGTCCCTAAATATCGGAGTGTACTAAAATAAAAGGAGTAGCGCTTCGGGTACAATGAGTCAGAAAAGATGAACGCAGCTGCTTGCCGTAAATACATGCTTCACACTGAAACGAAGGTAAAGATACATCGGGAAGAGCATTCTGGAGGACAGGTAAAAGGGCATGCCCAAGACGGCGATGCCAATCGACGGAGGAGACAGAATACATGATAGCTGGAGGGTCATCAAGGAGGTAGAGCCCGTTTGCAGTCTCTCTTTACCAATGATAGTCCGTTTCCGTTGATCCTGTATCAGAAAAGAAGAAGAAGTAAAGGTTACTAAGCAGTTTAAATCAGTAGTAAGACGCCCAACAGAAAGCAAATTAAATGGGAGCCCGAAACGTGAAGAGCCGGGCGAAGAGAGTGAGTGGAAGTGAGAGGGATGTCAGCCGAGCCGGAGACAGGAACAGTGTCCCCATTCGCCCCTGTAATACACTTGGGATGAGGAGAAGTCAGGTACTTTTGTGTTCGCATAGAGGTGATGTGATGAGTAGCATCGGAATCCAGTATCCAACGTGGACTGGTGGAGAGATAAGCGATACCTTCATGGGAGATGGAGGAAGCAGAAGCAACAGAGGCAGGTGGGCGAATGAGCAGGCCATGGAGTTGTTGTAGCTGAAGGCGGACCTCTTCAAGGTCAGTACAAGCAGAGGAGTCTGTGGTAAGCAACAGTGGCCTGCGGACGAGGAGGAAACCCATGCTTCCGGAAGCAAACAGCCTCAAGGTGGCTGTCCTTCCCGCAGAAGGAACACTTTGGTCGAGGCCGAGCTCCCCGACCTCGGCCCCGGGAGCTAGAACGTCCCCCACGAGCTGGAGGGGGAAGAGGTAGTAAGGGCGCAGAAGACTGTTGTAGGAGAGCCGGTGACGGAGGAGCAGAACAATCAGGAGGAGGCGAAACCTTGAGTAACATTGCACACATCAGATAGGGATGGGGTAGCCGCAGAGGAGAGAATCTGTGCCCGAATGCTTTGAAGATGATGTGATACACGAGCCATCATCATGGCCACACCGACAACCTCTTTCTGAGCACGTTGTGCAGCAAGATCCAGTGTGGAAGGTTGATGCTGAATCCATGCTTCGACCAGAATCTTGGCGCGAGCAACAAATGACGTGAGGTCGGAGGCCCCGCCAACCTCGAGATTCTGAAGATCAGTGATGATGTCGTAGAGGTGTTGGAGGCTATCTTTGCCAGAATAGAGGGCCTGGAGCTCATCCCACATGGCCTTGGCGGTTTCATGATACATGACCATGCGGTATGATTCATTATCCAGAGAGTTGAGGAGCCATGTCTGGACCCGACCGTCGTTGCGTAGCCAATCATCAGTGGGAGGAACGGGAGCGGCCTTGGTCAGATGATGAAGAAAGCCTTTTGATTGAAGCACACGACGAACCGAGTGCACCCACTCCGTAAAGTTCTTCTTTCCGGTCAAAGAGATAGTAGTAATCCGCAGTTCATCACAAATTTCAGGGGCAAGAACTGGGCGGTCAGCCGATGAATCCGTCGGTTCGGCAGAGTTAATAGAGGACCCCATGACCAGGCGGGCAGAGGACTAGACCGCCAAGAGGTCAAGCAGCGGATAGATGGGGAGACCGCACCGGAAGACCAGAAGTGGGCAGCAGGCAGGACGTACGAGAAGACGTACAAGACCAAGGAAGCGACTAGAACAGAAGAGGCAGTGACCAGAAGAGGTCGAGCGGACTGAAATCGAACTGGAGAGGCCACACGGTCTCGGTGATAAGTCACCAGCGGCAAGAAGCCGTGACCACGATGCTAATCCCGGAGCGGTTAGGGAGACTGCGACGACCAACCGATCCGAAGGACGCACGAGAAATAGAAGCCGGACACACGAAGTCCGCACAGTCAAGATGAGTACACTAGCGACAGGGGAAGATGCCACGACCAAGTGCAGAGATCGCCGCGTATAGAGAAGAATCCGCACGGTTAGGGAGGAAGCCGTCCGGGAGAAGAAGAACAAAAGACAGGGAGAGGCCGCAAGCGAAGAGAGGAGCTCGCTGCGGGAAGAGAGATACACACCGCGCGGTTAGAGAGAAAACCACGCGGGTAGAGACGGCCGCGAGCTAAGAGCGGAGCTCGCTGCGGGAAGAGAAAGGCAAACCGCGCGGGTAGAGAAAGGCAAACCGCGCGGGTAGAGAGGAAACCACATGGGGAGAGAAAGTGGAGGAGGGGGGTCCACTAGCGAGAGAAATTCCTATAAAAGGAGAGAGAGTAGAGAGAAACGAAGGTGGAGGCCACGGGATAGGGGGGAAGAAAGAAGCGGGTAGAGAAATCCTAGCCGCGGGATTGGAGAGGGAAGAGAGAGGCGGGTAGAGAGATCCTAGCCGCGCGCCTTGCGCGAAAGGAGGTCGTCCGGTTAGAAGAACATAGACCGCGCGTAGCGCAAACAGAGGAGGGTTGTGCGGTTAGCAGAAAACTAGCCGCAAGGAGAGACCGAGTCGCTCTGATACCATGTGGAGAAAACTCAAACTTGTAAATACTTTCTCTATATTCAAATACACAGTATGAATACATATTTATAGGAGGAAGAAAGAGAGAAGAGAGTCCTATACATGATGTGAGACTAAAGAAGAGAGAAAAATAAACAAATACATTGGCTCTATGTGCTCCTTTACATGGGCTTTTCTAACATCAACGATCGATTATATCGAGCGGCAGGCGATGGACTATCGACTATAAGGAGTGGTCAGCTATCAGCTATTAGCTATAAGGAACGACCGACTATCGGCTATTAGCTATAAGGAGTGGTCGGTGATCGACAAACGGTCAGTGATCGGCTAAAATGAGAAGTTTAGTCATTTTATAATTAAATAATGTGAATACTGGGATATACATATAATGCAAGTATATGCTTCAACCTGACGAAAAACACTATGAAGCCTATCACAGATCTAAAAACAATTGTTGAGAAAGTTGAATCATAGATGGATCATTTTGTACTCCATTTCCACTTCATTTCCTGATG
Source organism: Platanthera zijinensis (assembly GCA_039513925.1). Taxonomy (NCBI): domain Eukaryota; kingdom Viridiplantae; phylum Streptophyta; class Magnoliopsida; order Asparagales; family Orchidaceae; genus Platanthera; species Platanthera zijinensis. Next base: position 25,331,990 of record CM077082.1, on the reverse strand, counting down.
TAAACTACACAAAATGAAATTATTTGTTGATCTTCTATATACGAGTGAAAGTGCAGGGGGCTCCTAGGCAACTGCGACAGTACCCCGACCAGGACAGTATCCCGACTAGGATAGTACCTCTGCCCATGCTCGCTTTCCCTCGGCCGCGCGAGCTTCTTATTTATATTTAACAGGCGTGGGCGAATCCCATTCCCCTATGAGCAGGAGAGCATTGGCAAGGGTACTGTTCTGACCGGGGTATTGTCGCAGCTGCACCGTGGCCCCCATGTATTTCCACTCGTATATATCTATTAAAAGATAAAACTATTGTGCCGTTGTGGTATAATGGTGGAGGACTATCAAGCTAATATTGGCCATTGAATAGTTCCTAATCAAATTCCACTCAAATTTAATGGTAGACAGCAAACGATGTGAGATGTTGAGCGAAGAATAAGTATTGTTTGTGTGCTATACTGTGTACAGGGGGCGCTGAGCGACAACCTAGTATTGTTGCAGCTACACACTATCCATTGGGTCGAAGAACGACGGAAGTACTATCACGGATGCACAGGCTTACCCATGCACTATCACTCATTATAATAAAAAACATAACTTTTTGGTGCCCTAGTTTAATTTGGAGGATCATCAGCTTAAATCTCAGTCATTGGATTTCTTTTGAAAGTAACAATTTTTAAATAAAAATAAATAATTTATTTAAACATTTTTTTATTAAAAATATCGAACTAATATTTTAACAAAGATGACGAAGTTTGAACGAGAGATCAAGAGCGTCCCACAAACACTAATTACCAACTACACTAAATAATTTCTATTTAAAATGTATTACATTTTCAGATGTATGTATGAGTGCATAAGATATATGTAGCATTAGTAGTTCTATTGGCGCCTAAAACAAGTGACGCAGACGATCAAGTGTACTGTCGCGGTCTCACGGCGATCCCCGTGTACTGTCACTTTTGTATATATATATGTATATATTTTATACGCACACACACATACTAGATGTGACACAGTGTATGCAGTGCACAATATTCAGCGATTTTAAAAGTACTGCCAACAATGGATGGTTGTACTCCAGTCATCGTACAATTTGGGGTCGGCGACTTTGTTTGATGTATAGCCCCCCACCTTTAATGATATTTTTAATTTCTATTTTTCTATTTTTTGTAAAAGGAAGGGGAGTCTTGGCGCACCGGTTGAGATGTTGCCGTGTGACTTTGAGGTCACATGTTTGAGTCCCGGATGCAGCCTCTTGCAAAAATGCAGGGTAAAGTTTGCGTACTTTTCACCCTTGTGGTGGGACCCTTGCCCGGAGGGACCTGCTGCATGGGGATTCTTTGTGCACCAGGCTGCCCTTTTTGTAAAAGGAAGCTTAAAATCTTAATAATTGTGGTCAAACAATCAAACATTTGCCATGAGTTTTATGAACTCGTCATCAAATTTTAGTATTACCTTTTAATATGTAGTATAAAACCCCCAAGTGCATTATAAAGTCCTCATAACATCAAGAATAACCAATTTAAAACAATCCAAATTGAACTAGTACAAGAACAAAGGCACAGTCAATGTGAAACATGATGTTTTCAAATATAAAATCTACACAATCAGATTTAACATCTTATATTGTTCAAAGATTTAACCATAAGAGAGAAAATCAGCACCTTTTTTCATCTTCTCTATTGTTAGAGGTCATTATCTTCAATCTCCGTTTCATCTAGAGACAATCTTGCAGCACCAAGCATCCCAACAGCATCAAATGGATCTGCACATGATTCACTTCCTCTATCTCACATTTTGCTTCTTCCTTCATTGTAGATATTATTTCTTCTTGATGATATATGTTAAAATTATTATGCATATGCACCAAGTTTTCGATTCATTGTGGTTAATCTTATTTCTTCTTAAAGAGTGACTCAAGTAATATGCACTTTAATTTCTCTCATAATATAAGAATGAAGAAGGTTGACCAAAAATTTTCATATCTATCTTTTGCAATTTCGGCACTGAAGTTCCATCATAACTCCAACAATTTTTGGGCAGTAAAAAAGTTCTACTCTCCAAAGTATCCGTCTCTTAAAAAACTTTTCCAAGTTTCGGTGTGATAAGGAAGCTCTACTCTATTTGGGCCTACATCATGCAATTCAAGACTATGATACATATATTGTTTTAACATGTTATATGACATTTTTCACTAAATAAATATTACATATTTAATATAAATATCGCCTGTGAGAAATTACCTTCGATTTAGTCATTCAATGTAGCTGCATGCAATTCTTGGTCAATTAATAAATGATACATAACATAAACCAAATGTTAACAAGGAAATTTATGAATGCAAAAACCATAAATTATTGTCAAGATTTAACTGAACTTATTTATCCAATGGAGGCGCTTCCTAAGCCGAAGACTAAAATTGAAGCTCTTTTAAGTAATATCTGTTAGAAACCACAGTAGGACTCTCGTCGGGTACATGAACCCAGATTCGTGGCCGACTGCAGTCGAATGACGAGGACATCCCCAACCAAATCTCCTGGGCGCATGTGGAACCCTTATCGGGTACATGAACCCAGATCACGCAGAATAAATTTCCAGGTAGGTTGTTGAGGCCCGGGATAGAACCCGGGACCTAGATCAGTTGGGTATCAAGTCTCCGCTTAGGAGCTTGATAAATGAGGTACCATGTTTTATCTCCGGCCCCAACAACCTTCCTGGGAATTTATTCTGCGTGATCTGGGCTCATGTACCCGACAAGGGTCCCACACATGCCCAGGATATTTGGTTGGGGATGTTCTCGCCATTCAACTACAGTTGGCCATGGATCTTGGTTCATATACTCGGCGAGGGTTCCACCCTGGTTTCTAACAATATCAACACCATCGGAGAGTACATGCAAAAATTCTCGGCCAGGGAAGGATTGTAGTCAAGGTTGTAAATATCAGATGTCTGTGACATATCAGATTTAGTTTTTAAATGTCGGATGTCAGAGATATTTTAAAATATCAGATTTATATATTATAAATAAAAAATATATTTCTATTATACTAATTATATTTATATTTCTAAAAGCCAAAGAAATTAATATAACAAATAGATGAAGAATGAGTCTTGTATATTACAAAATAAAATTTAAAAGTATCTAAGATAAAATTTTATTAACAAATACAAAATTCTTATTTGTAAAATTTATTTAATATTATATAATAATTTTATTTTGATAGCACAAAGTGTATAAAAAATAAAGAAGATTTAAAAGTTATATATCTTTGATTGATCATAAATCTTTTTAACTTATAAATTTATATTAAAATCATATAAATAAACAACTAATACATGCATTATACTTTTTCACATATTTTGTAATGTGTAATTAAAAATTTGTGTGAAATAATTATACACAATTGGTTGTAAAAATAAAACGTTAAAAAATCAAAACAATAAATCTAATTGATCTAAACATACATAATATAATACATATAGATGCGTTAAATATAATACATATAGATGCGTTAAATATATACTGCTAGTCTGCTAATATAACATAAAATTAAATAGTGGACTTTTATATCTAAAAGTCATCTCAACCGATATATAAAAAATTTTGGATATGTCAGCCTATCTATTATAAAATGATATAATCTATTTTTTAGAAAAAAAATCATTTTAACCGCTAAAACGACATGTTGGGAGACATGATGTTGGAGGGCATTTAAAACTATGATTGTAGTGGTCAGTTCTGGGAGGTTGCACACTTAGAGGCTTGTAGCATAGGACTTAGAGGCTTGTTGCACTGGGAGTTAGAAGCAAAGGTTGTTTGCATCAAAAATTTGAAGAGTGCAGACTTGGGGTCACCCACATAGTGAAGATAAAGGACCAAATCATTGGGTTGTTTATGTAGGAGATGAGCAATGACAAGGAGAGATGCTCATATTGGGGAAGAAGAGAGGCCAAAGAAGAAATTGTGGCCAGGGTTGGCAAGAGGTTATCGCCAACATCGATGAAAAAGTTGAAGAATCACAAAGGGTTGATGACGCAGTACAAGGCTATTGGATTCAATCCAAAACTAATTCTTTGTCAGATGCATACACATAAAATGACTAAAGCCTAACACCTTTTCTACTACTGATGTGATGCAATTATACCACTAATCAGATAATAATTTCCTACATTTTATTGCGTTAAATAAGTTGATTCAAACTTTTAAAAAATCACAGTCGACCTCAAGGGTTCCAATTTAGGGTGTTAAGTAATAATTGCAAGACAATAAAAGTGCAGTGAAATTAAATAAGGAGCAAATATACATCCCATATGAAGAAAGGGACAGACACAATATTGAAATATCATTAGACGATATATGTATGTAGGGGTATGCAAAAATAACCGAAGAATCGGACCGAGCGGCTCGGGTCGGTTTTCATGAGTCTCGGTTCGGTTCTGGATCCATATAACTTTGAACCGAGTAGTTCTGTTCGGTTCTTGGTTCTTATGCTTGGGTACCCGAGAATCGATTCGTAACGACATAACCGATTATTGAATTTACACCTATGAATTTCTCGAGTTATCAAAATAAATTTGATTCAAATAAATTATTATTTATTGTGATTCACTAGTTTGTGAGTACTTTTGTAATGATTGAATCTATATGTAACTATATAACATTTGAACAATTTCTTTAAGCTGAAGTATTTGATTTTGTAATTTTTTTGTTTAATCATTAGGAATGCTTACATGTATAAGTGTATGCAAACAAGTTATGAAGCCTGAGTAGAACCGAGAATCGAACCGAGCTTTGTTTAGATCCGGTTCTATATCTTGGGTACATGGGTCGGTTCTGGTTCCCGAAAGTCAGAACCGAACCTACATGGGTTGGTTCTTGGTTTTGGGTGGAACCGATTTGAACCGACCTGAGTTGCACCGCCATATGTATGCCCAAACAATTATAAAGATTCACTATATTCTAGGGTTGGGATAGAATAAAATTCAGAAGCAATCCGAAGAAAGAGAAGTATGCTCTGGTGATGTGGGGGTGGGGGTCATTTGAATTAAGGAAATGGAGGTGGAGATTGGAGGATGGGATGTTTGTAGGCTGTTGTCTATGGATGAAACAGAGATTGGAGAAGGAAGGGGCCAGCCTCGCACGATGATGGGTTACGGATGAGGTAGAGACAGTATTAGGGAATGAGGTGAAGGCTCAGTGGTGGAAAGGGCTCAAGATGGAAGAGAGGGGGGGGGGGTCAGTGAGTGACTAGGGAAGGCTTGTTGTGGACTCGTGACTGATAGGAGGAAACCAGTCAAAAACTAGACGTTTTTATAGCTAGAAAGGAAGCAGTTGCAGTGGTCGGAGGAAGACCATAAGGGGCTCACAGGAGGAGAGGGAAGCGGATGGTGGTTGGACAAAAGAGCCTGAAATAGGGTGGTGGAGGGAAGGAGCTTCAATACCCCATATAGGCTTCAACACTTATGTTAACCAAGCGGCTTCCTTTTAAAACTTAAAAAAATTTTGATACTCACTTCCTGGCACACATTGAGTATCAGTATAGGAGAAGAGTGTTAGGTTAAATACATCTGATGGCTCAGATCACCCGATCAAGATAATTTACTTAATTCCCAAATTGTCATTCAAAAAGTACATAAAAATATTATAAAAATAACACACTGGACGCGATGTCGGGCTCCGATCTATCCAAGTACGTACCCTATAACTGACGATGACGAGATAGACGCTAAGGGCTCCTGATGCTTATGTCATACTTGATGCAATTGATCTCCATCTGTTCTTCCTGACTTTGAAGTATTCATCTATGATGGTTGGAAACTTTCATACTCCTTGAGAAAACTAGGTTCAAGTAGATCTGACTTCTCAAACGCCACCAATGTGTCATTAGTGGACGACTTCCTCTCCAATGTATCAAATGTTTGAAGGCGACTTTGATGATTCTACAATCACATGGTCCAATATCTTTTTGATGTCCTATGGAAGTCGATTTGTCGTTGGTGATGCTGATGATCCTATGGTAGGTGCACGCCGCTGCTGAGGTGGAGGCTCGGGATGGGGCTGAGGGTAAGACTGATGTGTATAAGAGGTATAAGGTTGAGAACCCAAGTGACTTGATGACTCATGATATTGATTCAAATCATCTACGTTAAATACAAGGTGAACACCCATATTCTTTAGAGTATTCAGCTATATGCATTCGATTGAATCCTTCTTAGAACAATGTAAGGGCCAATTCTCCTAGACTCCATATTCGTAGCTATTCCTAACCTCTCAGGTCGAGCGCGATCATGTAAATGATTTGAACAGTGAACAATTGACTTAACCAATTCTTTGGGATGCGATTCCAAATTGCGTTGAATGATGTTGAATGAATCTCAGATAAGAGATTTCATCAGGTGTGGTGTGAGAATTTGTTGAGGGATCGACGGACATCAAACAAGTTCTTGAGACACCGCTAGTGTCTTCAGATTCCGGCAAGACAGCCATTACATAATCTATCCTAAACTCTTGGCTTTCACTCGTGGACTAACACATATAATATAAGATTTCGTCGAGGCAACCATTACATAATCTTAGACTCGACTATCACTCAGGGAGTAACACACATTTGATATAAAGAGAGTTCAAGGATCTTGCGCTTGAAGATGATCCTCACACTTGGAGCCTCTTTATTGCTATTTTTTGGTTGTATTGGGGATAAAGCGTTGTTGTGATCTTTATCACAAAATACACAGGTGTTTAATTATACATAACATGTGATGTCATGATCATGCAATCATGGTTTGCCTAATAAAATGCAGGCATTGTCCATATAGAAGATGTCACACCAAACACAATCCTTGAATGTTGCAAGACTAATTGGTACTAGGCATCATAGGGTCACTTAGAATGTTGTCCTGCCGATCCAGGAAACTCGATAAAGGTGAGGATGAGACCCAGTCTTCAATCTTAGATGCTCGATGCCTTTCATAATTATCACACTGATACAACTCCCACTATTAAGGACTCTCTTGCAGATAGGAAAATAAGTGTAAAAAATAGACGTGAGTCTCATATCCTCACTGAAACAGCTGATAGACAATAAACATCTAACAACTTCTAACTCTAAGGCTTTGTCTACATTGCTTTCGTAATCTATCTTGACAATGACAATAATTTCTCCCTTAGTCTGCCCTATGAGATCCTAGTTAGACTCGATCTCATAACCAAGGAGTAGATTCCTTATAGATGTGTGTCTCAGATCCTCTACTCTGATATTTAAACTGTTTATTCCCATACGAACGTGAAGATCATATGTCTGAGGCCTGGTCATTCGTGTCAGTGAAGACTCAAAATTTGGAAGCAGTGCAATGAGCTTCTCTTGCATGTCGCTCCTTACCATTAATCTATCATATCAAGTCATATAATCTGCAACACACAGATTCCCTTGTTGTAGAACATACAACTGATTGAAGAGTTGACTACTATAAGAGATCAGATGCCACTTCTCGAACTTTCACTTCATTTCTGTCCATCTAGAAATGGAGTAAAGACTATCTTGCTCTATGACTCTATCTTATGCTTGAGACTAGTTCGATAAATCTTTCCCTGAACAATAATTTCATCCTGAATCCAATTCATCGATCATCCGACATCTCTAGTCAAAGTAATTATTTATATATGAATTCTAATCATTGAACACATTCTGGCCCAATTGGTCGTTGAAAGAACCGAAGTCGAGCATAAATATACTTAGGATCCTCTAATGGTGGAGGGTTCCAAGTTGTGGGTTTCCTAGGAGGCTGGTCACCAAAATCATTGGGGCCACAAGTCTCTCCTAACTGGTCAATAAGGAGACGGTTAGGGTCTTGCCAATGAGCGGTGACGTGACCTGAACGTCTAAGCATGTGCGTAAATAATCTAAGTGGGTATCTGTGCAACCAACCCGATCTAGGAAATTTTTAAAGTCCGCACTTTTCATCACCATTTTGCAACCAACATGATCTAAGTGGGCTTCCATTGACCCTAAAAAATATTATGAGGATTATTTAATAATAATTTAATATTAATAGATCATAAAATGAATTATTGTGGATTTTTCGTAAACATAAATTAATAAAATATTATGTTAAGGCTAATTGAGCTTAGACAACCAAAACCCAATCCACATGAGCCCATAAGGAAACCCCCACAATAACCCTAGCCCAAAAAATGGGATATGCGTGAACCTATGACCCAAATGGTCAAAATGAGAGCAATTTTCCAACCTTTTGAAAATCAGCCTCCTCCATACCTTGCCCATTACTAGAATAGGTGGAGGATTGATTCATTCCTCCAACCAATGTCACCCCCGTACAGAGCAGGTGGCAGCATTGACAACCTAGCAAAGTGTTCACACTTGTAAGAGGAGAGTCCAAACCCCCCTCCACAATTATAAATAGGGCCTCTAAACCGTGGCAATGACATCCCACCTTCTTTGTGACCTATAACAAAATCTTTGCACCTCCTCCCTCCCCTCTGGCAATCCCTGGCGATGACACACTATTCCTGTCCACATCAAGAGCCACCAACAACAGATCGAGCCGCTTACGCTCCCTCGTAATGAGCTCCCTAACTCCCATTATACTTGAAGGTACCATCCTCAACTCTGGCGAGCCGCTCCAACATCCAGGGCAGAGATTCTGGCGAGAGGAGCCTTTCAGACCACCTATATAAACTTGGCGGCCAACCATCGACCCTAGTGGCCAGTGGGGCGTTGTTATGGGTGAGGTCTTCTAGGACTTTCTTAATGGCCTTTGAAGAGGCCTCGTCGCTGGAGAAGACGAAGAGGAGCAAAACCGGGTGGCAAAATATCTCATTATCGGATTTATGGTGATTCCGTTCGCCGCCGGTGGCGGAAGGTCGTCAGACTAACATTGGCAGTTGCACATGTCACCGGTGAACCGGTCTGGGACATCAACCGGAAGTTCTGAGTCGGCGGCTGTGGCTGCATGAGTTCACAAGGTGCTTGCTTGCATGGGCGGATGGTGGCTCACAACTTATGTTTTTAAAGGCGCAAGGCGCACCGAGGCGCAATGAGACCCTGGAGTCTAGGCGTACCTGAGGCACTTGAGACGCAAAAATGAGAAAAAATTAAAAGCAGTGAATTGAGCGTCTAATTCATGGAAAATTAGCGAATTGGACGCCCAATTCATGGAAAATCTACGAATTTAGATTCAGTGAATTGGACGTCCAATTCGCTGAAATTCCATGAATTTGGCGCCCAATTCATTGAAATTCAGCGCATTAGGCGCCCAGTTCATGGAAATTCAGCAAATTGGGCGCTCAATTCGCTTAATTTCAGCGAATTGGGATCCTAGGTGCGTCTTGGGTGCGCCTAGGCGCGCCTCAGGCGCATCGCCCGCCTAAGCCTTACTGAGGAACAACGGAGTGCGCCCGACGCCTCAGGCGCGCGCCTTGATAACACAGCTCACAACCACCGTCCGATCCCATGCAGGGTTCATCCAGGGCTTTGTAATCATAGAATCAATGATTTTAATCATTTTCGATCCACTGCGTCTTGACAACATGTTAATTGGTCTGGCTGCATAAGAATCGTCGGGTCTGCATTAAGATTGATGAGAACCTTTTCTTTATTAGAACCTGCAGCAAAAATTTAATTACTTGCCCTTTTTCAGAGCTAAACATTAATTATATAGGGGTCGAGTCAATAAAAGTGCCCAACATTAAAGTTGTGGAGAATTTTATTCTCTACAACTTTGATGAAGATCTCATTTTAATTGAAGCACATTAAGATCTTCAAAAATGAGTTCAGTGGCCAGTCGATTGAATTTTTTTTGATAAAATTTCAGGAAGTTCAACTATTATTTTGAGCCTCTTAGAGACCTCTGATTAGACAACACTGAACACCAAAGTTGTATCCCTATAGATAGGCTATAACTTTGGTATTCAAATCTTTTTCATTAGGAGCCTCTATGACCCTAAAAAATCCAGCACAAGCTGCCCAAATTTTTTATCAAAAAATTGTTTTAAAAAATTGAAGTGGAAATATTTCTTGAAACTTCAACCTTAATTTTTAGAACCTTAGATGTTGAACTAGAAAATTTTTATGAAGGGCAAAATTGTAGATAAATGTGGGATTTATGACTTTGCAGAAGAGATCAACCCATTATCAAGCCTCTAGGATGGTCAAATCAGACTCTAAACAAGGCAACAAATTATTCTAAAACTCAAATCAAAATTTTTTATTAATAACTTTGAAGTATTTGGAAACAATTGCAAATCTAAAAAATCCCCCATAAATACCGAAGTTGTAGGCTTAAGTATCTATCACGACTTTTGTATTTAGCGCTTCCATGTTCGAGGCCATTTTGTTACCCCAAATAGGGCCTAAAGTTGGGCAGAACAAAATGAATTTCAATATGGAATGTTGATTGTGGTGAAAAATTTTACAAGTTCTGGTCAAAATGTACTTATATAAAATATGTAAACATAGATTCTTATCGTTGAACTTCACCACCTTTTTGATCGGAACAAGAAACAAACAATTGAATAAATAACATGACTATGAATATATAAAGAATTTGATGCACCTTTTTTCCTTATTAAATAAATCACACACATGCATGTATGATGAGTGAGATGGGTGTATAAATGCGTCGGGTTGGGCGGCTCCCCGACTAGGTCATTCTAACAGGTGAGGAGGGTGACGAACTCTGGTTGATTTGCAACACGAGATACCGTAGGCTAGCTATCTATCATCTTGGTTGAAAACTCTCCTTATGTGATATGATTCCGCCCGGATGGTGATACAAACATGTGTGTCCTCGTCATAGCACCGAGGTACGTTACGACCTAGGATCACAATGTGATTATACCCTAGAAGTGAGACTGACTTGCTGACTTTCACCATCTGGCCACGACGGGTAGGTCGGGCGTATATCACAAAACTGATCACTTTGTCGACATAGAGGAAAACATATGAAATTGCTTGTTGAACATCATAACATCAACATTTCATACATGTGTACTTTTTCTTATCTATCTTCTTACTTATTTCTCACCCTGATTTGTATTATATATTTTGACTATTGTGCTAGTCGTGTTTGTAGCTTTTTTGCGCTCCGAGCATTAAGGTGGGGTGGGAAGGATGAGGGAGCTCATTTAGGCAATTTTGACTAACCCTGCATCCCCCTTGCGCGCGCGCTGTAACACCCCTTCCCAGTATTTCAGAAATCAGCCGTCCGGCCGGGTCAGCGATATAAAGAAAACTAGGAAACAGTATTAAAACTAGTAGCAGCAGGTAATAAAATCTATACTAAGCAAATTAAGACTTACAGCGGAAGTTTGAATAAAGTAAACTAAGGGTAACCACATACCTGATATCTGGATTCACAGAGCCACTAAACAGGAAGTAAAACTGAATTAACTGAAAATCTGGTTAACCATAAATAGTCTGAAATAAATTAGATAAAACATTAATCTGATACAATGTTCTCATCTACAGGTACATGCTGAAATAGAGTAAACTGACAAAGATAAATAATACAAACTGACGCCACCACATGCTCATCCTAGACGTAACTTCCCACCTGGGTCACCTGAAAAACAGTGCCCACGAAGGGTCAGAGTAAGGAAAAATAACCCCTCCTAGTGACACTAAAATCCAGTTTTACATATGAATGCATGTATGTCTTTGAAAAATAATTTTATGCATTTAAAACTTTTATGCTATGTGATATGCATGCCTTCGCACTATTCTCTGGTCACACATCTACTCGTATTAGGCACGTGACTTTTATTTTACTAACTCAAGTCCTGGCGTTCACTAACTAGCGTACTGTCTCATGTCAGGTCTATACTTGAGTTCTAGGCGGCTTCTAACCTGCTCATCTACTAGGAAGGCTCTAGGCAGAGTAACTCCTAACGCGCAACTGAAACTGACGACCCGAGACCATCTTACGAACCTAATTGTTCTAGTGTCACGCGGACACGGTCTCGAATCTGCTAACTGGCTCAAGGGAAAATAATTCCCAAGTCTGTACTACTCATAAGGTTCCATGTACCTTATGAGAACGGTAGTGCGCCTCTACCTAGCACGAAAGAAACTCTGTGTGCTGGCTGACCTTTTTGGTCTGACGCTACTCTGCAGGGGATATCTTTTCTGGTGTACTACTAAGCGACCCTTGACTTTCATGTGGTCGACTTGAAGGGACATTCACGCCCTTGATCGGAACCAATTTCAAACCTACGAACACGGCTAACGCTTTCGTACTCTACGTTTCTGTTCATGATCCGACTACTTGGGTCTTGGGGAAATCGTGTCACCCTACACGTTTTTCGTAACCGTTTTCCTATCACCACACCTTTCTATGCATGGTCATGATACTTGAAATAAATCTATTTATGTGTATAAAAATACAATACTTTATATATCTAACTAAAAGGAATTTAAATTTCCTTACGGTGGTGTTGCGGCGCTCGTAGACTCTGCGCGGCGACATCTTCTCTTCCGAAGGCAAAGCCTACTACTGGGGACCTTCAGAATACTGCCTCGAACCCCACCAAAGTCCTGCAATTCAAGGCAACCTAAACTCATAATTTTTCGCTTTAGGGTTTTCCGGTGGAAAAATTCCAAGTCATCTAAGGTTGCAAAAAAATACGCGTACTAGCTTCGTATATTACCTTTATGCGGAGAAATTGGGGCTCTCAATGCGTCCTACTCGAATTCCGCGGTGAAACTCGAACACCAAAACCTAAAATAGCGCAATAGAAATGAAAATTAGTTTAGTCTACCTCCAAAACGAAGGATCTTCAAGAGGAAAACGAGGTAAGGGAGGAAACGACTCACCGGAACCAAAACGAAACTCAACTCCTCCGGTTAGGGTTGAAACCCGGTACTTCGAAGGCCAAGGAAGGAAAAGGAATACTCCCCGGTGCCTGCAGAGGAGGGAGGAGTGGTCGGAATGGGCTTCTGGAGGAGTAACGGGCGTCGGCTAGGGCGGCGGAGTGCGGCTGGTCGCGGAATCGGCGGAGTCGGGCTCGTCGCTTGCGGGAGACGGAACAGGAGGGCTTGCGGTTCTTATCCGTGAGGGAAAATAATAATGCGGGTTTTTAAATCGTGGGGTATGGTTTTGATAACCACCTCCCCTCCTTCACCCAAAATCCAATCTATTGAAACAGCTATTGGCACACCCAACTCATAAAACTTTTCAATACTAACTCATATCACCGCGCGCGTCACATTTAATATAACATGCGTTACACACTAAAATTAACGCACTTATCAAATTAACGGACGCTAACAATAGGAATTGTAACATTGTACCTTGACGACGCGCTGCCTCGATCAAAATTCGTCGCGACTCGACCCTACAATAACATAAATTTCGCGTCAAAAAAATTTCGGATGTAAAGCTGACTGAGCTTGAGAGGGTGACGGGGCTTGTCACACCCTGGCCTAGTAAACCCGAGTTAACGAGACGAGAACAATAAATGTGTGCATAATCCAAACATATTTTTATTGATATTTCATTATTTCACAAGTACATAATCTTGTATTACATTTCTCTTACATTTGACAAACATAGTACACACTAATATTCCTCACTGCTCTCTAACAACCATAACTTTGTTGCACCTAAAAACATTTAGTAAACCGGGAAGACATCTTCTCCCACTATGAAATAATAATACAATGAATGCAATGCACAATTTCCAGGTAAGGTATGTGATAGGAAGGAGGAAGGGGGAAGGAGATCTAGAGAGAAGAAGGCTAGAGAAATTAGGGTTAGAAGAGGAGGGAGGAGTTACCTTGATAATCCAATGCATAAACCATCCATGAGAGCAGCCCCGGGTAATTATACCCGGGCCATAGAGGGGCCGGCCGGCCCCTCCAGTTGGGGCTGAACCCAATTGGTTCAGCCCCGGCCGGCCGGTTCACTTGTTGGGGGCTGAACCGGTTGGTTCAGCCCCGTTGGTCGTAGCTCCTTTGCACCGCCGAACATAATGACGCCCCGTAAAGCATAGCGGGGGCGTAACATTCCCCTCCCCATCAAGGACCAGCTTGTCCTCAAGGTGGTAGTCGGGGTAGTGCTCCTTGAAGTCCAGGAAATCCACCCAAGAATTGTACGCCGTCGACAAATTCTTCCACTTGACTAAGAGTTCCGGCCGATATTCCGTGCCCCGATTCTTCCACTTAACTATTAACACATCCTCCGACAGTGGCCGCAGTTCGCCCGCAGCAGTAATGTCAAGCAGAAGAGTACTTGGTTGTACATTGGCACCCACCTTTCGCTTGAGCAAGGACACTTGAAAGGTTGGATGAATGCGGGATCCCTCCGGCAAAGCTAACTTGTAAGCCACCGGCCCCACCCTGCTGAGTATACGAAAGGGGCCGTAATAGAGAGGGGAAAGCTTCTGATTGCCCCGATGAGCAACTGATAACTGTCTGTAAGGCTGGAGCTTGAGGAAAACTTCATCTCCTTCCGCGAACTCTCGTTCCTTGCGGTGTTTGTCTGCCTGCATCTTCATACGGTCCTGAGCTAGGCGGAGGTTCTCTCGGAGGGTTGCCAACATACTATCCCGATTACGAAGAGCGCGGTCGACCGCCGGTAGGGCGGTGCTGCCTGGCTCATAGCTAGCCAAAGTCGGGGGAGGGCGCCCATAAACAATCTCAAACGGCGTCATCCGGCTGGTAGAGTGATATGAGGTGTTGTAACAATATTCGGCCCAATATAACCACTCCGGCCAAGTCCGAGGCTCATCCATAACAAAACAGCGTAAATGTCTCGACACCCCTATTGAGAACCTCCGTATGACCATCCGACTGAGGGTGATGTGCCGTGCTGAACTGTAAACATGTACCCTGTAATCGAAAAAGTTCCCGCCAGAAACTGCTCACAAAGGTAGGATCTCGGTCAGAAATAATGGCACGAGGAAGGCCATGTAAGCGGACAATCTCCCGAGCAAAAAGTGCGGCGACCGACTCGCCCGTGTACAGATGACTGAGGGCCAGGAAATGCACGTACTTGGATAGTTTATCCACCACCACCAAAATCACCGATTTCCCTTTGGACTTAGGCAGGCCGTCAATGAAGTCCATGGAAACCGTGTCTTGTGGAATCGCCAGAGGAACCAAAAGCCCGGCCGGAGATGAAGTCTCGTACTTCTGACGCTGACAGATCTCACACTGTCGCACGAACTGCTGTATGTCCCGACGCATGCCGACCCAAAAGACATTCGCTCGCGCCCTCTGAAGGGTCCGGAGCACCCTCGCATGGCCACCCACCGGGGAAGAGTGAAACTCGTGCATCATAACCGTTTTCCATGCGGAGTCGGGGGGCACAACCACTCTGCCCTCATAGTACAACCTGCCATTGTGAAGATGATAACCAGGAGCCATCGTCTCCCCCCGCTGCAAAGCCTCCACCAAGGGACGTAAGGTAGCCGTGCGCATGACCTCCTCATGAACATCAGCTAAAGAATCCACCAACGGTCCAGAAATGTGAGCGAGATTACCCTCCGGCAGGCGAGAAAGGGCATCCGCTACCACGTTCTCCTTACCTCTTCGATACTCAATCTCGTAATCATAGCCGAGAAGTTTAGTAACCCACTTCTGCTGTAGAGGAGAAGAGACCCTTTGATCCAAGAAATGTTTCAAGCTTTGGTGGTCGTGCGGATCTTAAAATAACGACCCAATAAATATGGCCGCCACATTGCCACAGCATGAATGATAGCCAACATCTCCTTCTCATAGGCCTTGCTGTAGAAAGCTAGCGGCCGCCCTTCCTGCATCAGAACTGCCTCTAAGCCAACACCCGAGGCATCCGTCTCCAAAACAAATGTCTTCGTGAAATCCGGTAGTGCAAGGACCGGAGTGGTGGTCATGGTCTGCTTAAGAGCCTGAAAAACTGTCTCCGCTTCCTCAGGCCAAGAAAAGGAATCCTTCTGCAGCAGCTGAGTCAAAGGACGAGCTATCTTCCCATATTCGTACGAATCGCCTGTAGTACCCTGTAAGTCCCAAAAATCCCCGCAAAGCACGGACTGTGACGGGCCGCGGCCATGACTGCATACTTTGGATCTTCGTGGGGTCGGCCCTGACGCCCTGGCCGGAGACCAAGTGTCCCAAGTACTCCACCTCCTCCTGACCGAAGGAGCATTTGGAACGGTTGGCGTAAAGCCGGTGACGACGCAGTATGGCCAAAACCTGCTCAACATGTCCCACATGGTCCTCCCAATTGGCGCTGTAGATCAGAATGTCATCAAAGAAGATCATCACGAATTTCCGCAGGAGATCGCGAAAGGTCTCATTCATGTTCGCCTGAAAAGTGGCGGGACCGCCTGTCAGCCCATTGGCCATGACTAAGAACTCGTAATGGCCATCATGAGTCCGAAAGGCCGTCTTATGGATGTCCTCCTGTGCCATCAGTATCTGATAATAGCCTGAACGTAGATCAAGCTTGGTGAACCGTCGTTCGCCATGTAGCTCGTCTAGTAACTCTTCCACCACAGAAATCAGAAAGCTGTCTTTTACCGTGGCGCTGTTCAGGGCCCGGTAATCGACACAAAATCTCCATGACCCATCTTTCTTCTTTACCAAGATGACGGGGGCTGAAAATGAACTCGTACTCGGCCGAATGATTCCCGCCTCCAACATCTCGCAGACACTACACTCAATCTCTGCCTTCTGAATATGTGGGTAGTGATATGGCCAAATATTAGGGGGCTCGACGCCCGCCTTAAGCTGGATATGATGATCTCTGAAGCGAGGTGGTGGTAGAGTGCGCGGTTCCTGGAAAACATCAGAATACTCCATCAGAAGAGAAAGTAACTGAATTGGTACCTCCGAATGTGTCGTGTCGGCCATTGGAACTTCCCTAAGGACAGACATCACCATTCCTTCCTCGCCCAAGCGCTGCATGCTCCGAAGAGAAATCTCCTTCACTGGCGAAGAGATGATACCCTTCAAACAGAATTGCTTTCCCCCGTCGAGGAACTCCATAGTCATGTGCTCCCAATCAAACGTGACCCGCCGCAACTGACGTAGCCACTGCACCCCCAAGACCATATCCGAGCCCCGGATGGGTAACAGGTAGACGTCGGTACACCCGCTATAGCCCTGCATCCGTAGCTCCACACCCTTCAGCAACCCTTCGCATTGCAGCTTCCTGCCATCCGCCACCATAACATGGAAGGCAGCCCCCTTATCGATCACATGACCCACTCGCTGGGCCACCTCTGGACGAATAAAATTGTGGGTGGTCCCACGTTCCACCAAAACAGTCACCTTCTCACAGAGTCACAGGCAATCCGTCCCGCGAGCCGCATAGTAAGCGGAGGAGGGGCACACCCCTCGAGAGCGTGTATGGAAACTCCGAACTCGGTCAAGGCCAAGTCCGTCTCCAACTCCTCGTCCGGAGCCGGCTCGTCTTCCACATCCTCATGCAGCATAAAAAACTTGTATCTTTTCACACTTGTGACCCGGCACGAATTTCTCATCGCAGTTAAAACATAACCCCTTTTCCTTCCGAGCGGCCAACTCACTCAACGAAAGCCGTGTCACTGTTGGCTTGCTACCCGTTGGTGGATCCTGTCGTGCTACTGCTGCTGTGGCCGCCGACGGCTTCCCCGTGGCCCGGGCTCTCTGCCTGTTGAACTGCTCCTCCTGAATGCGGGCTAAACTGATGGCGTGGTTCAATTTGCGTGGCATATAGGCATGAACCTCATCGCGCAATTGCTCCTTCAGCCCTGACACAAAACAACTCAGCAGTGTCCTCATCTCCCAATGTACCCGGTTGGACAACTTCTCAAACTCTGTCCGATACTCAGTTACTGTCCCCTTCTGTCGCAATTTCTGCAGTAGCGCCTCAAAATATTCGTACTCCGGGGGCCCGAACCAGGCGGTGAACCCTTCCACAAAATCTGTCCATGACACATAATCTCTGCCTCTTAGGAACCACTGAGTCCACTGAAATGCGTCGTCCTCCAGATGGAACGATGCCAATTGCACCCACTGCGCCTCCGGGACCTCCTGGTAACTGAAGAACAATTCCACCTTCTGAACCCATTCCAGAGCATCCCCCCTTTGAACTTGGGGAAGTTCATTTGTGTCAACTTGGGTGGCATGCACGCGCGAGGCCACACTTGCCCTTGCCAGCCCTGCCCGTGCCATGCTTGACGTCCCGGACTCATGTGACCTTCGTACGCTCCTGGGTGGCCCCGAGGGGGCTGAACTGGATGAGGAACGTGTTGACCGGCCCACAGAACGTGGCCTCCGTACCCAACGGGAGGAACGCCGCCTCGCGGGTTAGGAAGAAGGCCTCCCGTACCTCCTGGAGCCCTCACAGCCGCTCCCGGCCCCCCATCAGCCCGCTGCCATGGCGGTCGGCCCCAATCCCCAAGACCCGGCACGCTGGAACCCCCGCCTGGACGCCAGGAGGGTGCACCTCCTCCCTGCGCGGTCGAATCAGGCGGGAAGCCTTCTGCTGCCGCCATTCCTTCTCCCGCCGGACCCCCTTCCTGGACGCAGTCCGCGGGCGTACCCCAGGGTCGGGACGACCCCACGCCAGCCCCGCCGGCCGCCGCTGCCGCTCTGGTGCCCGTACGACCCGGATCGGCCGTGCCCGACATATCGGCGGATCGATCGGGTCTTCCGCCGCTGGATCCTTCTTCGCACAGCCCTTTTCCTTTTAACAGCTCCTTTAGTTCCTCCATACGAGCGTCCAGACGCTCCTCCATTCGCTGCAAAGACGCGCGCACCTCCTCCTCGATCGCGGCTACCGAATCCGCCAAACCACCGTAGTTTTCCTCCAAGGTTTCCAAACGGGAAAGCTCTTCTTGTGTCCGCGTGGTCACCATCGTCGGAGAACCAAACCTCTGATATCAAATGATAGGAAGGAGGAAGGGGGAAGGAGATCTAGAGAGAAGAAGGCTAGAGAAATTAGGGTTAGAAGAGGAGGGAGGAATTACCTTGATAATCCAATGCATAAACCATCCATGAGAGCAGCCCCGGGTAATTATACCCGGGCCATAGAGGGGCCGGCCGGCCCCTCCAGTTGGGGCTGAACCCAATTGGTTCAGCCCCGGCCGGCCGGTTCACTTGTTGGGGGCTGAACCGGTTGGTTCAGCCCCGTTGGTCGTCGCTCCTTTGCACCGCCGAACATAATGACGCCCCGTAAAGCGTAGCGGGGGCGTAACAGTATTCAATGGAAGTAGTAAACAATTATTTAGATAGACGCATCAACATATGTTTTAACTTTTTGTCAAAATATAAATTCTTTCTTTTTATTAAAAATAACTAATTTATTAGTTAGCACTTACAGTACGCTGTGTTACGGCACTTACCGAGCACGATGGACGTTGGGGCCAAACGTATCAGCGGCGCCCAACCGCAAGGGCGGAAGAACGTTCATGATTTTATCTTTTTCAGTTTTTCTTTTCTATGCGAACGTATTTTTGTTTCCCACATGTCTAAGCCCAAGTGGGGGGCCTTTTTTTCATGTTTTTAGAACCGGGCTTATTAACCGGGTGAAACTGATGGTTTGAGGTAGCCAAGCAATTAGAAGTTTATTTCCTCTCTCTCTCTATTTCCCTCTCTCTCTCTCTCTACCCTCTCGGATTCCCGCACGAAGCCCTAGCCGCACGACGAAGACCCAGCCGGCGTTCTGCTCGGCTCCCGTCCTCGCCACTCCCCACTCCGGCAAGCCCTTCCTCCCCTATCTCCCTCTTCCGCGTGCGTCTCCCTCGCAACCCTCCGTTCGGCAACCATAGCACCCGATCGGAACTCATCCGCCTCTAGGGATCCTCGGGACGTTCCCTCCTTCGAAGGCCCGGTCACACGATCTCGGTCGGGAGATCGTATCAACTTGGTATCAGAGGGACTCGCCGGCTCTCTCCACTCCGGCTCGTACCGCGCCGCCCTAGTCCGGCCGCCGCGCCCTCCTGCACCACCGCCGCCGCCAAGCTCTGCTGCCGGCCTCTTGCCGCCGCCCGCTCCTGCTACCCGTCTACCGGCTCCTCCTCCGATTATGGGTGATAGTACTCCTTCCCTAACACAAATCATGGATCTCTTTCAACAACTCTTCGCCGACAAACTGGATGTCATCACGGCCCGTCTGGATTCGCTCCAAGGTACTCCGGGTACTCCGCCACCGCCGCCCACCACCAACTCCTCCACCGCAAGTCAACCAGCTCCACCAACCACCCGCACCGATTCCACTCCATTTCACCGCTCCCTCCGCATGGATTTCCCTATTTACGAAGGCCGGGAAGACCCTTTACCATGGCTGCAGCGTTGCGAATTTTATTTCACTAATCAACAAGTTTCCGCCGAGGATAAGGTGGGCTTAGCCTCTTTCCATCTCTTGGGAGCCGCCCAACTATGGGTTACCCAACTCCTTCGCGAACAACCGGACGCCACATGGGAGACGTTTCGCGCTTCATGCACACTTCGCTTTGGACCGGCCATGCCGGGCAACCCCCTTGGAGATCTCATCGCCCTCAAGCATACGGGCTCGATGGACACTTATTTGGAGCAATTTCAGTTACTTCTGTCGCGTGCTTCCACGGTTTTACCATCACAACAGGTGCCCCTCTTTACGGCGGGTCTTCCCGACCGCCTCCGCTGGGATGTTGAATTCCAAAAACCGGATGATCTCCTTCATGCCATGAGCTTGGCTCGTGCCTTCGACTACCGCTCCTCTATCGACCGTCCGCCACCACCTCCTCGCCGGGAATTTTCGGCCCCCCGCCCACCTGGCGCCTTTCCTTCGCCTCCCTCGAGCACTGCCGCCCCGGGCCGCACACCTTACCGCCGCCGCCTCTCCCGACCGGAGATGGACACGCGCCGTGCAAAGGGCCTCTGTTTCAATTGCGAGGAGCAGTTTACACCGACCCATCGATGCAAGCATCTATTCTGGTTGGAGTTTGATGATTCGCCGGACGATGCGGAACCGGACGGCGAGGATTTGGGAAATCCGCAGTTGTCTCTCCACGCTTTGGCGGGACCACAGGAGGGCTCTACCATCCAGCTTTATATTACTATCGGGGGTCACGCACTGCTTGCTCTGTTGGATACGGGCAGCACCCACAACTTCCTCGGACGGGATAAGGCGGGCCAACTTGGCCTCCCCTACGTCGCTCGCCCCAACGTCAAGGTGGCCGTGGCAAATGGTCAACACATGATTTGCCCAGGCGTATGTCGCCGGGTGGAGTTCATGGTGGAGGACTACCCCTTCCAAACGGATTTATTCGTCGTCGACTTGCGGGGCTTCGACGTGGTTTTGGGAGTCCGTTGGTTGAGAACGTTGGGCCCCATTACATGGGATTTCGATCGCCTCACGATCTCGTGGCACGCGGGCACCCGCTCGGTGCGGTGGCAAGGGACGGCCCCATCCTCTTCCCCGGTTTCCTATTTGGTGTCACCCATTCTCCCGCACGTAGCCGCCGGAGGGCCTACCGAATTGTCCAAGGTGCTTCAAGCTTTTCCCGATATCTTTACGGCTCAGCTGCTTTTTCCACCGCGACGCCAACAGGACCATCGCATTTGTCTCCTTCCGGGTGCGGCGCCGGTTGTGATCCGTCCTTACCGCTACCCATACCTTCAAAAAGATGAGATTGAGAGGCAATGCGATCTCCTCCTACAACATGGACTCATTCGGCGGAGCGTATCACCTTTCTCCTCACCGGTGCTCTTGGTCCACAAGAAGGACAACACGTGGCGTATGTGCGTGGATTACCGAGCACTTAACGCCATCACCGTCAAAGACAAATTTCCGATACCGGTGGTCGAGGAACTCTTGGATGAGCTTCATGGTGCTTGTTTTTTTACCAAACTGGATCTCTCTTCCGGCTATCATCAGGTGCGCATGGCCGAGAGCGATGTGGAGAAAACGGCGTTTCGCACGCATCACGGGCATTTTGAGTTCTTGGTTATGCCTTTCGGCCTTACCAACGCTCCCTCTACTTTTCAAGCACTCATGAACGAGGTATTCCATTCCCTACTCCGCAAATATGTTCTTGTGTTCTTTGATGACATTCTTGTGTATAGCCGTTCTTGGGAGGAGCATCTTGATCATTTGCAGACGGTTCTTACTTTGGTGCATTCGCACCGTTTGGTCCTTAAGGCATCTAAATGCTCGTTTGGGCAACGCTCCGTGGCATACTTGGGCCACATTGTGGACAGCACCGGCGTGTCGGCCGACCCGGCCAAACTACAAGGCGTGGCCGATTGGCCCCTACCCTCTTCCCTCACCGAGCTCCGGGGTTTCTTGGGCCTTACGGGCTATTATCGCCGCTTCATCCGGGACTACGGCACGATCGCCGCCCCATTAATGGCTCTTCTCCGCAAGGACGCCTTTCTTTGGTCCGACGCCGCGACTTCATCCTTCCGGGCCCTCCAAGCCGCTTTGCAATCCGCCCCGGTCCTTAGCCTCCCGGACTTCACGGCCCCCTTCTTGATCGAGTGTGACGCCTCCGGCATTGGTTATGGGGCCGTATTACATCAAGGTGGGCATCCCATTGCTTATTTTAGCCGGACGACCGCGGCCCACCACCGCAAGCTCCCGGCCTATGAACAAGAGCTCATTGGACTCGCCAAGGCCGTGCAACATTGGAGGCCGTACCTATGGGGTAGATCCTTCATCATTCGGACGGATCATTATAGTCTCAAGTATTTATTGGAACAACGACTCACGACCGTGCCACAACAACGGTGGGTTAGCAAGCTCCTTGGTTTTGACTTCCAGGTGGAACACAAGGCCGGTGCTCTCAACCGGGCCGCCGATGCTCTCTCCCGCCGCGACACACCGCCGACCGGCGCCCTCTTCGCTATTTCTTTTCCCACCGCTCAGCTTTTGCCCACTCTCCGCGCCGAAATCGCCGCTTCGGTGGAGTTATCCGAGCTTCTACGCCGGGCCGAACAAGGCATTACCGGGCCGCACTGGACAGCTGCTCACGGACTGCTCTATTACCGCAATCGTCTCTATGTGGATACCGCCTCGCCGCTTCGCACGACTATTCTAGCGGACGTCCATGCACGGAGTCATGAGGGCGTGCAACGTACCCTTAAACGCCTCCGCGCCGAATTCTTTTGGAAGGGGATGCGGCGCCATGTCCATGACTTCATTGCTGCGTGCGTGGTGTGTCAACAAAATAAGGCGGATCATCTCCTTCCGGCCGGTTTACTTCAGCCCCTACCCGTGCCGACTCAGATTTGGGCGGATCTCTCCATGGATTTCGTAGAGGGGCTGCCCTCGGTTCGTGGAAAATCAATATTGATGGTAGTGGTGGACCGTTTCTCCAAGGGGGCGCATTTCATCGCCATGACTAGACCACTTGTGGCGGAAACGGTGGCTCAAGTTTTTTTTCAAGAAGTCTTTCGACTCCACGGGATGCCGGAGACTCTAGTCTCGGATCGGGATAAGGTGTTCACTAGTACGTTTTGGAAGGAACTCTTCACACTTAGCGGCACCAAGCTCGCTTTCTCCTCCGCGTACCACCCCCAATCCGATGGCCAAACGGAGGTTGTCAACCGGACATTGGCTATGTATCTACGATGCATCACGGGTGATCGGCCCCGCGATTGGCCGCGTTGGCTTCCCTGGACGGAATATTGCTATAACACGGCGTATCATTCGGCCTTGCAGACCACCCCGTTTCGCCTTACATATGGCCGCGACCCTCCCCGGCTACTCTCTTATACCGGTGGTTCGGCCAACCTGGCCGCTGTGGACGCGCAACTCCAAGACCGCGACGAATTTCTTCTCATTGCCCGGAATCGGCTCCTCCAAGCTCAATTACGGATGGAAACGGCTTACAACCGGGGGCATCGTGAGCTCACTCTCGCGGTGGGAGATTGGGTGTGGTTGCGCCGCCGCCCTTATCGTCAAGTGACCGCGATCCGTACAACTTCCAACAAGCTTGGACCGAAATTTTTTGGGCCCTATCAAATTACCGCCCGCATTGGCGAGGTGGCCTACCGGCTTGCGCTTCCTCCGGAAGCCCGCATACATGACGTCTTCCACGTCTCGCAGCTGAAGTTGTTCGTGGGACCACCGCCGGCTACACCTTTGGTCGCCCTTCCACCCCAGCCTGTGGACACGCTGTCTTTGGACGAGGAGGATGATGTTACGGCACTTACCGAGCACGATGGACGTTGGGGCCAAACGTATCAGCGGCGCCCAACCGCAAGGGCGGAAGAACGTTCATGATTTTATCTTTTTCAGTTTTTCTTTTCTATGCGAACGTATTTTTGTTTCCCACATGTCTAAGCCCAAGTGGGGGGCCTTTTTTTCATGTTTTTAGAACCGGGCTTATTAACCGGGTGAAACTGATGGTTTGAGGTAGCCAAGCAATTAGAAGTTTATTTCCTCTCTCTCTCTATTTCCCTCTCTCTCTCTCTCTCTCTACCCTCTCGGATTCCCGCACGAAGCCCTAGCCGCACGACGAAGACCCAGCCGGCGTTCTGCTCGGCTCCCGTCCTCGCCGCTCCCCACTCCGGCAAGCCCTTCCTCCCCTATCTCCCTCTTCCGCGTGCGTCTCCCTCGCAACCCTCCGTTCGGCAACCATAGCACCCGATCGGAACTCATCCGCCTCTAGGGATCCTCGGGACGTTCCCTCCTTCGAAGGCCCGGTCACACGATCTCGGTCGGGAGATCGTATCACGCTGGTGGGCCAAACCGGATGGCTCACTACCTTTACAGGCCAGATTGAACCATCCTGCGGAAAGAGAATCCGCTAGATTGGAGTGCCATTCTTACGATATATATCCTGAAGGATATGACCAAATTCAGATGGGAGCACTACTCCCTACTCTCGAGATGCTTCCTCTCAAAATATTGAAATTCGGGTAAAAGAGCCAAATACTGGGCTTACATAATAATACACTTCATCAAACAATACTATTTTACTATTTTTCATAATATTGTGCACGTCTTATCATCACATCTCAAATTTATCATCATTGATTTTATCCAAAACCGATCGGATTGTCACATATCAGTCTGGTCTCAAAAGACCCCTCATATGACTGATGTAGTAATGCTAATATCGGTTAGATTACGATAATTCCACATGCGTAAATCGTAATATCCTTCAGTTTTATTAATATTTTTGCACGATAATTTTCAAAATATGTTCATGCTATCAATATTATGCATGCATTTTAAAACTCGGAGCCCCGTTATCGTGGACATCTTATCATTGCATCTCAAATTTATCATCATTTGGTTTTATCCAAAACCGATCGGATAGTCACAGATCAATCTGGTCTTAAAAGACCCCTTATATGACTGATGCAATAATATTAATATCGATCAGATTATGATAATTCCACATGCGTAATATCCTCCTGTTATATTAATATTTTTGCACGATAATTTTAAAAATATGTTCATACTTTTCATATTATGCATGCATTCTAAAACTCGGGGCCTCAATTGTGTTTGAACACGAGCGACTTGACTCTTTGTTACACCTAACAAATCATTGCAATAGTTTTGGCATTATTTAGGCATAATAAGTACTAGTAGAGGTTCCGCAAATTAAAATCTAGTGCAAGGCATAAATACTACATTATTTTCCATCTCTCTCGATTTCGGCTCTTGGAATTATGTCGGGCAGTATTTAGACACTTTTTAAGGATCCGAACTTCGACTTCAAAAAAAAGTACTTGGAAGCACTTCAACACCAACTAAGACTGAAATCTCCCACACCAACTAAGACTGAAATCTCCCTCCAGAACTTTTTCTGGAGCTTACTCAAAATTTTGCGACGTTCCAACAGTTAGTCTCTCCTCTCTACCTCACTCTTTCTTGATTTTAGAGAAATTAAAATGGATTTGAACATTCATCTGGGTCCATATTTATAATACTTTTTCAACACCATATTTATAATACTTTTTCAACACCATATTTATAATACTTTTTCAGAGAAATTAATAAGGATTTGAAAATTCAATTTGATCTCTAAAACTCCCGAAAAGTCAAAAAAACCAAAATGGCATTTACTTGGCTTCTCTGTGGGATACACATGGCGCTGGTGGCGCCATGTGTCAGCATTGGAGGCGCCTCGTGTCGGTGTCGTGGGCGTGGATGCTGTCATGTGTCGGTCATTCAACGACTGCCTTGCATGGCAGCATCACGTGACGCCACACAACCACATGCCTCGCGCTACGTGGCGCTGACAAGCAGTGTCGTAGGCCACCTCCGCCGCCGGTGGCAATATTTTTTCTTGATATCCCGATTCTAAATTTGGCCTCGGTTTCGCCACATTTTTAGTGGTTATTGCCGACTTTACACGTTTTTTTCATGAGTGCCGATTTCAACAAATAATATATCGATTCCATGTTTTTGACTTTCTGAGCTAACTGCGAATTCTGTTTCTTGAAATCAGTGCTCGTTCACATTGCAATTAGCATTTATCATGCAAAGTTTAAATTTAGGCAAACGATACGCCGATCCATTGGTTTTTGATGTTCTGAGCCTAACCGCGTACTTCGTTTCTCCAAATTATTATCGATTCAGTTGAAATTGCACTTTTTCATGCGAGCTCCGATTTTGACAAATGATATGATGATTCTTACATATTTTTATATTTTGAGCCTAACCGTGAACTCCGTTTCCTAAAATATGACTCCATTTGGTATTTTAATATTATCATCGTTATTATATATTACTAAGTGCGATTTAATATTTTAGAATATTTTAGTCTCCCCACCTTTAAAAAATTCACCCTCAAAATTTTTTACATCGAGAAGATATCGGGATATTTCTTCCTCATGTCTTCTTTGAGTTCCTAGGTAGCTTCTTCTACAGATCGTCATTTCCATGTGATCTTTAACATGGCTATTGTCTCGTTTCTGAGCTGTTTCTCTTTATGGTCTATGATTTGGTCATGTATAATCTCGTACTTGAGGTCTGGGTGTACTTACAACATTTCTATATCGAACTGGATGATATGAGATAAATCTTAAATATATTTTCTCAGCATTGATACATGGAATATATTGTATATTCCACTCATGACTGGAGGCAATGCAAGTTTGTATGCGTCTGGATCGATTTTCTCTAGTATTTCAAAGGGGCCAATATACCTCGGTTTAAGCTTGCCGCTACTTCCAAATCTTTAAATGTCAGGTTTTGGCTTCACCTCCAAGAATACATGTTCTCCAGCTTGAAACTCCACGTCATGGTATTTTCGGTCAAATATTTCTTGTCTATCTTGAGCAATCAAAAATCGGTCTTGTACCAATTGAATTGTTCAATTGGAATCTTTGATTCATTGTGGTCCCTGTATAACTTTTGCTCCAATTTTCAAACCATCACAAAGGAGTACGACATCTTTTTTCATACAAAGCTTCATGTTGTATCATCTGAATGCTTGAGTGATAACTATTATTATGGGTAAATCTAGTGTTTGTGTCTTTCTTTAAGTCTGCTTATTGGTTTGGGGATGTAAAAAATACTAAAATTGAGTTGTGCCCATAGCTTCTTAAAAACCTTCTAGAATCATGAAATAAATCTTGGATCCTGATCAGGCACGATTGAGATTGGGAGTCTGGGACTACATTTAATGTCACGATATGATCGATATTTTTTTGGGCTAATCTTGACATTGACTTGGCAACTCTTCTTGGAAAGAAGTGAGTTGATTTGGTTAGTTTATCGACTATTACCCAAATTGCATCAGTTCTTGAAGGTGTTCTAGGAAGACCCACTACCAAATCCATCGAGATATTTTCCCATTTCCAATTTGAAATCAACAACGGTTTAAGTTCTCCACCTGGATGATGGTGTTCAACCTTAACTTGTTGGTAGGTTAGACAATGTTGAACAAATTTTGCGACTTCTGTTTTCATACCCGACCACCAAAAGTTTATCTTCAAATAATGGCACATCTTTGTTTCTCCTAGGTGGATTGAGAGCCTTAATTGATGTGGCTTCTTCAATTATTGTTCTCGAATGTCATCAATGACGTTGATTCCATATCGATTACTGCATCGTAGGACGCCACGTTTATCAATGCAGAATCTAGTTAATTTTTCTACAAGGTACTCCATCATCTTCTTCCATTCGACATCTTGTTCTTCTTCTTGAATCTTTTGCAATCAATTGGGAGAGATGATTAGTTGTGCTAAAATAGAGGGACTGAATGATGTCCCTGAGCATAACTTCAATTTCTTCATGCCCGTTATTAAAGAATTCGTCATCAATTTAGCTTTTGATCTACGATTTAGTGCATCCTCCACGACATTCTCCTTGCCTAGATTATACATGATTTAGTAATCTTTGATGAGTTTAGCCACCTTCATTGTCTTATGTTTAGATCCTTTTGAGTTAAGAAATATTTCAAGCTTTTGTGATTACTAAACACTTGATATTTTGTTCCCAAAAGATAATGTCTTCAAATCTTTATGGAAAATACTACAACGATTAACTCCAAATCATGAATATGATAATACTTCTCTGCTCCTTTCAATTGCCTGGAAGCATTAGCAATGACTTCCCCTCACTGCATCAATTCACATCCTAGTCCTTAAAAGGATGCATCACTATAAATTTGAATATCTTCAAAACTATCAGGTAGTGATAAAATTGGGGCGGACACCAACAATGTCTTCAACTTCTAAAAACTTTCTTCACACTTGTCGCTCCATTCAAACTTCACTGCCTTCTGGGCTTGACGGGTCATCGGTATAGCGATCTTTGAAAAGTCCTTAATGAATTTCTGATAGTATCTTGCTAAGCTTAAGAAACTTTTAATCTTTGTAACAATAGTCAGGCGAGACTACTCAACAATTGCAAATGTTTTGGCAGGATCCACAGATATTCCTCTGACACTAATTATATGACGATTTTAAGCAA
The DNA here is from genome assembly GCA_039513925.1 of Platanthera zijinensis. NCBI lineage: Eukaryota > Viridiplantae > Streptophyta > Magnoliopsida > Asparagales > Orchidaceae > Platanthera > Platanthera zijinensis. Next base: position 25,303,151 of record CM077082.1, on the reverse strand, counting down.
GAACTGACACTTAGAGAATTTTGTAAACAATCGATGTTCCCTCGGTGTTTTGGAGGACTTGTAAATATTTTTTATGCTCTATCTCGCTCTTTGAATACACCAAGATATTGTCAATAAAGGCAATAACAAACCGATCAATAAATGCATGCATGACACAGTTCATCATGTCCATAAATACTGCTAGAGCGTTGGTGACTCCAAATGACAATATTAGAAATTTATAATGACCATATCTGGTGCAACACGTTGTTTTATGTTTATCATCATTCTTCACTCTTAATTAATGGTAATCAGATCGTAGGTCCATTTTTTAAAATGGTTGATGCACCTTACAATTGGTCAATTAAGTCATCAATCCTCGATAATGAGTACCGATACTTGATTGTTACTTTATCCAACCCTCTATAGTCGGTACACATCACAAACTTCCATCTTTCTTCTTTATGAACAAAATCAGAGCACCCCAAGAGGAAGTGCGCATACGGATGAATCTCTTATTCAATAAATCCTGTAACTGCTCCTTCAATTCTTGCAGTTCGAGTATCACCAGACGGTATGTGGCATTAGAGATAGGCTCTGCTCAGGATTAGGTCGATTGAAAAATCAATCTCCCTGCGTGGAGGACGCACAGGTAGATCATCTGGAAATACATTTGGGTAATTGCAAATGATGGATATATCTTTAACCTTCATATCTACTTCTCCAACTTCTGACATATTGGAAAGATATGCTATGCATCCATGTCTTAACAATTTGAAGGTGGGTTGTGTTGGCCGTCGAATAATGATTTCTTTCTTAGCATAGTCAATCATCGTTTGATGCTTTGATATCCAATCCATGCCCATGATAACATCACAGTTATTGAGAGGAAAGATGATTAGATTAACCCCGAACTTTTGCTCTCTAATCTTTATGTTCCTCGCTTACATATTCATTGACTTTGACCGTCTTGCCATTAGGAAGACTTTTCTGGATATGTTCTTCTAGCTTTTTAGTTAATGACATATGACTAACTATCGTATCAAAAACTTTTGAATGTGTTGCACCAGAGTAAAAAAGTACAATATCAGAAATGTTTTCATGCAAAATTGTACCTGCAAACATGTCGTTTGCTTCCCGTGTCGCCTCCATGCTCATCTCATAGATTCGAGACTGAGTATGGACCTGCTATTGTTAATTATATGTTGATCAGTAGTTACACGGGCATGTCGACAGTTACACGCTACAGATCCACGACAGTCAGACGCGACTTTTCAGCCATATGCGACTTTTTTACAACATGCTTAAATAACACGACCGTGCTTCGTGGGTGTGTCATCAGTTACACGGCCCGAAGACACCTAGATGTAGTTATCCATGATCAAATGTGACTTTTGAATGACACACCCGGATCACACGGTTGTGTGTTGAGGGTGTCAACCTAATTTTTGTGTGCAAAATATTATATAAATTCTTTGTTGTTCTTGGTTTTAAGAGACTTTTAAAAATCTGGAAATCTGCCCATTTTTTGTAACTGCCTTTGTTCTTTATAGTGAAAATTCGACAGCTTTTGCCCGTGGACGTAGCCCTTCATGGGATGAACCACGCAAATCTGTGTCTTCTGTGGTTGTTTATTTTTGGTTTGCTTTCTTTTTACTCAAATTTTTGCAATAGTTGTTGTGGCCTGTCATTTTCTTGTCCCTTGGTCTCCCTCTTCTTTGGACAATTTCCATTGTAATGCCCTTGATGATGACAGTAAAAATAGGTATTATTCTTTGCACAGACACCCCAGTGCTGTTTTTAACATCTAGGGAATGCTGGCATAAACTGATTTGAATTACTCTGACCCTTTTGTCGATCTTGACGGCCAGAGTTTTGAGACTTTTGTTTATCTCCTGGATGATATGGTTGTAACGCTCTTTGAATCTCCTCGGCTCGTTGAGCTGCCTCAACCGCTGTCTTATAATCAGAATACTCCAAAGGAGCTAAGAAAATCTAGATGAATTCTCGCAAATCATGTCGTAACATGAATGTTTGTTGACCTTTAAAATCAACAATGTCGGGGACATTCTCAAGCATAGAGGAAAATTGACCGCATATGATGTTACAGAAAGATTGCCTTGACTCAATTGTGGAAGCTGCTGCTTCATCTTTTGGTGCGTTGACATCATCCAAAATCACTTGTGGTACCCTGCTACAAACTCACACCATGCATTATCAATTGCTTTCCTTCCTTGTAGGTGGACACGTTTATGATTAATCCACTAGGATTCCACATCTTTCTGCAGAATAAACTAGAGAGTTATTGTTACGAAACTACTAGAGAGAAGAGAGATCTAGAGAAGAAGGAGAAGAAGACGGCTAGGGTTAGAAAGGAGGGAAGAAATACCTTGTAAATATCTTGCATAACCCATCCAAGAGGGGTTCCGGGTTATATATACCCGGAACCAAGGAGGGGCCGGCCTAAAGGGCTGGCCGGCCCCAATAGGGGCTGAACCAAGCCGGTTCAGCCCCAAATCAACGGTCTTCAGAGAGTGGGGGCTGAACCGGATGGTTCAGCCCCGTTGTTATCACCTTCCTGTCGTCCCCGACGCTTGTATTGTCTTCCAAACAGCCGCGACTCGGCCCCGAGCGTAACATTCTCTTCCCCATCAACAACCAGCTTGTCCCCAAGGTGGTGGTCGGGATAAAGCTCCTTGAAATCCAGCAGATCAACCCAAGAATTGTGTGCCTCGGATAAGTTCTTCCACTTGACCAACAACTCTGGTCGGTACTCCGCACCCCGTCGTTTCCATTTGAGCAACAACATGTCCTCCGGAATGGGGCGAAGCTCGCCCGCACCGGTGACCTCAGGTAAAAGAGCACTTGGTTGCACATTGGCACCCACCTTTCGTTTGAGCAAGGACACATGAAACGTCGGGTGGATGCGAGAACCCGCAGGAAGATCTAGCTTGTAAGCGACCGGCCCCACCCTGCTGAGTACCCGAAAGGGGCCGTAATAGCGAGAAGATAACTTTTGGCTGAATCGACGAGCGACAGACAATTGACGGTACGGTTGGAGCTTGAGAAAAACTTCATCACCAACTGCAAATTCCCTCTCCTTGCGATGCTTGTCAGCGTGGAGCTTCATACATTCCTGGGCCAGGCGGAGGTTGTCGCGCAGTGTGACCAGCATGCGGTCCCTATCGCGCAAAGCACGATCAACGGCGGGCAAAGCCGTGCTCCCCGACTCATAGCTGCTCAAGTTCGGCGGAGGACGGCCGTAGACAACCTCAAAGGGGGTCATTTTGCTGGCAGAATGATAAGACGTGTTGTAACAGTACTTCGCCCAGTGCAACCAATCCGGCCAAGTGCGAGGCTTGTCCATCACAAAGCAACGCAAGTATGTCTCGAGGCCCCGGTTTAAAACCTCTGTTTGCCCATCGGTCTGGGGGTGATGTGACGTACTGAAACGTAAACACGTCCCTTGCAGACGAAACAGTTCCTGCCAAAATTTACTCAGAAAAGTAGGGTCCCGATCAGAAATGACAGCACGAGGAAGACCGTGCAAGCGAATAATCTCCCGAGCAAAAAGTGCAGCTACAGACTCGCCGGTATAAGGGTGATGCAAAGCCATGAAATGCCCATACTTGGAGAGTTTGTCCACCACCACCAGAATCACTGATTTGCCCTGGGACTTGGGAAACCCGTCAATAAAATCCATGGAAACGGTGTCCCAAATCTGCTGCGGAATGTCTAAGGGAACAAGCAATCCAGCCAGAGAGGTCGTCTCGTACTTCTGTCGTTGGCAGATCTCACACTGTCGTACAAATTGCTGTATGTCTCGCCGCATCCCGGTCCAAAAGACATTGGCTCGGGCTCTCTGAAGGGTACGAAGCACACCCGCATGGCCGCCAACAGGTGAAGAATGGAACTCATGCATCATAACAGTCTTCCACGATGAAGTTGGAGGAATAACCACCTTGCCATGGTGGTAAAGGCGACCATTTTGAAGATGGTAGCAGGCTTCCACGACCTCGCCCCGCTGCAAGGCCTTCACTAGAGCACGGAGCGTGGGAGTACACATCACCTACTCCTGTATCTCTTCCAGAGAGTCAACAAGTGGCCCGGTGATGTGGGCCACAGTAGATTCAGGGATGCGCGAGAGAGCGTCCGCAACCACATTCCCCTTGCCCTGTCGATAGGTAATCTCATAATCATAACCCAAGAGCTTAGTGACCAATTTCTGTTGAAGAGGCGAAGACACCCGCTGGTCTAGGAAATGCTTTAAACTCTGGTGATCAGTGCGAATCTTAAAGTTTCGGCCCAGTAGGTATGGCCGCCACATTGCCACGGCATGGATAACAACCAACATTTCCTTCTCATACGTAGACAGCCCCAGGGTCCGTGGGGCAAGAGCCTTGCTGTAGAAAGCCAACGGTCGCCCTTCCTGTATCAAAACCACCCCGATGCCCACACCGGAGGCGTCTGTCTCTAGCACAAACTCCTTCGAGAAATCAGACAAAGCGAGAACTGGTGTGGTGGCCATTGCCCGCTTGAGTGCCTGAAATGCCTCCTCAGACTCTCCCGCCCAAGAGAAAGCATCCTTCTGCAACAACTGAGTCAATGGCCGAGCTATCTTCCCATAGTCTTTCACAAACCGCCGGTAATACCCCGTCAACCCGAGGAATCCGCGAAGCGCCCGCACCGTAAGTGGTCGTGGCCAGGATATCATACTCTGAATCTTCTGGGGGTCGGCTCTGACGCCGTGACCGGAAACCAAATGTCCCAAATATTCCACCTCATGCTGACCAAATGAGCACTTGGAACGCTTGACGTAGAGTTTGTGCCGACGGAGAATGCTAAGGACTCGCTCAACATGGCCCACGTGGTCCTCCCAACTGGCGCTGTAGATAAGAATATCGTCAAAGAAAATCAGCACAAATTTACGGAGAAGTGCTCGGAAGATCTCATTCATGTTGGCCTGAAAGGTAGATTGGCCCCCGGTCAACCCATTGGCCATGAAGAGAAACACGTAGTGGCCATCATGTGTCCGAAAAGCGGTCTTGTGGATATCCTCCTCCCTCATCAAAATATGATAATAGCCGGAACGCAGGTCCAGCTTAGTGAAAACGAACGCCCCATGCAACTCATCCAGCAACTCATCCACTACCGGAATTGGAAAATTATCCTTCACCGTGGCGCCATTCAGAGCTCGGTAGTCAACACAGAACCGCCACGAACCATCTTTCTTTTTCACTAGAATGATCGGCGCTGAAAAGGAACTAGTACTGAGACGAATAATTCCCGCCTCCAACATCTCCCGGACACTACGCTCGATCTCTGCCTTCTGAACATGTGGATAACGATAAGGTCGAACATTGATTTGCTCTGTCCCCGCCTTAAGCTGAATCTGATGATCCCGAAACCTCGAGGGAGGTAGTGTGCGGGGTTCCTGAAAAACGTCAGCCTATTGCTCCAGAAGAGTTCGTAACTGTACCGGTACCTCCGACTCACCGTAGTTGATGCCTGAACCTCCATAAGGATTGCCATCATACTGCCTTCCTCCCCTAACCGCTGCATGCTACGCAGAGAGATTTCCTTGATAGGCGACGATTTGAGACCCCGTAAGCAGAACTGCGTCTCACCCTGGTGAAACTCCATAGTCATGTGTTCCTAATCAAACGTTACCCGACGCAACTGTCGTAGCCACTGCACCCCCAAGACCATGTCTGAGCCTCGGATAGGCAACAGATATATATCGGTGCAACCCGTATATCCTTGCATCCGAAGTGCCACACCCTTGAGTACCCCTTCACACTGTAACTTGCTGCCATCCGCCACCATAACCTGGAAGGCCGACCCCGTATCCACCTTGTTTCCCACGCGCCGTGCCACAACCGGATGAATGAAGTTGTGGGTGCTCCCACTATCCACCAAAATGGTGACCTTCGCCTGATTCAGCCAACCCGTTAGCCGCATGGTGAGCGGGGGACTGCACCCCTCCAAAGCATGTAGAGACACCCCAAGTTCGCTCAAATCCAACCCCCCGTCCGACTCCTCCTCATGCACCACTTCCTCTTCCTCCTGCAACATGAAAACTTGTATTTTCTGACACTTGTGGCCCGGTGTAAACTTCTCATCACAATTGAAACACAGACCCTTCTCCTTCCTGGCTGCAAGCTCGCTCCATGATAATTGTGTCACTGTCGGCCCTCTACCGGCTGCTGGCTGCTGTCGTGCTGAGGCCGCAGGTGGCTTACCCGTGGCTCTAGCCTTCTGCCTGTTGACGCGCTCTTCCTGAATACGAGCCAATGTGATGGCGTGATTTAAGGACCGGGGCATGTGCGCCTGTACCTCGTCCCGAATGTGCTCCTTGAGTCCCGAAACAAAGCAACTCAAGAGCGTCCTCTCTTCCCAATGAACCCGGTTTGCAAGTTTCTCAAATTCAGTGCGATACTCCATCACAGAGCCTTTCTGTCTCAGCTTCTGCAAAAGAGCCTCGAAATCCTCATACTCCAGCGGCCCAAACCGGGCCGTAAATCCCTCCACAAATTCTCCCCACAGAACGTGCTCCCGCCCGCGCAGGAACCACTGCGTCCACTGAAACGCATCAACCTCCAGATGGAAAGAAGCCAATTGTACCCACTGGCCTTCGGGTACATCCTGGTAACGGAAAAACAATTCTGCCTTTTGGACCCATTCCAGAGCATCCCCGCCGTTGTATTTTGGAAAATTCATGCGGGTCAATTTTGGAGCCAAGTGGGGCCGCTGTGCACCTTGCCCCGACCACCCTTGGCCATATCTGTAGCCCTCTCGCCTTCCTTGTTCAACTGGTTCCGGAAAAGCATTCCCTTGATGTTGTCGTGCTCCCCACAGTGGAGGTGATGGCTGGCCGGCCCAAGGATTGACGGGGCAAAGCCTCCCGGTGGTCCACCCGCCCGTGGGAATGGAAGAATCCCTCCCGGGACGCCTGGGGCGTGCCCCGTCGCTGCAGCCGGCCGCTGGAAGCCCGGCGGTTCTTCCCTGATCCGCCGCCAGGGGTTGCGGCCCGCGCCTGGGTCGCCGTTACCCGCAGGCGGTGCGGGAGTCCCCGTTGACCCCGCTCCCCTCCGCGGCTGCCGCCAGCGGTCGCCGGTTGCGCCTGGCCAAGCCGCGCCGCCATCCATGCCGCCGACCGGGCCGAATCCCGCCTCCCGCGTATCGGGCGGAAGAGAGTGATGCGATTCCGCCGCATCCGAACCCGATCCGCCGTTCTCCTCACCGATCGGGCCTTTCCCCTTCAACAGTGCCTTGATTTCCTCCATTCGGGCGTCGATCCGCTCCTCCAACCGCTGCGTTGATGTTTTCATGTTCTTTTCCATTGCGGTCACCGAATCTGTCAACCCTACGAAGTTTTCTTCTAGGGCTTCCAATCGGCTAGCCTCCTCTTGCGTACGCGTGTTCACCATGGTGGAAGGAAGTTTCTCTGATACCAAATGTTACGAAACTACTAGAGAGAAGAGAGATCTAGAGAAGAAGGAGAAGAAGACGGCTAGGGTTAGAAAGGAGGGAAGAAATATCTTGTAAATATCTTGCATAACCCATCCAAGAGGGGTTCCGGGTTATATATACCCGGAACCAAGGAGGGGCCGGCCTAAAGGGCTGGCCGGCCCCAATAGGGGCTGAACCAAGCCAGTTCAGCCCCAAATCAGCGGTCTTCAGAGAGTGGGGGCTGAACCGGATGGTTCAGCCCCGTTGTTATCACCTTCCTGTCGTCCCCGACGCTTGTATTGTCTTCCAAACAGCCGCGACTCGGCCCCGAGCGTAACAGTTACTCTCTTCTCCTCTAGGCACTTAATACCCTCAAAGATTTGCTCCACTTGATGTAGTCTCTCTACCGCAACAAGTGGATTTGTCGATCCTGCAAATCTTGGTGGACTTGTCCGCATAAAAACGTCAAATCAATTTTCAGAACAGTTTGTGTCAGCTCCCGATCGAGGAAGCGTGGTTGATTCCCTTTGTAAGATTTTCGCCATAACTGTTACGAGTTGTGTAACAACATCCACTTTGTTGGTAGTAGGGTGTGCGGGTATCACCTGGGACTGACTACCATGACCACTACCTCCATTGATATGCTCGTGGTCATATGATTGCGAATTTTTTGTTGGCCATTTCCTTTTATATGTGCACTACCACTGACCTTAAACAAACTAAGTGCATGGGAAACGTCAAAACCACTCTGTTTTTCAATTACATAATGAAATTGCAATTTAAAGTCTAAGTAGCATATTGACAAGGTAAGTGTAAGGTCAGTGATCGCACTATGTATTGTTATACATCACATTTCTTTTGGGGATACTGGCTCACCCCGAACTACTTTTCTAGACACAAATTAGAGAAATTAAATGTCAATCTTGCAAGCATAATGCTTTATTCTTCTTGTCTTTGTCCGGCTCCTACTTGTGTTTACCCAACTCAAGTTGACTAACCTTTATTCTAGGGGTCTAACCCTATTATTTTAGTGTTTCTGCTCTTTAGTGTGTAACCTATCTTTGATACCATTCTGTCGCACCATGATCCGATAAGCTTGAGTTAACGAGCCGGGAACAGTAAATGTGATTCTGGATCTCTTACAATTATACATGTCAAAGCAAAAAACCGAACATATTTTATTGATATTTCATTATTTCACAAATACATGGTCATGCATTACATTTTTCTTACATTCGACATAAATAATACATGTTAATCTCCCTCACTCTTCTCTGACGCCCATTTTGTTCGTCGGTACATAAAAACATCTAGTATGTTGGTGGGCATCTTCGCCCACCCTAAAAGAATTGTACAATAATAGAACAGTGACGAAGATTAGTATATATTATGTATGTGAAATGTTAGAGAAATGTAATACATGACTATGTACTTGTGAAATAGTGAAGTATCAATAAAATATATTTGATTTCTTTCTTTTGATCTGTGTAATTGTAAAAAATCTTGAATCACATTTACTGTTTTTGTCTCGTTAACTCGAGCTTACTGGTCCAGGGTGTGACATGACCGGTGATGGATAAGAGCAAGAGTAGGAGATCCACAAAGTGAGCTTAATCTGCGTATTAGACAGTGTAGATAGGATGTTATACATATATTTTTGGTTTGATTATTGTTAGACTATGTATTAAAACTTATGTGGCACCGCCGCTATTATGTAGTTAATTATCGTGCGATTTTGTTATATCATTCTTCCGCTGATTGATGTGATTGAATATAATATGTTTGCCTTATAAGATGAAGGTTTTGGGGAGCGGGCCATGGATATGAGAGTGGGTGGGTCCCTCTCCCTCGAAGTGGCTCTTTCATCTGGACGTTCACCTTGGGCATAAGTACTCAGAGGTGTAGGGGGGACCTTACAGGGAGGGCCGTCGAGTTGTGTAAAATATTGGGTTACGATTGAAGTTGAGATAAGGGGTGCCAGAGAATGGGATGAATGCTTGTTGGTGGAAGGGGGACTCGTGAAGGAGATGGTGTCGACGAGTGGTTGGGAATGGTTGGCGGTGGATTTGGGGCTGAGAGGAGGCAACTGGAGGGACGGGGAAGAAGATTCCTGCAACTGATTGGGGAGGTTGGAGGTCTCCAATGACTAGGAAGGAAACTGACCTGTGGAAGTGATTAGAGGAAGCTGAAGAGAGCTCATCAATGGAGGGAAAGACTGCTGGTGAGCATTCAATTGAGGCGTGGAACTAGGATGGTGGTGGGAAGCGTCTTCGACACCTTGTTTAGGCTTTGGTACTCGCATCAACCGAGCGATTTCCGGTCTAAAGAAAAAATATCGATACCTATTTCCTGGTACACATTGAGTATACGTAAATGTGGGTATTTAACCTAATTCCCAAACTGCCACTAAATATAATAAAAAAAACATTAAAACATGAAAAGTCACGATGAACGCAATGATGGGCTCTGATCGTCTAGATGTTAATCCTATAACCAAAGACCACTAAAATAAACCCTAACGGACAGTTGATCCCCGTGCTGTGTTTGATGCAGTTGATCCCTATCAGTCAAGGTCGGGGAAATACAAAGCACACCATTTCTCTCACATAATCATTATGTGAGGTCGCAGTTCTTTGTTATTTACCAAGGCGATGTGCACAAGTACATATTCTTTGTATACTGCGTCGTGCCCGTCCCAAAAGATACCAGATTTGCTTTAAATTAGCGCACCACTACTATGTTACTGGTGCATCATCTCTCCATGTGAATTTAAACATTCCTTGCACACATTTCTTTTTGTTGAGTCTGCTGTTATGGACTCATGAAAATGTTGGTTATCTTTATATTTTTCAGACTATATTGTATTTCATGAACGATGTTGACACATGCTCTGTACATAGGCTCCCACAACTGTTGGCTCTGAAAGTAGGGTTAACATGCAACCTTATTTTTGCAGTGAACTGTTTTCGCTACTCATGCTCGTATAGTCTGTCTGATGAAAGCAACTAATAAATTATTCCAGACCACCCCTCTCATTGAATTCTCTTCATCGTCAAAATTAATATTTTTTCTACTATTTAAAAGTGTGCCTTACTTCAGCTCTTTATACTGTTTATTTGTTTCATTCTAATTGTAGAAAATTGGATCAAACCTTGTATATCCTTCTTTAATACAAAAATACAAGTATGAGTACAAATATATAGGAGAGAGGAGAGGAAGACTCAACTATACAAACAATGTGGGACTAAACACTAATCCCCCATGGGCCATATTAATGGGCCAATACATCATTTTTCCTAGTATTCTCTAACACTCTCCCGCAAGCTGGAGCGTACAAGTCACAGACACCAAGCTTGGATAAGAACTGATGGTACATTTGTCGTGGTAATGCCTTGGTGAGAATGTCGACAACTTGTCTTGACGTAGGAACATGCTCTAGCTCTAACTTCTTTAATTGAACTTTTTCACGAACGAAATGACAGTCAACTTCAATGTGCTTGATCTGCTCATGAAACACAGGATTCTGCGCAATGTGAATTGCAGCCTGACTATCGCAAAATAAGGTTGCTGGTGAGGATAAAGTGACCCCCAAATCACCAAGTAGACCCTCAAGCCAGGTGAGTTCAGATACAACGGCTACCATTGCACGATACTCAGCTTCAGCAGAAGAGAGAGCAACCACAAACTGCTTCTTGCTACGCCAAGTGATAAGCTTTTCCCCAAAGTAGGTACAAAAACCTGTAGTGGAACATCGATCATCCAGGGAGCCCCCATAGTCCGCATCTGAGTATGCAACAATAGATAGAGAAGAGGATGACTTATATACCAATCCTTGTTTAGGAGCTGTTTTCAAATATCTGAGGATGCGTTTTACTGCCTGGAGATGAGAAGCCCGAGGAGCATGCATAAATTGGCTGACCACCCCAACAACAAACTAGATATCAGGTCTTGTAACTGTTAGGTATATCAGTTTTCCCACAAGACGCCGATAATACTCAGGGTTCGTAAGCAGAGAGAGTCAGACCCATGAACACATAACTTATGGTTGACATTCATCGGAGTTTCCACAGGTTTATACCCAAAGTAGCCAACATCGTGGAGAAGATCAAGACAATACTTCTGTTGTGACAGACAAGACCATCAGACCGTCTTGCAACCTCAAGTCCAAGAAAATACCTGAGAGCCCCCAGATCTTTTGTTTGAAAGACGGAGTTCAAGTGTTGCTTGATTTGCAGTATCCTTACGACGTCATCACCAGTAATTAAGATATCATCTACATAAACTAGGAGTATAACGGTCCTGGTTGTTTGCTGACGAGTGAAGAGAGAGAAGTTAGCCGAGTTGCGCTTGAATCTAACGTCGCGAACGACCTTACTAAATTTTTCAAACTAAGCCCTGGGAGATTGTTTGAGACCATAAATAGATTTTCGAAGATGACACACGCGAGACTCCGCCGTGGTCTCAAACCCGGGTGGTTGATGCATGTAGACCATTTCTTGAAGACCTCCATTCAAAAAAGCATTTTAATGTCCAGCTGATGAAGAGGCTAGTGAAGATGCACAACCAAGGAGATTAATACCCTAACAGAGTTCAACTTTGCAACTGGAGAGAAGGTTTTATCATAATCAAATCTCTGTTGTTGAGTAAATCCCCGAGCCACAAGACGGGCCTTTAACCGGTCGACTGTCCCATATGGAGCATGTTTTATAGCAAACACCCACTTGTAACTGACACACGAACTGCCGGGAGGAAGAGGAACCAGATCCCAAGTCTGGTTAGACCAAAGAGCAGTCATTTCCTCTTCCATGGCTGCGTGCCACTCTGGATGGAGAAGATCCTTCTGCACTGAGTTAGGAATAGAAATGGAGGAGAGGGAGAGTGCAAACTTGCGGAGAGGTGGAGAAAGGCGATGCAAAGAAACATAATTAGCCATGGGGTGAGTGGTAGATGTTGTTGATGATGCTGGATCGTCAGTCCGCGGGACAACATCAGTGAAGGACGGCTGTTGCAGAGCTCCAGAGACCGGGGTACGACGAGTGTAGACACGAATAAGAGGTGGTTTGGGTGGTAGAGGTGGAACAGGTGCCAAAAGAGGAGTGGGAAGAAGAGGTGGTAGAGAAGATGTGATGAGAACAGTCGGTCGAGGAATGGAAGAGGAGGGAGGGGGAACAGTGACAGTTGATGAGTTGTAGAATGGTTGAGATCCTCCCGAAAGGTGACATCGGCAGTGATAATAACTGTCAGTTGTCGGGAATAACACACATAGCCTTTCTGAGTCCGAGAGTACCCGAGAAACATACATTTCCTGGCCCGAGGAGCAAACTTTTCCGTGGTCGGACCAAGATTGTGAACATAGCATGTACAACCGAAGACACGAGGCGTGAGAGGAAACGGGGATTAGGACGGAAAGAGAAGACTAAATGGAGTGGTGTAGTCGAGCACAGAAGAGGGCATATGATTGATGAGGTGACATGCCGCAGAAGCAGCAAAGTTCCAAAAACGAGTAGGAACCTGCATTTGAAGCATGAGGGACCGAGTAACATCAAGAAGATGACGATTCTTTCGCTCGGCCACACCATTCTGTTGAGTCGTATAGACACAGGAAGTTTGATGTATAATACCGAATTCGGTGCACAAGTTCGCAAATTTCCGACTAGTGTATTCCCTTAGATTATCCGTGCGAATAATCTTTAGAGGAGAAGGGAACTGTGTACGTATTTCTCTAAGGAAGGCGCGAAATGTAGTGGTGAGTTCAGCACGATCCCGAAGTAAGTATAACCATTTTAAGCGAGAATAATCATCAATAAAAATGACAAAATAAAGATAGCCAAATATGCTAGAGGTTTTATACGGTCCCCAAATATCAGAATGAACTAATGAAAATGGAGTATCACTCCGAGTACAAGTAGGAGAAAAAGAAACACGATGTTGTTTGTCAAAGATACAAGATTCACAAGAAACTCATGCAGAGAGACATCTAGAAGAGCCTTCTTGAGAATCTGGAGGGGAGCATGCCCAAGACGACGATGCCAATCGGTAGTAGAGACAACGAAGAGAGCAGAGGAGGAACATCGAGGAGGTAGAGCTCATTTGACAGACGACCCTTACCAATGATATTCTGCGTTTGCCGATCTTGCACAACAAAGGTAGAAGGTGAGAAAGTAACACAACAATTAAGGTCTTGTGTGAGGCGGCTAATGGAGAGCAAGTTAAATGGGGAACTGAGAACATGAAGAGCAGAAGTCAGAGAGAGTGGGTGTGAGGGGTATATCAACAGCACCAGAGACGGGGGTGGTATCACAATTGACCACAGTAATGAACTTGGGGTGAGCGGTCGACGAATATTACGGAGGGCGTTGCGAAGTAATATGATGTGTGGCGCCCGAATCCATAATCCAGTGAGACATCTGTGAGAGACAAGATATACCTTCATTGGAAATAGATGCGACGGATTCAGACGAGCGAGAGATCACTCCTTGCAGTTGTTGGAGCTGAGTGCGTAGAGCATCAATGTATGCCCGAGCAACGACAACGAAGTCCGTGGCAGGAGCATCAGGAGGATCAGCCATAACAGGAGCAACAAGCTGTGGATGGAGGCCATGTTTGCGGTAGCAGGCGGCCTCAAGATGGCCATCCCGTCCGCAATATGTGCACTTAAACTGAGATTTTCCAGACCAGCCACGTCCCCGAGACGTGTTGCGTCCCCCACCGGCTGAGGTCTCTCGAGTAAGCGGGGAAGGTGTAGAGTGCTGCAGAAGAGCTGGAGAGAGAGTAACAGAAGCATCCTAGGGCGGTGTGACCTTCAGAAGCATTGAACACACATCAGAGAAAGATGGTGTGGTAGTAGATGAAAGAATCTGGTCCCGAACACTGTGCAGGTGAGAGGGAACCCGAGACATCGTCATCGCAATACCGACAGTTTCTTTCTGGGCCCTTTGAGTAGTCAGATCTGTGGTGGGAGGCTGATGCTGGATCCAGGCCTTGACCAGGGTCTTGGCTTTAACAATAATGGAGATCATATCACCAGGAGCCCCGAGATCAAGGTTTTGAAGATCCGCGATAATGTCAAATAAGTGTTGCAAACTATTCTGCCCAGAATAAAAGGAATGGAGCTCCTCCCACATGGCCTTTGCCGTGTCATGATACATAGCCATTCGATAGGGCTCGGTGTCCATGGAGTTGAGTAGCCAAGATTGAACCCGACCGTCATCTCGAAGCTACTCATCGGTGGGGGTGGACAGAGTGACCCGAGTGAGGTGATGAAGAAGGCCTTTCGTCTGCAGGACGCGTCGAACCGAGTGTACCCATTCCACGAAATTTCGCTTCCTACTGAGAGAGATAGTAGTAATACAGAGTTCATCACGAAGCTCGGGGATTGGAGCGGCAACAAGATCAGGCAGAACAAAGGAGGTATGAGAATTTTCGGATGCCATGAGGAACGGAGGCTAGAAGAAGCCCACAATGGTTTGAGGTGCGGCGGCTAGAATCCTAGGCTGGCAGCGACCAGAAGGAGAGGAGGCCAGCGAACGGGTACTTAGACCGTGCGGTTAGAAGCAGACCGCCACCAGAACAATAGAGGAAACGAGAAGCCGCAGGAAGTCCGCGCGAACAACCAAGTCGAGCAGAGAAGCACGTAGCAGCAGACAGACAGTAAAGGAAGAGCGGCAAGGCAGTCCTGTCGACAAGAAGACCCCACACAAGAAGCCTGTGCGACACGGAGATCGCGCGACAAGAAACTAGGCCGCAGCGGGAAGGACTTCTTGCGACAAGAGCGGTAAGACTCCTTGTGACAAGAATTCGGTGTGACAAGGAGACTGTACGGCAAGAAGCGAGGTCGCAGCGAAAAGAGGGCGGCACGACAAGAAGAGAGAGAGAGAAGACTGAGAAGTTGTCGTACGACAAGAAGTCAGCACGACAAGAATAGAGAGAAGGCTGCAGCGGATAAAAACAGGTCGCAGCGGATAGAAACAGGTCGCAGCGGGCAGGAGAATAGAGAGAGTCCTCCGCGAATAGGGCACGAGTCCAGACAGTTAGATTCTAACCGCTGGGAAAAGAAGCAACCCGTGATAAGCAGGGAAAAACTCTCGGGAAGAATGAAAGCTGCAGTGGGTAGAAAGCAGTCCGTAGCGGTTAAAACCTAATCGCACAGAAGTGGGGTCCACTTGTCAGAGAGAGGAGGGCTATAAAAGGAGCGTAGAGGAGAAAGAAAAGGTGGATCCACGGGAGAGAAGAATGGGGCGGTTAGAAAGGAGGAAACCGCAGAAGCAAGGCGGCAAGTAGAAGCACTAGCCGAGCGGTTAGAAAACGGAGAAGCCGCAAGGGTGCGGTCAGACCGATACACAAGCCGCCTTGTTAACCGGAAGACTGGGCGGTTAGAAAAAACCAGGCTGGATCACTGCCGCTGATACCATGTAGAAAAGTGGATCAAACCTTATATATCCTTCTTGAATACAAAAATATAAGTATGAGTACAAATATATAGGAGAGAGAAGAGGAAGACTCAGCTATACAAACAATATGGTACTAAACACTAATCCCCCATGGGCCATATTAATGGGCAAATACATCATTTTTCCTAGTATTCTCTAACACTAATGATAAATTTGTTACCAATAAAAAAATTTGATTCCACTTGAACTTGATAACAAGATACAAATCACGAGAGATATTGTACCTAAGCCCAACTCCAAGAGGTTTTTTTAATAGAAAGTAATGAGGGAAATACTTGCTCGATGTTATTCATCTATACTCACACACAATATATAGGAAATATAATGACGCTTACAACTTGACTCACGATGTGAGACTAAACCCACTCATGCAAATACTAATAATAATGATAATAAATACCCGACTTGTAAATAGTAATAGAAATAATAATAATATTTCTCAACTCTCCCCCTTAAGTCTGACAAAAGATGTCGGTCATTCCAAGTCTTTCGATATCATCAACGAACGCATCACTTCTCAAGCTTTTAGCGAGCACATCTGCCAGTTGATCTTTACAGTGGACGAATGATGTGATCACAAATTTTTTATCCAAGTGATCTTTGATAAAATGTCGGTCCACCTCAACGTGCTTTATCCTGTCATGTTGAACTGGATTGTGAGCTATACTAATGCTGCCTTGTTGCCGCAATATAATGAAAAGGGGGGCGTCACAGGGAATCCCAAGTCGTGTTGAACGGTATGCGGCCATAGGCCCGCACACAAGCTTTGTGACATAACACGGTATTCTGCCTCAGCGGTCGATCTGGCCACCACATTCTGCTTCTTACTGCGCCATGTCACCAGGTTTCCTCCAACAAAGGAACAATAACCTGTTGTAGATTTTCGATCATCGCGACATACAACCCAATCATCATCACTGAAAACTTCAATTCTCAAGTGGTTGTTCTTGGAGAATAGAAGACCACAACCTTGAGCTTTCTTCAAATACTGTAGCACGCGGATGCCGCCTTTTGATGTCTAATCCTGGGAGCATGCATGTATTCATTCAGGATGCCAACTGCACAAGTAATATCGGGATGAGTATAAGATAAATATATTAGCTTCCTAATTAATCTCTGGTAGCGTGAGACATCTGCCTGATCACTGTCACCATCTTCACTAATTCCATGATTTTCTTCCACTGGAGTGTTCGCAAGAAAACAACCAAGTATCTTGGTATCCTGCAACAGATCCAGAATGTACTTCCGTTGAGAAATGAAGATATCCCGATCTGATCTAGTCACCTTAATACCCAGAAAGTATTGTAATCTTCCTAAGTCTTTCACCTCGAACTCAGTCGATAAGAGAGTCTTGAAATTCACAATCTCTTCCACATCATTACTAGTGATTACGATGTCATCCGGATAGACAATAAGAATCACAATACTCTGATCACGTCTCTGAATAAACATAATGTGATCAGCCTGCGCCTGTTTGTACCCAAATTTGAGCATAGCCGTGAGGAATCTGCCAAACCATACTTTAGGAGACTATTTCAAGCCATATAAGAACCTCCTTAGACGGCAGATAAGTCCTTCATCTCCCTTTTTCACAAACCCAGGAGGGAATTTCATGTATACCTCTTCATCCAATTCACCATGGAGAAAAGTATTCTTAATATCCAGTTGGTGAAGATCCCAGTCCATGCAAGCCGCGCATGACAACAATACCCGAATAGAGTCCATCTTAGCCACATGAGCGAAAGTCTTTTGGTAATCAACTCCCTGAGTCTGGGTGTACCCCTGAGCGACCAGCCATGCCTTATACCGTTTGACCTTCCCTTCTTAGTTCTGTTTGACTGAAAATACCCATCCCGAGTCAATAACTTTCTTGCCAGGAGGAAGGGAAACAATATCCCAAGTATGGTTCTTGTCCAAGGCAAACATCTCCTCTTTCATAGCCTAAGTCCAGGTCAGGATACCCAAAGCTTCTTGTCATGTCTTAGGAATAACAACCGAAGAAAGAGAGGAGACAAATGTCTAATGGGGTGGGGTAAAATGATGGTAAGCCACATGATTAGAAATGGAGTGTTTATTACATGCAGCCTTACCTTTCAGCAATGCAAGCGGAATATGCAGATTCACATCATCAGAATCTGAGGCAGATGCGAACACTGGTAGAGGAGGAACCTTAGTAGCCTGTATACCTGAGGGATGTCAGTGGTACACATGAGGAAAAGGGGAGATCAGAGTATCGGGCTTAGGGACATGGATAGGTGGACCCGGTTCCTAGGGAGGAGGAAGTTGCGGTGGCAGAGGAGGAAGAGGAATATCCTTATTACCACTACTCTCCCCCTGACGAAGAGAGTGAGTCGAAGGTGAAAAGTAGGATTCCACTTCCCGAAAAGTAACATCCATGGTGCAGAACATACGCCTGGAAGGGGGGGGGGTAACATCAATACCATTTCGTTGTAGAAGAGTAGCCAATGGACACACACTGATGAGCCCGCATGTCCAGTTTGTCTCGGTGAGGCAAATGGATATGCACAAAACAAACACATCCAAAGACACGAGGTGGCAGATGAGAAGTATAAACCACAGTCATGGTAGACAACCGAGCTAGGGGAGTGGCATAGCCAAGAACACGTGAGGGAAGCCGATTGATAAGGTGAGCAACGGTAAGAACAACATCACCCCAATAGAATTTGGGATGTTGGTTTTTTCGCTCGGCAACACTATTTTGGGTAGAGGTTTGGACACACGTGGTCTGGTGAATAATAATATAACTAGTAAGGTATGAGCCAAACTCTCCCTGATCGTCATATTCTCCCCCCATTATCACTTCGAAGGCCGCAAATAGAGTCCTTAAATTGGGTCTGGATCATTTTATGGAAAATATGAAAACAGGAGAAAACTTCACTATTTTTTTAACAAATACACTCAAGTTGTGTGAGAAAACAATCAATAAAAGTGACAAACCAACGAAAGTCAGTCATAGATAAAAGGGGATGACCCCCAAACATCAGAATGGATAACATCAACCAGAGTGGTATTGAGAGAAGATATGCGTCTTACATGTTTAGATCTATCACATACATCACATACAAAAGTTTTTAAAAACGGTAAATAAAAGGAAACAATTTCTGAAGATAGGTAGGAGACAGATGCCCAAAGTGCAGATGCCATCGGCGAACATCGTCAACTGTAACAGTTGTGCAGGAGAGAGCCTGAGAAGAGGGCTGGAGATCCAAGTAGTACAGTCCACCGCGGTCCCTACCACTGCCAATGTTCCGCTTCGTACCCAATTCTTGAAAAACACAGGAATCAGGAAAAAGGTCACCAAGCAATTAAGAGATCTAGTAATATCACTGATGGAAAGTAAATTGTGAGGGAATGACAGAACATGAAGGACAGATGACAAAGAAATAGAAGAGGAACATGAAATGTAGCCCTTGCAATGAGAGGCAACAAGCCATTAACAGTGATAACTTTGACCTTACCATACAAAGTAGTATAAGAGAGAACCCGAGAAAGTGCCGGTCATGTGGTGAGTGACACTTGAATCAATCAACCACTCTGAGGATGAGACATTGGTTGCATGAGCACTCGACATAACAATAGAAGCAATGACAACTGGGGCACCCGGAAACAGATCAGACTGGGAGTGCAGTAGGCGTCAGAAAGCATCCAATTCATGAGCAATAAGCTGCCCTGGAACAACACTGGAGGTCTCGTCGTAGATTTTTGTAGAGTAAGCAACATCTTGAGGCTTGGAACCACCTTGACGATGGCCCTCACATCTTAGTACCCGACCATGGACACGACCACGAGGGGCTAGATGTGGGTTGAGTTTGTAACACACCTCTCGAGTGTGGCCTTTGCGACCACAATAATCACAGGTAGGAGCAGACAAGCTAGGGCTGAGAGCATGACCACGACCAACACTAGTCAGAGCAGAGCGCTCAGGAGGAGCACTAACACGAAGAGATGGGAGAGGGGAATGGTGAAGGATGTGTGTCCGCACCAAGGAACATGCTGAATGCCTCCCAAAGTGATGGGAATCATCACCAAGGAACATGCTGAAGGCCTCCCAAAGTGATGGAAGAGGGGAATGGTGAAGAATGTGTGTCCGCACCATATCGAACTCCATGTTCAGCCCCGTCAAGAAGACATGGAGATAAAAGTGATCCTCCTATTGTTGTAACTGAACAGCGTCCGCAGTGCATGCTGGAGTGAAATGCAAAAAATAGTCCAACTCCTGATATAGACGTTCGAACTCTGTAAAGATGGACAACACCGTCATAGACCCCTACCGTAGTTCCAAAATGCGGCGAGTAAGTTCATAAACCTGTGTAGAATTGCCAATTTGAGAATACATCTCGCATGCACGAGTCCAGATTTTGGAGGCGGAGTCCATCGACATGTAACTCCGGTAGACCTTTGGAGACATAAAGTGAAGAAGCCATGAAACAACCAGAGATTTTTCTGAGTCCCATCACTTCTAGGAGGGATCAATTTTTGGGGGTTCCCTGACAGTTCGATCAATGTAACCAAACATCCGATGGCTGCGAATGATGTGTTGCGCAGCCCGCAACCATTCGAGATAGTTTTGTCATCTAACGAGACCGTGGTAATCTTCAGGGAGCCAGAGTGCCCGTGGGACCGCTGGGGGTCACTCATCTGAGACTGAATCACATTGAAAGAGGATGCATGAGAATCTGGATCACCCATAACTCCAAAGGGAAACCCCAGGAGCTCACACCGCTGCAGGAAACAAACAGGAAGAAGGACCTACAGATCTAGAATACAAATCTGGGAGACAATTGTCAGAATTAGGCCCTCAACGGAAGAAGAGAGGCCCTGGAGAAGAACGGCTCATCTATTTTCCATTCGTTTGGCTCTGGAGAAGAACGTCTCGTCTATAATATCACTGATAGGAGGGATCAGTTTGGCGCAGGAACAGGCGCAGGAATAGACGCAGGAACAGGCGCAGGAATAGGCGCAGGAACAGGCGCGGAATAGGCGCAGGAATAGGCGCAGGAACATGCGCAGGAATAGGCGCAGGAACAGGTGCATGCAGAAGAACGACTCTGGAGGCACTGGAAGAAGAACGACTCTGGAGGTGCAGCACAACAGACTCTCAGGAGGAGGCGCGGGTGGAGGCGTTGCAGAACATGCGCATGAAGATGCGCAGGAGGAGGCGCCAGAGAAGACGCAGAAACAGACCTTGTTTTGGAGCAGAGTCGATCAGGCTATGCAGAAGAGCAGACCGACTGCTTCTTGGAAGGACGGCAGTAGCGTCCTTCTCAGCAACCGGCGACGGCTGTGAGACTGCCCGAGAACCTTATAGAGCGAGCAGGAAGAGCAGGCGGCGGACGATCCCGAGCGGAGAAGAGCAGAGGTAGAGGAATCGGGAGGTGGCGGAAGCGGGAGTCGGCTAGGGTTTTTTTGGTTGGCTTTTATACCAAGTAGAAAGTAATGAGGGAAATACTTGTTTGATGTTATTCATCTATACTCACGCACAATATATAGGAAATACAATTACACTTACAACTTGACTCACGATGTGAGACTAAACCCACTCATGCAAATACTAATAATAACGCTAATAAGTACCCGACTTGTAAATAATAATAATATCTCTCAACTGTTTCCTCTTTGAAGTCTCTCTCTCTCCTGAAACCTAAATGGCCCACAAATTCCCTAAGACTCACGTCTTTTCCTTATGCAGGGAGGATGACTCACTTACATATTACCCTATTACCCCAAAAAGTAAAAAATACATAATGACCAAGATAAAATAAAATGTTCCATGTTGTTGTTTCCACGTGCGCATAAATTTTTTACTTATCTGCACAATATATGTTTTTGTAACTAGTTTATTTACTTGTATTGGTTGGTTATTTTTCCCCCCAAAATTAACTCCCTGCAGGATATTCTGGTAAGTGGAGCACTTAATGAGATGGATAATTCACGGTTTTCAAAGGATCTCAATGAGAAACACATTGGAAATTGTTTTCGTTATTCTCTACGGGTCAGCCATACTTGTGTGTGGGTTATTTTTGTTTTTATTTGATGCTGGTGCTTTTGAATCAAATATTTGCTGCTTTACAGGCATACTCTTCAATCTTGTATCTGCGTTTACCCGAAAATTTTAGGATTTTCTTGCGGGAAAATCTTGTAGTCCCTCACTATGTTGCTGAAGATCTTATATATACACAAGTCATCAATTATAAGCCACAAATTGCGAGGGCAATAGAGGTTCATTATTGATCTCCTAATCTTGTGCTAAATAATAGTCTTCCCCTCTGTGTGCTGTATCTTTGCAAAATTTTCTTGCACGGGTGTCTGTAGAATGATATAATCTTACTGCTATAGAAACAATTCACATATGCTCCAGTTTCTTATCACTCGTGCTAATGGTTAGGAATTTGTAGCACCTCACCTATTGGAATTTGTAACAGCTCACCTAATTCATTTTCATGATAAAAGTCCAGTAGATGCCGTAGCACAACTCAAAACCAAATTATGGGCACAAATGTCATATACATAAATAAAGTCGACTACTATTGACAAGTTCATAAACAATTTCATACACAATTTTATACTACTGCGATGAAAAAAAGAATTGAATTTAATATCAATGTGGTAGTCCTATTATATAGATCACAGAGATACTACATAAGTTGTTCCAAAGTACAAAGTAACTAAGCCATGAAAACAACTTAAATGAAAGGGACACAAAACCTAGAGAACACTAAAAAAATCCTTCAAAGAATTCTGTAATCAGATCATCATAGAGCTCCTAGATAAGTTGTTCCAAAATGTAAGACTAAGTTAAAACAATAACACTCAAGCCTTTATCCCACTATACCGGGGTTGGCTGTAAAACTTAGATATAAACATCGAAAATACAAAGTACATAAATTATCTAGAGAACTGCAAATGAATCTTTCGAAGGACTAAGTTATCAGATCAGTCTTTTACTTAAGCTCTATACCCTGCACACATGTTAGATAACAAGGATTAGTTATTGCCAACCTAGTAACTCTCCCATCCATTTGACTGACCAACTTGCTAACCTCCTCACCAAGATCTTTGGATCTACCGTGTTGAGGGATCTCTCTGGTAGACTTGATGTTCCGGACGTGCACGACGATGAGATGTCGTGGCGGGTCTATACGCGGAGGAAGATGATGTCGGGTCTGTCTGGAGGAGAGACTGAAGATGCACCTATGACATGATTATCTTATTTGTATTATGTTATGTTGTATGTTTTCCTATTGGCACTCGTTCTTTCGTTTTCCGCACCCGCACCTATAAGGGGTTGTGTTGTACTCTTTTTCATTATCCTTGGATGAAAGTGTTTTAGGGTTGCTCCCTAGAGTTCTCCCAATCTCTCCCTCCTCTTTCTCTCCTTGCCTCCGCCGGCCCTTCCTCTCGCCAAATTCCTCTCTCGTGAACATATCATTTGGCCTGACCTGCCTCATCCCCCATACATTACCACTGCTAGTTGTCCCTATCTCCGACTGTGCAATCCTGCCTGTGCCGATCCGACATTGCCTCGATTCGTAGATCGATCCGCTCCCGCACCAACGCTGATCGATCCCACTCCCCCATCGACTGTGCTGCTCCCGTTTGCGCCAATCCCTCTCTGTCTACTCTAATATGTCGATCACTCCTCTTATTACGCTATTGCTGCCTTGAGCGGATCTTGCCCGGCCCTAACATTG
Source organism: Platanthera zijinensis (assembly GCA_039513925.1). Taxonomy (NCBI): domain Eukaryota; kingdom Viridiplantae; phylum Streptophyta; class Magnoliopsida; order Asparagales; family Orchidaceae; genus Platanthera; species Platanthera zijinensis. The sequence continues at coordinate 25,279,558 of CM077082.1, read as the reverse complement.
GCGCAATCCCTATTTTCGCTGCGCCAACGGCTCTCCGCCGTCCTCGCCTTCAGGACACCATCCGCATGGCTCCCAGCACCTGCTCCGCTAACGACCCTCCTCCTGATGCCTCCGCCGATGCCTTGAGCCTCTGCGTGGAGGCTCAAGAACAACTTATATCCTTCATGCACATCTCTCTACTAACCCTGTACTCCAAGATTGACTCCCTCTAGGTGTCCACCGCCGCCGTTTCTGCCGCGTCTGGCTCCGGCTCACCCGCAGACAGGGGCTCTCTCCCCGACGCCAAGCTACCACCCATCCCCTCTGGGACCACTCCTCCGCCCATTCTGGGACGGTCCGCCCTCTCCCTCGACATTCCCTCTTTTGTTGGTGTTGACCTAATGGGTTGGATCACCAAAGTGGAGCAATAGTTCGACCTCAGCTACACACTGTAGTAGGACAAGGTGTCTACGATTGTGGCTGGCTTGGACGGCTTGGTCCTCCACTGGGCTCGATGTCTCCGCATATTCAACCAATTTCTCTCCTGGCCCGAGCTCTAGTAAGAGCTGATCCGACGTTATGACACCAGCTATTCAGGCTCCGCCATTGAGCGGTTGTGCGACGTCTGCCAGACTGCCGTCCTGGATGACTATATTGATGAGTTTGTCACGTTAGTCACCCACATCCCTGGATTGCCACCCGACCGTTACCCGGGCTTCTTCATGCAAGAGCTACTGCCCCATATCCGCTCCCGTCTCCGCACGATCTCTGACGCCCTTGACATGACACATCTGGTGGGGGCCAACCTTCCCCCTTCCGGGCGCCTGCTCTTGCAGCAGTCACCACCCGCCTCGGTTATCCTGGAGGCCACGTCCCTCGACGGTCCCGCAGTGGCCGCCCCTTGGGTGGGGGGGACCGATCCGGCTGCCCAGTGGTTCCCTAGCGCATCTCCAATAGTGCCTGCAACGGCTGCCGCAACAAGGGCCTGTGTTTCCGGTGCCGTCAGCCCTACTGTCTTACGCATTTGCGCATCGTCAAGGAGTTCCACGCCATCATCGACGACTTTGTCCTAGAGGTCACCTTGGTGGACTTAGAGGCACTCGAGCTCTCCTAGGGTGATGTCGTGTTGTACACCGTCTCGGCTACTTTCCACCGCTTGGAGCTGCCCTGTTTCTCGGTGGGCGAGATTTCGAGGCCTCAGACCATGAAGATGGTAGACACATTGTGTGATCGTCCCATTGTTGTCATGGTGGATAGTGGTGCGAGTCACAACTTCCTTTCCGCACAGTTGGCGCACCAAATTCACCTTCCATTGGTTCCCTCCCCTGATGGTACAGTCTACCTGGGCGATGGGCGTCGTCGACCGACCCAAGGGTATTGCACCGCTCTCTCCTTTGTCTTGCTCAGTGACCACGGACTTCTACGCTTTCAGCCCCGGCGATATCGACGCCATTATTGGAGTGGCTTGGCTCCGCACGCTGGATGAAGTGCGGGTCAACTGGGTGATTATGATTATGCAGTTCCTCCAGCAGGATCAAACGTGCCGCCTAGTGAGCGACTCCGCTCTGCTTCTCTCTTCGGTCTCCACCCGCGCGATTCAACAGACCTCCGATGTTGATTTTTCCGCGTGGTTTTGGCCGCTCTCCGCTTTAGCACCACCACCTCTCTTACACCCGGCCAATCTTCGGGAGTTACTCGCTGAGTTCGGCACTGCGGGATGATTGGAAGAATTTAGGAAAACCTCCAAAATTTGAAACGGGCTGAAAGCCAGCCTCTGATGCTCATGTAAATAGATAAGATGCCCTATGACAACCATCATGAACTTCCCAAATTATGCGATCATGCTGATTGCCAAATCTCCAAAAATAAAAACAATAAAAAAAATAAAAAGCAAAAAAATGTCTTCAGTCTCCGATTGTCCATCCGGGGGTGTGAAATATGATAAATGTTAAGTAACCCAAAACATGCCCAGAAACTTGTGCTACGTAAGGTCTTGTTGATCCCCACCATAATTAATGTGTTCAAAACTTGTGTTGGACCTGCTTGATAATATCTTTGAAATGCCAACAGTTATCATCCTTGTAATTCATGATGGATTTTTATTTTTATATTGAAAACTGAACCTTTGCTGTCAGTATGTTGTTACCTAAAGCAGGACTTAGAATTACAGTTATGATTTATGACTGCCGATATCGTTTGGTTATGCTTATCTGTTGTTTTAAGATTACATTAAAATTGATGATATTTTCTTTTTGCCTTGCAATTTGTCTCCTAATATTTGCAGAGACTAAGTTGTCTACGCTTCTTCTTCTTTAAGGTTGCCATATATAGTTCAAGTCATACAATTTATAATTTCCTGTAGTCCATCAGGATATGTGATGCATAATCATATTGCATATGAAAAGTTTGATGAATACTTTCAGTTACATCATTTTGACTAATGATTACCACTTTAAAAAAAACATTACAACTATTTTATGAGAACTTATGCCCTGATGAGAATTTCTTAGTTACTATTACTACTGAACATGCTTTAATTTGTAAATTTTAGTCAGAGGTAATTGGTACTGTCATTGGATTCTTAAACGGAGCTCCAAACCTCAAGATACATGGGTTCAATATCTACCATAGGAATCGCCTCATACTGGTAAGTACTTCAAGATTGTACTTTTTTTTTCTCCGGAAGATTAAAAAATCTCCATGAGTTGTGTTTTCAGAAGATTCAGAAATCTCCAATCAAATAACAAATTTAAAAAACTAGTTTTATAAAATACATTTTCCAATTTTAAGCTACCACACAAGTCCTATGCGTGGTTAGATTTGAGCTTGCTCTTCTGTCATTTTATGTTCCTCATATCTAAGGGTCTGTTTGGGACAGCTCTGGCGGATTGAAAAGCTGCTGTCCGGATAGAGCTGTTTTAAAATAGATCTCTGGGGAGCAGTTTTGAAAAGCTGCAGACTGTTTGGGTGTTCTGTGCAGAAGTGCGCTCGGAATCGCCGGAGGAAGGACGTCGGAGGCTTGGAATTGCCGGAGGAAAGCCGTCCGGGGCTCGAAATCGCCGGAGGAAGGCCGTCCGACCTCTGACCATGTTCCAACTGAAGAAACCATTAGATTTCCAAAACATGTGAGAGAGAAAGCTATTTTGCGGGAGCAGAAGCTGGGGAGGAAGAGATTTCTGAAAAGCTGCAAAACAGCTCCAGATTTTTGAAAAGCTCTTCACAGAGAGCTGTCCCAAACAGACTGAAAGCAGCTCTGGCGGTTGGAATAGAGATTTTCCAACCGCCAGAGCTGCCCCAAACAGACCCTAAATAATATTGTCAGATGAAGTGTGTGTTTGTTCACTTTTTATGAAATTGTTGTTTTTGTTACTGTTTTCTTGGTTGAGTGATAAATATTTCAAATTATAAGCGTTGAAAAGACAATGTAAAAAAGCCCAATAATGAAGGTCCAGTTAGAACTCACTTTCTTTGTAATTGTTTAGTCCCACATCTTAGAACGACATTTTCTCTCCCCTCTCTTCCTATATAAATGACAAAGGCTCGTATCTTGTAAATAATGAGAAATTAATAAAATTAATATTTTATTTCTCTCAATTTCTGTATTTCTCCACATGGTATGAGAGCCAAACAGATCCTAAACTTTTCTCCAGGAAAGATCGAAGAGGCCTATGTAGTCTGTTTTTTCTCTGACCGCACCCCCATCCTCTGGCTATGGGTTTCCCTTCTAATCCTTTCCAGCCGCGGCCTCTGGTCTCTACAGGTTTCTTCTTTGGTCGTCGTTGTGGATGCCCCTTGGTTCTTCTAGTCGTTTTCTCCAATGGCCGAAGATGATGCCTCCTCTCTTCCGGTCCATGTTGCTGCTCCGCTTTCTGAAGTTCGTGATGAACTACGGATCACCACTATCTCTCTTAGTTGGAAAAAGAATTTTGTTGAATGGATGCAGTCGGTTCGCCGTGTCCTTCAGACAAAAGGCATTCTTCATCATCTGACCAAGGCTACTCCATCTGAGCCCACCGAGGAATGACTTCGTGATGATAATCATATCCAGTGTTGTGGATATCGGTCGACATGAAGGTTTGGGATCTAAAATGACACAAAACCATTATAAATTTTTTTCATAATGTTTTGAAAAAACTGACCGATATATCGGTTTTAACTAATATATCTGTACAACCCATATTCGTCGAGAGTGGACCCCCCAAGAGCCAGGTCAGCAGGAGTCAAAGTCAACAAGTCTAGACAGAAGTCAGAGTTAAGAGACAAAACAGTAGAAGGTCTGGGCGAGCATGACGAGTTCTCCTCGCATACTCGCCAGGTAGGAGACTAGGGCAGATACTCGCCCAACCTCAACGAGCTCCTCCAGATACTCGCCTGGTCGCCGGGGGTGGGGCTATAAATAAGACCCCCCCTGGATTTGCCTATAAATAGGACCCCAGGGGTACAAGGAGAAGGACTTCAGAATCTCGCAAAAGATCTCGACAACATCAATTCCTAGACTTTGACCTGAGCCATTGGATTCCTTCTCCAGAGAGACAAGTTGCGAGCTAACGACCATCCACTTTAGTTGCTACCTTGATTTTGTCGTCAGGTAGAATCTACCTCGTACCTAACTCGATCATTTTTAGTGTTGGAGGGGAAGCTTCTTCAAAGCATCCGGGTACGTGGTGGGACCTTCCTGCCGCAGCACCCGAGATCCTATTTGTTGCCCATCAGTTTCTTTGTCCTAGCCCTTTAGTCGTCGAGCCCGATCGCTGAACCGGTAACCTTAGGCTGCATTGATTCGAATTTTGGAGTAGAGATTTTCCTGGCTTCAACACTTTGGTGCGGTGAGCGTGGATCGCAGCCAAGGAGGAAAGTTTCGCAAGTAGGCGATATGACGAATGTAGACGAGAACGAAGAGACAGTCAACAACTCTGCAAGAGGGAGCGAGTTGTCACAATAGCGGTGTTTGAGGAATTCGCGAGGAGGATCGAGAGGACCATCCTCGTAGGTTTCCCTCTTCGCCACGATGTCACAACGACCTCGCCTCGTCGCGTGACACCGTCCGAGGAGGAAGCGCCGCCTAGGAGACCAGGGAAGGAGCGAGCAAGGGAGGGGTGTGAGCGACCAGCGCAGTTGCGACAACATTCGGCAAGCAGCCAGGGAATTCGGTTCCGAGATACGGAACAGCCGGCGAGGTACCATGATACTCGCCAGGATAGCGAGTATGAGGATGATACTCGCGAGTTCGAAGATCGTCACGCTGGAGGGAGGAGCCCCTTCTACGACGAGGTGTTAGCAGCCCTAATTCCCGTGGGTTTCAGTGAGCTCGTCCTGAACTAATACTTCAGCAGGGATGACCCGGTCAGATATCTCCAGTGGTTCGAGGAAGTGGTGTCCATCTAAACCATGACGGACGGCTTCAAGTGCAGGTTCTTCTCTATCACCTTCATGGAGAAGGCGAGAGACTAGTTCCATTAGTTGCCAGATGGATCAATCTACCTCTTCGAGTATCTGCGTCGAGGCCTGATGGCCAAGTTCGCGACATCCAAGATAAGGAAGGAGGCCACCGATCTCTTCAAGGTTCTGCAAGGACAACATTATAGTTTGGGTCACTACATTGACCGTTTTCAGGAGGAAGTCCGGGAAGTCGAGGAAGTGGGCAGCTTCACCCTGATGCTGGGCCTGAAGTTCGGCCTGAAGCAGGGGCTCTTCAGCATGTATATCGGGACTAAACCCCCAAGATCTTACGAGGAAATGATCGAGAGGGCAAACAAGTTTTCCCAGGGAGAGGAGAAGAATCGAGACTTCTTGGCGTGACTCGATGGAGGTAGCCAGAGAGGCAGGGAGAGAGGAGGACCTTTAGAGGTGAGGATCAGGGCAGTGCCAGAGAGGCGGAGAGGCAGAGAGAGCAGAGGAGAGAGAATCCCAGAAGGGTGGAGGAGCGGCCGAGGCAGGAGAGACCTCGTCGGCAAGAAGCGAGGAGGCCCGTAGCAGCTCCGGAGAGAAGGGAGGAGACACGGGGATTCTAATATCTCTTGAACCGGCCCCGGTGAAGGCCACCAGGGAGGCCTCATTATCAAAATCAGGAGAGGAGGAACGAGATCCAACGGGAGAGAAGACAGAGGAGAGCGCAGGAGGAAGTGATGTCCGTTCCCGACATGGGAATAGGCATTGCAGGAGGGTTCCATTAGCAAGGAACCAAGCAATGGAGATTTCCCTTTATTGCAATCTTCATCGAGTAGAGGGGCAAGAAACTTTGGCCTGCCCTGATTTTTGGGAAGCCAGAAGGAGGTTAGATGCAGGGGCAGTGGAGAGGGAGCAGCCGAGGCAGGAAGGTACCGCATGACCAGTAGCGTTCCAAGCTCCGGGGAGGAGGAGGAATGAGGACTGAGTCGACCATGGCGGTCGCGGGGAAGTGATCCAAGGCCCGGGAGGAGGGCATGTAGGAGTGATCAACGGAGGCGCCGGACTCGGAGCTTCCCGCATGGGGAGTCTCCACCAAATCTATCGAAAGAGTGTCTCTTCGACCTCTCAGACGCCGCCGCTGTTACAAGAGATCACTTTCTCTGAGGAGGACATGTTGGGAACTGAAAACCCCTTTTATGATGCCCTTGTCATCCAAGCAACCATCGAGGACTTCACCATCGACTGAATCCTGGAAGACAACGGGAGCTCGACGAACGTCATTTTCAATAGAACCTTCGTCGAGCTGCAGGTGGAAGCGTCCCGGGTCTTAGCTGCGGACGGACCCCTCTTTGGCTTCTTCGGAGAGTGAGGTAGAGGGAGGAGCAAATCTTCTGGTGACCCTTGGTGGCACCTCGATCCGATGTCGGTTCGTCATCGTAGACGCGCCAAGCTGCTACAACTCGATCTTCGGAAGACCCCTCATCAACTACTTCAAGATAGTTCCATCAACGTACCATCAATGCCTGAAATAATGCCCGGGGGATGTCCAAGTGAGGGTCCGGGGCGACCCAAATGCAGCTAGGGACGCCGTCAGTACCATCAACTGGATGGAGGATGCAGAGAGGTTGGAGAAGATCCTCGAGAGGGAGGATAGACTGAGGGCCGCAGAGGAGCTGGAGGAAGTGGAGGTGATCTGCAGGGGAGGAATGCCCGCGCTCCTGAAGATTGGAGGTTCCCTAGCGCTGGAAGGGAAGATAGAGATGACAGTCTGCTTGCAAGATAACATTGACATTTTTGCCTGGAGCGCCGTGGAGATGCCCGGGATTGATGCCGATGTTGCCTGTCATCGCCTCAATCTAGATCCCAAGGTTGCCCCTATCCCTCAGCAGCAGAGGAAGTGTGCCGCCGTGTCTTCCAAACTCATCCACGAAGAAGTGAAAAAGCTGCTGAAGGAGGGTTTTATTTCGGAAATTCAGTATCCAGGCTGGGTTTCTAATGTTGTAATGGTGAAGAAAGCCGGAGGGGGCTGACGTTTATGTATCAACTTTTCAATTTTAAATAAAGCTTGTCTGAAGGATTGATATCCCTTGCCTCAAATCGACGCGTTGGTTGATTCAGCCGTCGGATTTCTCTGTGAGGAGTTTTCTTGATGATTTTTCAGGGTATCACCAGATCTGAATGCATCCCCCCGACTGCCGCGACGTTTCCTTCATTACTAGCGACGGCTGCTACAACTATAAGATGATGCCTTTCAGACTAAAGAATGCCGACGAAACTTACCAACAGATGATGAATCAAATTTTCAAAGAACAAAAGGGACGGAACCTTAAAGTATGCGTGGATGACCTCCTCGTCAAGAGCAGGAACATCGCAGAACAAATAAAGGATTTGGTAGAGACCTTCACAACTCTGCGGAAGTACATGATGCGGCTTAACCCGACAAACTGTGTTTTCAGAGCAGGAAGAGGGAAGTTCTTAGGTCACCTCCTTACTCCTTGGGGGGTGGAACCGAATCCCGACAAAGTAAAGGTCATTCTAAAGATGGCCTCCCCAAAAGATTCCAAAGAGGTCCATATACTAACCGAAAGGCTGACAGGTCTTAGTCGCTTCCTGTCTAAGGCAGGAGAGAAGTGCTCCCCTTTTTTCAAAACTCTCCAAGGCAACCAGAAGTTTGAGTGGACCGCGGAGTGTGAGGAGGCTTTTGGAAAGCTCAAACAACAGCTAACTCAAGCTCCTCTACTCCAAGGCCCGCGTGAAGGCGAAGATCTTCTCCTCTATCTAGGAGTAAGAGCGGAGGTAGTCAACTCTGTACTTGTCAGGGAAAAGGGAAGAGGTAACTCCCTATCTACTACGTAAGCAAGGTGCTCAAGCAGGCAGAGACAAGATATCCCATCCGGGAGAAGCTAGCTTTCGCCTTGGTGGTTTCAGCGCGGAGGCTCCGACCATACTTTCAAGCTCACTCCATCAAGGTCGTCTCCGATCATCCTCTCTGAAACATCTTGGGTGGAGTGGAGCATTCAAGAAGGTTGGCGAAGTGGGCAGTTGAACTCAGCGAGTTTGACATTTCTTATTCACCAAGGGTGACGATCAAGGCCCAAACAGTGTCGGATTTCCTGGCTGACTACTCAGCTGGAGCAGGAGGAGACAAAGGCTCTTCCAGCCCAGTCTCATGGAAGATGTTTGTGGACAGAGCTTCGGGCAAGAGCTCAATGGGAGTGGGTGTTGTGATAGTAAGCCCGTAAGGAACTAGGATCGAGCAAGCAATCGAGATCCTCTTCCCTGTCACGAATAACCAGGCGGAGTACGAGGCCATGGTGGAAGGCTTGCGTCTCGCCAAAGAATTGGGTATCCAGGATCTTAAGGCCTTCACCGACTCAATGGTGGTCGCTTCGTAAATCAGGTGAGAGTTCGAAGTATGCGACCCCATCTTGCAGAGATACTTAGTCGAAGTAAGAAAAGCCTGATTGGGAGTTTCCAAACTTCCTTCGTCGAGCACGTGCCAAGGGAAGAGAACTCAACGGAAGATTACCTAGCTAAGTACGGCCCGAGGGCCGGTGGAATTACAACAGAGCTATTTTGGCCATTTATCGAGGAGGGTGAGATGATGGAGATCGAGCAGAGAGCTTCTTGGAAGGACCCGTTCGTTACTTTCTTAAGGACATGCCATCTTCCGGGCGGTGAAAGAGACCAGAGGAAGTTTCGATACAAAGCAGCCTACTATTTGCTACATGAAGGGGAGTTGTACCACAAGACCATCTTAGGACCTATGGCCAGATGCCTATCAAAACTAGAGATCTCTCAAGTGCTCGGAGAAATTCATTCGGGAGAGTGTGGTAGTCACTCTGGGACTCGCACTTTAGTGCAAAGGATTGTAAGGCACGACTATTTCTGGCCGACCATTTAGAGGGATGCCGAAGCTTTCTCGAAGAAGTGTCCGAAGTGTCAGCTCTTTGCACCTCTCCAGTTGCAGCCAGCTCAGCAATTTCGCTCAATCACCGCCCCCTGGCCCTTTGCCATCTGGGGAATGGATTTGATATGTCCTTTCCCCCAAGCCAGTGGTCAAAGAAAGTTCGTTCTCGTCATGATCGACTACTTCTCCAAGTGGATTGAGGTAAAAGCTCTGGCCAAGACCACATCTCAGATCGTGAAGAACTTCATTTGGGGAGAGATCGTCTGCAGATTCGGGATCCCTCTTGCCATCATCACCGACAACAATCCACAATTTGCCAGCTTGGAGCTGGAAGACTTCTGCAAGATGCTAGGAACGGATCTTCGATTCGCCTCTGTACATCACCCTTGGAGCAACGGGCAGGTGGAAGCCGCCAACAAGCTGATCATCAACCTATTGAAGAAGAAAGTCTCCAACCTGAAGGGAAACTGGGCGGAACAACTCCCTTCGGTCCTATGGGCTCTGAGAACAACTCCTAACTCAGCCACGGGGGAACACCTTTCAAGTTATCCCACGGGTCTGAGACTCTCATTCCAGTGGAATTCGAAGTTCGGAGCCCAAGAGTCATGGTGGCAGGAGAAGACAGTGAAGAATTGCGTCTAGAGAATGAAGACGCTCAGAGACTTTCTCTCGACTACATCAAAAAGCTTCGAGACTTAGCCTCCGTCCGCCAAGAGGAGGTCAAGAGACGGATGGCAAAGAACTTTGACAAAAATGTTCGTCTCAAACATTTTCTTGCAGGAGACCTCGTTATGAAGAAGGTGGATGCGGCAGGAAGGGCAGCTGCCGTCGACATGCTGATTCCTAACTGGGAAGGACCCTTCATCATCCAGGAAGCCTTAGACACCGGAGGCTATCACTTGCAAAATCAAGAAGGAGAGCTGCTAGGAAGCTCTTGGAGCGGGGATGACCTGAAAATGTTCTATCCCTAGCGATAATTGGTATTGATTATTGAGATATAAAGATTATTTTATATATATATATATATAAGTCCTCACCCCCTGAAGTAAGGGTGGTTGTGAGTTTGTTTTCTTTGTTCGAATCGTCTCAACTTATCTAAAAATAGTGAAGTTAATCCCCACGATCGGTTTGGATAATTAGCTTCCGACCTGATTCTCCTAAAGAACCCAGAACGGGTGATGGGACGGTGTGTCTGGTCTTAAAAGCATTTTTGTAAGTGCAAGCCCCTGCATTGACGGTTGAGATCAGCTCCCCCCTTGTATGTTGGCCTAGCTACCTACTCGATCACACTTCTCATCCGACTGGAGGAACTATCAGGAACAGGTCTGGACGCCAACCTCCCAAACTCGATGAAGGGTCGAACTCACAAAGTGATACCTTATGTAAAGTCGTCATCGGTCTTTGAGAAGACTAAAAGACCCGCTCTTAGTAACTGTTTGTCTCTTTTTGTGCCAAGGTGGGATAACCTGCCAAGCTTTTGGAAGCAGCCGGGCCAAGATACTTCAGGAGGTTCGAGTCCGAGGTAGGATGGAGGCCTCGAGTGTGTGCGTCTCATTGGACCCCCCGACTGCCGTTCCCTATCTCAGGATCCCTCCAGTTCTTTGCCTGTTGAAGTGGAGTGTTAGCCTCGAGAGAGTGCGTCTTGCGAGACCCCCCGAGTGCAACTCCCTCCTCTGAAGGATCGCCGCCAACAGTTAGAGAACCTTTCTGTCTTCCTTCCAGCAAGAATTTTTCCTTAGGCCGTTTCACTCAAGCTTGCAAAAATCAAACATATATGATGATTTTTATGGGAGCATGCAGGTGCGAGTAAGAACATGCGAGCATGCAGGTGCGCGTAAGAACGTGCGAGCATGCAGGTACGAGCAGTGACACACGAGCATGCAAGTGCGAGTAAGAACGTGCGAGCATACAAGGCCGAGTAACAATGCACGAGAAACATCATGTGAGCTAGTATGAACGAGTATGCGAGAAAATATCGCGCACAATGAACACTTAATCTCTCCGCGCCTATGAGCCTAGCGAGTATCAACAAACAAGCGAGTAGGTGAACAAAAAAAGCACAAGGACAATACAAAAAGATTCCTTTCATATATTTGGCGAGCATTACAACAAAAAAGGGCAATGACACCTTGAAATGAGGTTCGTCAAAAAATCTCCTAAGTTCTATTTACATGATATGTGCACAAGTATACACAGGATGTCGCCGGCGACTAGGACTCATCGTCGTTGGTATCAGGCTGGAACTCCTCCTTGTCCTTGATGACGACATCCTCTTCATCGCTGACAACATCCTCATCTCTTTCATCCTCCTCGTCGTCTTCATCACCACTCTCTTCGCTGCTGCTATCATCACCATCGCTGGAATCAGAAGCAAAGGATAGGGCGCGATCAGGCGAGTTTGACTCCTCAGAGAGCATGCCTGGGATGAGGTCCATCACGGTCAAGTGATCGGCCTCCGGGCCGTGGAAGCTGTCCATCCCCAACTTCGCGAGTACGACATCCCCCGCAACTCGCGCGATGCCGCGGCGAATCGCAGACATCTCGTCTCCATGGAAACAGATTTTCTTCCCCATCCCATGATGGCTAGCCTCCGGCTGCTGCTCGGCTGGGCGAGTTTCGGAAGGCCCAGGGCAATCTCCAGTATCGGCTGGCCGGGTCTCCAGCTCAGCTATCCGGATCTGGGCGATCTCCAGCTCATTCTTGGCATCGACGAGCACCTGCTCGAGCTCGGAGATCTTCTTTGCAGTCTCGATCTTGGCAGCATGCGAGTATCAACAAACAACTCTGTTAGATCAAACAGGTAGCAAGCTGGCGACCATGAAGAACTCGTGCAGAGAAACAAATGGTATCTCGTAACCCTTCAATTGCACCGACTACATCCCCTGATCGATCGCCTTCTTGGAGACGATCTTCAGGGCCTCCTGCGACTCGAGCAGCTCCTCGCAGTATGATGGCCCAGCTTGGTAGCTTGCAGGAGCGCGCGAGCAGCCTGATGGGCGAGCACCTCCGCGCTGAGGTTCGACATAGACTCAGCATCCGCTCGCCCATAGAGAGTGAAGGAAACATCATAAGCCTCCTCTTTGTCCTCCCAATCTTCCGACCAGACGGGTAGGTTCGTGCTCAGCGTCACCTTGTGCTCGCCCTCTGTCCAGGAGACCAGCGGGCAGTCGAAGGCGTCCTTGCCACTTCGCCCGAAATTGTAGTTCAGGTGGAAGTACGGCGCCCCAACGTTGACCGGTGACTCCGCGCCATCGAAGTGCTCCTGGGTATGTTTCGATCGTTTCCTCGCAGGTTCCGGGCACTTTGCCTTCCCTTTCCTCTTGTCGCCAGATCGCGTCTGACCCTTACCACCCGCAGGAGCAGGAACCTCCTTCACATTACCAGGCGGGTTCGCCGACACCTGACATGATGATGCAGCCTCCTTCGCCACAGGAAGCGGTTCTCGCGGGAAAGTGCGAGTGGCTGCAAAAGAATCGTAGAGATCGTTAGTCACGACAATCATCAGGAAGAAAACGGCGATTGAGTTGGCAAGTAAGCGCCGATCTCGCAAAGATAACGTTCAGACACCAGTAGATGATGTCGAACTGGCGACTGCGGAAGGCTTCGACAAGCTTCTCGCGCGGTCCCTCCAAGATGGGCGGCAGGAAGGCGACTTCATGTGTCTGGTGCAGCCTGCAAGGAACCCCCTCGAAGTCGCCGACAACTACGACCAGGTACTCGCCCCAGCGATGTACCTTGCTCGCCGTGCCCACCAGGGTGCAGACCTGGCTGCTGAAGAAGATGACCCCCTCGGCGGTCGTGGCGAAGACAAAGATCTTTCAGAAGACCGATTGATCAAACATGATCTTCTCTTCTCTCAAGAAGTAGAGAAAGCCCATGATCATCGCCACGCCGTTTAGGTTGATCTGGGCGGGGACGATCCCAAAGTACCGCAAAATTTTGCAGTACTCCGACTACAAAAGAAGTCGCAGGCCGACCTTGAAGTGGCGGAGGGGTAAAATCATCTCGACGTCGAGGAAGGTGTTTAGTCGCTCTGACCGGGAGGGGAGCCTGGCCGAGTACCCCTCTGGCAATTGTCGTTTGCGAAATTCTTCTAAGTTCCGTTCACTGGGATGGACTTTTTGAAGGCGGTCTCTGTGAAGTTGACCGCATGAGCCAGGATGCGAGCATTGACATCGTCGCTAACCATCCTCGAAGACAAGTGGAGGATGCGAGAAGAAAGCGAGAAAGCGACAACCAGAAATACTCACAAGCTAGACTTAGATTTCGCAACAACGTACTAATGACTCACCTACCCAATCTATTTATAGGCAGAGGTCAAGAGGGGGATGTATATCAACCTTGCACGAACATCAATTTAAGTCGCAAACTAGCAGAACGAAACAATCTAAGTCGCAGGTTCTAATCTCGCATAGATTAAGTTTGAAGATTGTTAGCCCGCCAAAACCTGCACACAGTTAAATAAATCACACAAACACAGGAATCAACACAAAAAGGATAGTCACAAGCTCAACGCGAGATTCAAACTTGCCAGTATAAATGAAAAAATATTATAAATGTTCAATACAATGTCGCCAAGGGGCGAAGAGAAAGAAAACAAAAGATAAATCCTAAAATCTTGGAGGTCGCTTATCGGGAAAAGGTGGATTTCGGCCAACACAACCCATCTCGCGTGCTCGCCAATATTGCTTGGTCGCCACCTACAACGTGTTGTCGCCCAGGCGCAGCTGCTCCTCCATCCTCGACAGTCGCCCCGCGCTTCCCATGCTCGCCCGCATTTCCGCCATTTCCTCATTGATCATGGATTGTCTCCACTCTAGCTCATTGATCATCTGGAAACGGGCCTCGTAAGCCGCAAGTCTATCATTCAGTTCTTCCATCTTCGCCATCCTGATCTCCAGTGTCGAGATCCGGTGATGAGGCTCGCAGATGGCGAGCTGGTCGAACTTCGACTCCAACTCAATCTACGCGCGGACAGCGGCTTGGTGGCACTCGTAGGTTGGAAGACTGAGGGCGTCGATGAAGTTAGCTCCAGGGATGGAAGGGCGACCTTTCAAGCACAGAAGAAGTCGTCGAGTCAGATAAAGTTGCAAAGTTCCAACAGTTAGCGGTTCAACATCAGACGAGCTACCTTGGCGAGGGGATCGAGACCGTTGAGGGGAAGGGCTGCGACGAGAGGGTTCTCGCTGGCCTGTCGACGTGCCTCTCGGGTGCTTGACGGCCTGCCCCTGTCCGCGACTTCCAGAGTCGCGACCTTCAGTCCTCGGCGGGAAGTTGTTTGGCCGCTTTCCACCTCGACCTCGCGACAAGCTCTCTGGTAGTATTGAAGGGATCGTGGTCTTCTCCGGGAAAAATTCCGGACGAGCTTCAAAATCGGTCGGGAAAGGAGGAGGTGGCGGCAAAGTGGTGCTCACCATCGGCTGCGATGAGCTAGTTGCAGGAATGGGGACCTTACTCGCCCCAACCTGCGCGGTTTTCGGCGCGGTAACATCCTTGTTCCTTGCATCAGGGGTTTGCTTATTCGGCCTCTTGCTCGAAGCGACGTTGATCCGAATAGTGTGCCCATATCGCGGCTGCTGCTGAGCTTCTAGGGCGAAAAGCAGAGCTGATTGCAAAGGGGAGACATCTAGATGCTCGCCAGGAACAGTCAGTGGAGAAGCCGCGAGTAGAGAACAAAGGTCAGTTGATATCAGACAGAATGGATCAAGGCTAAGAATTTCTTGACGAGATAGCGACCTCGCGAGGCAGAGAGATCCGACTGGAATCGAGCCTGAGACCCAGACGCATCCGGGGGAGGGGGAAAAGTCGGTACAGAAGGGCTAGAAGGTTCAGGTGCCAGTGTCTCAGGAAGATCGCTCAACCCGAGATCGTCGAGCAGTTGCTGTGTTTCAGCAGGGATCGAAGGATTGTCGCCTGGAGTGATGACATCCTCAGAGCCTAGAGGCTGGTTGTCCTTTTTCGAGACAAGCTTCTTCTTCGCCTTCAGCTTCTTCGACGGAGGGAGATCAGCGACATCATCTCCTTCTCGCGGCCTTTTTGACTTGGCGGTTGGCTCAAGGAATCTGGACAACGCAACAAGGCTTGCTTGGTAGACTTCCTCGACAGATTTAGACATTGCGAGTGAGTTCAAAAATCGTGCCTCAAAGAGCAGCCCTCCTATTTATAGAGATCAGTTGGCATCCACCAGTAGCGAGTAACCCAAATACTCGCTCAAGCAGCTCGCCGAATACGCGTTGGATTTTTCTTTCTGAGCTCCTACGTTGCCCGAAAAGAGCGGGGATTGTGTACAGCCCATATTCGTCGAGAGTGGCCCCCCCAGGAGCCAGGTCAGCAGGAGTCAAAGTCAACAAGTCATGACAGAAGTTAGAGTCAAAAGCCAAAACAGTAGAAGGCCTAGGCGAGCCTGGTGAGTTCTCCTCGCATACTCACCAGGTAGGCGACTAGGGCAGATACTCGCCCAACCTCTGCGAGCTCCTCTAAATACTCGTTCAGTCGTCGGGGGTGGGGCTATAAATTAGACCCCCCCTCCCTTTAGATTTGCCTATAAATAGGACCCCAGGGGTACGAGGAGAATGACTTCAGAATCTCGCAAAAGATCTTGACAACATCAATTCCTAGACTTCTAGCTGAGCCTTTGGATCCTTTCTCCAGAGAGACAAGTCGCGAGCTAACGACCATCCACTTTAGTCGCTACCTTGATTTAGTCGATAGTTAGAATCTACCTCGTACCCAACTCGGTCATTTTTGGTTGTGAAGTGGAAGCTTTTTCAAAGCATCCGGGTACGTAGTGGGACCCTGCAACAATACCTGAGGTCCTATTTGTTGCCCATCCGTTTCTTTGTCCTAGCCCGTTAGCCGTCGAGCCCGACCGCTGAACCGGTAACCTTAGGATGCATTGATCCGAATTTTGGAGTAGGGATTTTCCCGTTTCAACAATATTAATCCTAAAAAACAGATGTATCGGGCTGTTTATATATATATATATATATATATATATATATATATATATATATATATACGAGCATCTTCGCACAGGCTACGCCCGTGCTCGATGCTCTCGGGCGGACTTCGGCCGCATGCAGACGGGCTTTGTCCGCTTTTGCACGTGCTCTCCGTCGGTGTTCTCACTCGCACTCTCGTCTGGTGCTCTCCCTCTCGTGTAATTATTGGTTGTTATCTCTTTCACGCGCTCTCGACACTCTAACTCTCTGGTTCTTTCTTTCGGCTTGCTTGTGCTCTTCAACCGATTTTTCTCTTGCGCTCTCGACACTCTAGCTCACTGATGCTCTCACTCTGGTTTTTCTTTCTTCTCTCTAGTGCTCTCAATCTCATGGGCTCTCATCTATATGATGGTGCTTTCGATCTCAACACTCTCTCGGCTGGTGTATTCTTCTCCCTGCCTCCCCCTCTTATTCTCTCGGTCTGCTTTTTAGTTTTTTGGTGCTTTGTTGGTTGCCTTGCTGGTTGTGGTTGTTGTGCTGGTGTTTGTTGCCCTACTGCCCTGCTAGTTGCTGTCGTGCTGCCTTGTTGCCTTGCTCCCTGCCACCTTATTGTTTGTATGCCCTGCTGCCTTATTTGTCGGTTGCCTTGCAGGTTGTGTAGCATGGTGGCTGTCTTACTGGTTGCTGCCTTATTGACTTGCTGTCTTGTGGGTTGTTGCCTTATTGGTTGCTCTCTCCTGCCTTATTAGTTGCTACCCTATTGGTCTTGTTGTTTGAAATTTAATTTTTAAAATTTTGATCTTATAGAAATAATACATATTTGCAAGTTTTTGAAAATCACTAGTTTTACAAATTTTCTATCATTAAGGCATTATATGTTAAATATTACATATAACTTTTAATATTTAGAAGTTCAATATGTTGTAAAATAGATAGTACTGTGATAGATATTAAAAGAATATTTAATTAATATATAATTAATTAAATATTTAAACCCGATATATCCCCCGATACATAAAAAACCGACATGTAAACCCAAACCGACATGTTTCCGACATCTGACATCTGCAACCTTGGTTGTATCCAATCTTGAATTCTTAATGAATAGTGAACTCTATCGTATGACCATGCATCATGAGACGGCTAAAGCCATGTGTGAGGAACTTCACTCCGTTTATTTTGGCAAGGACAACTTGCAACACCACTTTGACATCATCACAGACCTTCAATCTCTTGAACCGAGGGTAATTGGCGACTTAACTTCTTTTGCCGCGCGATCCAAAACTCTAGTAGAGGCCCGGATTCAACATCAACCCTCAACTGAAGATCTCGCTGCCCAACGTGCTCAGAAAGAAGCGGTTGACATTGCCATGATGATGACACGTGTTCCGCCCCACCTTCACAATGTTCGGGCTCAGATTCTCTCCTCCTGCACCATTCCTTCTCTTTCAGATGTGTGTTCCATGCTGTTAAAGGTTACATCACCCTCCAATGCTCCCGGAGTCTATCTACGGCCCTTCTTCAATGGTCATCTCCATCTCCCTTTACTCCTCTATCCTCTTGTGGAGGTCGCGCCTCTTCTCGATGCCAGGGTTGAAAGAATCATGCTCCTTTTAAGTGTACCTTCTGTGACAGGGAAGGTCATCTCAAGGGCGTTTGTTAGCGCAAGCACAATATGCCACTCTCCCCGCATGTCTCAATTGTAGTCAATGCTCCCACCAACCAGCAAACCTACATTAATGCCACGTGCATCCAACTCCAACAACTTCAAGGAATGATCAGTTGTTCCTTTAGCTCGGTTGCGTCTATCTCGGATGGAGGTATCTCCTGTCTCACCCATAGTTCCTTCTGGATTATGAATTCCGGAGCAATACACCATATTACCCCAAAGAAACCTTCTCAATTCTTGAACTTTGAGCATCCCAAGATCATCAATGCTGCTAATGAGACATCGCCCCAGTGTATGGATCAGTCGACGCCACTCTTACTCCCTTCATCGCTCTTCGCTCGATTCTTCATGTTCTGACTCTCCTTTCAATCCCCTCTTTATTAATCGCCTCACTCGAGGTCTTGATTGATATATAACTTTCTCTTCCAACTTTTTTATTGTTCATGATCGCAAGTCGCAGAATATCATTGGTAAAAGACAATTGTCGAATGGGCTCTATATTTAGACCTACCCCCACAGTTCTCTCATCTGTTTGCTCTGTTAAGTGACATCGGCGTTTTGGGCATGCCCCTTTCAGAATCCTCCAGAAAGTTCTTTCAGATTTATCCCTTCAAGACTTCACATGCGAGTCTTGTATCTTCGGCAAACAATATCGTTCTTTTCACCTCATTTTACTCGGAGCGATGCTTCTTTTGTTTTAGTTCATTTAGATATTTGGGGACCTTATAAAATAGCAAGTGTTTTTGGATATCGTTACTTTATTACCTTTATTGATGATTACTCTCTTATGACATGTTAATATTTACTTTATGATTGCTCTGAACTAACTCATGTATTTTGTGTCTTTATTACTGAGACTCACAATCGGTTTTCTACTACCATTAAATCTCTTCGAAACGATAATCCCCTTGAATACACAAGTCAGACGTTTACCAATTTGTGTGTTGAGTTTGAAATCACCCATCAAACCTCATTTGTGTATACTCCCTAACAAAATGATGTCGCAGAACGAAAGAATCGTCACCTCATGGAGGTCGCCTGTTCACTTATGTTTCAAATGAATGTTCCAAAACTTTATTGAAATTTTGCGGTTTCTACGACTTGATACCTTATTAACCGCATACCCTCCTTCATTCTCAACTTTGAGGCTCTCTTTAACCTTCTTTTTCCCACCACACCCCTTTTTCCAGTCACACCTCGTGTCTTCGGCTGCATCAGCTATGTTCATAATATTGGCATGTCTACTGACAAGCTTGCTCTACTTGCCACCAAATATATGTTTATTTGGTACTCTCACACTCAGAAAGGTTATGTATGCTACTCTCTCAATGATCGAAAGGTTGTTACATCGACTGATGTTACGTTTCTCGAAGACCACCCCTATCACTCTCTACCTAATGACCCTCCTCTGTCTCCTCTACTTTCGGGGTCTACTGTTCTTGTTACTTCTACGCTACCACCTATCCTTCCCACCCCAATCCCAACCGTACCACCAAAACCACCTCTCCTTTGAGTGTATACTCGTCGCTCTCCTCCTTCTGATGCTCTACGAGAGGTGCCCCTACTAAAGATATTTTGCGGTCTGCAGATCTGGCTCCCATTTCTAGCACTCACTCGATGACGAATTATGTCTCCCTACACCACCTCTCTCCGGTACTCTGACAATTTACAACTTCTTTATCCTTTATTTCCACCAATAACTCTGTTCAGGAAGCTCTCCAACATCCGGGGTGGCGAGCAGCTATGGATGAGGAAATGTCTGCTCTTTAGGCCAATCAAACTTGAGATTTTGTCCCTCTTCCTCCTGGCCAGTCCCGTGTGGGATGTAAGCGAGTCTTTGCCATCAAACATGATCCTGATGAGACAGTTCAACATTTAAAAGATCGGCTTGTGGCTCGTGGATTTACTCAATTACAAGGTCTGGATTATGACGAGATTTTCTCTCCGATCGCCAAACTTAATCTTGTTCTTGTTTTGATCTCCCTTGTTGTTCATCGCCACACTGATAATTGCATCAATTGGATGTCAAAAATGTTTTCATCAATGACGATTTGCAGGAAATTATATAAATGCAACAACCTCCTGGGTTTGAGACCACAGGAGAGTCTCTTGTATGTCGTCTAAAGAAATCTCTTTATTGTCTCAAACAGTCTCCTCGAGCATGCTTTAACAAGTTTAGTCAGGTTATTCGTGTTGTTTGGTTCACTCGAAGTTCAACTGACTTCTCTTTATTCACTCGTCATAGTCCAACAGACACAATGATTCTCTTTGTGTATGTCGATGATATTTTGATTACGGGAGATGATCTCAAAGGAATACGCATGATCAAACAAAATATGATCTCTATTTTTCAGACTAAGGACCTAAGAAATCTTTGGTACTTGGTCTCGAGGTGGCTCGACGTATAGATGAACTTGTTTTATCTCAACAAAAGTACTGTCTTAACTTGCTTCGTGATGCTGAATACTCTAGATGCAAGCATGTTGACACTCCTATGGATATCAATCATAAGCTCTGCGCTCATGCCTCAGATTTCGATCTACTCCTTCTATACCCAAATTATTATCATTATCTTGTGGGGAAGCTGATATCTCACTGTTACGAGACCTGATATATCCTTTACTGTTTGAGTTATCTGTTGATTCATGCATGATCCACGAATCTCTCATCACTTGGAAGTTGAGTGTATCCTTTGATACTTGAAGACTGCTCCTGGACAAAGAATTATATATAAACCTTCTTCGCCTACCTTATCACTTGTTGCATACTCTGACGCGGATTTTGTTGACTCATTGGATGATTGATGTTTCACAAGTGAATACTGTACATACTTTGGTGGACACCTTATCACCTAGTGCAGTGAGTAGTCGGTAGTTGCTCGCTCATTTGCTGAAGCAGAGTATTGATCAATGACCTCTATTGTTTCTTATCTCACCCGGTTGGAAAGTCATTTAAGTGACCTTAGTTTTAGACTTCCTTCACCGGCCACTCTCTATTTTGACAGTCAAGCCGCTATACATATTGTCAAAAATCATGTATTTTACGTATGTACCAAACACATTGAAGTCGACTGTCACTTCATTCAGCAGAAGTTTCAAAAGAAGAAATTGGAATTACAACATGTTCCTGCTGCTGGGCAAGTTGCTGATATTCTTACAATGACATTACCACGATCGTTATATTATCAATTCTTATCCAAGCTTGGTGCCTATGATCTGTATGCTCTAGCTTGCGGGGAGTTTTGAAAAGACAATGTAAAAGAGCCCAATAATGAAGGCCCAGTTAGAGCCCCCTCTCTTTCTAATTGCTTAGTCCCACATTTTAGAAAGAGATTTCCTCTCCACTTTCTCTTCCTATATAAATGTACTTGTATATTGTGAATAATGAGAAATTAATAAAATTACTATTTTATTTCTCTCAATTTCCGTATTTCTCCACAATACAACAACAATGCTCGAGCCTTTATCCCACCATAGTGAGGTCGGCTATATGGATTCTTTGTCGCCATTGCACCTTGTTTTTAGTCATAATCTCACTTATGCCTAAGTACATCATGTATTTCTCCACAATAAGCCTACTAAATTTCAGGAATCTTGAAATTGGGCATGACATGGGTTTGCAGTGATAGACAATGCACCGTGTAATGAACTCCTTTTATTTGAATTTTTGTTTTAGGTCTTTATTTCTTAGAGCCATGTTAACTTTATTTCTCAGTTCATAGATCGGCCAAACACATGACATCATGTAGTACTTGGAAATTACCTGCTCAAGTTCTTTTTTTTTTCTTATTACACACTCTCGGTTAGCTCATGTCTGTACCTGAAAGGTGTTGCATTGTTTTTTTGCAAATCTAATTTCTTATTTTACATGATTATCTTTTGTTGTTTTATCCCAGCCCTTTTGGCGTGTGGTTAACAAATGCAAAGGAGTTGTAGGTAAGAAGCCCTTCATTTTCTTTTTTCCCCTAGCAACTTCTAGTTAGGCGCGCAATGCGTTTTGTTGAAAATTAACTAGTCTAACTGCATTTTATTGGCAGGAGTACTCCAGGTTGAGTGCTTGAAACCAACACATGACAAGCAGGATTTTGAGAAATCAGACATTTTTCTTAAACTCGAACTCCGCCTGAAGGAAATGGCATTGGAGTATTGGTAAAGTTTTTTATTTTGGTTTTCTGTTAATTGATGCATTTCTCTGAGGGAATTCAACTACATATAAATCATGCTCACCTCATTAGTTTGCTTCTATATTGCTACTCACATTTACTATGTGCCGTGACACAAAGTTTGCCATCTGGATTGCTCCCAACATGCTGCCTGGTTCCTCCTCGATCGCCGACCATAGGTTCTTGCGGGTCCAGAAAGGGGAACTCCAATCGCCTCCAGTCTCCCACCGCTCCCAACCACATACGAAATCCCAATTGGGAGTCCCTAACATCTTCGTATCAAAGCCACCGATTGCATCCGTGGATACCTCGCCACCTTTGCTCCTCGCACCTGTGCAGTAAAAGGTTGTCATGTTTGCACAAGCCCTCACGCAGCCGATCGAGACATCCATGCACGCCGGACCATACAACTGTCGATCAACACATTCGATCTTGAATTTTTGTCGCTCTACTGGGCTTTGTTTGGCCTTCTCCTGGGGGCTATTTCGTCGGGCTCTACCCTCCTATGAAGTAGTTTGGAACTCCTACCTACTCCCCACCGTGCTTCTTCCTTGGCCCTCCCTCTTCCCATGGACGACGCCCACGTCTCTGCAACCCAAGTGATGGAGATGTTTGACAAGTTGATGACAACATTCAAATTCCCTAGAGGCACTCATGACGCGCATCGACCTTGATCACTCATCTCCACCCCAGTCGCTGGGAGTCCTTCAGACGCCTTTCTTGATGGGGCATCGTTACCCCACCAACCAACATTTCATCCTCATCGTTTTGATGCAGCGACGTTTCCCGCTATATCAAAATGGACTTCCCGACCTTCGTTGGCTGCAAGGGTCCCTTGACATGACTGACACACTGTTAGCAGTTTTTATGACCCAATAGACACTGTGGTAATACTGGATCAATGTCACCTCATTTCATTTGATGGGATCCGCCCAGCTATGGTACTCACAATTACAGTGGTTGAGGCCCCTTATACATGGGTGTTGGAGCATTTGTCTCGCATCCCTTGGTTTGAGAATAACAAATCTCATTATCTGTTTGATCGTGTTTGTTTATAGCGTGCTGAAACAACATGTATATTACCCCTATGAGTGCGATACTGAGTAAAGATGTCAAGCTTTGGAATTTGAGATATCGCGGGCGGTGATAACTATCGATGGAGATTAAATGGATGACGACAGACTGACGACAACAAGGAAGGAGACTGACGGTATACGGTTCCTTTAATGATGACGTGTTGACGCTAATGCCAGGTGATATCAGTATCGCTGGGTGATATGAACACGATCTCCCACGACGCGCATGATCCAGGCCACGACGTGCATAATCTAGGCCATGACGTGCATATTACCCCTATGAGTCCGATAGACCTCGCTCTGCCACGATTGCCACTTGCACCGCCACGCTTTCCTCGGCACCAGCCACGTGTCAACACGATTTGGTATTGCTGGGTGATATTGATATCGCTGGTGATTCCGTCCGAAGGCTATTTGAAGCGGTATTCGCATCATTTGTGAGAGCCTTCTTCCCTGAATTCAGAGCACTTCCAACACCTTTCTTGAAGATTAAGAGCAAAAAGGAGATCTTCGCACGTTTCCACTTCAATGATGTTCATGGTGGTCCTTTATCTCCTTCAGAGCTCAACATTATAGGGAGTCTTTAATTTTTTTCTTTATTGTATTCTTTCATTTTTTTATAACGTTGGAGAATTTGTCTTCTTGTGTGTGACGATTTGGCCTTGTGTGGTTTAGGGGGAAATTGTCACCTTGTATGCAGTTACTAGGTCGAGGTTTAGATATATGGGGAGACTAGAGGCCATATTTGGGGCAAGATAGTCTATATCCGTCCGGTCCTTGGGAGAAGGACCGATGAAGAAACAAAAAAGATTTTTCTTATAGCATCGATTTCATGCTCCAGACAATGTTTAGTATTCATTTTTGGTTTCATCATTTCCAAATTTCCATTTTTTTGACAAAATTTCTCTCTTAATTGCGGGTATTTGGCAAGGGCGGATAGTCAACACTTGGTATCAGAGCAAGGTTATTCCAAAACGTTTCACAATCGGAATAATGACGCACCTGATCACGGGAGAAGGATTCCGACATGATTATAACTATTGGAAACTAGAAAATTGCGTTAGATTTGATTCTGGAATATGGTAGAACAATGTCACGCTTCTCCTCGATGTTTCATGGAAAAGCCATCAAGCTAAAAATAACGCTAAAATTGATGCATTATTTTGTCAGGACTTGTGCTTGCGAGACTGCTTACGATATTTGGAATTCTTGAAATACTCATGAAGGTACTCCACAGGTCAAAAATTCAAAGCTCTTCCAACAAAATCAGAGTATGAGAAATTTCGAATGGAGGCATCATTCACCAAAATCGCCAATGATCAATAGTCTAGTAAGATTTTTCCAGCAGTATTTTGTGAGAAAGATTCTTAGATAGTTTAATCCTAAGGTGACCGACATTCGGAGTCACACGATCTAAGAAAGCCTCATTGGGAATTCAAAACCCATATTGAGCTGAAAATTCAACAACAAGAGTACAGCCTGAAGCCAAAGAAGAAGGTTTTGGCATTGAAATCAAAAAGGGATGACGACAATAATCTGAAGACTCGTGAAGAAATTCAAAAATCATGAAGAATCCAGAAAGAAGAAACACTTTTCGGAAATTTTTTCGTCATTAAGAAAAGGAAAAGGAAATGATAGTGACGACAATGATGAAGATCGTCCCCCACCGGAGTGTATCATTGCTAAAAAGGTTGAATACATCCCGAGTAAGTGTCCAAAATATCTTTAGGTGCTTCTTGGGATGACTCCCACGGACCAAGGTCTGGAAATTAAGAAGGGCAAACTGATGATGAATGCATCGTACTGAGATCTCCTCTTCAACACTTGGTATTAAAGCAAGTTTGTGGCTTTCATTATCATAACCCCAACACTAGGAAGCCCGGTCATCCCTCTTGCAGGAGATCGACAAAACAGGAAATAGGGACGCCTAAGCCGATCCCATAGGTGGATTCCCCTCCAGGGAGCTTTCGCACTCATATCACCCAGAGCTGATACTAGCAGATATAAACATAAACAAAACCAGAATCGATTCAGGCTGTCACTTGCCGATTTCATCATCACGGAGTCTTTATTTTATTTAAATTACACATTCTTTTTATTATTTATTTCCTTATATTTGTGCATGTAATCATGACTCAAAAAATTTGTCGTACCTTTCATCCCTAGTCAAGGTATTATTATAAATTTAATAATAATGTTACATTAATACTAGTATGTGGGTGAACTGATTACCAAGTCTCATATTTCATAGTATTGGATATTTAGTCATCTTATGGGTAATTGTTACATGATAGGAAAAAGGAATCAATGCTTTCTATTCACATAATCACAGTAATATATATACATGAACAAGACAGGGTGTCCACAACACCGAAGGTGAGTATAAGCTCACTCGACCGTACATAATATACAAAATATTTACCCCCCCCCCCCCCCACAAACTCATGAGGGATCATACACCGAGAGTTTGGACAGTAGATAGGCATGGTGGGTCCTCGTTTGCGGCTTATTCATCAAATCTACAATCTGCTGCTCGGAAGGAACAAATGAAGGAGCAAGAGTACCACAGCCATAGTGCTCACGTAGGAAGAAAACATCCACCCTGATATGCTTGGAGAGTGAGTGTTTCGCCTGGTTTAGAGTAATCTTAATGCCATCGGTGTTATCACAGTAGATTGAAGTGAGATCTGAGAAAGATACATCAAGGTCCTCAAGAAGCCAACAGAGCCAAATAATATCCTCAGCGGTGGTATTCATGACCCAAAGCTCAGTCACAGTGCTGGAACGAAAAACATGAATCTGTTTCATAGCCCAAAGCTCAACCACAGTGTTGGATCATATACTGAGAGTTTGGACTGTAGATAGGCATGTTGGGTCCTCGTCTGCGGCTTATTCATCAAATCTGCAATCTGCTGCTCAGAAGGAACAAAGGAGCAATAGTACCACAACCATAGTGCTCACATACGAAGAAAGCATCCACCTTGATATGCTTGGAGAGTGAGTGTTTCACCGTGTTTAGAGTAATCTAAATGGCGTCGGTGTTATCACAGTAGTGAAGTGATATCTGAGGAAAGACATCAAGGTCCTCAAGAAGCCAACAGAGCCAAATAATATCCTCAGCGGTGGTAGTCATGACCCAAAGCTCAGGCACAATGCTGGAACGAGAAACATCAATCTGTTTCTTGGACTTCCATGCAATAAGTCAATGACCCAAGAACAGACAAATCAGTGACAGAGCGACGGTCAACAGGATTACTAGCCCAAGTAGCATCCTAGACGCAACAGGTGATCATAATGCACAGAGGTGGGCGCACTAACAAATTGGGTCAACACATGAATAACATGAGCAATGTCGGGTCGAGTAATGGTGAGGTAGACGAGACTCCCAATGAGGTGACGGTAGCGAGTGGGTTCAAAGAGTGGAGATCTGATGTGTAACATAGGGATGTCCACTGTGCGAGAGTCAGAGATAGTAGCCCGAGCTAGGAGATCTGATGTGTAACACTGTTGAGAGAGTTGAAAACCGCGGTCTGTAGAGCTGATCTCAAGACCCAAGAAATAGCTAAGTTGTCCAAGGTCAGTCATTTGAAATTGCTGCTGCAAGTGATGTTTGTATATAGTTTTTCTCTAAAAAATTACATGTCGGGAGACATGTCGGGCATGTCGGAGGACATTTAAAACAATGGCCGCAGGTCCTTCTTCCCACTTGTTCTTCTACCCGCAGGACCTCGCGTACTTGCTCTTCTACCCATGGCCGCAAGCCATCTGCCAGGTCTTGCCGCTGCATCTGCTCAGCTACTTTTCTTGCTCACCTTACTTCTTGGTGTTCGTCTACTACCGAGCTTGCGCGGCCAGTATTCCTGCTCGTCTTTATCGCGTGATCATCTTACCGCAGCTCATCGCCAGTCTCTCCTCGCAACAATGATACTTTCTTGACCACAATTTCTCTTCTTGCGCGACTTCTTTCTCTGCTCGCGCGACCCGTTTTATTATGCACCTTGCCAAGGGTGTTGATCTCAAAGGGGGCGTAGTTCTCCTTTATTGCAATGGGTCAGCGATCCCCTCCATCCTCTTGTGGAGGTCTCATCCCTTCCCGAGATGGAGGTTGACACATGCACGCTTCTCTTAAGTGTACTTACTGTGGCGGGGATGGTTACATAAACAAATTCTTAGACATTAATATTACAAGTATTCGATACTAAATAGTACGGTACTAAAAGTAAACAACTGAAAGGGAAAAACAAACTATAGGAGCGACTCCAGAAATACACTCATGCTAGGCGCAACTTCCCACCTGAGTCCCTTGTAAAAACATGCCAAAAAATGGGTCAGCCCAAAAGGAGAGTAAGAAAAATTATTCCTCTTAGTGACACTAAAATCATTTGAAAAGATATGAATGCATGCTTTTTAGAAATAAGTTTAATACTACAGAAAAACTTATGCTAGTGTGTTATGCATGCTCTAGTAGTGTACTTCAGGCACATAGAACGTATGTTCTAAATTTACACATACCTAGCAAATTTACTCAAGTTCCGAAAATTGGTTGTCTTAAATATTTTATAATGTTCGGTTTATACTTGAGTCAAGATTGGTCATATTTGTGCTTCTTTTAACGCTCTAGGCAAAGTAGTTCCTAACACGCAACTATAATCTAACGATTCGAGTCCAACTAACAAACTCAGGTGTTCTAGTGTCACGCTGACACAGACTCGAATCTACTAATCTTCTAAATGAGGATAACGTCTCCCAAAACTCTGAGGCTCATAAGGTACCCTACGGCCTATGAGAATGATAGTGCGCCTCTATCGAGCACGAGAGGAGGACTCAAACGTGATTACTAATCATCTTTAATCTAGTACTACTCTGTTTGCGACATTTTTACTTAATAGAGGCAGTTCATCAAATTGATTTAGTCGTCTAGAAATCGTATTCATAAATTTAGTATTTCATGTTCGTAATTCTATGCGCGGTAACCGTTCCGTAACATGCACTATTTCCACTGATTTAACTACTTGAGAAATTTGGAAATTGTTGTTATTCTGCATATACTTAACTGAACGATTACTGAGTTGCAATCTCTTACGATACTAACAATTTTATGCAACTTATAATAACTTTACTGAATTATACGAGGACATTTTATGAAATCTATTTGGTATGTCTAGCCAGAAAGAATGAGAGTTTCCTACTGCGGTGTTGCGACGTTTATACACCTGACGCGGCGGCATGATTTCTCTATAATTTATATCTTGAAAGTCACGCAGACCTCTCACTGATTTACCCTAAAAGAGAAAATGATAACCATAAACCCTAATCTCAGAAATTGAGATTGCAAAGCAAAGAATCTAAGAATCAAGAGGGAAAAAAAGAGAGTTTGAGACACTATCAGGAAGTCCCGCACTAAGGAAGGGGAAGGAACTACATTCGGCAGTTTCGTGCACTTAAATAGGACGAAGAAACCCTTTTTTGAGCAAACTCCAGTTGCTGGTGAGAGAGGAGGAACACCGAGACTTCTAGCAGCGTCGGCTAGAGGCGCGAATATCGCTCGACTGAAGAAGAGCACGCACCGCTCGGGGAAAGAAACGTCGACTGTGGGAGACGAAGAGGGAAACAATGTCTCGACAGAAGATAGGGCTTACGGGAAAAAGGAGTTGTGGGTTTTAAAATCGTGCGGCTGGAGCAGTTACGAAAACCGCTCAAATTACAATCGAACCGACAAAGCTCTAACTAGAGCAATTTCTGAGTTTTTATCTTAATTGCACACTTAACATGACTTGCTATTACTTAGAAAATTTTGTTACACCATCACTCTAACGCACGAACAAAATGTTATAGTGGTGACAACTATTTATTTATTTATGCGCGACAAATAATTACAACGTTACCTCGACATGCTAAAATTTGCTCGATCAATTTCCCTTGCTATCGAGCCCTGCAATCACATCAAATTCTCGTATCAAATTACGGATGTTACAGGCGTCTTGGGCATGCACCTATTCACATACTCCAGAAAGCTCCCTGATTTGTCCCTTAATGACTTCACTTGTGAGTCTTGTATCTACGACAAACAACATCGGGCTACTTTTTCACCTTCTTATACTCGAAGTGATGCTCCCTTTGTTCTTTTTCATTAAGATATTTGGGGACCCTATAAAGCCACAAGTACTTCTAGTCATCATTACTTCATCACCTTTCTCGATGATTACTCTCGAATGATATTGTTATATTTACTTCGTGATCGCTCTGACCTAACTTGTATTCTTTGTGCCTTTATTATTGAGGCTCACAATCAGTTTTTTACTACCATTAAAACTCTCGGAACCGACAATGCCCGTGAGTACACAAGTCATGGGGTTACAGACTTGTGTGTTGAGTTCGGGATCATCCATCAAATCTCTTTTGCTAATACCTCCCAACAAAATGGTGTTGTTGAACGCAAAAATCATCACCTTCTTGACGTCGCACGCTCCATTATGTTTCAAATGAATGTCCCCAAAATTTATTGGAATTTCACGGTTTCCACATCCAGCTACCTTATTAACTACATGTCCTCCATTTTCAACTTTGCGTCTCCCTTTAGCCTCCTTTTTACCTCCAAAAACCCCTTTCTCTTCCCACCTCACATATTTGACTTTGTTTGCTATGTTCATAATCTTTGTTCGTCCACTGACAAGTTAGCTCCACCTGCCACAAAATATATATTTTTTGGGTACTCTCGCACTCAGAAGGGTTATGTCTGCTACTCTCCCAAGGTTCGCAAAGTTGTCACCTCTGCTGACGTCACCTTTCTCAAAGAGCAACCCTATTATTCTGAACAAACTGATTCTCCAATTCCGTTATTACTTTCGCAGCCTGCTGTTTTTGTTACTTTTAATTTTCCACCTCTCCTTCCCACGCCAATCCCACCAAAACCACCTCTCCTTCTCACGCTAGTCCTACCAAAACCACCTCTGATTCATGTGTATACTTGTTGTCCTCCTTTATTTGCTGCTCTACGGGAGATGCTCTCTACTGATAATATTTTGTGGCCTGCAGACCTGTCAATCGTCTCTACTACTAACCCTATGACGAATTATGTTTCCTTACATAGCCTCTCTCTAGCACTCAGGAAATTTGCAACTTCTTTATCCTCTATTTCCCTACCTAATTCTGTGCAGAAGGCTCTCCAACATTCAGGATGGCGGACGGACATGGACGAGGAGATGTATGCTCTTTGGGCGAACTAGACTTGGGATCTTGTCCCTCTTACTCCTTGATAGACCTTTGTAGGTTGTAAGTGGGTATTTGCCGTCAAACATGGTCCGGATGGGACAATTCAACGTCTGAAGGCTCGACTTGTGGCTCGTGGTTTTCCTCAACAACAAAGTCTGGATTATGACGAGACCTTCTCTTCGGTCCCCATACTGAATACTGTTCGCATTTTGCTCTCTCTCGTTGTTCATCGCCACTGGTCGTTACATCAATTGGATATCAAAAATGCTTTTTTTCAATGGCGATTTACAGGAAACTGTCTACATGCACCAAACTCCTTAATTTGAGAACACGGAGGAGTGTCTTGTCTGTCATCTCACAAAATCTATTTATGGTCTCAAACAGTCTCCTCGCGCTTGGTTTGACAAATTTAGTAAAGTTGTCCGTGATATTTGATTAACCCGGAGCTCGACTAACTTTTCTCTCTTTACTCGTCATCAACCGACATGCACATTGATTCTCTTAGTTGATGTCAATGATATTATGATTACTAATGATGAATGCAAAGGAATATAAATGATCAAATAACATTTGAACGGAAGTATTGTCTTGATCTTCTTCAGGATGCTGGCTATTCGGGATGCAAGCTTGTCGATACTCCTATGAATGTCAACCACAAGCTCTGCGCTCAGGACTCAGACTCTTATCTACTACTTCAGAACCCATAGTATTATCACCGTCTTGTAGGAAAGCTGATATATCTCACTGTTACAAAACCTGATATAGATTTTGATGTTGAATTTGTTAGTCGATTTATTCATGCTCCACGGACCTCACATCTCTAGGCCGTCAAGCGCATTCTCAGATACATGAAGTCTGCTTCTGGACAAGGGCTCGTATACAAACCATCTTCTTCTCTATCTCTGATTTCCTACTCTGATGCGGACTATGATGGCTCTCTGGATGATCGACGCTCCACAATTGGTTTTTGTACTTACTTTGGAGGAAATCCTATTACCTGGCATAGCAAGAAGCAATCTGTTGTTACCCGCTCATCTACTGAAGCTGGATATCTTGCAATGGTTGTTGTTGTGTCTGAGCTGACCTGGCTAGAAAGTCTCCTTGGTGATTTGGGAGTCAATCTTTCCTCTCCAACAACTCTATTTTGTGACAGTCAAGCTGCTATACACATTGTTTAGAATCCTATGTTCTATGAGCAAACCAAACACATTGAAGTTGATTGTCACTTCATTCGGGAGAAGGTTCAATTGAGAAAGTTGGAATTAGAACATGTTTCTGCTAGCACGCTAGTTGCTCACATTTTCACCAAGGCCTTACCTCGACCATTGTATTGTCAATTTATGTCCAATCTTAGTGCTTACGATTTGTATGTTCCAGCTTGCGGGGGAGTGTTAAAGAATATGTGTAAAGTCCAAAGTTTGTCCCATCTTGAGGCTCATCTTGTTAGTCTATTTAGTCTCACATCATAGGTTATGATTCATCTACCTCTTCTTCTCTTTTATAAGTGTACAAATACATATATGTACGGTGAGAATATTGTTGGTGAAATAAATAAAATTGTTTTATTCCCTTTTTTTCTTGTGCATTTCAACAGATACATTGATAACTTCTCCTAACTACTATGAAGGCCATCATCAGAAAGCTTCAAAAGGTCGGTAAAATTGTTGGCCTTTGGCTATGTTGGATGTTTGGCTTTTCTACAAGCTACAAGGCACCGACACTGGTATTGTGGTATCAGATCTATTTGATATCACTAAGCTTTTCTGTTCATGCTTTCTAGATGGCCTGAAAAAAACCATACTAAATTATTGGTAGAATGAAAGTCATAAAAAGTATCTGCAATAATCAGCCTTGGCTTTTGGTTAAATCAAAACACCGTTCTCAAGTTTTTTATGCATTGTACCTGTTTTGTTTTCCTGAGAATGTTACTTACTTGATCATGTGTTAGGGATGAACCCCATTTTATAGGAAATAAGGGGTGCACATAGTCACACCCTCATGATCTCCACCCAAAAGGAGTGGGATCATGGGTTTGACCGCACACGCGATCACCACACCCGATCCCCCGCGCGCCGATCCCACTCCGCATGATGAGGAAACCACCACACCTCGCCGGTGGCGGGCAGCCGGCCTCTTCCCCGGACGCCCCCGCCCGCCCCCGTTCATGCAGCCGAAGGGGGCGGCTTCCCGGGTCTCCCCCTCCTCAGCCGCCCGAGCGGCCAAGGTGGGTGGCCGACCGGGCCGCCCCCCTCCTTGACCGCCGGCAACCAAAGGGGCGGCCGCCCGTGCGGCCAGAGGGGGGGGGGACCGCGCCCGGCCGCTCGTGTGGCCAAGAGGGACGGCCGACCGGGCCGCCCCCGTCCTTAGCCGCCTGTGGTCAAAGGGACGGCCGCCCTGGCCTCCCCTCGCCTTCGCCGCCGGTGGCCAAGGGGGCGGCCTCCCCAGCCGCCCCCTCCCTCGGCCGCTGGCTCACGGCCAAGGAGAGCGACCGCTCCTCCCCGGCCGCCGTCGGCCGCCCTCCCTCGCCGGCGAACTTGGCGGCAAGTTCGCCGCCCGCCCGTGGAGGCCCACTCCCGCCGTCCGATTAGGGGGGAGCGTCCTCGGTCGTTCGATCCACGCGTAACCACCCACTAACCACCGGGTTAGTGGGGGCAATTTAATTAGATTTTATTATTTTATTAATGGCGGTCTCCAAATAGCAGGATACACACATCTAAAACTATAGTAAAAATATTTATGACGGTGGTTACGGTGTGCGGATTGCCACATAACCACCGTAACCACCTCCCAGAGCCTATAAAAGGAGTCTCAGGCCTCCTCATTTCTCATCTTTTTCTCTTCGGAGTCTTCTTCTTCTTCTTCAGGTCGAAGCTCTGCCAATTTCCTCCTACAAGCCACCTCTGAGCCATCTTCGAGCCACCTCCATGCCACACCCGAGCCTCAAGCGGGTCAAGCCACAACCACCCAGCAAAGCTAAATCGTCCAAGTCCCAAGCGGCTCCAGCAACTACAAGACCAAGTGGTCCGCCTCCCATCCACAATCAGCGAGTCGCTATCCGAAGACCACCGACACGAAGCACAATCTG
The DNA here is from genome assembly GCA_039513925.1 of Platanthera zijinensis. Classification (NCBI taxonomy): domain Eukaryota; kingdom Viridiplantae; phylum Streptophyta; class Magnoliopsida; order Asparagales; family Orchidaceae; genus Platanthera; species Platanthera zijinensis. The sequence goes on along the minus strand of CM077082.1, from coordinate 25,246,136 downwards.
TAACAACTCCCGGCGCGACGACCTGTCGTTCACCGCATGCAAAGTATTCTCTCACCACATAATTGTAACGAGAGGTGGTCTGTCACCCTCGACTTCACAAACCAGCTGTAACCTCCAGGAAATAGTGAATTTTGATCGGCAGTCACGTGCTACTGAGTTTTTCCACGTTAAAACTCCTTGTATACAATCAACCTACTCTTTTGATATTGTGCACGCTCGACCGTTCCGAGTGCTAAGGCGGTCCAAGAATTCCTGCCCGACCGGAACGTCGAGTTAGTCCTCAACAATATGATTTGCCACTGAATAGCTGAAAACTTTTTTATTGGAAATGCAGTACTCTTATCTTCGTTTCTAAGCTGATAGAAGGATCTGTTGTTTATGTTTTACTCTGAAAGGTGTGCAAGACAGTAAATTTTTTGTTCTCTAAATGGTTTTTGTTTTCCTGATAGTTAGCGTAATCGTGTACACCCTGTTATCCTACTTCTGAAATCACCTCAATTACTCCTTTCTAGTAAATCATTGGTTAACTGTGCTTTTCTAGTTTATTCTTTTAATGAAGTTTGCATGCATGTTCTCTACAGAAACTTCATCATTGAAGGCTTGTAATATGTTACTATTTCTTTCTACTTTTGAAACTTGCTTCTATATCTATTTCTCTGTGATCAGTTAACGTTTTATTTTTCTTGGCAAATAGTTCTTTGCTGAACCAAGCAATTAGGCTAACCCATTCAGTACTTAACATTTTTATAACTGGAGCTGTAAACTACGTTTAGTGCTTATTGTTTGGCTTTGTTATTTCTAACATCATATCACACGTGAAATCCCAATGGTTGTGGTTTACTTTGTTGTTCACTAGTTCATTTAGTTCGTCTTTTTTACTTTTTATTTGGAAACTGATGATTAGGATTTGGACATGATCACTTTGCAGGAAATATCATCATCATTTGGTTGGCTACACTGCCACAAAAATGTCTTCTTCAACTCAACTTCCACCTGGCTATCAGATGCATCATCCAGAGACCACTGAGATTACGCAGGCGACTTTCCCTAAAAGAAAAAGAAAGTTCCATGCCAACCTTAGTGCAAGTTCTCAAGCTGGTAGTGCTCTAAACTGTGTATGTTCTTCAACTGCTGCCATTTTAGTTTGTTCCACATTTAAAATTTGCCCTATTAGATTATTATGGAATTTGTATGTTCTTGTGGTCCTGTTTCTGATTATATTATTACTAGCTTTAGTCTAAACACATGTACTTCTTCAAAAATTGTGATGCATGGCATGGCCCGATATATAGTTTGTGAAATTTAGAAGTGAGAAAAAGGATAAAAGGAAAGAAGCTTTGAATGTATGAAAACACAACAAACAACAACAACACTCAAGCCTTTATCCCACTATAGTGGGGTCGGCTATATGGATCCTTTGTCGCCATTGTGCCCTATCTTTAGTCACAATCTCACTAATGTCTAAGTACCTCATGTCTTTCCTTATAGTTCATTCCAAGTCTTCATTGGTTTACCCCTCCCCCGTTTAACATGCCCAATGACTAAACTCTCACAATGCCTAACAAGTGCTTCTAATGATCTCCTGTGTATGTGTCTAAACCATCTCAGTTGAGCTTCTCGCATCTTCTCTGATGTCTTTCCTTATAGTCTCGGTATGAAAAGAGACAAATGATTATTTGAATAAAACAATTGATAGATTTGATGCTTTGGAATAGGTGCCCCACTAGTTTTTTAATATGTTAGATCATTTGTAAAAAAAACTTCAATGGGATCTCATTGTTTATTTTTTTATTGTTTGTATTTAGTCTCGCATCTCCAAATTTATATTCTTACTCCTCCTCTACTATGTATAAAGATGGGAGTTTTTATGTAATGGTTTAGTAAATTTAGAATAATAATAATTTTACTTTTCAAATTCTCACATTGTATCAGAGCCGGATGAATTTTTTTATTGCTCTCTCTCGATTACCCTCTCGTGTAATTTCTCCTGGTGCACTCGAACCTATCTAGTTTCGCGTGAACTTCCCGGCCTTGCATGAGAGGTAGTGAACTCCCTGTGAGAAACCGCGACAATCTCCAACATATTCACAAAATTCTTCTCACCTGGACTCATAGAAGATAGCAACCGCGACTTGTCCTTCCAACAAGCTCGCCGCTTGCGACGAAGTTCTACAACAACTTCGACAAATGCCCTCCTCAAGCTATGGTGTTCCACCTTTTATAAGGTATCGACTGGTTGTCCAAACCTTCTTTTCCGCCTAACACCCCTTGCCAGTGTCTGAGACCTCTCGTCAAGAGTGAAGCCTCGACGAGGCCTCGCGCTACCTTCTCCCGTGAATCCCGCATGTGAACTCCTGCAAACATCACACTCCTCTCAGCGACTTCATCTCTCTTGAACTCCTACGACTTTCTGTAATCTCCAACTGTAGCTGCGAGCTATCTTGACCACTTCCATTTGCAAGCTCTTTTCACCGCTTTCTCACTTGGGTACTTGTGCACAAGAAGCTCGTGTACAGGGAACCTGCACGACAATGATTGCGACTTCTCCTTGCTGAGCTTCCTGCCAGCTACTTCCAACTTCTTCTGCAGAGCTCTCTACCAGTGACCCTAAAACTCTCACTCGAACAAAACTATGGCAACAAACCAGCTCCCTCCCACTTCTTCTGCAGATCTTTCCCCCACAGTCATTTTTAGTGCCTTTGGAAATCGCGGGACTACTTTCCAAGTTCAATGGACTCAATAATCCTGATTGTAGTGTCTCCTTTAACTTTCTTCTGCTCTATCAACACAAGAGACAACATCTCACTAACACTCCTCCAGATCATACCTCTCTCACTGGTGTTGATTCAGATGTCAGATATTCTCTTGTTCATATGTGACTTGCAAACAATCTTTCTAATGACTATTTGTTTATCATCTCTCATGATGAAACTATGATGATTTCTTGAGATCATCTTGCAGCACTTTACTCCAAGGGTGTCGAAATCAATCGCATCTATACCATCCATTCAGCTCTTCAACCGACTAACACTCTCTCATGATGTTGCGTATCAGGAAGTTCCGACACTTTCTGATGCGGAATACGGTACGACCAACACCGTCAGCGTCGAAGCCCGCGCCGAACCAGGGATTGCATGGCTCGAGAAGTTCGACCCGCTTTGGATGCCGCGAACCATCTAAATAATGAGGCGGCGCTATTTATTGTTGCCTCTTTTGTTGTATTTGCTTATGTAAGACTTTTATGTGTGCTATTAGCATGTGTGTGCTAATAGTTGTTCTCTCTTTCCCCATAGTATAAGAGGGAGGAGAGTGTATTTTGATGGGGAGTTTTTTGGTATTGTGTTGAGAAGCTATTGCCCTAGCCGCCTCCCTCTTCTCCGTGCGAGACCTGCCGATCCGGAAGGATCCCGCCCCTCGTCGTTTCTTCCGCCCGTGAGGCGTGATTCCGGCCGGAAGGCTCCTCCGCTCCCTCCCCGGAGGTATTTTCTACATCATTTGGTATCAGAGGCTTGCCCCGACTCCTTAGCTCGGCGCCGATCCTCCCTACTCTCCTCGCCGCTTCGCGTTTCTCGCTCCGGATCGGGTCGCCCCGATCGTTCTCTCCGTCGTTCGCTCATGGGAGACCAACCGCGGGACGACCAAGCTTTGTGGGCGGCCATTAATGGCATCACCGCACAGCTCGCCGCCCTCACCGCCGCACTCGGCAACCCGCAACCACCCCCGCCAGCCGATCCCGCACCCGCTGCAGCACCTCCGGTCGACGCTTTCTTCGGCCGGCAGTATCGCCGTGGCCGTGCGGCACCTCCCCGTCTGGCAACTCCCCTGTCCGATTATAGCTCCGAGGATGACTATCACGCCGGAGCTGATCCCCCTCCATGGCGCAACCCGCCACCACCGCAGCAGCACGGCTACCGCATGCGTGCGGACATTCCCCAGTTTTTTGGCAACTTGGGCATTGAAGACTTCCTCGATTGGATCTCGGAGGTCGAGCGTTTCTTCGAGATGGCCGAGCTCGACGAACACCGCCAAGTGAAGATGGTCGCGTATCGCCTTAAATCCGGCGCGGCGGTTTGGTGGGATCAACTTCAGCTCAATCGGCAACGCCAAGGCAAGGCCCCCGTCCGCACCTGGCTCAAAATGAAGAAACTGTTATGGAATCGGTTCCTACCCCCCGATTACGACCAACACCTGTTCCAGTTCTACCAAAGTTGCTCACAAGGCTCTCGCACCGTCATCGAATATTTGGCTGAAATTTGCCGCCTCGCGGACCGCAACGGCTTGACCGAGTCGGACGGCCAACGTGTTACTCGTTTTCTACATGGGCTACGCTCGTCCCTTCGTGAGAAGATTGGATTGCATGTTTTGCGCATGGTGGATGAGGCCTACAACATGGCCCTCAAGGCGGAACTCATGGAGACGTCGGCGGCACCTTCAACGCGCTCGGCCTCTCGCCGTTCCTGGTTGGATGCTTCGGGGTCGCATACTCGGGATTCTACCAGCCGTGAGGTGTCGGCCACGCCTTCCGCACCTAAGGGTCGGGCACCTGACCGCACACCACCGGGACCTACTTCAAGTGCCACCAACCGGGCTATTTTGCCTCACGGTGCCCTCTTCTGCGCCAACCCGTCCACGCTGTTACTCAGGACGAGGATCAGGAGGCTGACTCGGGAGAGGCCGATGAGGTCATCGATGGGTTTGAAGAGGATGGCGATTTTGCTGCTTGCGTGGTCCGTCGCCTCCTTCTTGCACCGCGGGTGGATGAGCACGCTCAACGGAGTAACGTCTTTCGGAGCTATTGCACCATCAAGGGGAAGATATGTGATGTCCTGATCGACAATGGCAGCTGTGAGAATTTTGTCGCCAGTCGGTTGGTCACCTACTTGCATCTACCAACCGAGCCGCACCCGCACCCCTACTCCATTGGGTGGATTCAAAAGGGCCCCTCCGTACGTGTCACCCACCGGTCACACGTACCCGTCGCTATGGGCAAGCACTACCTAGCCGATATTTGGTGCGACGTTGTGGAGATGGACGCGAGCCATCTACTTTTGGGCCGACCGTGGCAATATGATACAGACGTGGTGTACAAGGGCCGCGACAATATCTACTCTTTCACTTGGGCCGGCAAGAAGATACAAATTGTGGCCCGGGTCGGCGACAAACCTGCGGCCAACCCGCCCACCGACAAGGGGCGCAACCTACTCGTGATGCACGATGACACCTCACGGTTCGAGCAGGACGTAGCGGAGGCCAAGGAGGTGGTGGCCCTCGTTCCCTACGGGTTGTACGCCACCAACGAGTGGGAGATGGATGTCGCACCCCCAGACATTCGGACATTACTTCATGAGTTCCGCGCCATCACCACGGATGACTTGCCAGACCATCCTCCACCACTTCGGGACATCCAACACCAGATCGATCTCATACCGGGCGCTAGCCTCCCAAATTTGCCCCACTACCGCATGAACCCCAAGGAGCATGACGTCTTACGTACGAAGGTGGAAGAGTTGCTACAAAAGGGCTTCATCTCCGAGAGCCTTAGCCCATGCGGTGTTCCCGCACTTTTGGTTCCCAAGAAGGACGGGTCCTGGAGGATGTGCGTCGACAGTCGCGCCATTAACCGCATCACCATCAAGTACTCCTTCCCCATTCCCCGCCTGGATGACATGTTGGACATGTTGGACGGGTCACAACTATTTTCCAAAATTGACCTCCGCAGCGGGTACCACCAAATCCGCATCAAACCGGGCGACGAATGGAAGACCGCCTTCAAAACTCCGGACGGCCTCTTCGAGTGGAAGGTAATGCCTTTCGGTTTGTCTAATGCTCCAAGCACTTTTATGCGTCTTATGACACAGGTGTTGCGCCCTTTCTTGGGCAAGTCGGTGGTCGTCTATTTCGACGGCATTCTCATCTTTAGCAAGACCCGGGAGGAGCATTTATCCCATCTTCGTGCTGTGTTGGAAGTTTTGGCGGAGAACAAACTATTTATTCACCTCAAGAAATGCACCTTTCTTGCGCGGCGGCTGAACTTTCTGGGTTTCGTGGTGAGTGCGGACAGAATACAAGTTGACGAGGAAAAGATACAAGCCATCCGAGATTGGCCGGCACCCGCATCCCTCTCCGAGTTGCGGTCTTTTCATGGGTTGGCCACATTCTACCGGAGGTTCATTCGCGTTTTCAGCACCATCTCGGCTCCCATGACCGATTGCCTCAAGAAGGGGCGTTTTCTTTGGGGAGACGAGGCTGACCGATCTTTCCAACTACTCAAGCAGAAGCTCAGCTCGGCACCGGTCTTGGCGCTACCTAGTTTTGACAAGCTATTTGAGGTGCACAGTGACGCCAGCGGTGTTGGCATTGGGGCGGTCCTCTCCCAAGACAAGCGGCCGGTTGCCTTTTTCAGCGAGAAGTTAAGCGATGCTAGGCGGAAGTGGTCCGCTTATGATCAAGAGTTCTATGCCGTTGTCCGGGCCCTCAAACATTGGGAGCATTATCTACTCCACAAGGAATTCATCTTATATACGGATCATCAAGCCCTCAAGTTTGTCCATAGCCAGAAACGCATGGATGGTATGCACCTCCATTGGACCACTTACCTTCAGCGTTTCCCGTACATTATTCATCACAAGCCGGGTTCCTCCAATGTTGTCGCGGACGCCCTCAGCCGGCGGAGCTGTTTATTGACCACACTCCAACACGAGATCATTGGGTTTGATATTCTCGCCGAGTCATATGCCGACGACCCGGATTTTAAAGACACTTGGAGCGCCTGCTCGGGGGGCGGTTCACACGGCGGGTTCTTGATACTCGAGGGGTTTTTACTCAAAGACAACCGCCTGTGCATCCCCCGCTCTTCATTACGGGAGAAGCTGATTCGAGATCTACATGGTGGTGGGTTGAGTGGTCACTTGGGCCGCGACAAGACACTAGCTAGTCTCCACGAGAGGTATTTCTGGCCGCAGCTAGCCAAGGACGTGGGGAATTTCGTTCGAAAGTGCTATGTGTGCCAACAATTCAAGGCTCAAGCCCACAACACCGGTCTTTACTCTCCTCTCCCGGTTCCCTCTGGCGTGTGGGAGGACCTTTCCATGAATTTCGTCTTGGGCCTTCCGCGAACGCAGCGCGGAGTTGATTCAGTGTTCGTCGTGGTGGACCGTTTCTCCAAGATGGCCCATTTTCTTCCGTGCCGCAAAACATCCGATGCTTCCCATATTGCGCGGTTATTTTTCCGCGAGGTGGTCCGTTTGCATGGCGTTCCAACCACCATCACATCCGACCGCGATCCGAAATTTCTTGGCCATTTTTGGACCATGCTGTGGAAAATGTTTGACACCTCTCTCCAATTTAGTAGCTCCGCTCACCCCCAAACGGATGGGCAAACCGAGGTAGTCAACAAGACTTTGGGCAATCTAGTGCGTTGTATTTGCCAAGATCGGCCGAGGCAGTGGGATTTCGCTCTCGCCCAAGCAGAGTTTGCTTACAACAATGCGGTTCACCGCTCAACCGGTCGCACCCCGTTCTCCATCGTCTACACCAAGGCGCCCCGACATGCGCTTGATTTGGCCCGCTTACCCGCCGCCCCCCCTTCCTCCACGCAGTTAGCCGAAGAGGCCCGCGACGTCCAGACCGAGAACCGCCTCAAGTTGCTCGAATCCAACGCCAAGTATAAAGCTATAGCCGACAAGCACCGCCGCGAGCAGATTTTCCAAGTCGGCGACTTGGTCATGGTCTTTCTCCGGAAAGAGCGGCTTCCGGCCGGCCCCCACCACAAGCTCATGCCGAAGAAGTTCGGCCCCTTCCCCATCATCCGCAAGATCAACGACAATGCTTACGTGGTTGATCTTCCACCGGATTTCAACATCTCCAAGACCTTCAACGTGAGCGATTTATCTCCGTTCTACCCGGACGTGCCTCTTTATGCCGACCACTCGGGGTCGAGTGCTTCCCACGTGGCGGAGAATGATGCGGAATACGGTACGACCAACACCGTCAGCGTCGAAGCCCGCGCCGAACCAGGGATTGCATGGCTCGAGAAGTTCGACCCGCTTTGGATGCCGCGAACCGTCTAAATAATGAGGCGGCGCTATTTATTGTTGCCTCTTTTGTTGTATTTGCTTATGTAAGACTTTTATGTGTGCTATTAGCATGTGTGTGCTAATAGTTGTTCTCTCCTTCCCCATAGTATAAGAGGGAGGAGAGTGTATTTTGATGGGGAGTTTTTTGGTATTGTGTTAAGAAGCTGTTGCCCTAGCCGCCTCCCTCTTCTCCGTGCGAGACCTGCCGATCCGGAAGGATCCCGCCCCTCGTCGTTTCTTCCGCCCGTGAGGCGCGATTCCGGCCGGAAGGCTCCTCCGCTCCCTCCCCGGAGGTATTTTCTACATCACTTTCTTTCTCCAATTGAACAACACTTTGTATGTTCTGAATTTTCCATGCAATATATTATCCGTTAGTGAACTTTCCAAACAATTACACTACCATATTTCATTCTCTCATACTAGTTATTTTCAGGACCTTCAATCGAAGAAGGCGATTGTTGTTGAGGTTGAATTGGGGAGGGGGGGATCTACTATTTGGACGATCATCCCACTTTCTCAGCATCCCCCTCTTGATCATCCTCCACTTTGTCTCCTCCACTAGATTGTGCCATTATTTTGGTTCGAGTCTATTTTAGAATGTGAAGGCTTTAATATGACAAGCATTGTCGTACTTATTTTTTGCATTTATAGATCTTGCATGACAAAGGAAGAAAAGAAAAAAAGTAATTGAACGGTTATGTTAATGAGTAAATCGATTACCAAAGAAGATTAAATTTTGAGTTAGGAACATGAAGTACAGATCGCAAAGAAATAGTGGGAGTAAGAGGCACATATCTAATTTCGCAAACTGGGGTGATTTCTCCATTGACAACAATGATAAATTTGGCATTAGCATTATCTGTGTGCCAAGAAGGTTTTTGTAGAGTTATATGATTTGTGGGTCTGGAGTCCACTATCCAAGAGGAGCTTTGGGAAAAACATGATATGCCTTCATTGGATGTAGAGGCGATGAACTTTGAAGTGCGAGTATCCAACCCCCTGCAGATGTTAGAGTTCCTTACCACTAGGTATAAATTTCTGAGCGGGACATGTTGAGAGCATCCACCTCTGGAGAAGCGCGTTAATGGGGGGGGGGGGAGGAAAGGGGTTAGGTGGCTGCTGCGAGAACTCGTATTTTCTGTAACAGGTAGCTTCAGTTCTGTTTGGTTGGCCATAGTGGGTATGCATGCGAGTGTTTTGTCCTTTGAGATGATTTCGTCCATCACGCCCATTGCTTTGAAACCCATTGTTACACAACACCCAATAGTTGGCGGGGAGGGGGGCTTAAGCATAATGTTGGGGTAGGGTAGGAGAGGGAGTCATGGAGACATCAGTTTATTGAGTCACCTTTAAGATCATGGAGCAATCATCTGATAAAGAGGGAATAATTGGAAAAAATTAGTTGTTGGCACGGACATTGTATAAATGAGGTGGTATTTGCGCCATCATCAGCACTATGCCAACGTCTTCTTTTTGAGCTTTTTGGGTAGCCAAATACAAAGTCAGAGGCTAGTGTTGAATTCAATCCTCGATGAGGGTTTATATTATCCCAGAAACGACGTCAGGTCACTGTCCGAACCAGGTTCAACCGTTTGGAGGTTCCTAAATAGATCGAACAGGTGGTGAAAGCTATTTTTTCTAGAGTGGAGAGACTTGAGTTCATCCCACATAGTCTTTACAGTTTTGTTGTGCATAGTGATATGGCTCATTGCCCATAGAATTCAGTATCCAAGGTTGAACTCGATCATCATACCGAAGCAATTACTCGGGTGGCTCAATTGGGGGTTCACGTGTCAGATGATGAAGAAGAACCTTAGTTTGGAGTACTCGGCACACCGAGTGGACCTACTCAACCAAGTTCATAGATAGTAGCTGGAGCGAGAGTGATCTAAATGATTGGCGAGGCTAAAATAACATTCGTTCCCCTTTTAAAAAACGCAAGGACCAGCAAGAGGTAACATCAAATTCTAATTTAAAAGCACGAATCGGTCCTAGAGAGACTCGACTAGAGAAGCAACATTGTATGAAGATTGAAGCAGCAAGCTTAGGAGCAGCAACGAATAGTGTCAGTTTGGTGCAAGCAGGAAATTCACAACGAGCTGGCGAGTTTCGAGCGAGCTGGCGAGTTTCGAGCGCGAAGGAGAGATCGGCTTGTGCGAGTAGTGAGAAGTATGATTAGGCAAGCTGGCAAGATGCAAGTTCCGATAAGTTGCGAGCCGTTAAAGCAAGCTCGGATATGACTTTGGCTGGGATTGCTTTGCGAACTCGCGAGTAGGGATCAATCCGTAAGCTCGTAAGAGGGCAGGCAAGATCAGACAAGTGTGAGCAAGAGAGCTGGCGAGTTCAGGAGCGATGGGCTCAAGCCAGAGGCGAGCAGTTTGTTTGTGAGTGTAATCCAATAGAGGAGGCAGCAAACTCGTGTGAGAAGGTAATCGGCCAGTTGCGAGTGCAAGATACGAGCATGCGATTTTGGAGAGCAACTGAGGTAGAGGGGGGGGGGTGCTTCTAGGAGATCCATCGACACCTATAAATACATAAGGGATTCACATATAGCCCAAGCTAATGATGGTTTGGGTGAGCTGGCGAGGAAGCTCGGCGAGCAAATTGCAAGATCAAGCGAGCTCAAGATCAAGTAAGCTGGACAATATTAGCCCAAGCAGCGAGCTCGGCGGATAGGACAAGCTCAAGCTGTGAGATCAAATGGCTTTCTATTTTACGTCAGGAATCATTATACTTTAATAACATGTGCAAAGAGCAACAATTTTTATTACTTCACATAAGAGAAAAATACAAAGAAATATATACATATTTATAGGTAGGAGAAGTGACACCTTAAATCTAGATCACAATGTGTGACTAAATTATGCAAGGGAGATATCTCTTAATGGGCTGAAAGAAAAGGGGAGAGTAATCTCTGGTTAACTCTAGAGGGGGGGGGGAATAGAGTTATTTAAAAATTCCTTTACAAATCTTTATAAATATAAAGTTTAGGTGATAAAATAGGTGATAGTAATAGCTAAGAGAAGTTAACAGAAGCAAAGAAAAGCTACACTAATCTACCACAACACAAGACAAAAAGAAAAGCAGCAAGCACACAGACAACACAAGAATTTTATAGTGGTTCCCCAACTGGGTACATCCACTCTTCTACCACCCTGGTAGGAATCCACTGCAGGTTTTGATCAGGTGACTGCCACCACAATATCTATTTGCAGGGAGATATTGCAACCCTTTGAGCTTTTGATCAGGTGCCCAAAAACCAAACTCAAGTCTTTTGGAAGGTGACTTGTGAACCAGCCTAACTTTTGAAGAGAGTTAAAACCCTGTACAGTGGAGGTGAAGAAAGATAAAAACTATCTGTTGTCTTCTCTTTTCTCAAAAACAACTGAGAAGACTTGTGGATTCTTGATGGTATCAAAGCTCCACCTGAAATGAAGTTTTGTTTCAGGAAGAATCAGAGCTTTGCAGGGTGAGTAGGTCTTCTTGAAAAGATATTCCAAAAAGCTGTAGACAAATTGCAGTTGATTGTCTCTGAGAGCTTGCTGGAGAAAGAACACTTGAAGAAGACACAAAGCAGAACTTTTTTCTCTTTTGTAATTTCTCGTCTGTCTTGATTGTCTGGAATTTTTCACAAAACTTTTTTTATTTTCTTCTCTGCAGCAAAATTGGTCTTGAATTTTAATTTGATTGCCTTGATTTATTGCTGAGATCTTGGAACTTGGACAATGGCTAGAAGAGTAATAAAAGAATTCCTTAACTGTCCTAAGAATTAGCTGTATAATAACTCTGTGAAAACCGGTAATTAATGCTGCCATAAGAACGGCTATATTCTGAGAATATATGCATTAATTACTCAGAGCAATATAAGCTATGAAATAAGTCAAATCAAATCTGAAAAACTGCAAAGAAGGAAATGTTGAACTGACAATATTCGTCGATCTGAGATCCTGGATCGTCGAACTCAACCTCTCTTTCGTCGAGCTGAGCCCTGAGAACTTTGAACTGAAATACAGCTTTCCATACTGGGCTCCAAGATCGTCGAACAGAGATAGTAGATCGTCGAACTCAAGGTCTGATAAAAGATAAGAGTTCGTCGAACTCAATCCAACTTTCGTCGATCTTATTTCAGAGATGTGACTCTGAGATCGTCGAACTGAGAACGAAGATCTTCGATCTCTCTTCAGAGTTCGTCGAATGACTTCTTCAACATGAAATTTCTGCCTTGTTCTGATTTCTGCAATCTTCTAAGTCTTCTGAGGGCTTGGTCTGATCAAAATGTCTTGTTGACTAACCCTGTAATCTAATAAAGACCTATGACCCTAGACTATACAAGGAGGGTCATACTTAACCTAATTTAGTGAACCTAGCCCAAATCTAACTAGAGATCCAACATGGGCCATGGAGGTGGGTCTTTATATTGGACTTTACACACTTCTTCTATATTTTCAAATGTAATAATAATTAATGAACAATTTGGTAACAACTAACAATGTTACCTATAGATATGTATACATTTCTTTGTATTATTTCTCTTATGTGAAGTAATAAAAATGTTTTGACTTGGGTATGGGAAGCGGTTACTGTCCCATGAAATTTGAAGTCACGTACATGGAAGGCCGAGCAAGAAAGTGAATAGACAGTTCAGACATCCCGCCTCACACTTGGGACTATATCAGAATCCCCCTCCCATGCCAAGTGTTGTGCTAGGTGAGGAGGGGGAGGCTTGCCTGTGAAGTGTGTTAGAGAGATCGCTAGTTCAGGATGAGGTTCTCAGGAGCTCGATTGATCTAGCCGGTGTTGCTTGGAACTGTCTCTACCCCGTAACCGTGGGTCGTATTTATAGAAGACATGGGGTGCCTTCCGACTTGGAGGTGGTTCTTTCTTCAATGCAAGGTTAACTTGACAACTTGTGAGCTGGGGCTCGTATTCCAACAATGTGGTGTGGGTTTCCAACGTGACATTTGTCGTTTGAGTGCAAGGTGTTCAATGACTGTGAGGTGGTTGATGGTTGGCTGTGAGCTTATAGCTAGCCAGTTTTGAGTCTATAGAGAACTTATTAGGGCTTTACGATGAATTGATAGCGAGACTTTAGCAAGTTTGTGGCGGTTTGATAACGAGCTTATTAGGAGCTTTTGGTGAGTTGACAACGAGACTACAACGAGCTTGTTGCAATCCGGTAGCGATCTTATAGCAAGTCTACTCTTCGGAGGTATTTCGGTAATTGTCTCATTGGGCTTTTCCTGGTTGACCTCCCTGAGTACAGATCGTTCACATTACCCATTTTTCAGGGCTCAACACGAGGACGACAAAACTGTACAAGACTCGGGGCTCGGCGGGTTGTTGGAGCCTATAAATATCCCCTAGGGGAGCTTTCGTGGTCGTGCCCTTTAGTCTGTCTGAGATGAGGATATGGACGACACGAAGTCATTCTTGAAGGCGTCATTCTTGAAGGCGTTCGCAAAGGTTCAGCCAAACAAGTGGAAAAAGAAGAAGCAGAGGGATCGCACAGACCCACCTAGCGGAGGGCTTTCGGGGGATAGGTCATAAAGGGGGGTGACAGCCACTCCCCGTTGATTCTGAGATGTCGCCTACATCACCCGCACTTCGGCTACTGTTGCGACCACAACTTCTGTTGCAACCTATGTCACTATTGTTGTGATTACCATCGTCGCGCTCTTTAATTCGGGCGTGTCCTCTTCCATATCTTTTGTGGTGTATGCTCTTGTTAAGACGCCCACTCCTATTGTCAATCCTAACGATGCGAGGACGTCTCCCGCAAATAGATATTTCTTGACCTATCCCGGAGGCTTGGGCGCCAGGACTAAGTTTTAAGAGGAAGGGCACTACCGGCGGGTCCTCCACTAGCTCGCCTTCCCCTTATTTTTTGAGCGGTGTCATCAGAGGAGGGCATGACTTGCTTCGGGGACTCCTGCGCTCCTCTCCTGACAACCGGCCAAGCAACTGCTTTGCGGTTCTCTCTGCTCCCCTTAGTGAAGCGTCAGCCATAAGCGAGCTCTAAGGTCGCTTGGCGACTTACGCTGTCGGCGTGGAGAACAAGTTGCGGGTCATCGATTCGGGGAGCGACATGAGTCGCATCTCCGGCCTTGAGTCTCGGGTAGCAGTAGAGTCTCACGATCCCCACCTATTGGCAGTGGAGGAGCATTATAGCGAAATCAAGCACCTGGAGTTTCTGGTTCGCGAGCTGCTGTTTCAAGTTGATTGTCTGATGGAGGAATTTAGCGAGATCACGCGGGAGGCTGGGCAAGTTTCAGAGCACTCGTGGATGTTGGTGCTCGTCCTCTAGGGGGATCCGCACCTGTCGCAAGAGGTGATACTGTTCCAGCGGTCACCACGATGTGATACAACACACACTACCCCTGCAAACCGCGAGTGCCTTCTCGCTTTTGATTTGATTTTTTTTCAAACTTGTCCCGCTACGTTCAAATCTCTTTTATTCTGGGCGAGTGTACTGGCTTTCTTTATGGTGTAGGGGACCAAGGACGAGACAATTTGCATATCAGTTCGGAATGTGTAGCTCAGGAATGCGTTAAACAAGGTCAACTGGTGGATTGAGATGATCGTCTCAATTTGGGGAGACTTCAGAGAGGTTTTCTCGGTCCCCATGATGCGATCCGTCAATGTTCCGCTACCCTAAACTACGAGGGACGAGCACAACATTATTTCGCTTTTTTCAGAATTGGGTCCTCGACTCCCTCTATGACAAGCCACGAATTGACAAGGTTGAATCGGTGACTCTCAACCTTAGGGTAAAACTGTGAGTTATTTCCATTTTAGGTGGGTGCGCTGGTTACATCTATTTGCGTTGATAATCGCATGGTCTCCGGGCAGCCTCTCGATGTTGGTCCTTCTACGGAGTGCGCTGGCAGGGTCAGGGACCCCTTAGTGGTCATCAGCTTGGAGGCTCCGGCAAAGAATCAGAGAAAGAAGCGCTAGATCATTGCGTATAATGGGGAGTCTTCGTGTACTACCAAGCTGCGAGGCGTGTATATGCCACCCGTCGATTAGCATGACGAGGAGCCTCCAGAGTCTTACCCTCTTTACGGAAGGAGTGGCGAGGTTGAGGACATCGCTAGGGAGCCTTTGGTGTATTGGCCGAGTGACGTGCATTGGTTTTCGCTGAGCTCGTGCCTCCCATATTGGCCTAAGGACGATGAGTCGAACAACTATGCCTTCGACGTGTGTCGCGCGTTGTACGGTCGGGATGATGCGGTGGTGTTGAAGATCGCGAAGCCCCGAGGAGGTCTTGTTCAGGGCGTCTCGCTCCTTTCTTCGTACGATCGAGTTGGGGCACGCAACGTGCTGGTCTATCCTATACCACAGAGAAAGGAATAAACAAATTCTTGGCGAGAGAAAGGTTGTTATGTGAGTCCAGGTAACCATCTTGCGCGCGACCAGGATTTATGTTCGCGAGACATCTTCGTGCCGAGTGAAGAGAAGCTAGATAAACAAATTTATTATAATCGAATGTATATGGTACATTCGATGCTTATCTTTGAACACAAGTCTTTCGACGTGAACATGGGCGTGTTGTGGTTGCATTGTTCTTACGATTATCGAATTGGAGAGAAAATCTTCATCGGCGAGGTGCATGATTTGAGGTTGCCGATTTGTTTGTTCATCAATACCGAGTCCTCCTCGACGGGTAGGTGGTAAGAGCGGTGTGGTCGAAGTCACCTCCTTGAAGGAAACTCTAGAAGCCCGAGTTCTTGTTGTCCCTCACGGGTACCGAAACCAGGCCTAGAATTGAACTCGCGTGAGTCTATGTTGGTCCAACATTGCTACTGAGGCTCAACCCTCTTTGTGGGCGTAATGACGGGCACGAAACTCTGCTACTCAGGAGCACACCTACTACGCCAGCTTAATAACGAGCATTGAACGCTGACGAAAGTCTTCGCTTGTGCTCGCCATTTCGGGGTGTAACTTGTAATTCTTGAAGTGAGGGGATCTGGCGCCCTCCGTGAGGTGTTGCAACGTGGTTCTAGTTTTTCAGCGAACATCACGACACTCTCCTTCAGGGAACTTCCTGGTGTCACAGACAACCGCTTTGTTGTTTTCCTTCCTCTTGGCAAAGTCCATGCTCACCGCACCAAGATGTTGAAGCTAGGAATCCGGCTTCAATGTTCGGACTTAGGTATGGGCAGAGGTTACTAGTCCGCGGAACTTGAGGTCACGGACGAGGAAGATCGAGCAAGAAGGTGAGTAGCGGCAGCTCGGTGGTCCCCCTCACACCCGGGAGTGTATAGGAACTCCCCCTCCCAAACAAAGAGTTGCGCTAGGTGAGGGGGAGAGGCTGGCTTGCAAAGTACGCGGGAGAGCTCGCTAGTCCTAAGTGAGGTCCTTAAGAGCTCGATCGAACTAGCTGGCACTGCTTGGAACTGTCTCTATCCTGTAACAGCGGGTCGTAGTTATAGACGATGACAGGGGGAAATATGGAGGTGGGTCTCTCTTCAATGCGTAGTTATCTTGATAGCTGGCGAACTGGGGTGTGTTGTTCTCGGCTCCCTGCAAGATGGTGTGGGTTTCCAACGTGATTTTTGTCGTCTGATTATGAGGTGGTCACTGGCTGGCTGCGAGCTTATAGTGAGATGGTATTTAACTTATAACGAAATTATTAGGGGTTTACGACTGTAGAAAAGTAGAGTAATGAAACTTGTGGGTTGTTTTTTTCTATATTAACCTTCAAGTATGAGTACATATATATAGGAAAAGAGGAAGAGAAAAGTCCCAAAGAATACAATGTGAGACAAAACAAAAGACACAAATGGGCTTAAATGGGCCACAATTACAATGAGCTTTTACACATTGTTTTACTATCTTCTAACACTCCCCCGCAAGCTGGAGCATACAAATCGTAGACACCAAGCATGGATAGGAACAACTGATACAATGGCCGAGGTAGAGCCTTAGTAAAGATGTCGGCAACTTGCTCAGAGGCTGGAACATGTTCCAATTCAAGTTTCTTTAGTTGGACCTTCTCCCGGACAAAATGACAATTAACCTCAATTTGTTTTGTTCACTCATGGAATACAGGGTTCTTTGCAATGTGTATAACGGCCTGACTATCACAGAATAGAGTTGCTGGTGAAGATAGTTTGACACCCAAATCACAAAGAAGGCACTCCAACCAGGTAAGTTCAGAAATGACAACAGTCATGACACGATACTCGACTTCAACAGAAGAGCGAGCAACAACCGATTGCTTCTTGCTACGCCATGTGATGAGATTTCCTCCAAAGTAGGTACAAAAACCAGTGGTAGATCGTCGATCATCAAGCGAGCCCGCATAATCAGCATCAGTGTACGCGACAAGAGATAAGGAGGAGGATGGCTTGTATACCAACCCTCATCTCAGGGCAGCTTTCAAGTACCTAATGATGCGTTCGACATCCTGTAGATGAGAGATTCTCGGTGAATGCATAAAGTGACTAACCACTCCAACAACAAAAGAGATATCATGCCTTATAACTGTTAGGTATATCAGTTTTCCTACAAGGCGCCGATAATATTCAGGATTTGTAAGCAGAGAATCTGACTCTGTTCCATGAGCACTTAGCTTGTGGTTGACATCCATAGGTGTTTCCGCGGGTTTATATCCGGAATAATCAGCATCCTGAAGAAGGTCTTCCATTGAGATAGGACTAGGCCATCAGGTCGACGAGCAACCTCAAGTCCAAGTAAGTATCGAAGGTTTCCCAGATCTTTTGTTTGGAAGACAGAGTTTAAATGTTGTTTGATCTGTTGTATCCCGGTGGAGTCATCGTCAGTTATCAAAATATCATCCACGTAGATTAAGAAAATGACAGTCCCTGTCGATTGATGACGAGTAAAAAGTGAGAAGTTAGTTGAGCTCCGCTGAAAGCCAATATCACGAACAGCCTTGCTAAATTTTTCAATCCAAGCTCGAAGGGACTGTTTGAGACCATAAATAGCTTTATGCAGACGGCACACCCGAGACTCCCCCGTGGTCTCAAACCCGAGAGGTTGGTGCATAAAACCGTCTCATGAAGATCACCATTAAGAAAGACATTTTTAATGTCCAGCTGATTTAGGGGCCAGTTGCGGTGAACAACAAGAGAAATAAGGACCCGAACAGAGTTTAGTTTGGCGACAGGGGAGAAGGTCTCCTCGTAGTCCAAACCCTGTTGCTGAGTGAACCCACGAGCCACAAGGTGGGCTTTGAGGCGGTCGATTGTCCCATCCTTAGCATGTTTAATGGCAAAAATCCATTTACAGCTAACGCAGGACTGGGCGAAAGGAAGAGGAACCAAATCCTAAGTGTGATTAGCCCAAAGGGCTCACATCTCAGCCTCCATTGCTGCACGCCACCCAGGGAGTTGAAGAACCTCCTGGATAGTGTTAGGAAGAGAAATAGAGGAAAGAGCAAGAGCAAATTTTAGCAGAGGAGGAGAGAGCCGATGTAAAGAAATGTAGTTTGCGAGTGGATGAGCCGTAGAAGCGGAGGCGGGATCAGCTGGCCGCGAGATAGTACGGGTAGGCGGTAACAGTGGTTGGGATCCGGAGTTTGGACTACGGCAAGTGTAGACACGGATGAGAGGTGGTTTGGGTGGTGGTTGTTCCGCATAGAGTGTTGGAAGAAGAGGAGGTAGAGAAGTCGTGACTGGGATTACAGGACGAGGCACGGGTTGCACACGTGGAGGTACTGAAGTGGATGAGTGAAAGGGTTGGTCTTCCAGGAAAGTAACATCAGCTGAAACAACCACTTTCCGGTCGACTGGAGAGTAACATACATACCCTTTTTGAGTACGAGAGTATCCCACAAACATACATTTGGTTGCACGAGATGCAAATTTATCCGTAGGTAAGAGCAAGATTATGGACATAGCAGGCACACCCAAACACCTGAGGTGCGAGAGGAAAACATAGATTGAGAGGGAAAGTGGAGACTAAACGGAGTGGCGAAGTGGAGAATGGAGGAAGGCAGGCGGTTGACGAGATGACATGCAGCCGACACTGCAAAGTTACAATATTCGATGGGTACCTGCATTTGAAGCATTAAGGATCGAGCAACATCAAGAAGATGTCGATTTTTGCATTCAGCCACACCATTTTGCTGAGGAGTATAAACACAAGATGTTTGATGTATAATTCCAAACTCAACACAAATTGTGGCGAACGTTCGACTTATATATTCCCGCGCATTATCAGTTCGAATGATTTAAGCGAGAAGAGAACTGAGTACGAAGTTCAGTAACGAGCGTACGAAATATAGAAGTGAGTTCGGTACGATCCCGCAGTAAATATAACCATGTGACACGGGAGTAATCATCAATAAACGTTACAAAGTAGCGGTCCCAAATACACTAGGGACTTTATAAGAGCCCCAAATATCCAAGTGGACAATAGATAAAGGAGTAGTACTCCGATGACAAACATGACTAAAGGAAACTCGATGTTGTTTACCAAAGATACAAGATTCACAAGTAAACTCATTCAAGGAGACATCCGGAAGAGCTTGCTTGAGAATTTGGAGGGAAGCATACCCGAAACGACGATGCCACTCAATCGGGGAGACGATAGAAAGAGCAGATGGAAGAACATCAAGAAGATAGAGCCTATGCGACAGCCGCCCAGTACCAATAATATTTCCCGTTTGCCGATCCTGCACAACAAAGGACCAATAATATTTCCCGTTTGCCGATCCTGCACAACAAAGGATGATGGTGAGAATGTAACATGACAATCAAGATCTTGCGTAAGTCGGCTAACATAAAGTATGTTAAACGGGGAGCCCGAAACATGCAGAACCGAGGTTAAGGAGAGGTTGGGTGTGAGATGGATATCGGCAGCTCCTGAGACAGGGGTGGATTCACCATTGATGACAGTGATGAACTTGGGATGAGGAGGTGTCAAGTATTGAGGCAGCTTTTGGGAAGCAATGTGGTGGGTGACACCAGAGTCCACGATCCAGTGGGAACTCGGAGATAGACAGGATATACCTTCATTGGCGATGGAAGCCACGAAGCTCGATGAGCGAGCAATCGCCCCTTGGAGGTGCTGAAG
Source organism: Platanthera zijinensis (assembly GCA_039513925.1). NCBI lineage: Eukaryota > Viridiplantae > Streptophyta > Magnoliopsida > Asparagales > Orchidaceae > Platanthera > Platanthera zijinensis. The sequence continues at coordinate 25,226,019 of CM077082.1, read as the reverse complement.
CTGGGTGCAGAGAGCATCAATGACAGTCTGAGCGGGTGAAGAATTTGAAGTAGAGGCAGAGTGCTGAGACTCGTCCTTAATAGAGGCAGCAAGGTGGGGTGGCAGACCATGCTTACGATAATAGGTGGCCTCCAGATGATTATCCCGACCGCAGAAAGTGCATTTAAGGGAGGATTTGCCAGCACGTCCTCGTCCCTGAGACGGATGGCGACCCCCACGGGCTGAAGGACCACGATTGGAGTGATGTATTGAAGGTAGATGTAGAAGAGCTGGAGAGGGAGGCGTAAGAGCCTCGGGCTGAAGGACCACGATTGGAGAAGCATTGAGCAGACATCCGAGAGAGAGAGAGAGAGTAGTGGCGGAGGAGAGGATCTGAGCTCGAACACTATGCAGATGAGAAGGGACCCTTGCCATCATCATGACAATCTCGACGGCCTCTTTTTGTGCCCGTTGGGCAACCAGATTTGCAGTAGGAGGCTAGTGTTGTATCCAAGTCTCAGCAAGGGTCTTGGCCCTGACAACGAAGGAAGTCATATCACCTGGCATCCCGGGATCAAGGGATTGATGATCAGTGATGATATCAAATAAATGTTGGAGGCTGTTTTGGTCAGAATAGAAGGAGTGAAGTTCCTCCCACATGGACTTAGCTGTGTCATGATACATGGTCATCCTATAAGGCTCGGTATCCATAGAGTTGAGAAGCCAGGATTGCACACGGTCGTCATCACGAAGTCACTCATCAGTGGGAAGGGCAGCAGTAGCCCGTATCAAGTGATGAAGAAGTCCTTTCGTCTAGAGCACCCGGCGAACTGAATGTACCCATTCCACAAAGTTTTGTTTGTCATTGAGAGATATGGAGGTAATCCTGAGTTCATCCCGAAGATCAGTAATGGAAGAAGCAGCCCGAGGTGGCAAAGGCGAAGCAGCAGCGGACTCGCCAAAGGCAGAAGTGGAACCCATGAAATCGTAGCAAGGAGAACAACAAGGGCTAGCCGCAGGAAGAAGCCTAGACGGAGCGGGAAGACAGAAGCCGCAGCAAGGAGTAGCCTGAAGGAGAGAAGTCCTAGCCGCAGCGGTCTAAATGTAGCAGAGGCCAGAAGAACAGAGGCCGACGAACAGGTACTCGACCGGGCGGATAGAGGCAGACCGCAACCTACAATCCGGAGCGGTTAGAGAAGAGAAGCCGCCTTGACTAGAGACCAGGAGAAGCCGCACAGTCTCGGTGTCACCACACCGGCGGCAAGAGGCCGCAGCCACGATGTGGAGCCTGCGGTGGGTAGAGAAGCCGCAGAGACCAAGCAAAGAGGAAATCGCGCGAGAAGTCGCGGCGACTAAGGAAGCCACAACGGCCAAGAGAAGTCCGCGGGAGAAGCCCGCAGCGACGAGGGAAACCACAACAACTAAACAAAGAAGACCGCACGGTCACGGTGAGCACACCAACGACAAGAAAAGATGCCGCGACTAAGATGCTGTGCTCGCAGCAGTTGGGGAAGCCGCAATAAATAAGAGAAGAGAGAGGCGAGAAGACGGGTAGAGATAGCGACCGCGGCAGGAAGACAGGAAGCAGGTAGCCGGGAAGAAACCGCGCAGTTTGAGGGAGAGGGCCCCACCTGACCGAGAGATTTATAAAAGGGAAGGGGGCAAGAGGGGAAGAGTAGGTGGAAGCCACGAGAGAGAGAGAGAGGAGCGGCTAGAAAACTTAGTCGCGGTTAGATAAGGAGGAGGCCGCAAGACAGAGCAGTTAAGCAGGAGAACAAGCCGCCCGGTTAACCGGAGGAGCGGACGGTTAGGAAAAACATGTCGGACCGTATCCCTCTGATACCATGTAGAAAAGTAGAGCAATGAAACTTGTGGGCTGTATTTTTCTGTATTAACCTTCAAGTATGAGTACATATATATAGGAAGAGAGGAAGAGAGAAGTCTCAAAGATTACAATGTGGGACAAAACAAAAGACACAAATGGGCTTAAATGGGCCACAATTACAATGAGCTTTTACACATTGTTTTACTATCTTCTAACAATGACGAACTGTTAGTGATACTTTACCAAATTTGCGGCGGTCTGATAATGAGCTTATTAGGAGCTTATGATGAGCTTGTCAGGGGTTTATGGCGAGCTGACAACGAGATTACAACGAGCTCTTGGCGGTCTAGTAGCGAGCTTAAAGCGAGACTACTCTTTGGGGGTATTTCGGTAATTGTCTCGCCGGGATTTCCCGGTTCGGCCTCGCGTACAGGTCATACAACTGACTTTTGAAGTATGAGCTTAATAAAATTTCCATAACTTAAAGATGTTTTTCATTAAAAAACAGTACGATTGAGCTGTCTTGATTTAAATTGTTTATTTTTCTCTTGGTTTCAATTTTCATCTCAAAATTGTGCCGGCTAATTTAATTAGTCTCTGTTTTATGAAAACCTGTTGCAGAACCGCCACAAGAAGAAAAACCCTGGCGTAATATTCATGAAATTGAATGCACAAAAGAAGCAGTTTGTTAATGAGGCAATTGCTCCTGCCAAACAAAAAATTCAGGTATAACTAACTTTTTCCTTTTTGAACTCTTTTATATGACAGTGGATACTTTTTCCTTTTTGAACTTCTTGTTTGTGTAGGTAAATCTTGTAGTTGGCCCTCACCCTTGGGTAGAATATTGTTACCCTTTAGGGTTTCGCCGCTCCAATCCAGGAAGATTAAAAGGAAGGAAGAGAGGAATTCCAAGAGGGACTCTTGGCCATCCCTAGGCTCCCTAACTATTTATTCCAAATGATCCAAAGATATAAACTACAGGAGGTCTGGTGTATTTGAAGCCCTCTCTGGGCAAAATTGTAATAAACAAGAAATCTGAAATACAACATAAATAAAAGATAAACAACCCTCCTGGGGCATTAGCAATCATGTTGTCCCTTCAAGCTATGTGCCAATGTTTGCATCCGTATTAATACTCTCATCTGGAAAAATTTTCTTGTCCTCAAAGCAAAACTTAGAAAACTGACTGCAGAAATTGTCGCGATCCAACGAAGTTGCGTCAGAAGGAGGACATTGTCGTGATCCCACCAATACCTGCTCTCGAACAAGTCCTTCCTTTGTAACGGTTTTGCGATCTGTGGAAAAAACCTCAAACTTGTATATACTTTCTCAATTATCAAATACAAGGTATGAATACACATTTATAGGAGGGAGAAAGAGAGAAGAGATCCCTATACATGATGTGGGACTAAAGAGGAGAAAAGAAGAAAACTAAAAAATGGGCTCCAACATGGGCCTCTTTACATGGGCTTTTCCAACACTCCCCCGCAAGTTGGAGCGTACAAGTCGTAGACACCCAGCTTGGACAGGAACTGATAGGGTACTTGGTAGGGCCTTTGTGAGGATATCAACAACTTGCAGTACCCAGAACATGCTTCAATTCTATCTTCTTCATTTGAACTTTCTCCCGGATAAAGTAACAGTCCACTTCAATATTTCTTTCATGGAAGACCGGATCTTTGCTATGTGTATAGCCGCTTGGCTGTCACATAACAGGATGGCAGGTGAGGGAAGTTTTACTCCTTGATCGGCGCAGAGACTTTCAAGCCATGTAAGCTCAGAGACAACTGCTGCTATCGACCGGTATTCTGCTTCAGCTGAGGATCGAGCAACCACGGCTTGTTTCTTACTCCGCCAGGTAACAAGATGACCTCTAAAATAGGTACAAAAACCACTGGTTGATCGCCGATCATTTAAGGAACCAGCATAATTTGCATCAGAATACGCAATCAACGTTGCAGTAGAGGATGAGGTTTTGTATACCAGCCCTTGACCCAGAGTTGTTTTAAGGTATCTTAGGATGCACTCCACGGCTTGAAGGTGAGATGTTCGAGGGGCATGCATAAACCGGCTGACCACCCCAACAACAAAGGATATATTCGGTCTTGTGACCGTTAGGTAGATCAATTTCCCAACAAGTCGTCGATAGTATTCCGGATTTTCGAGAGGAATATCTGTATCGAAAGCATGTGCACACAACTTATGATTTGCATCCATTGGAGTAGTAGTGGGCTTGCATCCAGAGTAGCCAGCATCTTGAAGTAGATCCAGACAGTACTTTCGTTGGGAGAGGAGAAGTCCATCCGGATGTCTCGCAATCTCAAGACCAAGGAAGTATCGAAGATGCCCCAGAACTTTTGTCTGAAAGACGGAGCTAAGGTGTTGTTTGACCGCTTGGATTCCCTTTTAATCGTCTCCATTGATTAGGATGTCGTCAACATAAACTAACAGAAGAACCGCCCCTGTTTTCTGATGACGAGTGAACAGAGAGAATTCTGCTGAGCTCCGAGTGAAGCCGACTTCCCGAACTGTCTTACTAAACTTGTCAAACCATGCCCAAGGGGATTGTTTGAGACCATAAATGGACTTTTTCAGATGACACACTCGGGACTCCCCCGTGGTCTCAAACCCGGGAGGTTGTTGCATGTAGACTGTTTCCTGGAGATTGTCGTTCAGAAACGCGTTTCTGATGCCCAGTTGATGTAAGGGTCATTGACGATGCACAACCACGAAGAGGAGAACACGAACGGTGTTGAGTTATGCTACGGGAGAGAATGTCTCCTCATAATTCGAGACCGTGCTGTTAAGTGAATCCTACGAGCCACCAGGCGGGCCTTCAGACGATCAATTGTCCTAACAGGAGCATGTTTGATGACAAAAACCCACTTACACCCAACATGTGTCTGCCCGGGAGGTAAAGGGACTAGGTGTCAGGTCTGGTTAACCCAGAGAACAGTCATTTCTTCCTCCATGGTCACCCGCCAGCCAGGATGCTGGAGAGCCTCCTGCACAAAGTTAGGTACAGAAATAGAGGATAATGAAGTGGAAAAAGTTTGAAGTTGTGAGAATAGGCGATGTAGAGAGACAATTCACCATGGGATGAGCGGTTGATTCTGCTACCGGATTATCAGGAGGCGGAGCGTCAGAGGTCGAAGCTGACTGCATTGGGGCAACGGAGCTAGGTTGGCGACGAGTGTAAACACGTATAACAGGTGGCTTGGAAATAGTAGGGGGCTGGGCAGGAATGTGTGGTGGGGGTGGAGTGGTAACGGGAATGAGAGGGCGTAGGACGGGTGGTGGTAGAGGTGCAGGGTCTGAAGCAGAGAAGAAGGGAAGATCCCCCCGAAAGGTAACATCAGCAGAAATAGTTACCTTGCGGGTAGTAGGAGAATAACAGACGTAGCCTTTCTGAGTTCGTGAGTAGCCAACAAAAATTTGTTTGGCCGCTCGAGGATCCAACTTGTCCGCGGATGGACCAAGAATATGAACATAGCAGGTGCACCCAAAGATGCGGGGTATGAGAGAAAATACTGGAGTAGTGGGGAACATGAGGCTGAACGGAGTGGCATTGTGGAGTATGGAGGACGGTAGACGGTTTATCTGATATCATGTTATTCAAAGGGCAAAGTTCCAATAAGCTTTGAGAACCTGCATTTGAAGCATGAGAGAGCGAGCGACATCGAGAAAATGGCAGTTCTTACGTTCGGCTACGCCATTTTGTTGAGGGGTATACGCACACAATGTTTGGTGAATGACTCCAAAATCCGAGCAAAGGTTCGCAAACTCGTGGCTAGTGTATTCGTGAGCATTATCAGTGCAAATAGTTTTGATGTTCGTGGAGAATTGCGTGCAGGTCTCAAGGAGAAAATCCCGAATGACACGTGGAAGCTCGGAGCGATCCCGAAGTAAATATAGTCATGTCATTCGAGAATAATCATCAATAAAAGTTAGAAAATAACGATAGCCAGAAATGCTAGTTATTTTGTACGGTCCCCAAATATCGGAGTGCACTAACATAAAAGGAGCAAAGCTCCGAGTACAATGAGATACAAAAGAGGAACGAGGATACTTGTCGAAAATACAAGATTTGCAATGAAAAGAAGGAAGAGATACATCTAGTAGAGCCTTCAGGAGGACTGGTAAAGGGGCATGCCCAAGACGCCGATGCCAATCGATGGAGGAAACGGAAGACAGAATAGTAGGAGAGTCATCAAGAAGGTAGAGCTCGTTCTGCAGCCGTCCCTTACCAATGATATTCCACGTCTGTTGATCATGTATCAGAAAAGAGGAAGATGTAAAGGTTATGGAGCAATTTAAATCAGTAGTGAGACGACCAACATAAAGTAAATTAAATGGAGATCTTGGAACATGAAGAGCGGAGCGTGGAGATAGAGAAGGAGTGAGAGGGATATCCGCAGAGCCGGAGACCGGAAGAGTGTCGCCATTGGCCACTGTGATACACTTAGGATGAGGAGAATCCAGGTATTGATGTGGCTGCAGGGAGGTGATGTGATGAGTGTGTTACGGCACCTACCGAGCCTGAGGGGCGTTGGGGACACACGTATCGGCGTCGCCCACCCGCTACGGCGGAAGAACAATTTTAATTCCCGCTTTTCTTTTCAGAATTTATGTTTTAATTAGTATGCGAACGTTTATTTGAACCCACATGTCTAAGCCCAGGTGGGGGGCCGGTTTGTGTTTGGCACCGGGCTTATTAACCGGTTGGACTCTTGTTGTTGGTATGCATGAAATTAGAATCTACTTCTCTCTCTCTCTCTAATCAGCTCTCTCCCTCTCTACCCCTTTTTCTCTCGCCCGCTAGGGTTGGCGGAAACCCTCGCCGCCCGGCTCTTCCCCGATCTCTCTCCCTCTCGCCCCCGTATCTCTCTTTCTCTTCCTCCTCCTCCCCCTCTCTCTCTCTCTGCTACTCCCTCCGGGAGGTGTCTTCCGCTCCGCAACCATAGAACCCAACGAGGGGCCGTCCGCTCTGCCGGATCTACGGGCAACTCCCTCTCTCGAAGGTCCTATCACTCGGTCTCGGTCGGGAGATCGTATCAACTTGGTATCAGAGGGAGGTTCCTACCGCGCAGCCCTCATACACGACGGTGTGGCTCTGATTACCGCCCGTATTGGCGAAGTGGCGTCTCGGCTTGCGCTTCCTCCCGAAGCCCGCATACACGACGTTTTTCATGTCTCGCAGCTGAAGTTATTTGTGGGACAACCGCCGGCCACACCTATTGTCGACATACCGCCCCAGCTTGTGGACAAGCTGTCTTTGGACGAGGACGGTGATATTACGGCACCTACCGAGCCCGAGGGGCGTTGGGGGCACACGTATCGGCGTCGCCCACCCGCTACGGCGGAAGAACAATTTTAATTCCCGCTTTTCTTTTCAGAATTTATGTTTTAATTAGTATGCAAACGTTTATTTGAACCCACATGTCTAAGCCCAGGTGGGGGGCCGGTTTGTGTTTGGCACCGGGCTTATTAACCGGTTGGACTCTTGTTGTTGGTATGCATGAAATTAGAATCTACTTCTCTCTCTCTCTCTCTAATCGTCTCTCTCCCTCTCTACCCCTTTTTCTCTCTCCCGCTAGGGTTGGCGGAAACCCTCGCCGCCCGGCTCTTCCCCGATCTCTCTCCCTCTCGCCCTCGTATCTCTCTTTCTCTTCCTCCTCCCCCTCTCTCTCTCTGCTACTCCCTCCGGGAGGTGTCTTCCGCTCCGCAACCATAGAACCCAACGAGGGGTCGTCCGCTCCGCCGGATCTACGGGCAACTCCCTCTCTCGAAGGTCCTATCACTCGGTCTCGGTCGGGAGATCGTATCAGAGTGGCACCTGAATCCACTATCCACCGCGGACTAGTGGACAAACAAGCGATACCTTCATGTGAGATGGAGGCAGCCGAGGTAACGAAGGCAGGCGGGCGACTGTGCAGACCCTGAAGTTGTTGGAGCTGAAGTCGGACTTCTTCAATGTCAGTATGAGTGACCGAGGAGTCGCGGGCAGCAACGACAGACTGTGGACGAGGAGGAAGCCCATGTTTGTGATAGCACGTGGCCTCAAGGTTGTCATCCTTACTGCAGAAGGAACACTTTGGGAGTGGTCGGCCTCTCCGACCTCGGCCGCGAGAGGCGGAAGGCCCCCCCCCCCCCCCTCCCGAGCAAAAGGTGGAAGTGTAAGTAAGGGCGCAGAAGTATGCTGTAGGAGAGCTGGTGACGGAGGTCCAGAACTATCAGAAGACGAGTTGACCTTAAGCAACATGGAACACACATCTGATAGTGACGGAGTAGCAATAGAGGAGAGGATCTGAGCCCAAACGCTCTGATAATGCGGTGGCACACGAGCCATCATCATGGCCACGCCAACGACTTCTTTTTGGTTACGTTGTGCAACAAGATCCGTTGTAGGAGGTTGATGTAGAATTCATGTTTCAATCAAAGTTTTGGCCTGAACGACAAAGGAGGTGAGGTCGGTGGCTCCGCTAACATCAAGAGTCTGAAGATCAGTGATGATGTCATATAAGTGTTGTAGACTGTCTTTCCCGGAATAGAGGGAATGAAGTTCATCTCACATTCCTTTGGCTGTTTCATGATACATGGTCATGCTATACGGTTCTCCATCAAGGGGGTTGAGGAGTAAGGTTTGAACGCAACCGTCATTTCGCAGTCAGTCGTCAGTAGGAGGAGCGGGAGCAGCCTGATATAAGTGATGTAGGAAGCCTTTGGATTGAAGAACGTGGTGAACCGAGTGCACCCGCTCCACAAAGTTCTTCCCGGCTCACGAGATAGTCGTAATCCGCAGTTCATCCCGAAGTTCAGGAGCAAGAGCCGGGCAGTATGCAAAGGAGGAAGCCGCTTGTCCGGTAGAGTCAAGAGAAGACCCCATGACCAAGCGGTTAGGAGGCTAGACCAGCGGCAAGAGTAACAGCGGATAGGACAGAAACCGCGTGGGTAGTACAGGAGTAGGCTAGGCGGTTAGCAGGGAAAATGGTGGACTGGAAGGAATTGCCCCGACGGCAAGCACAGAAGCCGCAACGACCAAAGTCACGGATCGGGAAGAAAGGAGAAGTCGCCTGGAGAGGGGAACATGCGAAGCAGCACGGTCTCGTTGTCAAAACACCAACGGCAAGAGAATATGCCGCAACCAAAATGTAGAGGCCGCAGCGGTTAGAGAGGTCGCAGCGACTAACTAACGAAAAGGCCGCTTGAGAAGTCCACACGGTCAGGGGGAGTACACCAGCGACACGGGAAGATGCCGCGACTTAGATGCCTTGCTCGCAGCAGTTAGAGAAGCCGCAGATAGGAACAAGTCCGCACGGTCCGCACGAGAAGACTGCGAAGCCGCACAACGGTTTAGAGACCCCGCAACGGTTTAGAGAAGCCGCATAGAGAGAAGAGTGCCCGCAGTGGGTCAGGCACAGAGATAAGCCACACAGAGAGTTAGAGAGCTCGCGAGAACTAAAGGAAACGCTGCGCAAGCAAGAGCAGGGAGAGAAATCGCGCGGGTAGAGAGGAAACCACGCGGATAGGTAGACAAGGGAGAAGGCCCCACCTGCCAGAGAGACCTATAAAGAGGAGAACGGGGAAGCAATGGAGGCCACAGAATTGGAGGGGAGGAGAGGAGGGAGGAAAGTTTCTAGCTGCAGGCGGGTAGAAACCAAGTTGCGCCCTGCGCGAGAAGAGGAGGTCGGTCGGTTAGACACAACCAGATCGCGCCCTACGCGAGAAGGGGAGACCGGACGGTTAGCAGAATGCTAGCCGCATGGAGAGACCTGCCTTTGATACCATGTGGAGAAAACCTCAAACTTGTATATACTTTCTCAATAATCAAATACAAGGTATGAATACACATTTATAGGAGGGAGAAAGAAAGAAGAGATCCCTATACATGATGTAGGACTAAAGAGGAGAAAAGAAGAAAACTAAAAAATGGGCTCCAACATGGCCCTCTTTACATGGGCATTTCCAACACGATCCAAAATGACTTTGGGAAGGTAGACGGTGGAGTCGTCGGATGCGATGTTTGTCGGAAAGGTCTTCTCGACGGGGTGATTGCCCACCACTCATTTGAGTTGGAATTCGTGGAAGACCGGATGAATCCGGCTATAGAGAGGAAGCAAAGGCGATAGACCACTTTGCCGATGCGGGCAAGTATTGTAAAGGGGTCTTTAAGCGGGCTGACATCTTGGGATGGAGGCGATTCGCCACCAAAGTTTGGCGATACGGCCGGAGCTTAAAAAACCGCATCTCCCACCCGGAACTGGACGTCACGACGTCGTTTGTTCTCCTGGTGGAGCATCTTCTACTATGCACTACGAAGATGGGTCTTCAAGGCCTACAGTATCTATCCTTATCCAAGAGCTGCGTGCACACTGCGACGACATGGCATTCTCCTAGTAGATACTGGATCAGGGAGGGCGGTGGGCAGCCGTAAATGGCTTGGAATGGTGTCATGCCGACGGAATAGTGGAAGTGTTGTAGGAGAACTCGGCCCACCCCAACCATTTGCTCCAATAACGCGGGCGATCTGGAATAAAACATTGCATGTATGTCTCCAAGAAGCAGTCTAGTACCTCGGACTGGCCATCCGTCGTAGGATGGCAGACAGAGCTCATTCGTAATTGTGTCCCTTGGAATTTGAACAACCTATACAAGAAGTTGTTCAAAAAATCTGGGTCCTGATTGCTGACAATCGATCGAGAAAAATTGTGTAGTCGGATCACGCTGAGAATGAAAGCCTCGTCCACCATTGGGGTCGTAAAAGGATGTCGCAAGGGAAGAAAATGATCATACCTTAACAGACGTTCCACTACAACAAAGATGCAGTCGTATCCCTACGAGCGCGAAAGCGTAAAATGAAGTCCATCGTCAGGTCATCCCAGATGAGATCAGGTACAGGTAAGGCCTGCAGAAGACCCACGAGAAAAGTCTCCTCATATTTCGCCCACTGACATACCAGGCAGGCCACAACATATTCCTCTGCAATGTTGCGGCATCATCCCTCGCCAGTAAAGCACAACCATGAGACGACAGTAAGTACAGAATGCACCAGTGTGGCCCACAGACGGTGTTGTGTGGAACTTAGCAAGGAAGCGCAAAATGTTGACCAACGAGGAAGAGAGAACCAATCATCCCTAGTAGAATAATCAACCTCCCACAAGTGTATATAGGTCGGAGGGTTGGGTCACCCTCGGCATCACCCTGTATGGAACCAGCTTCCTGCCAGACCAGGCGATAGATGGTCGTCATCTCGGACAAAGTCGTTTGGCGTGATAAGGCATCTTCCACCATGTTGGATTGGTCGAAACAAAACTCGACAAAAAAGTCAATAGCCCAACAGCTTCATTGTCCAAACCTACTGGGATGGGGTGGTCATCTTCTGGTTATACAATTATCACAAGTTGTGATGATTTGTACACACGAAGTGCCACCCCAATAAGTAAGGGTGTCAGTGTTGCACTGCCAAAACGAGTGTCATCAACTCATTTTTTTAAGCAGAGAGGGGACGATGATGGTGGCGAAGGACCGAATAAAATAAGTGATGGGATGTCTGGTCTGCATGAGAACAATGTCGACACCTGTCCCCAAGGCATCGCACTCCATGATGATAGGCTGAGAAAAGTCAGGCATGGCTAGAACCGACATCATCACCAAGGCCTGCTGAAGGTTCGTGAAGGCGGTGGCCGCTGCGGAGGATAATCAGAAGGTAGTATATTTTGTCTTGCGCAAAAGGCTCATAAGTGGTCGTGTTAGCATACCGTAGTCCTGGAGGAAACAACGGTAGTAGCCCATCGAACTGAGGAAGCTCTGTACCTCGCGTAAGGAGCGCGACTGCGAACACTGCAGTACTGCCACGATCTTGTCAGGGTCCATAGCCACACCCTGTGCTGTTGAGATGGTATAACCCAAATAGGAGATCTCGCCTTGAACAAAATCATATTTCTTCAGGTTGGTTACCAAAGAATATCATCATAGTATCTCTAGGGTGGTCTCCAAGTGGTGTAGGTGATCCTGCCACTTCGGGCTGTAAACAAGGATGTCGTCAAAGAAAACCAGAACATACTTATGAAGTATCGGCCGAAAGATGTCGCTCATCGTGGCTTGGAAGGTAGTTGGGGCGTTAGTGAGGCCGAACAATATCACCACGAACTCGTAGCGGCCATTGTGAGTGCGGAAGACGGTCTTTGGGATGTCCTCAACGCAAATCCGGATCTCATGGTAGTTCGTGCGGAGGTCAATCTTGGAGAAATAGGTGGCTCCACATTGCTCGTCCATGAGTTCCTGGATGACGGGATTAGGATACTTGCCTGCTATGATGGATTTGTTAAGCACGCGATAATCAATGTATATTTGTTGGCCGTCGTCCTTCTTCTGCACTAGGAGACCGGGCTCGAGAACGGACTTGCACTGGATCGTATCAGTCCAATAACTAACATGTCGGACACCAAGAGCTCAATTTCAACCTTTTGAATATGTTTGTAGTCGTAGGGGCCGAACCAAAATTGCTTGTACACCATCCCGAAACGGGATGCGATGGTCGGTGGCATTGGGTGGTGGAAAGCCCAGAGTCTACGCGAACATGGATGAGTAACTCTCCAAAAAGCGAAGCATCAGTGACACTTCTGCCGATGGGGTGATCTATCATAAGAGTGCATGAAAGTCCACAAAGTGAGTATGTAGGGAGGCACACGATGAGACGACGACCCACTAAAGGGAGGCATCCCCCAGGAGTGTGCATGGACGATTAGCCCATTGGAAGTTGGAGACCCAGTTGAGGTTGACGTCGCCCAATGTATGTAACCACATAATGCCTAGAATGACATCCACACCACCAAAAAGAAAGACATAAAATCGACAGAGGTGCTGTAATCGCCAAACTGGAGAGGATGGCCACGACATAGGCCACTAGTCACGGAACGACGACCATCACCAAGGAAAATTAAAACTCTGTCGTCGGGTTGGTGGTCAGATTCAGGCGCGTCGCCATGTTATGGGAGACTAAGTTGTGCATTTCCCCATTATCAATCATAAACACCATGGAAATCCCATGCAGAAGTCTTTGCAGCTTCATGGTGTGGGGCCTCGAAATTCCTCCGGTGGAAATGAGTGAGAGCTCCAAATGCTAAAAGGAACTGTCGTCGTGTCCATCGGAGGGACATCATCAAGGATGAAGGCATCGAAGTCAGTGGCCATGAATTTGTCCCCATCGTTACACATGAGAACCCGCAGCTCCTTGAGCGGGCAGTCGTGCGTTGAGTAGGGTTGCCTGTAGAGGAAGCACAAACCTTTACTTCACAGGTCGTTATACTCCTGCATTGAGAGACGGTCTGGGGCCGACGGCCGTGGAGGCCGAGGAAGGACGATCGGCTTGGGGGGAAGGATAGTTGTAGGTGGAGGATAACCCGCGGAAAGCCATGCTGGAACAAGAGGAATGAATGTGGAGCAAGTCGAGAATCTGGGTGAGGCCGTCTGGAAATGCGGCCGGTCTACCGACTTGACTGAGAAATTGCTTCCACTGAGAGGGTGATCTCCATAGCATCAGTAATATCCTGGGGATGGTGAGTACGGAGCCATGAACGAATGTGGGGTTGGAGACCCTAAAGGAAGAATTCCATATAGTGATCAGGAGGAAGCCCGAGGACTTGGTTGACGAGCTCGATGAATTTGTCGATATACTGATCCACTAAAGACATGTGGCAGAGGGCACATTGGTTCTCGATGGCATTGTCGGGCTAGGGTCGATCGTAGCGCTTAACCAAAGCCAGTTTAAGGTCGTTCCATGAGAGGAGTGGGGTGGAGTTGTGAAGCCAACAAACCCAGTGTAAGGCGGATCCCTTCATGGCAAGGAGCATCAAGGAGACCTTCTGCCTTTTCAGAAGATGTCAAAGAATTGTTCGGCCTTGGCAATGCATCCCTGAGGATCAGTCCTGTTGAAATGGAGAAACTTCAAGGGCGCGCATCACGTGCTGCGGCAAGTGAGGGGAGCGAAGGAGGCGCTGTTGGGCTGGCCGACAACCCATTGAAAGAGGACGGGTCCTCCAAGGGCGACGATGCAGTGAAGTCTGAACAAGCATCGCGAGCCTCCAGGCATTGGAGGTTGGCCTGGATGGAAGCGAGGATGCTTGCTTGATCGTCGAGGCGGCGTTCAACGACATCAATATGGTCGTCCATCATGGCGTGGGTGCTTAGCCATTTCGGCGGCGGTGCCAGGAGCAGTAAGGAACCAACATCAATGCGGTTGAATGGTGCGGCGATTGGATGCGCGGAGATGCGTTGGAGGACGGGTCGGGAAGGAGCATTGTTGTAAGTGTCAAAAAGAAGAGCGTCATACACATGTGGGAGGAGGCGGTTGGATGCGCATGTGCGAGCGATATCGAAAACGCTACTCGGGCGTTGGAGGCGAGCGGGTCGGAGAACTGTTTTGGTGTTGGATGCGAGCGTGGGTCGTAGGAGTCCCGACAACTTAGTAAATAGAGGACGGGGTCGGCATGGCGGACCAATGTTACCTCTTAGGATTTCACCGCTCCAATTCGGGAAAATTAAGAGGAAGGAGGAGAGGAATTTCTAGAAGGTCTTTTGGCCAGCCCTTGGCTTCAAAACTTTTCATTCCAAATTACTCAGAGATACAAACTACAAGAGAGTTGGGATATTAGAACCCCCCCCCCCCCCTCCGGACAAAAGTGTAAATAAACAAGAAATCTGAAATACAACATAAATTAAAGATAAAACACCCCGCCTGGGGCATTAACAATCATGCCGGTGTCTCCATTGTGGCCCTCTTCTCCCTAGAGTAAACACATCACGATGTCGACGCCCTTTAGAGCTCTGTACCACCGTCCTCATCCGTTACAAATATAGTTTGACTTCTGGTCTATCTTGCCAACTTCATGCTCCTACTTGATTGCCGCTTCCCAATAGTGGTGTTAGAGTTAGTGGTTCATTTGAGGTCAATTGTTCATATGCTTTGTGGTACCCATTGATCTTGGGGCTTTGGCCATCGTTGAGTCGAGTTCAATAGCATGTTAACTGCCACGATGCCTATGCGGTCGAGTATGCCCATGATCCATGGTACTTGATGGTAGACTCCTTTTGAGAGGGAGTGATGACATGCATAGATGTGCTCTCACATGAGATTCTTGATGCACATGAGAAACATGATTTAGTCTCACATCATATATGCAGTGTATTTGTTGGTGTATATGTACCATTTTGTTGGCTCTCACCTATGGGTTAAAGCTTTTTAGTTGAAGGTGAGTTTAAACCGTCCATATAGATTCAGATGGAGAGTTGAACTATAGATTCTCAGTCATAGATTTCTGCACATTCCCATCTTTCAAGAGATTAGCATAGACCTCACTCTTTGGAATCAACTATCTTGATCAATCAAGGGGATTGCTGGACAGATCGTCCATGAGAAACCAGGGCATAACTCTGATCCGAGACATAGCTCCCTGTCATATTATCTATAAGCTCATGTGTAGCTCATAGTCTAGTTATGTGAGTACGTTCCCTAGCTCACAAGTGTACTTAGTGTTGCAGTAGCACTTGTTGGAGAATGAAGGCTGCGCATTTATCCTTTCTTTATTTAGTTTGCTTAGGGCATATTTGTAATTTGCTTTTTCTTTGACTTTCTCTCCCTGGTTTCTTAGCTGTGTGTGCCCTGTCTGTCCTTGTGTGGGGGAAAAAACATTATCTTCTTCCTGTTTTTCTGCTCTGTAGTTTTTGGGGGCTGCGTGGGTTGATCAGCCATCTTCTTCTCTTCAATCTTGTTGTGTCTTGCAGGTGTTGCTCTGGAGGTTCCTGCTCAACAAAATAAATCTCTTGAGTTTGTTTTCGTTTTTCACATTTGGTATCAGAGGCGAGCCGGCTTGCGCCATCAGTCGATCTATATATATATTTTTTTTTCTGATCTTGTGGTTCCAGTTTTTTTTGATCTTCATCATATGGCTACTTCACACACCAGTCAAGCTTTTGCCTATACTCAAACTGGCATACCCGTATTTGAGGGTGATGCGTACGATTATTGGAGCAAACAGATGCGCATTTTCTTCCTCTCACAGGGCCTATGGGATCTGGTTCAGAATGGGTATTCCCAGTCTCCGGCGAGTACTTCTTCCACCACGAGCACTTCAGACAAGGCCGTGCCAGAGGATTTGGCCGCCACTCAGCTGACATTGGACAATCAGAAGCGAGATGCTAAAGCACTGCTCTGTATCCAGCAGGGGGTTGGACGGACCATCCTTCCTCTCATCATCGACGCCACCACGTCTCAAGAGGCCTGGGAAATTCTAAAACTGGAATACCGGGGAAGTGAACGTGTGATCTCCATCAGACTCACCCTGTTATGGCGAGATTTTGATAATCTCATCATGAATACTGGGGAGTCTGTGCAGAGCTACTTCTCCCGTACTACATCAGTTGTTAATCAAATCCGCACCTATGGTGATGACTTACCAGAGAAACGAATTGTCTCTAAGATCCTTAGCAGTCTAACTGTGAAATTTGATCATGTTGTTGCTGCAATAGAAGAGGCAAAAGATATTACCAGATTGTCCACTGCTGAGTTAATGAGCTCCCTGTTGGGTCATGAAGAAAGAATGAAGCGTAAAGAAGTGCAAATTGAGCAAGCCTTTCAAAGTCAGCTCCACCTTGCCCCTCCAAGATCCGACAGCTCATCTTCTTCTCAGAAACACAGAAGTGCCCCTGATAGGGCCTATGCCCCCTATTGCAAGCTGTGTAACAAATCTACACATCATACTAAAGATTGTCAGTCACGGTGCAAAAGGTGTAAGCGGAATAATCATCTACAGCGGGATTGTTGGTATAAAGACAGCAAGCCGCAAGAGGAAGCCAATTTCACCCAACAACATGAGTCATTATTTTACTCATCCCTTCAACCTGAAGCACCCAATCATGAAATTTGGTTTCTTGACAGCGGTTGCTCGAACCACATGTCAAACAACAAACACTCTTTTGTTCATTTAAGTGATCGGGATAGATCAGAAGTTATCATGGGAGATGGACACATCAAAACCATTGAGGGCAGAGGAACTGTGGCCGTTACTTTACGCAATGGTGTGGTAAACCACATCCATGATGTTCAGTATGTCCCCGGCCTGTCCCAAAACCTCCTCAGTGTTGGTCAACTTTTGCACAAGGGTTACAAACTCATCTTTGAGGGCAATGAATGCATCATTTGGGATACCCAGAAAGAACAACTCATTACAGTGGTCAAAATGTCTAAGAATAGAATTTTTCCTATTTCAATGCCCCTGGGCTCCCAGAACTCATCATTTGAAGCCTCTTCTTCAATTGCCAATACAGCTACCAGCCATGTTGACTCAATGCTCTGGCATTTCAGGTGTGGTCACCTAAATTTTGGCGACTTAGTTAAACTAAAGACCCTGGTGCATGGTGTCACAGGGCCAATTTCCCACGATGGAGTATGTGTTGTGTGTGCTGAAAATAAAATCCACCGGACTCCATTTCCTCAACAGGCAACTTGGAGAGCTACCCGACCTCTTGAGTTGGTTCATGCAGACATCTGGGGCCCTGCTACCACTCCTACCTGGTCTCAAAATCGTTTTTATCTCCTGCTTATTGATGACTTTAGCCGCATGTGCTGGATTTATTTCTTGCCCCACAAATCTGATGCTTTTCAGACATTTTGTCACTTCAAAGCTCTTGTCGAAAATGAAATAGACCACAAAATTAAATGTCTCCGAACTGATAGGGGGGGGGAGTTCCTGAGCACAGAGTTTAATCAGTTCTGTGAGTCAAGAGGGATAAAGAGACATCTCACGGTTCCCTATTGCCCCCAACAAAATGGAGTTGTGGAGCGCAAAAACCGAACAGTTGTGGAAATGGGAAAGAGTTTGTTACAGCAAAGGGGACTTCCAAAACAATTTTGGGGGGAAGCCATGCATACTGCTGTCCATATAATTAACAGGGCACCTACCAAAGCTCTCACAAATTCAACTCCTTATGAAACCTGGTACAAGAGAAAACCATCTATCCACCATTTCAAAATATTTGGCTCAATTGCATATGCCCTGACAACAAGAGAACATAGAGATAAACTGGAGAAAAAGGGGGAGAAGTGTATCATGGTAGGATACAGCCAAGAGTCAAAGGGTTATAGACTCTACAATCCTATCACACAAAGGCTTATTATCAGCAGGGACACAATTTTTGATGAAGATAAATCATGGGACTGGAATGCGGTAGAGGATCAGACTCCATTGTTCCTGGATTTTGTGGAGGATGCTGCTGAAGATCCATCTTCGGATTCCCCCAGTCAGCCGCCCAATCCACCTTCAGTTGAAGAGTCTTCATCTGACGACAGGTATGGATCATCATCTCCTAAGAAATTTCGAAGTCTCACAGATATCTATGAATCGTGCAATGTTGCCCTCATCTGTCAAGAGCCAACTTCTTTTGCTGAAGCTATTTCTCAGCCACAGTGGGCTGAAGCAATGAAATCAGAGATTCATATGATCTCCAAAAATAATACCTGGATGTTGGTAAACAAGCCTCCTCAGCATAGCATCATTGGATTGAAGTGGATTTTCAAACTCAAACTCAATGAGGATGGAAAGGTTCAAAAACACAAAGCACGACTCGTAGCCAGAGGTTTTTCCCAAAAGCCAGGAAGGGATTTTACAGAGACATTCGCACCAGTTGCGAGAATGGAAACCATTCGTATCTTGTTAGCATTTGCAGCACAACAACGGCTTCAAATTCATCAACTTGACGTCAAATCTGCTTTCTTAAATGGGGACCTGAATGAGGATATATATGTGCAGCAGCCAGAAGGTTTTGTGGTGCAAGGAGAAGAAGAAAAAGTGTACAAACTCAGAAAGGCTTTATATGGACTGCGACAGGCTCCAAGAGCTTGGAATGACAGAATAGATCAATTCCTCACTCTCAATCAATATGCCAGGAGTCCATATGAAGCCTCCCTCTATTACAAACATCTTCCAAACAATTCATTTCTAATAGTTTGCATATATGTGGATGACCTCCTGGTCATAGGATCAAATTCTCAGCTTGCAGAGGAGTTTAAGACTCTTATGAAAAGCGAATTTGAGATGAGTGACCTGGGACCTATGAAGTACTTTTTGGGCTTACAGATAGATCAAATTCCAGGAGCTGTTTTTGTACATCAAAGCAACTATCTGCAGGTTTTACTAAAACGATTTGGTATGCAGGATTGCAAGCCAACTGCAACTCCTATGGCGACCAATGAAAGATTGCTTAAAGAAGATGGGGAAGAAAAAATAAGTGAAGAGATCTATCGAAGTATTGTGGGCTCACTTATATATCTAACCAATAGTAGACCTGACATTGAACATGCAGTTGGAATGGTGTCAAGATTTGTGAGTGCACCAAGCAGTGTTCATATGAAAGCCGTAAAGAGGATCTTCCGATACTTACAGGGCACCTGTAATTATGGACTGATGTATACTCAGAGTGGGAATGAAGAAGAAGTATTAATTGGTTTCTCTGATAGTGATTGGGCCGGCAGTGCTGATGATCGTAAGAGTACCAGTGGATTCGTCTTCCAGGTTGGAGGGAAATCCATTTCCTGGAACTCTAAGAAGCAGCAATGCACCGCCCTCTCATCGGCAGAGGCCGAGTATATTGCTATAGGGGAAGCAGCAAAGGAGGGAGTATGGTTAAAGCGGATTCTGGAAGAACTAAGGAGAAAGAAGCAGGAACCAACTCTGCTGATGGTCGACAGTACCTCGGCCATGTCCATTTGCAAGAACCCCGTATTTCACAACCGCACAAAACATATACAGATCAAACATCATTTTGTACGGGAATTGGTGGAAGAAAAGGAAATAGCTCTGATGTATTGCAACACCAAAGATCAATTGGCAGATGGAATGACAAAAGCTCTAACAGCGGAGAAGTTCCAGGCGTTCCGTGCGAGACTTGGAGTCATCAGCGGCAAAGAAGCCCTAATCAAGAGGGGGAATGTTGGAGAATGAAGGCTGCGCATTTATCCTTTCTTTATTTAGTTTGCTTAGGGCATATTTGTAATTTGCTTTTTCTTTGACTTTCTCTCCCTGGTTTCTTAGCTGTGTGTGCCCTGTCTGTCCTTGTGTGGGGGAAAAAACATTATCTTCTTCCTGTTTTTCTGCTCTGTAGTTTTTGGGGGCTGCGTGGGTTGATCAGCCATCTTCTTCTCTTCAATCTTGTTGTGTCTTGCAGGTGTTGCTCTGGAGGTTCCTGCTCAACAAAATAAATCTCTTGAGTTTGTTTTCGTTTTTCACAGCTCTAGCTCTCTTTCTTTCACAGCAACACACCTGGGTAACCACACCTAACTCAATCTGTGAAAACCAAGGCACTCGCTCCAACTCAGCTCCTTATCTTGTTGTTATCTAGCTCTCTCCAGCTTTCGCTCATTAACACCCTACCTGGTAAACTCTAGAACTCAATCAAGTCCACTTCCCCGTGCTACCTGTGCAAGTGAGTCTGTTCCATGTATACCATTCTCTGTTTAGTGTAGTTGTTCTCTCATTACGATCCTAGTCGAGTTAGGGTTGTTCTCGCTTCTAGTGTACTTATAGTATTTGTGTTGTTAGCTTCGCTTTTCTTTAACACGTAAATTAGCAAAGTGCCCTAACTACTGTTTTCTTTAACACTCACAGTATCAAAGTGCTCTGGCTACTGTTGAATCTTTGCCAACTTCTGATTGCACCTCACTTGCCACTCCCCAACACCTCTATCATATTTAGGTCCTTGTACTGTCTACCATATTTTGTTCCTCATACTGTCCAAGCCTAGCTTCTGTAGAACGGGTGTATATTGAATGGTATTTCCAAATACGGTCTTGACATGGAGATGAAAACACATATTTATTTGAAATAGTCCAGTTTGAGTTTGGATATATATTTACATTTCCTTGTTAACATCTTCCATTAGTATTATGCAGTACAGTCTTAGGATACATCAAAACTTGGTTTGGAGCAGCGTTTTGGGCACGGTTTGACGTACTCCAACTGCCACTGGTGGGCCTGCTCCTTTGCGGTCAGGCGCACCTGCACGCGAAACAGCTTGACGCAGCTGTTTCACTCCTTTTTCCTGCCGCAAACACATGAACATATTCAACAGTGGCGCAAGGAAATTGTGGGGCCATCTATTAGAGAAACCGCTCAAATAGGTGCCCAAGTTCTTGCTTTCCATTGAAAACTAGCTTATCATTTGTATTAATTTGGCAGATCCAGCGTGTTACCATGAGGGATAGATTGAAAGCAATTACAACCATGATAAAGAAAAGGCAACTTCTCAAAATACAGTAAGTAGATGAGAACTGATGTTTTATTGCATGTACTTGTAGTGTCCCTTATTGATTCATTCACACTGTTCCTATTGTATTTATCGGATATTTCTTTCGTGATTCCTTAGCTTTACCAATTTCTTTGAGCCCAATTTCAATATTCTTCAGATTTGGAGGTCTACTATTCTATATTTTGATGCGGTTTAGATTTTCATGATTAATTTTGTGCGGCAAACTGTTTCAGTTTTTCATGTTCTTTGCTACTTCGTATAATTGTTTCTGTTTTGTGAAGCTTACTATCAGTATTTTTTATTTTTGTGCCGTTGTATAAATAACCCAGATTTTAGTTCTACTAGAACAGTAATCATGGAGGCATGTCTGAGCTTGTTATTCTTATGTTCTACGTTTCGCAGGTGTATGGAACTTAAGAAGTCGGTGGAAGAACTTGTGCTTAAGGTGATTATTTACTTTCAAATAAAATGCATGCTTCATTTACTTTATTTCTTAAGTGAACTTCAAATATGCTCCACTTCACTGGCAGATTTTTTCTTTTTATGAAAATTTTGGCTTTAATCCTGTTTGTTTATCGTCAAAATGGCTAGCATTGGAACATGATAGCGGCTGCTCTCAGGTTTGGCAAAGGAGGGGCGATGTATGAACACGGCAATGCTGAGTCATTCTCCCCATGACTTCTTTTTCCTGCTCTTTCTTGAAAACAAAATGCATGGATGCAAGATAGCAGCCCCTACTTACATACTTTGGGGAGACATTAAAATAAAGCTATAAATGCAGAAATGATAAAAGACTAAATTATTTAGATGCACCTTCCATGTCTCCTTTAGCCCTTGGTCTTAGGCGCCTCATGTGGTATGCACGAGTGCACCCACATGAATATTCGACCAGTGGTGTCTCGTGCGTCACGTGTGCTCGTATTTGAATCAATACACCTAGGTCAAAAATGACCATGTCCCCGAGGTCAAATTCAAGGAAATGTGTCCGGACCTCACTCTCCTGGATTCACGTGTCTTCTTCAGGTAGCATGTTCATTAATTGCACTAGTAATTGCCATATCGCCCGGGCCTGAATGTACTCCATATGGTCTGCCAGAATGCGGAGGGTTTGTATAAGGGGACGACCTCCACTGCCAGTCATCTGGGACAATTACTCGGTTGGGGTTATCACTTACTGCATTCCTGGGCTAGAAGACAAAAACACTGAGTGTATCTGTTTGGCAGGCGATAATTATTGGCAGTATGCCAGCTCACCTATCTTTTCAAGGAACAAGAAGGGTTCAAAGTACCATGCAGACAACTTAACGTGGAATCGACTGGAAATCAAGCTCTAATAGTAGGGTCGTAGCTTCACATGCATGATCTCCTCTGGTGAAAACAAAACATTCCTTCATGTGTTGGTTGGCCTATTGAACCTTGCATTGTTGAGCGTGCTTGAGGTGTCATTTCAACTAACAAAGGGCCTTGTCACTGTCTCGTAAATCCACTGCCATAGACTCTACTCGACGCTCGTTGGGCATGTGGTAGGGATGCTTGGTGGGTGGTCGGCTATATACAAGTTGAAAGGAGCACATGTCAACGACCAACTAATAAGAGTTGTACCATAACTCTGCCCATGCTATCACCCTCGACTGCGGGTGAGGTTATTCTGTAGAGGTTAGCGAAGTAGCGCAAATATGTTTTGTGGCTACTATTGAGAACTTCATTCTTTCCATTTGTTTGGGCGGTTCAGCAGGTCAGACCAATTGATACGATCACGGATAAATTCTAGGAGGAATTCGACGTGGGGAAGGACCGGCGGAGGAGAGGGAGAGACGAAACCCTAAGAGAGAGGAGGAAGAATTAGAGAGAGAGAGAGAGAGGAAACTAGAGAGATAAAGGAAGCATCAAATTCATTCTTCCATGACCATTACAAGACCCCAAATGCCCTATATATAGGCATCGAGGCCTAATTGTAAATAACAAAACATACCACAATATTAAAACACCTGAACGCTTCAACAAGACTCGGTACAACACGACTCGATACGACACTACTCAATAAACACGACTCAGCATATAAGTAAATAATAACAATAATAATAATTGTCGGCGGATCCGTAACAGTATGCGGTGTTGAAGCATAGTTGAGTGCCCTATTGCATGAACATGTCTTTCCAGAAGGAGCTCATTCACACCAGATCGTGGTCGGCCACTATAGAGCACGAGAAGTCGTGCGAATTTGATACTTCGCGGATGAATACCTGATGGAGCCGGTAGTGTAGGGGTGCTTGATGGGGATAAAGTGCTTGTATTTGGATAGACAGTCGACCATGACGAAGAGGCATTTGAAGCCATTTGATCAGTACATTCAAGGGACGAAATCTATGAGGATGTTCTCCCAGACAATGTCAAGTATCGGTAGCTACTACATTAGGCCACTGCAGGCAAGTTTCTTGAATTTCTCCTTCTGGCAGACCAGGCAATTGTCTATAAACTGTGGGACAACCCTCGTCATGCTGCCGCTGTAGAGAATTGCTACAAAGCGGTGGTACGTGTCAGATTTCCTCCAATGTCCGTGGCATGGAATTCATGAAGCAATCTAGAAATTTAGGGGAGGAGTAGATGGCCACCAGGCAATCTTAGTAGCGTAGTAATCGCCTCACAAGGCAAAAGAGTGGGTGAGATGATGAATTCTGCGCAGGGCCCTGAATGATTATGGCGTATTGCAGATCTTAACTCACCTCATGCAAAATGTCTTTGTCACCTAGCAATCACAGGTGGGACACGACAAGGAGCATGTTGTGGTGGTCCTTATAGGACAGTGCGTCGACGACGATATTGGAGGACCAAGGCTTATACTCTACAGAAATGTTATGCCCGTGTAATTTGGCGATCCAAAATTGTTGGGCTGTTATTTTAAGGTGAAAAAGAAAAAAATTCAAAAAACAGATTGTTCTTTTTGTAAAATATAGACCGACATACCCGATTTTTTTCAATATATAGGCTGACATGATTTTTGCATATATTGCCCGTAATTTTATTATATGTTATGTTAACAGATTAGCAATATATATTTAAATCACTTATATGTATTATAATACATATGCTTAAATCATTGAAACTTATTGTCCTGTTTTCTTTAATGTGTGGTATTCTTACGAATAATTTTATAGAATTATTTCACATAATATTTGTTTACTTTATACTACAAAAATGTTAAATGTGTACAACTTGTATTCGATGAGGGGGGTCTAGGACTATTAATAGGCCCCCCCCCCCCGGACCTCAGAAGGTTGACCATTGACTAGAAGAAAATATGTTATCAAGGACACATGGAGCTCATCCAAAGCTCGTCAGTTTTGCTCATCAGCCTGCCGACGAGCTTCTTCAGAGCTCGCTAGCGAGCTTGCTTAGCAGTCTTTAGCTTGTCTGTTGATTCTCTTCCCAGGCGACCTCCGGTCCAGTGAGCTCGGCCCCAACAAGCCCGAATCTGGTGAACTCGCCCTCAGCAAGTCTGAGTCTGGCGACCTCGCCCTCAGCAAACCAGCATAGGTAGGATGGCTATTTGCAGACTCCCCCCCCCCCCCCAAGTTCCCCTAATATTCAGTTCTCGTCTCTCTTGTGTCTAACTTAGCTTTGGCTTTTGGAGGGAAAATTTCTATAAACTTTCGGGTTTGTGACGGGACCTCGTCGCTACAACACGCAAGTCTCGTTTGTGGGCAATCCAGAGCTCGTTTCTTCTTCTTCGGTTGTATTCAGTTGTGTTTTTTCTAGGTCGGTCGTTGGATCAATAACCTTTGGTCATCCATAGATTCGAAACTTGTGAATCAAATTTTTCGGTTCCAACAGTTCAACACATTTATTAGTATATTATTTTTATGACATTAACATAAATTTATTAAGCTTGGTAAGTCTTATAATCAATCAAGGCTATTTTGTTTTTAGTTTTTCTTTATTTGCTTTAAAGTTTTTTGTTATTAAAACAGTTTTTTTCTATAATGTTCAATATATTTTAGACTTTATTTGTTTGAATTTATTAATAGTTTTTATTTTGGGATATACAAAACTTATTGTTTGTCAATTTATTATGTTATTTTTCTCTTTTAGGACATAATTATACTAATTATACATAAAAATAAATTTTGTTGTTAATAAGATATGAAAATCCGATATTTTGAAATATTCCTGGCATGTCTTTGACATCCGACATTCGACATTTAAAAACTAAATCCGACATGTAACCTAAATCCGATATTTACTACCTTGATAAATATATATTAATATAAATTTGCATAGAAATAGTATATTAATATTTATTAATAAAAATTCATATATATATATATAATTAAAAATCAATAAATGAAAAAATACTAAATAAATACATTATGAAAAATTCATAAATTAAAAAATTCCTTAAAATTAATGTATGTATATATATTTATATATATATTGCTAAATAATATTAATTTTATTATTTAATGTTTTTCAATATATAATTTTATGAAAATATAAATTATTGTTTAATTAATTAATTACTATGACGTGAAAAAATGTTTGACAAAAAGTTAAATATATAATCAGTTTGCCAACAAAAAATGGAAAGGTTAATAATAACCAGGGTATTGTTTACCTTCAGTTATTCCACTGGCGTCTGGCTATAATTCCAGTCAAACTGGGAGTTTGACCAAAAATTTTGCTTATTCCACCTCAAAGAATTAGTTGTTATTAGATTCAGAGTGAATTAGCTAATTCATATCCAAAAGGTACCTTGGTGATTAGGAGAAGAGAAGAAAATTGATACATAACGGAAAAATTACTTAAACATTTGCACTAAAATTGAAAGAAGTGATACAAACTCACAAGATATGCTTGCTTCTAGCTTTTGTGGGTTGATTCCCTCTCAAAGCTCCTCTCCAAATGTGATATTTGAAACCTAGAACTCTCAAGGTATTATGAAAATATTATTAGGGCTACATAGGTACATAGAAGAATACATGTATTAAGAAGAGAATGTGTTGTGTGGCGACTGAGGGCCTCGGGAGTCATATTTGAATCCTTCACCTTTGGCCGATCATTGAATTTATCATTGGATTTACATGTATTAAGAAGAGAATGTGTTGTGTGGCGACAAGTGTTAAGGTTGTGGAAGTACCATTGGTGGTGGGACTGGTGTCGGTTGGCCGATCATTGGAGGTTCAATCAAAGGTGAACCTCCAATGATCGGCCTTTGACCCTTCACCTTTGGCCGATCATTGGAGTTTGATCCTTCACCTTTGACTGAACCTCCAATGATCGGTCAACCTGCACCAGTCCCACCACCAATGGTACTTCCACAACCTTAACACTTGTCTCCCCAAGAGTACCAAGAGATTTGCCGATATGGCCTTGGTTTTGCTACAAGAATTCGTACTCTCCAACACTCAAATTCCTTCACATGAAACAACACTTGTTGATTGATGCAGAAAATAATGACTCTGGCTTCGCGGACTTTGATTAATGACGACCCCTTCGGGCCTCGACCTTGAGGACAAGGTCAATCTTTGAGGCAAACACATGGATTCAAATACGACTCCCCAGGCCCTCAATCGCCACACAACACATTCTCTTCTTAATACAACATGTATTCTTCTATGTACCTATGTAGCCCTAATAATATTTTCATAATATCTTGAGAGTTCTAGGTTTCAAATATCTCATTTGGAGAGGAGCTTCGAGAGGGAATCATGTGACAAACTGTCGAACATAGCTAATGTGCTCGTACGCTTTTCTCTCTTGACGTGTGTCGTGATTGCGAAGGAGTTCCTATGTAAGTTTGGGCCTGGAGAGATCATGTATGTTCTATCATGCCCATCCCACCCGGTGGAGCGCAAGGCTTTCCATGTAGATGATCGTCAGTATGACCTTCTAGTTTGCAAAAGTTGACTGGGGATCAAAAAATTATCCTCCATAGGCGATCCAGTCGAGGGGGCAAGTCCCATCGAACACTGGTATCTCAATGTGACAGTGGTGGGTCGAGTGAATGTACACGTTGGAGTGTAGGCATCGTCTGTCAGTGGAAGAGGTGTCTGGCGATGTTGGAGAAAAGATTGTTCCCTCGGAGAAGTGACTAATTTAGCGCTCGCAAGTACAAGCTCTACTTTTTCTTTAAATTTAAGCAGATTAATTAAAAGTGAATTTATATTAATGACAGTTAAAAGAGAGCAATAATAAAAAAAACTAAATGACGTTTATTTAAAAAGACTTTTATCAAATTGGAGAAATAGTTTCGTACGTTAATTTCATTTGTCTATTGTGATGAGTTTTTAGAATGATCTTTCATGAAATGTTTAATTACTATCTTGCAACGATTTGAAAGTGTAAGTCATCATCTCTCGATCTCAGAAATCCGTTTACCCAAATTCCTCTAGTTATCTCTAACTTAGATAGAACGAGAATAATATAAAACACTCAAATCAGTGTTACTAACACAAGATGAAATCTCTCTCTCTTTATGCTATGTTGAAATTTATATTACACTTACGTCACTCCTCTCTCGAATCTTGCAATGCGATATAAAGACAGAATTTTGGCTAAAGATTTACACGACTTCTCTCTCGAATCTCGTCATGCAAAATAAAGGATTTAACCTTAAAATACGTAATTCCTCTCTCGAATCTCGTCACGTAAATTAGAAGAAGAATACTTGATCCAAAAATTCCACAAAACAAAACATAAATCCAACAAAGATAGGTTTTCAAACAATCATAAAAGAAAATTTACAATCACCACATCATAATAAGTCAAATTACTCTCCACGTACAAGACCAAGAAGTTTAGTTCATGCTTGAAGAATGAAACCACATAACAAGAAAGATTTTACTAGACATGCTTTTAGAAGTTTAAACGCTGCAGGAATTTGCATTTAGATCTCACTTTAGAGCCTTATTCCTTCTCGTCGGTGCGTCTAAACTCTAGCATTTCTTCTCCTTCTCCAAGATGATGGCTCTTAAAACTCTCTCCCTCAAGAATTTTGTGTCCCCCTCTTAGATATCAGTTTCCCCTCTTAAAAACAAGCAGCCCTCTCCCAATAGATGCGTCCTTTCATATTTGGGTTTGGCGCAAAATACGAAATTTGAATTTTAAATCCGTCCAAAACGTGTTATAACAACTGAAACAGGTTTCTGTAACAACTGCACAACCAAAATATAAGTCCAACTTTTAATTCTCCGGTTTGATTTCCACGACATCTCTAGTAAGAAAAACATAAGTAAAATAACTTTATTAACCATAAATAACATAAATATGAATTTATGTATATTTAAACTCATTTAATTCATTTCTTTTTTATTTCTACTCAATATGATATCAAAATAAAGAGCTAGATAACTTCTTTTGGGAAGTTATCACACCTCCACACTTGAACTTTTGTTAGTTCCTAGCAAAGATAATTCATATCCATAAAATGGATGAAAAAATCATATCAAGATGCAAATTCAAATAATCCTTCTTGAAAAATAAATTAATCAAGTCTTACTCAAGAAATTCGTTTTACTTAACTGATAGCCTTAGAAATCAATAAGAGCTCAAAATTTACAAATTCATTAGTTAGATAGAAGATAAAGCTCAAATAAGTGTCTTAGTGCGGTGCATACTTTTCTTTAAAATAATTTACTCTCATGCAATTTTTCTCATTGAACCTCCGCATTTATTGGAAAGGATAAGAATAGGCTAAGCTTTTGATTTAATCTCCACATGAGTTAATAGTTTCATTGAAATATGATAGACTTTGACTTGATTAGGAATTATGGATAAACTTTGATAGTGGAATTACATTCTCTAGTTAGTGATCTTAATAATGCATCATATTATGAGATTTATCAATATATTTTTTGTAAACATATTTTATTCATAGTAAGGATCATTTCAAGTATAAGTGCACATATTCAGGTCACATATCACTATGTTATTTCTTCTTCTTTTTTTTCTTTTTTTTTATCATAGTTGAGATCATTTCAGGTATGCATTCACATACCTAGGTCGCATATCACTATGACATCAATTTCTTTTTCCTCTTTTTTTATCATAGTAGAGATCATTCCAAATATATAGACATATACCTAGGTCACATATCACTATGACATTTAACCATTTTTGTAAAGAGAAATTAAACACCCATGAATGGTTAATTTACTAAAACCCAACTAGTAGGAACATAAGGAATTTAAGCATGAAATAATATATATGAAAAAGTTTAAGCTCAAATGTTCTAGTGTATGATCAAAATGGAATAACTACCCAAGCTCTTGTCTTGACTTAAATCGTTGACTTAGTTCTTGCTCACCCCTCCCGTTATTTGTAGAGGTAATTATCAAAAAAAAATTTATAAGTAAACAAAAATTTTGTGCATAAAATCAAAATGCTTACGTAAGCTTTATAAAAAAAATCTTACTAATTTCAAATTTACTAATTGAACTATCTGGATTTTTCAGCCATTCCAATTAATTATCATTGAATATATCTAGAATAGCTTATTGATTAATTGAAACAAGAATTAAGATCATTCAAATCATTGTTCAATGAATTATTCTTCATCAAAATTGTAGGGGTTATAACACCCCCACCTCCACACTTAAGTCTTTTGGTAGTCTTTAGCAAAGATATTTTTTTACCATGGAAATATTCCAAACTGGTTTTACTAATAAGCATAAAAACTTACAAAAGAAAAGAATTGAAATGTAAATAACTTCCCTGAAATTGGAGTGCCCGCAACTCTGTCCAATTGTTCTTAGGATGACATTGGTTTCATAGAGTTTCATTCCCCTTTTCTTACTGAGCTTCATCATTAAAATTAGTGCAAAACCTGTAAACAAATAACTCTACACAATTTTCCAAATTAAGCTACTCAATTGATAAGTCAAGCTAAAGTGCAGTGTCAACATCATGCGATATATTAGTATACGAGTGTTCTAACCATTGAAGCAAATAACCAAAATAAACCAGAGACAACAAGCCGCATATTGCATAGCACAATACTTATTTATTTTGATTTGCATGTCATACCTCCTTAAAATATACATAGGTCACAGCCTAAGATGACTTAATTCGATTATCATTTCAAGATATTAGTCCGATTAATAAATGTCAACCAATAAATGGTAAGTCCAGAGCATCACAGATAGCATCTAAAGTACATCCAAGGTGCATCACAGTTAGCATCTAAAGTACATCCAAGGTGCATCACAGTTTGCATCCTAAGAATATTATCAAAACACAAATTATAATGCCACAGAATATAGTATCCAAGGTGTCACATCACAGAATATAAATCACCAAAACATAGTCTATATCATGCACAACCAAATATAGTGCAAAGCAAAATATACAAAATATAGCCCAGAGCAAAATGAAATTTTACTTTGCAAAACTAAATGTGGACAAGGGATAATCCCACTCGTCCTCCTCGTCACCTTCTTCTTCCTCTCCTTCCTCTTCATCGTCATCTTCATCCTCCTCTTCGTCCTCTGCAACCTTTGTTGGATCAAATCTAGTCCGGTCTGATGTCAACAAGTAGCCTTCATCGTCAAATTGGCCCATCATCCTAAAATTTGGCTTCGACACTGGAATCTTCGCATTCTCCATTATCTTACGCATGATCGCACGAATATCTTCAAACTTCTCCTTTTCACAAAGATGTTGGCACCGTTGATAGGCTTTGATGTACTCGATATGCTTCATCAAAACATCGGGGTCAGAACCACGATCCGCCACTGGAATGTCAATATATATAGGGTCAACCGCTTGTATCCTTGAGGGTTGCGCATCACCTCTTGACCTCCAACTACTCCCCCTCTCCTGGGCTCTCGTAGCAACCTTGACATTGACTTCGACAACCGTTTCATTAATATGGCGCTTTACTGGTGTAACCGTGTCCTCCTTATCCTTTTCCACTCGAGCATTAAGACATAACTCTGTGATGAGGGTCGGGAACCAAAGTTGTTGAGACTTCTCCTCTCTAATTTTCTACCGCAGCTGGTGCAGTTTGATCTCCCCTAGATCAAACTGCAGTCCCTTTATAATATCATAAATCAAAGCTACTTTGTCCAGTGCAACACTGTTCGGGTGACGGGTGGGCATAATACTAGCATTAATGAATAGAAGCCACACCTTAGCCTCCCTAGTGAGACATGATGTCTTTAGTACTTTTTGTGTTTTTCTCACCCACTCCGGCGTCATGGTGCAACACACTGTATCCGTTATTTCCTTAAGATAAACCTTATTAAGAATTTAAGCATAATCGTCATAGCCTTGATCCTCCAAATTGAACATATCATTAATTCTTTCTGTAGAAAACTCAACCTCTTTTCCTCTAACAGTCACTATCTCTCCCTCTATGCTTTTATCATTCGCATAAAACTCATAGACCATGGGGAGAATAGTCTCAATCCTCGGGTTACAGATTGTCTCCCACTGGAGTGCCCTAATCCTCTCAGTATAAGTGACGCTCCATGCCCTCTTCTCCATTTTGAATTCTCTTTCAAAGATGAAAGGGTGTGTCTTCAATGATTGAAACCAGAACCCAGCTGCTTCATTCGAAAATTTCACTGCTTTCTCTCTAACAACCTCCTTCCCCTTCTTTTTTTTCTCTTTATTTTGATGACATAATCTAAGCACAGCATACACAAAAGATGCCAAGAAAAACTAGAAATAAAAATTTTATACTTTGATATTTTCATTAAAGCAGGGTCGGAAGTTATACCTCAAAAATTTCAAATCCTAGAATATAGGAGCTCTCACTATCCCTGATTGACACAGCTCGTCGGCGCTTGATGTTACCACCGCTCGCCGTCCATCGTAGGTTTCCAGAAATCCAGTTGCTGGGTTGTTGTTTGTTACTCACTGGCGATGCTCGGTGTTGTCGCACGCCTCTCTCTCCGGACCTCCAGAAAGTCAGTTGCCAACCACCGCACAAACCCCTCTCGTCGATTCCGCACACTTCCAGAACTACAATCGCGCCACTAGTGCAGCACGACGGCTGTATCGTTGTCTCCGTCAGAGCAGTTCGTCGATCGCCTCCCCCTTTTTTTCTACCATGAAATCGCCCTTCTCCAGTAAACCCTAGAAAGCAGATCGGGAAATGTTCAGGCTCGGGCCGTGAATTGAAGGGGCAGATTAAATATTAGGCATTTTAATTAAGAGTCTTAAGGGAGTTATTAGATTAGGGCTAGATTTGGAAATGTATAATCACAAATTTAATAATTAAAAATATAATTAGTTCAAATTAACCCAACCCTGAACCGCCGAGGCGTTGAATCGCGCGTGCGTGCCAGTTCAGCTGAACCGGCGGCAGAAGGACTCGACGCCATCCCTGAAGGCGGCGTAAGGACTCGGCGCGAACCCTGAAGGCGACGTAAGGACTCAACACCATCCCTGAAGGCCTATACAACGCTTCTCTTAAGTGCGCAGTCAGAAATAAAAAATTCATTACATATGTTTTTGGACTGTTATAACAACTGATCCTTGATTTACAAGATCTGTTTTCCTTAAAATTTCTACAGGCTTTGCCCGGATTTCTTTCTTCACTCATCTAGATTTTTCATTTTTGCTAATTATTGGGCACAATCAACTGAAGTTAAGTGGTTTCGCTTCCTCCAACATTTTTTTATTAACGAAAACAAACGAAAATCTTTTTATTTATTTTATATATTTATTTATTTATATCATATATATGTATATATATTTTACAATACGATGGGTTACCTCCCACCAAGCGCCTCGTTTAGAACGTCCCGGCCAGACGTTTTCCACTCTAATGCTCATCAAAATTTTATGGCCATCATCTCACAATGATCATTGTCCTCATAATATTCTTTTAGTATTTGTCCGTTCACTTTGAACTCGGACTCATCCTTCTCATTACCAATCGTAACTACGCCATACGCATGCACTTCTTTCACTTGAAATAGCCCAGACCATCTAGATTTTAATTTTCCAAGGAATAATCTCAGTCTCGAATTATATAAGAGTACTAGTTGCCCTACTTTGAACTCTCGTTTCTTTAATCTAGCGTCATGTTATTTCTTGGTTTGTTCCTTGTACAATTTAGTATTTTCATATGCATTAAATCTAATTTCTTCTAATTCATTAAAATGAAAAAGTTTATTTTTACCCTTTTCCTGAAGGTCGAAATTTAATCTTTTAATTGCCCAGTAAGCTCTATGCTCTAGCTCTACGGGGTGATGACAAGCTTTTTCATAAATCATTTTGTAAGGGGTTATGCCTATGGGAGTTTTGAATGCAGTTCTATAAGCCCATAACTCATCATTGAATTTTTGTGACCAATTCTTAAGAGTTGCACTCACTGTTTTTTCTAGAATTGACTTTATCTCTCTATTTGAAACCTCGGTTAACCCATTAGTTTGAGGGTGGTAAGAAAGGGCAACTTTTTGGGTTACTCCGTATTTTTTCAATAGTGATTTGAAATGTGAATTGCAAAAATCTGCTCCGTCGTCACTTATTATAGTTATCGGTGTACCAAATCTAATGAAGATATTCGACTTAAGGAATTTGAGTACAACCTTAGCTTCATTCTTCGGTGTGGCTATAGCTTCCACCTATTGAGAGACATAATCTACAGCTAATAATATGAATAGGTTTCCATTTGAATTTACAAATGGCCTCATGAAGTTAATCCCCCACACGTCAAATACATCCACTTATAAAATATTATTCAAAGACATGTTAGTCTCTCTATATATGTTACCCACTCATTGACATCTATCACATTGTTTAACAAACATATGAGCATCCTTGAATAATGTCGGCTAGTAAAAACCAGTCTCTAATACCTTTATAACGGTTCTTTCTCCCATAAAATGTCATTCGTAAGGAGATGCATGACATTTCTTTAGGATACTATGAACCTCTACTTTCGGTACGCATCTACGGATCACCTGATCAGCACAAATCCTTAACAAATACGGCGCATCCCAAAGGTAAAATCTCACCTGGTGGAGAAATCTTTTCCTTTGCTGATAGTCCATATCTAGGGGAAATACATTACTTACAAATTACAATGTAATTCATAAAATCCGCATATCAAGGAATGCTACCTTCTGTGATGGCCAATATTTGTTCATCAGGAAAATTTTCACCAATCTCTATTTGTCGATTCTTTTCGCACTCTTGCTTTAAACGTGATAAATGGTCCGCGATTGGGTTTTCAGCTCCCTTACAGTCTTTGATCTCAAGATCAAATTCCTTTAGGAGAATCCATCTAATAAGTGTAGACTTCACATCCTTTTTGTCTACTAAGTATCGGATTGTCGCATGATCAGTGTAAACTATAACGTTGGAATTTATCAAATAAGCACAGAAATTGTCAAAAACAAAGACTACCGCTACCAGTTTTTTTTTGGGTTGTATTGTTTACTTTGGCATTCATAAGCGTTTTACTTGCATAATATATAGTGTGAAAGATCTTATTGTGCATTTGCCCTAACACGGCTCCCGCTACATAATTACTAGCGTCACACGTTCGAACAAATGGTAGTGACCAATTGGGCGCTTTAACAACAAGAGAGGACACTAAATTTTTCCTTAAGGTTTGAAATGCCTCTAAATACTTATCATAAAAAATATAAGGGGTGTCTTTTTTAAGAAGATTACATAACGGTTTTTATATTTTCGAAAAATCTTTTATGAACCGTCTATAAAATCCTGCATGACCCAAGAAACTACGAATACCCTTGACATTTGTTGGTGGAGAGAGTTTCTCGATAGCTTCAATCTTTGCTCGGTCAACCTCTAAACCCTTATTAGAACCTTATGGCCTAAAACAATTCCTTCGCGTACCATGAAATGATATTTTTCCCAGTTTAAAACCAAGTTAGTCTGTACACACCTATCCAAAACCTTCTTCAATACCTCTAAACAGTCATTAAATGATTGATCAAATACAGAAAAATCTTTCATAAATATTTCAATTCCTTCATCCATTAAATCAGTGAAAATAGAAATCATATAACGTTGAAAGTGGCATTACATAATCCAAATGATATTTTTCGGAATGCAAATGTTCCATATGAGCATGTAAAAGTAGTCTTTTTTTGATATTCTGGTGCAACCATAATCTGATTGTAACTTGAATATCAATCTAAGAAACAAAAATATTCGCTCCCCGCTAATCTAACACTTGGTCGATAAACCGTAACGGGAAATGATCTTTCCTCGTTGATTTGTTTAATTTTTTGTAATCCATACAAATCTTCCACCTCATTACGGTACTAGTGGGTATTAATTCATTATTATCATTTTACACAATAGTTATACCTCCTTTCTTCGGTACACATTGTACAAGACTTACCCACTTACTATCTAAAATAGGATAGATAATACATGCATCGAGTCATTTAATTATTTCTTTCATTACTACTTCCTTCATTGGAGGACTAAGCCTACGTTGATGTTCCGCAGACCCATTTGATTCATCTTCTAGTAAGATCTTATGCATACAAATAGATGGGCTAATCCCCCTAATGTCGGCAAGAGTCCATCCCATAGCCCCCTTAAATTCTTGCAAGTCTTCAATTAATTTTTGTTCATTTTCGTAGTTTAAGGAAGCATCAATGATGACTGGTAGGGTGTTATCTTTCCCAAGAAAAACATATTTTAAATATTCAGGTAGAGGTTTTAATTCTAACTTGGGGGGATCAAGAATGGATTGTTTAATGATTTTGAGTTCACTTGACCTATGTATCGCTTCAAATTTTCTATCAATTGGTAATCTCTCATATGAATCAAGATCCTTAACACATTTTTCCATTTCTAAATCTTACTTTAATTCTTCATTTGTTAAAATGTTTAAAAGTTTTTTGCTCTAGATCACCCTTATCAGTATCACTTGGGTAGACACCTCTACTTCTTCAATAGAATAACATTCTCCTTTATTGTTCGGAAATTTCATTGCTTTGAGAATGTTAAATGTTACTTCTTTATCGTTAACTCTCATTGTTAACTCTCCTTTTTGGACGTCTATAAGTATTCTCCCCGTGGCTAAGAATGGTCTTCCTAGAATAATTATCACATCTTTATCTTCATCCATGTCTAAGACAACAAAATCGGCCGGAAAAATAAATTTTTCTTCCTTAACCAATACATCTTCAACAATTCTCCTAGGAAATGGTAAGGATCTATCGGTCAATTGAAGAGTGGGAAATGTTGGAGCAATCTCTTCGAGACCTAATTTCGTATAAATAGATAATGACATTAAGTTTATACTAGCCTACAAATCACATAATGCTTTTCCGGAAAATTTCACTCATATTGAACATGGTATTGTAAAGTTTCCGGGATCTTTTAGTTTTGGAGATAGTTTCTTTTGTAGTACTACGCTACATTCTTCCGTTAGCGCCACGATTTTTTTGTCTACAAACCTTCTTTTCTTTGATAAAATATCTTTCATAAACTTAACATAACTTGACATTTGTTTCAATGCCTCGGCGAATGAAATATTTATAGTTAACTTCTTGAAGATATCCATAAATTTTTTGAAATTGTTTATCAAGCTTAGTCTTTGCTAGCCTAGAAGGGAACGGTGGCGGAGAATAAATAATTTCTTTCTTTTATTAGTTGGTTGTTTAATTTCAATTACCTCCGACTCCTTATCTTCTATAGGCTTTACTCCTTGTGCGTCACGTGTTTTAAGTGTTTTCTCTCTTTTCTCCTCCTTCCTCACATTTTCTAACAACTCATCCCCACTTGAGATTTCTACTTCACTCCTTATGAGATTAGTTGTAGTGTCAGAAGGTAATGATCATATTGGTCTTTGACTTAATGAATTTGATAGTTGACCCGAGGTAGTTTCTAAAGATCTTAAGGAAGATTCAATGTCTACCATTATAGATTCATTTTTTTAAAATATTCCTAAAGTATATTCATCAGTCAATTTCCTAGGATTCACTTGGTTATTATAAGGATTACTCTGAATTGGGTTTGTATTTTGATTAAATCCAGGTGATTGATTCATTCCTTGATTATTTTTCCATGAGAAATTTGGATGATTTCGTCCCTCAGGATGATAGTTATTTGCAAAACCCGGTGGTACTTGTCTTTGTTGTCCTCCCACATAATTTGCTTCCTCAGTGATTTGATTGAGTTGTTCTACAGTGAGTGAGACACTTGGTGTAGGTGTAGATAAAGAATCTAATCTCTTATTTATCAAGTTAAATTGAGAAGTCATTTGAGGGGCCAAAAATGTGATTTGGTCACTTGGACTCCCATCGGATTACTATTCTCGTCTTTCATGTGCTTGATAGTTATTTGATGTAAGATCTTCTAATATAGCATAAGCTAGGGCTGATATCGAGTCGAGTTCGAGCAATTTTGACTCGGCTCGAAATCGAAATTTTCGACTCGAACTCGGCTCGAAATCGAAATTGATTTTGAGTCGAGTCGGCTCAACTCGAAATGACTCGATTCCGAGTCGGCTCGAAATCGAATTGAGTCGGCACGAAATAGAATCGAGTCGGCTCGAAATTGAATCAAGTCAGCTCAAAATCGAATCGAGTCGGCTCGAAATCAAATCAAGTTGGCTCGAAATTTAGCAATTTTTCGTTTTATTCCTTGTTTGCTCAAAATAAAATTAGGCAACCTATAAATTTAACAAATAAAATACTTAAAGTTTTCATTCTTTTTATTTATGTTTAAATTTTGTTATTTATCTTAAAATAAGAATATATTAATAAATACATAATTTTTTTTAATTAATTCGAGTAGATTTGAATCATATTTCGAGCGATTTAGGGCTGGCTCGAAATCGACTTGAAATCAGATTCGAGTCAAATTGAATCGACTCAAATTGAGTCGAATTAATTTTAACCGATTCCGATTCGGCTCAATTTTCGAACGATTTTCGAGCGATTTTCAAGTTTCGAATAATATGCTCAACCCTAGCATAAGCGCCTTCAGGATATTTCTTCATTAAGGAACCCCCAGCGGCTCCGTCTACTAAAATCATAGTTGCGGTTTGTAACCCATTATAAAAAGTAAAAACTTGTGGTGTTGGGCTAAACCGTGGTGCGGACATTTCCTTAACAACTCTTTAAAACGCTCTCAAGCATCATAAGGAGTTTCCCCATGATTTTGCATAAACATAGTTATGTCACTAATCAGTTTAACAGTCTTCGAGGGTGAGAAATATTTATTTAAGAATTTATCAACTAGTTTTTCCCATGTAGTGATAGAGTCATGGGGTAATGAGTCTAACTAGTCTTTCGCTCGTCCCTCTAATGAGAATGGGAATAACCATAGTAGAATAGCTTCTTCAGACGCACCGTTAACTTTGAACATGTCACATATTGCTAAGAAGGTCCGTAAATGAGAATTCGTATCTTCATGATTAAGACCCCTGAACTTATTATATTGTATTTGTTGCATGATTAATGAGTCCATTTTAAAATTGTTAGCTTCAATAGCAGGTCGAGTTATACTTGAGTGCAGACCTCCTCTAAATAGTGTGTTATAGTCTCGACATGTCATTTGTGGTGCAACAGGTTGAACATTTTGGTCAACTTGACCCCCATTATCATTCATGTTATCTTGAGCGTGATTATCTATCTCAGGATGAATAATATTGAACGTCCTAAAAGTTCTTAGGTTTTGTCTACAAGTGCGTTCAATTTCAGAATTCAACGGTAATAATTCAATATTCCGATATATGGACATGCGCTAAACAAAATTTCAAATTGATAGATAAAAATAAAAACAAAATACTTTATCTCTAAATACTAAAGTTTCATTAATATTGCAAGAAATAAACACTAAATTTGTAGCACCTCCCCAGCAATAGCGCCAAAACTTGATACGCCAGAAATATATTTATGTAATAACGCAAGTCCACGTGTCGAATCAAGTAATATAAAGTGAGAAAACATCGTTCCCTCGGAGAAGTGACTAATTTAGCGTTCGCAAGTACTAGCTATACCTTTTCTTTAAATTCAAGCAGATTAATTAAAAGTGAATTTATATTAATGACAGTTAAATGAAAACAATAATAAAAAAAACTAAATGACGTTTATTTAAAAAAACTTTTATCAAATTGAAGAAGTAGTCTCGTACGTTGATTTTCTTTGCCTATTGTGATGAGTTTTTAGAATGATCTTTCATGAAATGATTAATTACATTATCTTGCAACAATTTGAAAGTGGAAGTCATCATCTCTTGATCTCAGAAATCTGTTTACCTTAATTTCCTTAGTTATCTCTAACTTAGGTAAAACGAGAATAACATAAAGCACTCAAATCAATGTTGCTAACACAAGATGAAATCTCTCTCTCTTTATGTTATGTTGAAATTTATGCTACACTTACATCACTGCTCTCTCGAATCTTGCAGCGCAGTATAAAGACGGAATTTTGGCTAAAAATTTACACGACTGCTCTCTCGAATCTCGTCGTGCAAAATAAAGGATTCAACCATAAAATACGTAACTCCTCTTTCGAATCTCGCCACGTAAGTTAGAATAAAAATATTTGATCCAAAAATCCACAAAATAAAACATAAATCTAACAAAGATAGGTTTTCAAATAATCATAAAAGAAAAATTACAATCACTGCATGACAATAAGTCAAAGTATTTTCAACGTACAAGTCCAAGAAATTTAGTTCATGCTTGAAAAATGAAACCACACAACAAGGAAAATCTTACTAGACATGATTTTAGAAGTTTAAACGTTGTAGGAATTTGCATTTAGATCTTACTTTAGAGCATTCTTCCTTCTCGTCGGTGCGTCCAAACCCTAGCCGTTCTTCTTCTTCTCCTTCTCCAAGATAATGGCTCTTAGAACTCTCTCCCTCAAGAATTTTGTGTCCCCCTTTTAGGTAAGAGATTCTCCTCTTAAAAACGAGCAGTCCTCTCCCAATAGATGTGTTCTTCCATATTTGAGTTTGGCGCAAAATTCGAATTTTAAATCCGTCCAGAACTTGTTATAACAACTGAAACAGGTTTCTGTAACAACTGCAAACTCAAAATATAAGTCCAGCTTTTAATTCTCCAGTTCGATTTCCACGACATCTCTAGTAAGAAAAACATGAGTAAAATAACTTGATTAACCATAAATAACATAAATATGAATTTATGTATATTTAAACTCGTTTAATTCATTTCTTTTTTTATTTTTACTCAATATGATATCAAAATAAAGAGCTAGATAACTTCTTTTGGGAAGTTATCAGTCACCACCACGAGAAGAGATCCAAGTCGGGACTTGACCTTGTCACGAACGCGCATCCCGCCAACGTCACTACTTGTGCACAACCACGACCGCCTACGAGCATGGAACCATCGAGCACCGTACACCTTGTCGCAATCTGAAAATCAGATGTCTTGTCGCTGCCCGCACGCTTTCGCTCTGCGTTGCCGATGCAACCCGCAATTGGATGTCGACGCCCATCGTCACCTTCGGTCGTGCACTACCGGCTATCGCTCTCCTCTTCAATGCTTTACCTCTCTTTGGTTTGGCTTTTGATGTGATCTTCATAACTTGTCATCTTCTCATTTTATAGAGCCATTTCACATGTCTTGGCCTCTTTCCAAGAAGCTTCCTCGCATGTGTCCATTCAAAGCACATGAGCGGCTTGGAAAAATGTTCGCATTGGCGGCCTGTAGG
This sequence comes from Platanthera zijinensis, assembly GCA_039513925.1. Taxonomy (NCBI): domain Eukaryota; kingdom Viridiplantae; phylum Streptophyta; class Magnoliopsida; order Asparagales; family Orchidaceae; genus Platanthera; species Platanthera zijinensis. The sequence continues at coordinate 25,185,291 of CM077082.1, read as the reverse complement.
TGGAGATGGTGAAACATGTGACTTTCAAAATTCAAAACCAACTTAACAGCCTTGACGTGCATTGGAAGTTGTTAGATATGATGATAAGTTTGTGCTAGCAGGGGAACAAATGGCATGTGGGATCACATCTGGAGTGGTTGGGCAATGTGAGCAATGTTGTGTTTGAACAAAAGGTGGATGTGTTGGATACGTCATGTGAGAAGGTCAAAAGGCAGTCTGATGAGTGGCCGGATTACATGGTGCAATAATAGAGAATCGCAGCCGAGGAGCATGAGAAGTAGTAGGAACCACGAATAAAGATGTCGGATCTTGGAAGCAACGACACTGGTGTAATTGTGGGAACGGGCAATGCAGTTGCTTGAACTAACCCAATTGATGAAGACCTCAACTACCGGTCGAGGCCTGCAGGTCAGACCAATTGATACATAATATAGAAACAGTTTGCATTAGAACTTGAAAATGCGATGTAAACTAGTGATGTATGCTCGCTCTTAGTGACGCAGGACGAATCTATAGGCGGGCGAGAAACTCGGTGATCTAACTCTACATGCTATGCAAATTTGACGGTTAGATCATATGTTAGAAAATAAATTTCAACATTTTACGCAAATCATTCACAGCAAAGCAAATATTTTAATTAGAGCGAAACAAATTTTAGTGTTTCCTCCGCGTGGAGGGTCAAAGCACAAGCGCGTGGCGAATAAACTCTTCCTGCAGTTAGAGATTAATCCAAGAGCAAAATACTATAATGAACAGAAAATCCCAAGGACATGTAATAATCCAAAACCACAACAATGTTTACAGCAGAGCAAACCAATACAAAACACAACACAAATATTAGGGATGTTGTCAATGAAATAGATCTAAATGTTGGAGGGCTCAAAGAAAGATTCTGGTGGTTGGTGGGCCGGGCCGGGTAAGGGAAGGGCTGGTTGGGGATTAAGAGGGTTGGATTGTGCGGGGGATGGCTGGAACCGGGCAAAACTACTCAGAACTGGACATATTTTGCGATGATCAGGTGTTGGGAAGTGGATCCACGGGTTGGAGAATAGGTGGCAGCAAATAGAGGGTTGGTTTAGCATCCGTAAATTTTAGGGTCGAGTCGCGACGGATTTTGACCGAGACAGCGCGTCGTCGAGGTACGTTATTTTATGATTATAAATCGCGACCGTTTAGTTGAGAATGTGTGTGCCAATAGTGATTTTTCCCCCTCTATTATTACGGTTAATAAAAAAATAAACCGCACACCCCTCTATTAGAAATCCCGCACTCCCTCTATTTCACGGGAGAGAAGCCGCACAGTAGCCCGACGATTTCGTTCTTTCCGCAAGAGGCGAGCCCGACGCCCGACGATTTCCGCCAGAGCCGACGACTCCCGCGCCTAGCCGGCGGCCGATCCCCCTCCAGAAGCCATTTCCGACTTCTCCTCCCTCCTCTGCAGGCGCCGGGGAGTATTCCTTTTCATTCCTTGGCCTTGGAAGTACCGGGTTTCAACCCTAGCCGGAGGTGTGAGTTTCGTTTTGGTTCCGGTGAGTCGATTCCCCTCTCGTCTCGTTTCCTTTGTGGATATTCTTGGATTTGGAAGTAAAGTAACTTAGGTTTTCATTTCCTTGTGCCCTAATTAGGTTTGGTGTTCTAGATCCTCCGCGAAGTTGGAGTTGGGCACTTCGTGAGCCTTGAACACTCCCAAGCAAAGGTAAAATAATAGGTTAACATTATTATTTGTATTCCTAGCCGTATGGAAATTTTCCACCGGAAACCCTAAAGGGAAAAATTATGAGTTTAGGTTTGCCTTGAATTGCAGGACTTTGGTGGGGTTAGGGGCAGCGTTCTGAAGGTCCCCAGTAGTAGGATTTGCCTTCGGAAGAGAAGATGTCGCCGCGCCGAGTCTACGAGCGCCGCACCACCACTGTAAGGAAACCTAACTTCTGCTAATTAGACATAGTAAAAAGTATATATTTTGTATACACATGAGTAGATTTATTTCAAGTAGCATGTCCATGCATAGAAAGATGTGGTGATAGGAAAATGGTTACGAAAAATGTGTAGGGTGACACGATTTCCCTAAGACCCAAGTAGTCGGATCATGAACAGAAACATAGAGTACGAAAGCGTTAGCCGTGTTCGTAGGTTTGGAATTTGTTCCGAACAAGGGCGTAAACGTCCCTTCAAGTCGACCACATGAAAGTCAAGTGTCGCTTAGTAGTACATCAGAAAAGATATCCCTTGCAGAGTAGCGTCAGACCAAAAAGGTCAGCCAGCACACAGAGTTTTTTCCGTGTTAGGTAGAGGCGCACTACCTTTCTCATGAGGCACATGGAACCTTATGAGTAGTACAGACTTGGGAAGTGTCTTCCCTTGAGCCAGCTAGTAGATTCGAGACCGTGTCCGCGTGACACTAGAACAATTGAGTTCATAAGATGGTCTCGGGTCGTCAGTTTCAGTTGCGCGTTAGGAGCTACTCTTCCTAGAGCCTTCCTAGTAGATGAGCAGGTTAGAAGCCACTTAGAACTCAAGTATAGACCTGACATGAGACAGTACGCTAGTTAGTGAACGCCAGGACTTGAGTTAATAAAATAAAAGTCACGTGCTTAGTACGAGTAGATGTGTGACCAGAGAATAGTGCGAAGGCATGCATAGCACATAGCATAAAAGTTTTAAATGCATAAAATTATTTTTCAAAGACATACATGCATTCATATGTAAAACTGGGTTTTAGTGTCACTAGGAGAGGTTATTTTTCCTTACTCTGACCCTTCGTGGGCACTGTTTTTCAGGTGACCCAGGTGGGAAGTTACGTCTAGGATGAGCATGTGGTGGCGTCAGTTTGTATTATTTATCTTATTCAGTTTACTCTATTTTAGCATGTACCTGTAGATGAGAACATTGTAACAGATTAATGTTTTATCTAATTTGTATCAGACTATTTATGGTTAACCAGATTTTCAGTTAATTCAGTTCTATTTCCTGTTTAGTGGCTCTGTGAATCCAGATATCAGGTATGTGGTTACCCTTAGTTTACTTTATTCAAACTTCCGCTGTAAGTCTTAAATTGCTTAGTATAGATTTTATTACCTGCTGCTACTAGTTTTAATACTGTTTCCTAGTTTTCTTTATATCGCTGACCCGGCCGGACGGCTGATTTCTGAAATACTGGGAAGGGGTGTTACAGTTGGGGGAGTAGATTTGGGCTGTAATGTCCCAAATCTGTGTGGTGGAGGGACGGTGGCAGCAAGGGTGGAGGGTGGTGGCGGCTAAGGAGGGTGGTGGTAACCGGATCTGGGGGGAAACACGAAAGTAAACATGTTTTGGAGGTGGCCGGCTTGCTGTGCTTGGAAAAACAGCAAGGCCAGCGGCCTGTTGGAGGGGAAAGGGCGGACGACGGTTCTGGGAGGAGGAGTAGAAGATGGCGGCTGTGTTGGGCTGAGGCTGGGGCGGATGGATGAGGTCCAGATGTTGGTCGGCGGCTTGTAGGAGGCTGGACAACAGGTTGAAGGGGTGGTTTTCAGGGAGACGGCTGGCAGGATGTGTGGGAAAAATAGGGGCGGTGTCTGTTTGCAGGGGCTGGACAGCAAAAAAAGGAAAGGAGGCTGGGGAAGAGGAAAAATACCAAGATCCAAAACCTTACCCAAGGAGTCGTCGTCAAGGGGTTCCACGGACTCGGCAACGCGGAGAGATCACTGGAAATGAGGAAGAGAAGCCTCCAAATTTCAGCAATCCCTAGATCAGCCCCCTATCGTATCTATTTATAATAAAACAAGGATTAGGGCATCCCCATCAACGGCTATGATTGGCCGGGAGTGAAGCTACTCAAATACATTAACATAAATGCAAACATGGTAAAATAATATATCAAATTGATTCGCAACGCGAATCCGGACACATCTGCGGAGTCTGATCGTTGATCCGGGCATGCCATATATGGTAAGTCGCAAAATCAGCCCCGAACAAACCCAAAACTCGTCCTCGCTCCGCATCACTTAGTTTTTGAAAGTTGGTTCCCTCTTAAAGCCCCTCTTCAAGTGAGAGATCCAAAACATCGAAGTTCTAAGATAATCATATGATTCGCTTTCACTCCCTTATATAAGTGATTGGGCATTCATCATTATTAAAGAATGACATTAGAATTAAATATGTAAATAGGACACTTGTTAATGGCAGAGCATGGCAAGGTGATGAGTCATATTGGTATCCAAAAAATCATAGTTGATTTTGTATCATATTTGGCTTAATCAAAATTGAAAGACTAATAAATGGACTAAACTCTCATAATGCATACTTAAAATACACACACTATTAAGGAGAAATGTGTTACATATATAGAACGCGTCTAAAAGGCATTGTCGCAAACCTATTCCCTCAACAGCGTTGCGCGCGGCTTTAACTCCTCTTGTTGCCGTTTGTTGCTAGCAAGTCAACTTCACTTCAAAAAACTTGTGGTGAAGAATAGTAGAGAAAGAGGGGCAACTTAGGAGTTAGGAGTCATGCTCACAAGAGAGTAAGTGATTCAAAAGTATTTGTTGCTCTAACAGTGATGTTTATAAATGAGGGAGCTCCTCCATTTATAACCCCCAAAAGATTTTCTTTCCAAAAGCTCGAGGATTTCAGACTCCTCCTTTCTAGATGCTTCTACCGCGTTCTAATATTCGCATAATTCATGAATAAACAAGGCTGCTCCTGAATGTTCCATACGAGAATTCCCGAGAACCTTCTAGATTCAGTTTTTACGTATATATTTCTTCTATCTACAATTTTACTCATTGCTATAATATTCTACGATAATCTACGCTAGTAGACACAGGTCAATGATCGTGGTAAAAGATTTGCTTGTGCTTATGACTATGTCCTCATCTCCAATTCTACCTGTTTTTTGCTTGCAGGAAAAATTTCTTCGCCATGAGCTCGAAGTTGCGTCTCTAGTTCATGACAACCTATATGACGAACTCAAATCTTTTGGCACGCTAAAGATGGATGAATCTTAGGCTTTATTCTGCTCCTCTCTTATATTTAGACCCAATAGAATCCGATTTTTGGGGTTCAATCATGCATATATTTGAAAATAGTATAAGAATAGGCTGGGGGTGGTTTGAGGAGGAAGCAATTGTATATACATTTATACTGGTCTCTTATGTCCATAAAGCGAATGAAGTTAGCCTGTAGATGTTGATATTAGTGGAATGCAATATGGAAAGCTTGGTATTACTGCTGATTTACCTCTGTTCAACTCTTCATGCTGGTCTTCCCAGGAACTGATGTGAGAATATTTGGGGGTTTTGGGGCGGATTTGTAGATATAAAATGCAAATTAACAAGTGATATTTAGGCTGCGTTTGGTGCGGCTTATCACAGCTTATTTGCTCTAGTGAGGTTGGACAAAAATGGCATTGTCATAGAATGTATGTTTGGTATCACAAATGTTACAAAATAGAAACTAGTTTGAGGCATAAGATTTTGATATGATAATGACAATTTTGTCCAACCTCATCTGAGCAAATAAGTTTCGATAAGCCGCACCAAACGCAGACTTAGTTTTTGCTCTAATTCGAAGGCGTCACTTTATCGAAAATTTTGAGGCTATAGTGCTATACCTCGTTTGTTGCTTGAAATTATAAAATTTTGATTTCAAACTTGGCTTTCTGCAAAAATAGTGAATTTCTTTCCCAACAAATGAAGTAGATGATTTTATCACTTTTTTTTTCTCTGAGTGACGGGATGAGGGGGTGTTAAGGTGACTAACTGTAAAGGTCAACTATAAAGGCTTATTTATGTCTTTTTTAGAACAATGTTATATGTTGATCGTTTTTGGCTTTATGCAGGTTACAAATCAAATTTAAAAATCAAACTCATATCTTCTATATTTAACTAAACAAATTAGAGCATTATTAACATAAAACTAAGCACATCAATAGCTCATAATTTCATAATAAAAGCACCAAAATAAACGAAACTTAAGACAATCTCACTCATACTTCAATGAGAACACCAAATGAACCGAAACCTGCATCTAAATGAGTATATAAAAATTAGCATTGGTTCTGAGTATGACAAAATTTGTTGGGATTCGAAGCGGTGCTGAAGTGTAGAACACCTGATGCTAGCACAAGTAATAATAATAGAAAACACAAAGACACAAAAAGAACACCAGAATAACTTGGTTCCCGCTGAATGGGTACGTCCATGGGCGGAAATGGCAGTCACAATCTCATTCAACACAAAATACACAGTGTACAAATTGGGTTAAATTACCCCTATACAAAATGAGATCAAAAAGTGACTCTCGTATACCTTGCGGCAAAACGGCCAAAGAAAGAGGATGTTCATCACGGCCAAGCACGACGGCAACCCAAACTCCGACTGCGTCTCTACGACGACGGCGTCTCCCCCAAAACTGCAGCAAGCAGCAGCCCCTTTCCAAACCCGGCACAGCGGCGGCGCTCTCCTCCAAAGCAGCGGCGGCGGCTCTTCAAGGCAGCGGCGGCGGCGGCTGTTCAAAGCAGCGACGGCGGCGGCTGTTCAAAGCAGCGGCGGTCCTCCTTCAGCGAGAGGCAACGAGAGAGAGGCCAATGGAGAAGGGGGGGTACAGGGGAGGAGAACGGCTAGGGTTGCAGGGAAAACAGGGGGAAACCGCATATATATATATATAGATCTAATAATTAAACCAAATAAAAAAAATCCGGTTCAGAATTCCTGAAGGACAAGTCAGAAATTGCGAGTTTGCAACCTGCCTTTTCGAGGTTGTGACTTTCCTGCCAGATTTTAATAATTGCAGAAATTCGCCCTTAAAAATTTTCTTGCGCGCGCGGAGGTTTGGTACGGGCTTGGGGAGTTAATGGAGGCAAAAATTTAACAAATTCCACCTGCCGAGATAACTCCAACCAACCAAGTTGCCACCAAGAACGATGCAAATCGCATCAACTGAATCTGCTCCTGCCAAGGGCAGATAAAGTGAACTCCTTCAATCTGAGTAGTACACAAACTGGACTGACGTGACTACTCTAGAAATGCTCCACCTGAAGCAAAGGTTTAACTGCTCCACCTCCAGCGGTGGTCTCCCAAATTAAGCAAAAAAATATCACAGACTCCAGAAATGATGTGCGCGGGGAGAGAAATGATAAATGCAAACACATCAACAATTAAATGCAGACAAAACTGATCTCAACATGGATAAAGAGAACCCCTATACGAGCTAATCAGGAAATGTTGATTAGACACACACACACTAAGCTCATGTGACGAAGGAGTAACAATGAAAGAGCTTAGGTACTAGGGTGAAACAAAAGCATTCATACAATGGAGTAATGACAGAATAAATAACCCAAAGACAGGTTATAAGAAAGATAACAGGAATAACATGAACATAATGAGGGGAAAGGAAAGCAAGCAACATAGGGAACAAACGGAACAGGAAGCACGAACATATAAGCGGAAAGTAGAAGAGCAGAGAGAGGGATGACCTAGATGAGGTTATCTCCCACATCCTCAAAGCACAGGGATATGTCAGACTTCCCCTTTTCATCACCAGTGCTCTTTCCTTTTTCTTTGTTCTGAAGCTTCCAGCTGTCCTTGATCACGTGACCATTCTTCTTGCAGTATTTGCAGTATAAATCTGAACTGCCCTTTGACTTAGACTTGCCACCTCTATCAGAACCAGAATGACCCCGAGAGTATAGAACGGAGTCTTCAGTAACACGAGAACTTGAAGACCGCTTCCGGATGTCATCTGAGAGTAGGACCGCAGTCACCTCTTCCAAGTCCAAGACGTCCTTACTGTAGGTAAGGGTAGTAACCATGCTCTCATAGAGCTTTGGAAGAGAGTTCAAAAGGATCACTGCTTTGTCCTCTTCATCCACCTGAATATCCATGCTGAGACACTCCGATAACAGTCTGTTGAAACTGTTCAGGTGGTCATGAATAGAGGATCCCTCCTTCATGCTAAACTTGTACAACTGCTGCTTGAGGTAGATCCGGTTGGGGAGAGACTTTGTCATATAGATACTCTCCAACTTTGCGCAAATGCCAAAGGCAGACGTCTCTGAAAGAACTCCATATAGCACATCATCATGTAAGCAAAGCTGTATGGTGGACAACGCTTTGAGATCCATGTCCTCCCACATACGATCAGAAACCTCAACATCCTTACTGGTCTTGTCCAGTAGGGCACGGTGTAAGCCTTCTTTTATAAGTAGTGCACGAACTTTGACCTGCCTTAGACCAAAGTTTTGTTTTCCATCAAACTTGGCCACAGCACCAGGAATAGACGAAGTCATCGAGAACGGAACGCAGAAACTGCACGGAACACTAAACTTGAGTTGGCGACCTCAGCAGTGCACAACTAAGGGGATAGCCAGCGGACCAACGGTCGTAAACTACCGCACCCAAGTGTACACTCGAGATCGGAAACAACTCGTCCTTTAAACAAAGGTGTCAGCCCGCAACCTCCCTCTGATACCACTTGTTGGGATTCGAAGCGGTGCTGAAGTGTAGAACACCTGATGCTAGCACAAGTAATAATAATAGAAAACACAAAGGCACAAAAAGAACGCCAAGAAAAACTTGGTTCCCGCTGAATGGGTACGTCCACGGGCGGTTATGACAGTCACAATCTCATTCAACACAAAATACACAGTGTTACAAATGGGGTTAAATTATCCCTATACAAAATGAGATAAAAAAATGACTCCCGTATACCTTGCGGCAAAACGGCCAAAGAAAGAGGATGTTCCTCACGGCCAAACACGGCGGCAACCCAAACTCCGACTGCGTCTCTACGACGACGGCGTCTCCCCCAAAACTGCAGCAAGCAGCAGCCCCTTTCCAAACCCGGCACAGCGGCGGCGCTCTCCTCCAAAGCAGCGGCGGGAGCTCTTCAAGGCAGCGGCGGCGGCGGCTGTTCAAAGCAGCGACGACGACGGCTGTTCAAAGCAGCGGCGGCGGCGGCGGTCCTCCTTCAGCGAGAGGCAACGAGAGAGAGGCCAATGGAGAAGGGGGGGTACAGGGGAGGAGAACGGCTAGGGTTGCAGGGAAAACAGGGGGAAACCGCATATATATATATAGATCTAATAATTAAACCAAATAAAAAAAATCCGGTTCAGAATTCCTGAAGGACAAGTCAGAAATTGCGAGGTTGCAACCTGCCTTTTCGAGATTGTGACTTTCCTGCCAGATTTTAATAATTGCAGAAATTCGCACTTAAAAATTTCCTTGCGCGCGCGGAGGTTTGGTACGGGCTTGGGGAATTAATGGAGGCAAAAACCTAACAAAATTTAAGTGTGAATGCTAATTAATTATCATCAAAGATTCTTTATGAGTGATATCCGTACTGTCTCATATATGACTTGATGGAGATGAGGAGAGAGCGGAGGATTCGGGCGGAATGGAGGAAAGTTCACGGCTTGCATTTATCTTATGAAAAAAAAATTAATTGATATTTGCGGCCTACATACGACCACAACCGACATGCATATAACATCGCTTTTTTTTTTTTATCTTGCACCTCTAATATTGGTCCATATTCTTTTCTCTGTGTATATATAGTGGTGTCCATGATATTTATTCTTTAGATTGGATATATGATACGAGTGCGGAAGACCCCATCCTCGACAAGCATTAAATAAGGGTTTACATGAGACTCGCACGGTGACCAAGCGTAGCTTGAGGATGCGTAGATTGCATCTAAGATGTTATCTCCGATATCTTGCATTTTCTTTTTAGCATGTATTTCCTTTATCGTGTATTTCTTGTTATCTTATATTTTCATTATTGCATTATTACTATGCAATAGCCTTCCTCTATATATGAGGGAGGATAATTATTATAATAGATAATTTCTATCTTGAGATTTAAGAATTTGGAGGAGGGAATGACCCAGCGTAACCCTACCTCCAGTTATCTAAAAGTATATAATTATTATTTCATATTCCTTATGCATCTTTTGCACAAACTGAAGCTCCGTTTGGCGCAGTGTTTTTGCTCTATTGAGTTTGGCCAAAACGTCATCGTCATAAAATGTATGTTTATCATGGCCACCAAGAAAAGAAAACTAATTTTGAAGTTCCCTAATTGAGGTGGGTGTTCACGAACGACAACCTACGCATTCACAACTACCACCGTTGCGCCAAATGGAGCCTTTGAGTTGACTCTCCCTCGTAATTTTTTCTGGTTACTGTTATTTTGTCCACCTTATTATCACTTATATCTATATTATATACTAGTGACAGGCATGGGCCTCCGGTTCTCGTGCCCCGCGCGACAGTACACAACCAGCAGCGGTGGGCTTCGTCAGCCCCCACGGCGGGCTTCACCGCCCCCACGGCGGGTTTCACCGGTCGCCCCGGCGGATTGTTTTCAATATTTTAAATTTAATTGTTTTAAAACTAAATAGTTTTTTAAAAATACTAATATTATATATATATATATATATATATATATATATATATATATATATATATATATATATATATATTTATATATTTATGAGGGGCCGGAAAAAAAAACTCACGGGGAGGGCCACCGCCGGCGGTGGCCCTGCCCGCCGGTCGCCGGACAACTCCCGGGCGGTTCGCCGAAGTCCGACGAACCCGTCGGTGGGCGCCGGTCAGGTTGTCGACGGCTCCGCCGCCGGTGGCATTGGAAAGTGGGAGGACAGCAGGGCTGGGCAAACAAAAACGGCAATTTTGTTGGCTGGGCTCAAGATTCAGGAGAGAGAAGAAGCAGTTTTTTTGAGAAAAGTTTATTTGCAGTCCAGATTTTATCGATCCGATGGCCCTTGTTTTTTCCCATATTTTCGAACTCACGCTATTTACAGATCACCATATTTCTTTTTAGTATATTATAGATTATAGATTATAGATATAGATATAGATTATAGATATAGATAAAGAAATATCCTTATGATGTAACCCGGTCGGTGAATAAATTCAGGTCTTTTGATCCTTCAGATTTCAATATCAATCGTCAGATCATACACTTAAGTGGACTAACAATAGTTGATCTCTCAAATCCCTCCTCCCTCCCTGCCACGTGAAGCCCGACAGCCTCCCCATCCACTTATTCGAAGCCACCTTTTGGGTTGCCGCCGGCGGCCCGCCCGACCCCCATCGGCAGGGTCGTCGAATCCCATTGAATCCACCAGGGGTAGTCCGGCGGGGCTCCGGCAGGGCCACTGTCGTCGATAGCCCAAAAGGTGGCTTCGGTTAAGAGGATGGGAAGACACCTTTTCGGTTGCCGCCAGTGGCGGCCATAATCGTCCTTAGGTGTTTGGAGAACGGGAAGGGCCTAGGATTTGGTTTTTTTAATTATTTTTTGTTTATTTTTTGTTTATTTTTCCCAATTAATAATTTTCAACAATTAAAAAAAATTAATAAAAAATAATTAGTGGGGTCGGCTATATGAATTATTTGTCGTCATTGTGTCGTATCTTTTGTTATAATCTCACTAATGCCTAAATACGTTATGTCTTTCCTTATAGTTTCAGTCTAAATTTTTATTGGTCTACCCTTCCCTCGTTTAAGATGCGTAGTGACTAGACTCTCCCAACTCCTAACAAGTGCCTCTAATAGTCTCCTTTGTACATGTTCAAACCATCTTAGTCGAGCTTCTCGCATCTTTTCTGTAATTGGTGCTACTCCTGTCTTATCCCTGATACATTCATTCTTAATTTTATCCAGTCTCGTGTGTCCACACATCCACCTAAGCATTCTCATCTCCACTACTCTCATTTTTTTTGCTCATGTACACAATTCATGACCCAACACTCAGAACCATAGAGCATCGCGGGTTTAATTGCAGTACGGTGAAACTAAGTTTTAGTGATACTTTACGATCACATAAGATCCTTGGCGCGCCTCTCCACTTCAACCACCGTGAGTTGGGAACTGTTGCGCGAGCCACAGGAAGATATATTGTCTTTAGATCATCTAATTAAGTATAATATTTAGACACTAGTAATTGTGCTGGCTACTTCTAATTAGTTTTTACGGGCTACTACTGTTAGTGAGAAGTAGGGTGCTTGAAATGCAGTTAACACTGGATCAATATTTATTTTCACTGATTCTAGTGTTATATTACAACACGAGTATTATGATTAAATCAAGTGTCATGCATTAAAATTCTTTTTTTAATCTTCGAAAAAGATTATATCTCTAAATAGCAATAATAAATCAAAACACAGTGGTGTGTGAATAAAAATATTGTTTGCGGATGACCAATTCTCAAAATGATGCGTACAAACAGTCATTAGTATCTACCATACTAAATAGATATTTAGTAGTGGAAAATAGAAGCAGTGCCGTCCCCTTGAGCGACAATGTATGTATACCATGTGATTAGTCAAGATCAGAAATACATGGAGCAAATGCAGAAGACCTTTCCCACCTAGGGCGAGGTCGGAAGACTTCACCCATCTGGAGCGAGTACAGAAGATCACGCCCATCTGGGGTAAGTACAGAAGATCTCGCCCCACCCGGGGTGAGTACAGAAGACCTCGCCCACCTGGGGAGAGTACAAAAGATCTCTCCCCACCTGAGGCGAGTACAGATGACCTCGTCAAATTGGGGCGAGCTCAGATTTTCAGCTAATCTCAGACAATTTAGGTCTATGAATATCATTTTGGTTAAGGCGAGAGTGGATATTTGCAGACCATACTCCTTTCCCTTGGATTTGCATATAAATAGGACCATGATACAATTAGAAGATACCTTCCCCCCCCCCCCCCCATATGGTGGGTCAGTTCAGTGTCCTCTCTTGTGCCGAGCTCAAAATTGACTTTAGGAGGGGAAATTCATATAGATTTCTGGGTGTATGACGGAACCTGCTAGCTGCAGCACGCGAGTCTTGTTTATAAGCAGTTCATAGATGTTCTTTGTGCTCTCCAGCGTCTTCTCGTCGTGTCTTATGCGAGTAGACCACTAAACTAGTAACATTTGATCACCTCCCTTGAACCGATTTCTGAATTTCAACAATTCGAGTACTACTGCCAATATTTATTAATTTACTACATTAATTCATAGTTTAATAGAAGTAATAAATATTTTGGTATTAAAAATATATTTAACAGAAGTTTTTATTCTAATATTTAAATATTTAAAAAAAACTAACATAAGTTTTCAACATTTTCATTTCTATAACATAATGTTTTATTTTAGATGTTGATTGCTTCAAATTAGAGAATTGATTATACATATATTAATTATATCATATTCTACTTATATATATGTCAAATATTGAGCCACTGTTAACACAGATAATTAAAATTGACATTCTTTTGGATAGTATGCTTTTGGTTTTTCAGAAAGATCGAATCGTTGTTAAAAAACAGAACCGAATTGAATGGATCCGTTTCGGTTCGCTTTTTGTTCGGTTTCGTTTTTAGGGTGTATAAAAATCGAGATTATTCAATTCAATTTCGATTTTACCAAAAATTGAACCGAGCCATTTATATGTCTAGTACAAGTTGAATTAAGCCGGTTCATAAGCGCGACGAGTCAGCTCTAAAAAAGCCCAACTTGAGCTCGAGTCTGTGAAGCTCGAGCTCGATTATGAGCCGATTTTGAGCAAGCATTGTTGTTCTTCAGTTCATGAGTTTTTTATTTGTATGTTTTAAAAATAAAATAAAAATATGAATAAAGTAAGCTCCGTTTGGCACAGTGGTGGCGGTCATGAACACGAGGCTAAATTGTCATTTGTTAACGCCCATCTAAGGAACTTCATCCACTTTTATGTTCAAACAGATGATATTTGTTAGCTTATCCTTAAAAAAAGGCGTTTTAATCCATGCGTTTATGACCGTCATCACCGTGCCGAATGGAGCATAAGACTCAAGTCCTCAAACACTAAAAGTCTTGAGCAAGAGCTAGGAGAAATGAGCTGGAGCAATAAAAAAAGTGTGTTGTTACTAGTAAATCTAATTTGGCTTCTAGCAAACCTAAATTTCATCCAAAATTTATTTTTGTCTTCTTTTTGAAAAACTCAATTCTGTTGCTAGCAAAACTAAGTCCTAATTCAATTCAGCCACCTTCGTTACTCCCGCTCGCAACTCCCCTCTCTCTCTTGTTCGCGACTCCAGGAGCAAAAAGTAAATAATTTGTTTTAAACTTATTTAAAAATTTTGAACGTAATTATTATTTTATTTGATAAACCTAATTAATATTTTGTTCGGTAACCTTAATTATTTTTCACCGCAACGGCGGCTGGCGCGGCGGTGGCGAACTGGCGATGACGATTTCGGTGCCACGACGACGATGGTGGTTTCGTTGCAGTGATGGCGGTTGGCACGGCGACGATGATAGAGGTTTCGGTGCGGTGGCGGCGATGACGGTTGACGCGGCGACAACGATGGCAGTTTCAGTGCGGCAGCGGCGATGACGGTTTTGGTGTGGCGGCGGTAATGACGATTGGCACGGCGACGATGATCGCAGTTTCGGTGCGGTGAAGGCGATGACGGTTGGCGCGGCAGCGGTAATGACGGTTTCGGTGCGGCGGCGGTGATGACGGTTGGTGCGGCGGAGGCGATGGAAGTTGCCGCGACGGCGGTGATAGCGGTTGGCACGGCGACGATGATGGCGGTTTCGGTGCGGCCAACGGCTTTAAGGAGATCGCATCAGTAATATTAACATATGTATCAACTTATATTGAATGAATGTATGTTTTTAAGACTTCGTTTTAAATTAAAATTAAATTTATTTATTATTATTTTTTTATGATGATCTGATAGTAATAATTTTTTTTTCAAACTTAAAAATTTGCTAATATAATAATATGCTGATAATCAAATCAACTTTACTAATAACAGCATCGTAATAAAAACGAGTTCATCAAGCTCGAGTTAGCCGTTTTGCACCCAAAAATATCGGATCCCAAATTCGGGAGCGGTGGGGTTGGAATGGAGCGAGCTTATCGCTTTCGCAATCCGTAAGCGGCACTCGTCTTCTTCTCGATTTCTCTTTTTTTTTTTTGCTTCTGTGCTCTCGTCCCTTATCTTCTCGGCCGGGCGCCGCGGCACCGCTAGGGTTCCTACGTCCTACTGGGTTCTCTTTACTCCGACGCCGACGCCGACGCCGACGCCGACTCTTCGTAGTTTTCGGTTCTTACTTCTCAGAGAAGATTCTCGGAGTATTTACTCTTCTCTTCTCCCTTATCGGTCTTCCATTCCTCGACGCTGCTGGCTTCCCGCTCGGTTTATCGGGTCTACTTTTTATCTCTACGTTCTCTATTTGTGATTGCTTATTAGAAACTTACCAGTGAAGTATATTTTAGATTTCTGCTGATATTTCATATGCATTTAATGTCTGTAGTAAGAATTGAAACCCTAAATTACCAATGATTTCTAGCTCGCATGATAAACCTTATCGAAAACTTTACTGGTCTGAGCATCGGAGTTTCAATTTCCACCTACAACTATCATTACAGTGAACAAAAAAAACTGAAGTTTGTCCTTAATAAGATTATATAATTTCGAGAAGCATTTATTGATGAGGTTGTAAATGTTTGAGCAAAATCATAGTATCAAATATCTAACAATACACAGGAACATGGTTTTGAGAATCCTGAACTTAAGTCTAGAAGCAATGCAAGAGTCTAAAGGGGAAAAAATGAAGTAAAAAATCATTTACCTCATAAAAAAACACAACCTCATGGATATGTGTAGATGGCAGAGGAAGAGGAAGCGAGACTGGGACATTGTTGGGGTATCCTCATTGAGGGAGAGATAACTGACTAGAATTTTCACCTGAGGAAGAGGTGGGGCGAGCCTGCATGAATAGGATAAAAATAAATTCAGAATAAGCAATGGCGATGAGAGTTCAAGGAGCTTCTATGGTTCTACGAGAGGAGTAATTGTAATCCTTGAACATTTGAGGGCATCTTAGTCCTTGACTGCTTGTAGATTTGATATAGATGAGAGACTTCCATTAATTCGTTGTAAAGATTGCTTTAAATTATTGAGTTTTATTAGCGATAAATTTGTAGTTGTGATAATTTCACGGATCTCATATATTTTTTAAATAATCATTCAATATAAATCAAAATGTTGAGCTCAAATGGAAGTATTGAGAAGAGAGTAAGCAGTCGTAAGTGTAACTCTTGTCTCTCTATACTATAGTAATCTCCGTCCATGTGCTCTCATCTCTTCCTGTCCATAACTTTCTATGCTCTTTCTTATTGTATTATGTAGTTTGTGTTGTTGAAGCTTCTTCTTAATTCACGCCTCTGAGCAGAGGCTCAAAGTATTATTCCTTTTCACTACTCTGTCCTCAAATCTTTTGGATTTACCTTTATCCTCTATGCACAGGATAGCCCCACTTCTACCTTCTTCTTAGGTGAGATCTTTGGCCACTTGTCTTTCTTTATGTCTGGGTTTATCTGGTGTACTCTTGTCTTTATTAGCTTCACAAGGTTTTGTTCTATCATGAGAATGACTTTCATTTTAATTCTGCGTCTTGGAATCTTACACTGCTTATGGAATCTTGATTAGGGTTTTTGAAACCTTGGTTGTTCTTTTATGGAATGTGGTTCAACTCCAACAACCACCGCCGCCATCATGATCATCAATAGAGTCATCCCCAATATTGGGAAAGTGGTTTAACTCGAACTGTTTCAAAAATTCGTACTTATTGGTAAAAGTTAATGTTTAGCACTTGATATTAAACATCCTATCAATGAGAACCCTTGTGTTGGGGTGGAATTAATTATTGCTCTGGAGAAAATTTATGAGCATCTCCCAAACAGTTCGAGTTAAACCTTGAGAAGGAAGCCCCGTGCCTGTCACTCATATATATATATAACTTAATATTCAACACGCCCCCTTATGTATAGGAACTCAAGGATATTTAGCCCCATATTATGAACCTTATGTTGTCTTATATTCTATATATTTTTGGTCCTCTCTATCTTGCATGAATTTGTTCTAGATTGGTTGCTTGAGTAGTAATACTCTAGTATTTCAATTTTCGTACTTAATTTTGCTGAAATCTCGTCTTAACTCTTAAGAGTTGGTGTTCTCTTAATTTTTCTTATTTTGTAGAGCTTAATGATCCTTACATGTAATATGGGATGGTCTTAAAAATCTATGAAATTGTTTACTTAATTTTGCTGAATCTCATTTTTTGAGGTTGCATTCTGTTAATTTTGATTACTTTGTAAAGCATAACCGTCATGACCCTTGTGTTTTTGTTTTTTTTAAGGTTCACTAGACCATCTTCTTGTCATTTTTTCAGCAATCTTGGCTTCTCATTAATAGAATTAATATAATACATGAGTTCCTTTGTAAAATGATTTGAAAATAGTTTTCCAACATTGGGAAGCATCAATTATCTGATTAGATGAGATATTTATGATTGTTTTTCAAGTTAATCCATGGTGGTGGTTAAGATAGCATTCTTTATTTTTTATGTGGTTACTGGTAGAATAATCTTGTTTGCGTGTATCGATCCTGAATAGAAATATAAAATTACTAATCCATATTGAAGGTCTATCTCATTCGTATGCAGCTAAACAAGATGTTATAGGCTCTTCAATGCCTCTCTTGCTTGTCTGCAGTTATATGTAGAATGCTATAGGCGCTTCAAGTTTATGCCTTTTTTATCAAGCATCTTTTTGGCGCTCAGGCATTTTTTTGGCCTATCAAAAGAATAAAAAATTACGCAAAAATGCCGTAGTTGGGGAGTGAAATCTCCATTTCTTGCTTGGGAAAGCATATTTATGGTGTTGATATTACATTCATGCTTGTATAGCTTTATTTAGTTGGTTTATTTGATTTAAATTTTCTTCACGATTCAGTGTTTTAGATTTGTTCTAATTTGGTCCTTACTGAGATTTGTTGCTTGTATTCTTGGTGTTTGGCTGTTTGATATTTCTATTATTCACTTTTGAGTTCAATTCTTTTTCATAATTTTGATACTGTCAAATTTATGCTCATATTACTAAAATCTGCTGATGAACATTTAAAATAATAGAAACAGAGTAGCTTTATGAATTTTTATATTTGCTGTTTAGGTGTATTGACCTGAGATTCTTAATTATAAACTTTTTTGTGTTTCAGGAAGTTAATATCTTTTATGTTCTAAAGTTGGCTTCTCAAAGTTTGTTCAGCTCTAATAATGGTTTAATATAGTGCACAATATTCTTGATGGACCTCCAAATACAGGTACGTAACATGTTCATTGTTTATCTATTTTTATCAAAATATCATTCATCTTTTCATTTACCCAAACTTGGGATTTTTCTCCTCACACTCTTTGGTTCTGTTTGGGGCAGCTGTGGTGTTTGAGTGGTGGCGATGTGAAATTATGGTAGTAAACGCAGTGACAGTGGTTCAACTGTGTTTGGAACTTCTTGGGTTCAGGGCGTTCTGTTACGGGTCTTGTAATGTTGTCAGAGGAGAGGTCAGAGGTCGAGAAGATGGTGGTGGTCGAGGATACCGTGTAGCCGGAACCGCGACTGCCTAAGTGGGGTTGCTTGTTAGAGGAGAGAGCCACCAAGATTCGCATTCAAAAGATGTGAACTAGAATTCTTTCTTGCTTGATTCATACAACACATCCAATGTCTTTTATATAGGCTGTAATAGATAAAAGACAAAACAATAATAATGAGCCCTAATAGTAGACCCGGAGCTCGAGGCCCCTACATAAAGATAACAACTAGACACCTAATTATAATAATACGTGACCCCAGGGACGGAGCCAAAAATCATTTTTAGGGGGGGCACAAAATTAGTTTAAAAAGATATCCTAATAAGAAATACAATTTAATACATAAATATTAAAATAAAATAATAAGTGTAAAGAAAATACCAATCCTTATAGTTGTCCTCGTCGACTCTTCAAAACATAAGAACACTTTACACTTCAAAACATAAGTTCACTTCCCGTTTTTGCAAGAAAACATGAAATTTCTTGTGATATTGTTGTTTCCTGCATAACATTATATTTTTTTTAAATATAATGAAAATTTATAATAAAAATTATTTATAAAATAAATAAATATAATTTGTAAGCATACCATGTTTATAGTTGCCCTCGTCTGCTTTTCATTTTTTGAAACCTCTGAATGATTGTTTCTTTTTCAATATTTGCGAAAACATCTTTCTCTATATATGTAATCAAACAGTCATTCATTAAAGAATCTTCCATTCGATTGCGTAGACCATTCTTCACAATGTTCATTGCTGAAAATGTTTTTTCGACTGTAGCAGTTGCAACAGGTAAAACCAATGCTAACTTTACCAGTAAATATACCAATGGATATAAAATATCCTTCTTTTTTTCTACCATTTTCCTTGCTAGATCGCCAATTCCATTTAGTTTTCCAAAGTCAATGTCAGATTTAACATCAATAATAAATGTTTTCAATTGTCTATCAAGTTCCATATTATCCAAAATGGAAAAATCTGATGGATAAATCTGATGGAAATATATGATTTCGAGGTTGATGAGGTCCTTTTAACAAATAATAACGTCTAATCTCATCACGTTGTTCAGCAGGATAATCCGAAATACGAATACGAGAAGAAGGATCTGCCGGAAGATCTGTCATATCAATTTCAGGCCGACTACGTTTATTACTTAATTGTAACTCATCATTATTGATGCAAACTTCACTTGAAGAGCCTGCTTTTTCAACTGACTTAAAATACTTAAGCATTGCTGTTAAAAAGCATTACATTTCATCAAAAATTATTCCAAAAATTATAAAATTATTCCTGAAATTGATATTGACGGGAAAAGAGATACCTGGATGTCTAGATCAGAAATTGCACCTCACACTAATCAACAATTCCAAAAAAGCAAGTCAATTTCAACTCCAATCCAACAATCTGCGATCGATTCATCAATTTCAGGTACACATTTATAAACATGACAATTGACAAGCATACGACTGATAAGCAAGATTCAAGAGGCAAGCATAAGACTGATAAGATCATAAGAGGAAATAACCAAATAACCAAATAACCAAATAGCCAAATAGCCAAATAGGTTTTAGATTCCTAAAAGGATGAATCAAAAACCTTGAATTTAATGCAGTGAAGGTTGAAATCTTCCATATCCCAAAAGTTTTTGGGAGCAAAAAAAAACCCCACACAAATTAAGCTTGAAGTTGGATGTAGCCTGTAGGAATCAAAATTACTGGGGAAAAAAGAAAAAGGGGGCGACGAAAGTTCGAGCAGATGCCTCCCACGTTTATTTATTTAGGGTGATCGATCAAGAGGAAAAAATCTATTTGGAAAAATCTAGTTCGAGTTAGTTAATTACCTGACCTCTGTTGGTAAGTGGAAGGCCCATCCATGACCATGAGGTGATGAGGGTAAGCTGGAGCCTGGAGCAGTAAAAAGGCAGGGAAGAGAACTCTCAAGTAGTCAAGTGCACACCTGGAACTGGAATGGCCGCTTCACGCTTGGACAATTCACAGTTGGACGGAGAAACAAATGGGGACGGGGACTCACCACTCACGGACTGCACGCTGGAAGCCTGGAACTGGAATGGCCGCTTTCCTGCTTGGTGGCGGACGGAGAAGGAGAGAGGCGGGAGCGGCGAAATCAAGAGCCGTTCGCACTTCGCAGACTTCGCGACGATAGAGGGAGAAGGACTGAAGGAGAGCGACGGCCGCGGGATTTGGTTTTTGGGGGAAATCGGGATCTAGATCAGGGTTTTTAATTAAATGCTTTTTTTAAAAAAAGCAGGGGGGCACGTGCCCCCCCTGGCCTCAACTTAAATCCGCCCGTGCGTGGCCCATAACATCACTCTCACTGTCCAAAAAGAGTTTGTGCCCAAGCTCTAGGGAGATCACGTGAAGACGAGCATCATCTGATGCCTTCCTCATCTGAGTCCTCGACGTCTAGGTAGAAAAGCTTTTTGCATGTGTCCACGAGTGTACTACTCGTCGCAATTAAAACATAAACCCCGAGCGCTGTGGTCCAACATCTCGGTCCGAGATAAGCGACGGACCGGCGGGGCGGAGGACCCTCGAGACATCCTTGTGGAGTGTCGATGTCGGTGGGCAAGTAGGCCTCCCGGGTCAACTGAAGGCGGCGGTCGCATAGTCTGGCCAGACTCATAGCCGTCACTAAGTCTGGCGGGGCCTCAAATTCGACATCCAGTTGTATACGAGATTGAAGTCCGGCTGTGAAGATGGAGACTTGCATTGCTGGGGGAAGTGTGACGTGTGTCAGGAGGAGCTTAAACTGCTCCAAGTAATCATCCACTATGCCCGTTTGACGAAGTGTCGTGAGAACACCGAGGGGGTTGTTACAGATTGGAAGGCTGAAACGTAGGTTGCAATACCGTTTGAAGTCGTCCCATGTTAGGCCTGGTTGATCGGTGAGGAGACGAGTGACCCAAAGCAGAGCTAAGTCGAGTAGGTGAAAAGAGGCGAGAGGAGAGCTGGTTGGGGTGTACGAGCCGCGGCCCTGATGAAAGCCGCCTAGTGCTGACTCCAGGTGGGCCCCCTTGTGGGACTCCAGGGTAGCGGACAGGTGTAACGCTTGTCCCGCATCAGTAGGTAGAGTGGTGATCACGGGAAGTGCGGCGGTCAAATCATTAAGCTTGAGGGTGAGGGAGGCAATATCGTCCTGATGGCGTGCTTCAGCGTCCAGATGGCGTATTTCAGTGTCCCGAAAGTAGGTCTCGATGGAGGTCCTGAAATCTTGGAGAGCTGCCAAAAAATCTGAAGTGTCGGTCATCGTGCAGACGGAAGTAGCACGTGAGAGAGAGCTGGTGATGGGACGACTAAAATCCTCTGAGGCGGCTGATTTGGAGTTTTCGCGAGAGCCGCGTCGTCGCCCAATTATGCCACAAAAAATACTCCAAGTGTTCGTGCTCCCTTGTGTTGGAAGCAGCTGAAAAGTGGATGCTGAATGGGTGAAAGAAGAAATTGATGTTGCTGAACTTATAGGAGCGGTTGCTCTCTTTTACTAAAATAAAACAAGAAGTCTTCAATTTATTATCTCTTCTCGTTAGGCACGCAGGACAAAAAGGATTCGGAATTAATAATCGGATGGTTGAACCGGGTCCCTCGTAGGCGCGCAGTAGCAATAATGCGGGGAACGACGCTGTTGTGGGGCTCAAAAAAAGGGTTGCCGAATCGGTTCTTCTGTACGCGTGTGGCTCGAAAAAAATCGTGTTGTTCGGATAAAGGCACAACTGCGGGGAGGTGGGGGGCTCAAGGACAGCGTTGCGGGAACGAAACGGTGGAGCGGCGACAAAATATACGACAGCAGGCTCGACGAAGCGGATTGGCGCAGCAACGCACGGGGTCGGGAGCGGCAGTCTCGGTTGTTGAAGACCGAGGAGATTGATGATGAGGGATCGATGACACTGCTGGAGAAGAAAAACTGATGGAGCATAATCGAAGACGACTGGGGGTTGCGGTGTGCTGTGAGGCAGAGCCGGCTGCAGTTTTCGTTTGGTGAAACCCCGAGGACGGCAACGTCAACAACGGAGGTAGCAGATGGAATGAGTGCAGCGGGAGAGGAACGATAGTGGGGTGCCAAGCCAAGGAAGGATGAGCTCTGATACCAAGTTGTTACGGGTCTTGTAATGTTGTCGTAGGCTATGTTGCACCGACACCGACACGCGACACGCGACTCATCAATTCTCAAAAAATGTCATATTCCGACACGCTGAGACACAATAAATATTTATAGCAATCTCATAATCTAAATGTTGTCGTTGACCCATCAAGCAAATCTTTTTTTCCACTTTCAAGCTTCCTTTTCTAGAGAAAATATTCAGCTCATTAGTTGATCTACCTCCACTACTTGAAATGCTAGAAAGAGGCAAAATCATTTTTTTAGGAGTAAGACTCACTATTTTAACATTCACTTCTTCTTCTAGTTTTTCATCTCAAATATATCACTCATTGAAACTTTTACACACTTTTCAATTCTTTTTCCACCAATTATTAACAAATGTGCTCTCATTCTTGTATATGAACTTATAAAACATTTTTCACAAAAATTACACTTCCAAGACAAATTGCCTCGCGCCTCACCATGAGTAGCTAGCTTATTGACAAACCTCCATAATGATTTATTTGGATCATCATCAATAGATATAGGTTCTTGTGAACCACTATTACTACTCTTGCTTGAAGACATTCTACAAAAAAAATAGTGACAAAATTTTAATAATAGCACCACCAAAACAACAATAAGAGTAATCAGGAAAACAACAAATAAATAAATCACAGAGCGCCGGAGCCTGGAGCAGAGCCGGCGAGGAGAGTTTCTGAGAGTCAGACGAGTGTCGAAGAGTCCGACACCCACACGCTGGGCATTTTGAAGTGTCGGTGTTTCATAGGCCGTAGGAAAGGTCGAAGGTGGAGAAGATGTCGGTGGTGGAGGATACCGTGGTGCCAAAATCGCCACTGCCTATGCGGGGTTGCTCATTAGAGGAGAGAGATACCAAGATCTCGCATTCAAAAAATGGGAACTAGAATTCTTTTTTGCTTGATTCATACAACACATCCAATGTCTTTCGGCGTTGAGGTTGTATGGAGTTACGCGAATTATCTTTCATTAAGATTTTGTGAGTGCGGAAAGATGGGCTTATGCCCTTGATATCAGATATCTGCCAGGCAATAGCTCAGCGATGTTTACATAAAACTAGAAGGAGTTTATCATTTCGTACTTCAGTCAAGTGGGCCGAAACTATTATTGGTAGTTTGGAATCCTTTTCTAAAAAGACATCTAAGATGTTCGGGTAGTTCCTTTAATTCCTTTAATTCTAGGAGAAAGACAAAACAATACTAATGACACCTAATAGTAGACCCGGAGCTCGAGACCCCTACATCAAGATAACAACTAATTATAATAATACGCGGCCCATAACACGTTCATGACCACTATTGTGTGACTATACCTTCATGATTATGACGGTGTTTTGGCCTAAAATGATTTTTTTTTTGAAAAATAGCTTGTGTCCATACTCAAATGCTACTTACATAAGTGTGCTCACAACCGCAACTACTTTCCCGTTGCTTTCCCAAATAGGGCCCAAGTCTATCATCCTTGGTCACACTTGCTATTTGTCATTTCTAACATCAATTGTTTTTTTTTCTTTGGACATATATATCGATTTGTACTTAGGCATTAGTGAGATTATGACTAAAGATAGGGCACAATGGCGACAAAGAATCCATATTGCCGACCCCACTATAGTGGGATAAAAGCTTGAGTGTTGTTGTTGTTGTGGGCGTATATATCAATGTCCTTCTGTTCTTTTCAAAGAAGTGCATTTTGTATGTCTGCTGGTGCAGTGGTGCATACTTATTTACCTGCGATCTCTTTGTACTTCTGGTACATACTTATTTACTTGCGATCTCTTTGTATGGATGATAGAGGTGTTGTTTTCTTGCTTCCTAGTAGAATTATGGATAATTTGGTACTTTACATTTTTCAGGGTCCTCATCCATCACTTTGTTTGAGACCTAAACCATGCAATAGAGGGATCAAATTGGGATCTTTTGCATCTGTTCGTGTTGTTACCAAAACCGATAATTTTGTGTCATGGAAACATCGGCCATGCCTGAGGTATCTTTGTTTCTACATGAGCATTTTGATTTGATGGACTGTTCCTTTTATGAATTAAACTAATAGCTATATTTATCGATTTATTTAATACTGCCCATCAGAAGTTCTCAAGCACCAAAGAGAGAAGAAACATAGTAATGTACTTATTACTGAACATTGTTGTTAACCAGATCCTACTTTATTTGGGGTAGAAACTTTTTAATCTAGTGGAGTTGTTATCCTTATGTACAAGCTCCTCGCCGATTCTCTTGCATAAAACCGGTTCATTTTGTTTAAAGAATTTGCTGTCTTACTAGTTTTGGTATCTCTTCCAGTAAAAACACTTTGGGCCCATTCATTTGGACGGAATCTTGTGCTTGGAATTAGAATTGGAGATCCATTTTAATTGGAGTTGGGCTTCAATTCCAATTTTGAAGCCTCAACTACTTCCAAATGAACGTACCCTTCCAAAATTTTCTTTTGCTTCTTACACCCTTAATCACTTGTTCTTACTTTATCAGTACCCATTCTATCCTGGCTAAGAGAAGACCTTTTATGGTCCTGTCTTTTAAAGGCAACTCACAAAATGATGGGTCAGACGGCAAAAACCGAAGATCAAGGTTCACCAAGGCACCTTTTCAGCTATCCCGCATGCAAAAGGAGAGAGAAGAAGTCGCTACGGAATCTTTCGATGCTCAAAATAATATATCGTTCGCATCCCCAGAGAGCACCATAGAGTCTTTTGATTCTCAAGCTACTCTATCCTTTGGGCCTCACGGAAGTGAAGATTCAAAAGGGCTCTCCATACAAAATTTATTCAGAAAGTGGCTGATCATGTTGACCACACAAACTGCCACTCCAAAACTGTACGAGGATTTCACAGAAGAATCAATTCAGAGTAAAGCACCTGGTTCTAATTCAGTAACATGGCGAGCAAACGCTGTGAAATTGCTCCGGGCTTCCTTCGTGCAATTTCTTAAACTCGATGCATCAATAAGCCTACCATTGGGTATATTGTAAGTATTTTAGTATTACTGTATAGAATCTTAGGGTTTGTTCATATTTATTAAGGGTTACTTACTGGGACCTCTCCTAGGACTTAGCATAATCACAAAGACCTCTCCCTACTTTTTGGGATTACCAAAACCTTTTCTTCCGAGTTTACATTGTTAACTTTTAATACGATAAATCTCTCATTTTGGCTAGGTGCGCTCGTAATGTATGTTAAGTAGAAGGTGTGTCTTGTAACATTTCAAACTCAAGTGAGGTTTTTGTAATTTGAAAAAAAAAAAGAGGGGAGGTCCTGTAATTATGCAAAGTCCCAGAGGAGGTCCCAGAATTAATCTTATTTACTAATGCCTTTACATGTAATTAACTTTTTGTCTGTATTTTGAACTTCTATCCAGCCTTCTGGGGAATATAATTCATGCCCGGAGTTTTTCGAAACCACCTGTACACCAATTTCTCATCCTTCGAACCAAAAACCAAACTACAATCTGCTCCTATTAAATCACTTTATGTAGTATAATGAGACCGGTTTAATCTTTGTGTTTTTTTTTTGTTGCGGGGTTGTTGCTAACAATTAACTTAATACCTGCAGCATCCCCTGGTTTCTGACCGTTAGAGTAGTGTATGGAGCTGAAGTCGTTAAAGAACTGGCTCCTCTTTGGATTATTGGACCGTTGGTTCTTTGCCTCTATATAAACATCATAAAAGGCCTCTGTGCCTTCTATGTTTTCTGCTTCGTCCAGGCCGTTAAACTGGTGAAGAATCTTCCAGCCTACTGTCTAGTTCTTCGTAGGTACATATTCGAAGGGCAGCTCAAATCAATCCTTTGGACACATTTAATCAAGCCCTTCGTCGACATCAAGAACACGAATCACAGGGAGGTTTTTCAAAGGAAATTGAAGGCATGGGCAGACGAAAAATACCTGGATTTTATCGAATCTATATGGCCTCACTACTGCAGAACGGTCCGATTCTTGAAGAGAGCGAATCTCATCTAAATGATTCATATGTATTTTTTGGCGTTCTTGATTCCTCAAAATGCAGCCATTGGCTTCGATTATTCGTCTCCCGAAGGAAATTAACTTTCGCGAGATCGGACCGATGCGATCGAGGAGCCTTTTCCTTACCGAAGCCGAGAGTTTAGGAGTGGCCCTGGAGAAGGTCCTACTATACTGGACCTGATTTTTTTCTTACTTTTGTTGTAAAATTTGATATTTAATATTTCCATTAACAACTTCAAAGAATGGAAATAATGTCAGTTATTGCTGGCATTGGTAACTTTCATGTTGGTATAGGAATGCTATTTATCCTCTCATTTGGGATGATACTGGTAATTAAAGTGAAAGGGTGAAGAGGATTAAGACTTTAAATTAATGCGTACTATTAATTACCCAAACTTCTTGTGGGAGTTAGCGCGTAATTAGAGGGCGCACCGCTCTATCTTTTGAAATTACTAAAGCCTCCCCTGTGAGTTACATTTTATCACATGCATGCACAGTATTCCCCCTTGATGCATTTCTTCCGAGGATATTTTTGTGCATGCATGTTAAGAAATGTAAACTTACAGGAGAGGTATTTTGTAATTTCAAAAAGATAGAGGGGTGCAACCTGTAATGTTACAAATTTAGAGGTGAGGGTACTTATTTGTTCTGAAGCAATACAATTGTTGAAATTTCATTTGTGTTCCTTCACTATTATTCATGTGAAATTAGTCGCGTTTGGGTGATGTCGGCGTGAAATTACAGTAGTAAGTGATGCTGTTAAGCAATGTTGAAGTTTATTTTGGGAACTTATGTGAGAGTGTTTCTAGCCAAAAATTAGTTTTTTAAGGGCTAGGGCATCATGATCCCTAATGCTCCATCACATTTTGTTGGTTGTGATGTTATTAGTTTGCCCAAAATATTGTTTTGGGAAGAAAGTATTTGAGAATTTAGATAATCAAATATTACCCAAGTTTGTGACTAATTTGTCCACCACTCTCTGAAAGGGAGATCTTAAGTCTCGTTTGGGAAGGGTTTTTTTTTCGCTTTTCTATTTTTTGGAAACGCCACGGGGTATAATATTGCATTTGTTTAGAGACGGGTGACTTTCTAAAAAACGCAAAATAATTTCTTTTGAATGAGCAACATTTATCGTTGTTAGAGAAAACAAACATAATATTCTGGATAGTGGCGTTTTGTAATATCTTTTGAAGGCAATTGGATAAAGAATATGTGACATCATTTTGAAATGAAGCTCTCTCATTATTTTGATTAAAAATTTTATAAATGAAAATTTTGAGTCTTAGTCTCTCTTTGACTCAACTGAAGCGACCAGAGAAGCAGTTAATTTGCAGAGTGGTGAAAAAATTTACTGATTTTCAGCGACTGGAGAATCAGTGAAACTGTTGGAAGATCTGTTTTTTCAGTGTTGTTTGAACAGAGAATCTGCCAACACTGTTTGACAGAGTAGCTGTTTTGTGGCTTATTGAAAACAAAAGTATTGTGACATCTTTCTCAGTATGCCCCACTTCTTTCAGACACCAAAGGTTTTCTCAATCACAACGAAGTGATGAGTGGGCCTTATTGAAAATTTCATGCCGTCCTAAAGCCGGTCGATTACCCTTCGCAAGCCTTATTGCGTGATCTCTTAGAACCTTGCGAACGTGTACTACAATTCGGAAAGTTCGGCCCACTAGAACAAATATCATCAGAAGCGGGTGGTGGCGTATTTAAATCCTCTGCAACATGCTCATCGCTTGACCCAATATTATTGGAAATATGGTCATGTTGATCAAATGCAGGTGGCATAGCTCCCGTAGATATGATCCATACATTCTCACCAGTAACAACAACTTGGGTAAGCATCCGATCAAGTCTCCTCAAGATTCGGAGCAATTCCTCTGAATCAAAATTTTGTGGCGGCAAGCAACATCTGAAAGAAAGGATATAAGTTAATTTTAAAAAAACCTTGACAACCTTAACATTATATAACGAATTGTTTTTAATCTATATTCTTTCTTTCCACCATTCATCTGAGGCATCAATGGTCTCTTTAATTGGATTCCACCCTAATCCAGTCTCCCCTCTTTTTAGATCACGTCATAGCTTCCAATCCCTCTTTAATTGATCCAATTTATTTTTTAACTGTGCCCGATCATATGTTAATCATGTGTTTTCTTTGAAATTATCTATTACGTTTTTCCAATCATGTTTGCTGAAGTGAGTGGTTGGCCGATTTCCCAAATCAATTTCTCGGATACATATATCACAAAATACATGAACTTGAGCATTCTCTCATGAGACTGAAATACCGACTGTTTTTTGTTTACCCATCTAGAAACACGAATATCACAATCACATAAAATTAGTGTAATCATTCTATTTATTACATCTTAAAATGAGTTCATAAATTTTCTATAAAATATTTCATTCACCAATAGCACGATCACTGGAAACATAGCAGGCTAATCCATGAACGAGCCCGACTGAGATCACAAAAACGAATAGGAAATGTGAATTTTTTTGACCAAAATGGACTTCGATCTACCCACCAGTAACACTTTGATCAAAAAAAAAATAAACTGCATTTCGATTGGGAGAACAAACATTGAAGAAATCAAAGAAAAAGAAATTTTTTTGGTTGGCAACCCTGGACGGAGCTGGCATTTGGAAACTTTTTTGCAAGCCTGGATTAAAAAAAACTGCTATGGAGCTCGGAAGAAGATGAATGTTGTCAGCTCCTCTCTGCGCCGTCGAAGACTAGATGGGAGATCGATGAGAAGAGACAAAACCCTAGTCGCGTGAAGAGGACGGCGCTATGGGGAAAATCGTGATTTAGGGTGGTGTACCAGGATGCGGTGCGGAAAAAATCCCAAAATAGGGCTTTTACGGCTTTGAGCAGTGGGAGTAGAGGGTGGATAATTTTGTTTAGCGCGGATTTTTGACAAGCTGCGGTGTGAAGCTCTCAATAATCTGCGCCAAACAGCCCATTATATTGATGATTATAATATTTGAAATTAAAGTGAGACAGTGTTTTAGATATAGAGCCTAATGAATACTCGCATTGCTATATTGACAATTTATTAATCGTGAATGTAGCCCTAGATTTGTGTGTATGTGTGCGCTTGTGCCATAACTGTTTTGTTTCACATGATGTCTCGTTGATGGTGTTGTTGTTGACAACTTATCACAATCGGTAGGCATCCAATTTGTAGTCGTCGATAGTTTGTCGGCTTTTCCTTTGTTTGCGACTTTGCGGCTTTTTTTGACGCCCTGTGAACCCGCTAATTTTTTTTCATTGTGTATTCATGCCCAAAGTCTTTTGGTCCATGTTTTCTCCTCGACAACGTGATCAATTGATATGCCACACCCTTCTTCTTGACTTGAATGCCAAGATGGTGACTCCTTCTCCTCTTCTTTGAGTTGTCGTAATTTTGACCTCCATATTGTGAAATTTGCA
This sequence comes from Platanthera zijinensis, assembly GCA_039513925.1. Taxonomy (NCBI): domain Eukaryota; kingdom Viridiplantae; phylum Streptophyta; class Magnoliopsida; order Asparagales; family Orchidaceae; genus Platanthera; species Platanthera zijinensis. Next base: position 25,155,345 of record CM077082.1, on the reverse strand, counting down.
AGAAAAATATCCTTCTCACTAGTGCCTCCTTGGTGCATGGGAGGTCACCTCATACGAAAAACAACGGCTTCTAAAGAGGCATCAAACCACAATAGCTAGACTAAACAATTATACTTGCTTACACATATTGTTAATTATATGCCTCAAATCCTAACTCAAAGACGATGATTGACGTTTATCTCGACCCGCGGGGTCCGGGGAAATTCGGAAAACAGAAAACCACCCACTTTCTGTAACCACATATGTTCTTGATCTAGTGAAAAATGGACTGTTGCTTTCCCTGGACGTAGCCCATCTTGAGTGAACCACGTAAATCTGTCTTCTGTGTTATGATTTTCTGTTTATTTGATTCTTTCTACTCTCGTTTCAGCAACACATATTCCTACATGCATGCACACATTCTTACATAAGTTCATGCATATGACTAAGCATGCATATATAGTTGCATAAAACCTTTCATACATGTATATACTCACATACACATGCATATGCTAGCCACTTACAGATATATTTATTACACACAAATGATGCCTTACTGTATTCTATTTGACCCTAAAAAAGGTCAGCAGGCACATGCTAGCCACTTGAAAAGAAACTTGCCTAATAGCAAGAATTTTCAGCTACATGAAGCCTCCATATACAGCAACAAGGAAGTGGTTAACACCAAACTTTTTTTAGATGCTAACTACATCCAAACAGGCAAAAAAAAAAACATCCATAAAGAATCACTCCAAATTTTTAAATTTGCATGAAAGTTAAACTTTTTCCTATAGGAATCTTGTCACATGTAAAAAGGGCATGCATTTCATTATTTAACACAATATGTCCTAAGATTTGGTGTACTTAAGTCCTACATGATCATTATTTAGTTTGTCGGATAGCTTTTTCGGTCAAAAAGTCAGTTTGAAGGCACTATTTGATAGAATTTTTCTCTTCCTAATTGCTCCAAGCACAAAGTAGGGCCTATTATCACCTAATCAATTTGTGGTTTAATGCCTAAACTTTCACATGGTTAATGCAATCAAAATCATCATTCTTCTTTAAAATCATATCATAATCATCAACATCATCATGTGAAGTAGACCAAGTATTGGTTAGAGTATATGGACTGACTGGACCCCCAGATGTCCAAGTTAGACTACTGGTTCTTTGTGAGTAGTTGGATACACTGATGATCGAGAGTAGTCAGCATGTTTGTCAAATGCTTTAGCAGCCGCAACTTTGTTGGGTAGGATACCCTACAAGTTGGTGCCTCTAGCATCCCAAGGGTGTATAATGGATTCTATAGTGTAGCTTTGTGATGACTTGGAATGAGCGGCACGATTGCGGAAACTCTGGTCGAGTGAAGCACCTAGTATCGAGAATTGGGTTCTCAGTTGACTTGGTCGAGTTACTCTATGTAGGCTTAATGTATTCGCAATCCACTAATTTGCTCGGATTCAGTAGTTGGGTGCCTATATTGAACTAAAAATGCGCAAATAGCTTCCTAATAATGGAACTAGATTGACATTTTTGAAATCATATTTTTTATTTACAAGCAACTAAATGATGCCTTGGGAGTATAGTTTTATAAAGAAAAGAGAGAGGAGCTCAAGTAGCATGTCTTAGCCTAATTTAGGGTGAAGTGGAAGGAGTTTGAACATAGAAAAAAAAACTAATTTTGAGCACGTAAGTGAATGGAGTTTCATGGTGAAGTCGGGCGTTCACGAGCGATGGTTCATAATCACTGTGTTCATGACCACAGCCGCCGTGCCAGACAACCCTCAGTCCAAAAAAAGAATCCAGAAAGAAAAGAAAAAAGTGTACCTTTATATGCTTATCCCAAATGTATTGAACTTCTACTAATTTGCTTTTTATCCAAAGTAGCTTTTTAGTACCATGAAAATGGAGTTTAGGAGTCCGTTTTGCACGGCGGTGGTGGTCGTGAATGCCGTGGTTACAAACCGTCATCCGACGCGGCGCTTTTGCTCCGCTGAGTTGGGAGAAAAACTCACCATCATGAAATGCGTGTTTGACATGACAACGGTTACGACCGCCACCAAGAAAAAAAACTAATTTTTAACTTAAAAATGTATGGAGTTCCATAGGTGAGGTCCGGCATTCACAAACAAAAGTTCATGACCGCAACGTTCACGTCCTCCACCACCTTGCCAAACAGACCCTAAGGTTAGGTGCTTTTCTTTCCTATCCACCCTCTTTGATTGCAAAATATGTAAAGCCTACTGTGGATTCATAAAGTGAAAGGGAGAGCAAAGGTGAGGCAGGTTAAAGACAAATGAGGGAAAGCTGTAGTGATGACAAGAGAGCTTGTTGACTTCATTTGGAGCTCTCTCTAAAGGGAATATTCAGCAAGATTAACATCCCAGTTTTTCAGTAAGATTAGATTTTTTTAGTCATGGATCATAAAGCCACATGCCTCTCTTTCATCCACAAATAGTAACAATAATGGCTGTCATACTATACTCAAGTAGTTTGAATATAATGAATGGATGAAAACTCACCAAGTAGACGAGTATATAGAGCTACGTCATTGATGGATTTGTCACGGAGTAGGGGTCTGTTTATTTCGGCGGTGAGAAGAGCGGTGGTAATGGGAGCGATGACAATGGAGCTGTGCGAAATGGAGGGGGCGGCTGCGATCTCAAAAAAAAGCCAAAATGGCATTTTGGAGCTGTGGCGGGGGAATTGGAGGGCTTTGGGATAGGTTTTTTTAGTGTTGGTGTTTCCCCCCAATGGAGATGGAGCAAAACGCCCAAACAAACAGATTGCTAAGGAAGTTTGGATGAAAGATGTTTATGTTTAACACCTCAGACAATATTAAGGCTATGTTTGGGAGGACTTATTTTCACCGGTCAAGCGGTTATAACCGCATGAACCGGACCATAATTAAGGTCCGGTTCATGCGGTCGTAACCGCTTGACCGGTGAAAATAAGTCCTCCCAAACGGAGCCTAAACCAGTGCAAATGAAAAATGAGGATGAATAAAGCTGATGCAGGGCCCGATGCCTCGACAACAAATTTGGAAACTTGCATAGGCGAAATTGGAAGAAATTCAAAATGTGGGAGCGAGACAGGGTGTTGATTGGAACGATTGCTTCGCGATGCGCTCTTCATTAATGACTTCTCATGGTTGTGTATATGTCTTGTAATCATCATTTAATAACGCTTGTGGCATGTTTGTAATTTTAGTGTTTTGTGTTAAGGGTTTGGTTGATGTTTAAATAACCCATTCGAGTATTTTGCGTTTGCTTTTGAATTGATATACTACTGAAACCCTAGCCCTCTTGGCGTCCATCTCTTGGAGTTCCTCATGGTGAGGGTCTCCTATTTCTCATTGAATTTGTTGGTATCAGAGATAGGTTCGTCCTCCGTGATAGCGTGTAACACCGACAACATTTCCGACATTATGTTTGTCCCAACATTTCATTCGATGCACCGAACGCACCGAAAAATGCAACGACAAGAATCCCCTCAACAACATCAGCAGATGCTTTGACCAAGGCGTTACAAAAATCTTGGAATTGGGCAAAAACTTAGGCAAAGGGCAGTTCCTCAAGATGTAGGACCTGTAAGAGACCGAGCCCGCCTCGGGGCTCCGCTCGCTAGGCTTGTGATATATTCATATTTAAATGAAGATGAAAAAGTTCTTCGCCAAAGCGACGAATATTTTTCTAAGGCCAGACCCGATCATCCGTTTTTCAATTGAAACGTTGGCTTAGAAGAGATTATGAATTGACTTGCACAATTCAAAATAATACTTTTTGGATCTCAGAGATCTTGCAGGTCAAATATGTGGCCTATAAACTGCAGAGTGGTCATGCTTGAGAGGTGGTCCTACAATGTTAGGTTCTCTCATGCTCTAAAAGTGTTAGATTTTACTTTCCATGATTAAAGAATATACTGGCATCATCCTTTTCAAATCAAGATAAAAGACTGCATGTTCCAACTTAAAGCTGTAGAAACTAACATATCCGTAATTTTCGACATCTAATTGACAACAATCATGCATAAAATCTATATCAAAACCTCTAACATCGTGTTAAAATGTATGCATCCAACCTAAAAACCGATTCTTTACAGGTGGACGGGCCCAGGACTTATATATACGTACAATCGTACACGCTACATGAGTGTTAAAAGATTTTGATGAACCACAAGTGGCTCTCTATAGTCCCTGTCAGTAACCAGCTTAATCATTCATGGCTGCTGTGGTGAGAGGCAATAATCTCTCCAAATCATCAAAGAAAAGATAAGAAACCCACAATCCAAAAGTTGCTATCACTTTTCAACTGCTTTTCCCCTTTTAATAAAAAATATGTATATTAAACTTAGGATTTTTGAGCCCAAATTGAGAAAGATTCAATCTTTAAAACATCCATACTTCAGTTAACATCCTCATGAATGATACAATGGGATCCAATGTGCTCATGTTCTCACTACTGAGCACCATACTTACAATTTCATGTGGTGATGGATCTAAAAATTCTATTTTGCTCCTGAGAATGAAATCGGAGCTAATCGATCCACGAGGTGTTCTGACAAACTGGTCTTCTGATTCCGATTTCTGCAGCTGGAATGGAATTCGATGTTCGGCGAATCAGCAAGTTCATATCTTGAGTCTGAACTTATCAGGTTCGGGTCTTCGGGGCTCGATAACATCTGAAATTGGAGGGCTTTTCTCTCTTGAGAGCCTAGATTTGTCTTCGAATTCACTTACAGGAAACATACCCCGAGAAATTGTCAATCTTCCAAATTTGAGGGAGCTGCACCTCTACTCCAATTCCCTCACTGGTGTTATCCCTGTAGAGATAGGACTCCTGGTTCATCTTCGAGTTCTCAGAATTGGCGACAATAAGCTTTCAGGAGAGGTTCCTTCATCTATTTCGAACTTCTCACAGCTAGAAGTTCTGGGATTTGCCTCCTGTCAATTGAGTGGAGTTCTTCCCTGGAAGTTTGGGGCACTGAAGAACCTAGTAATACTCACTGCAGCTGACAACAGATTAGAAGGAGAAATCCCTACAGAACTTGGAAATATCCAGTCATTGAAGACTCTCAATTTGGCCAACAACCAGTTCAATGGATCAATTCCTTCAGAATTTGGCAATCTCTCGAGCCTGCGGTATCTCAATTTGCACGGCAACCGGTTAACCGGCACCATCCCCTCGGAGCTGAATCAGATATCTCAGCTTCTGGTTCTCGATTTGTCGAGAAATAGCCTTTCGGGGAAGAACACTATATCCACACTTCAGCTCAAAAAACTTGAGTTTCTGGTGCTTTCCAATAACTTCCTTGAGGGAGAAATCTACAAGGATCTCTGCAATGAGGAATCAAGTTTGAAGAACTTGTTCCTTTCCGAGAACAATTTCTCCGGCTTGATCGACGCCATTATAGATTGTGTCTCTCTTCGATCTTTGGATCTGTCGAACAACAGGTTCAGTGGAGCAATTCCATCAAAAATAGACAATCTTTACAACCTTGTCAATATCATTCTTAACAACAACAATTTTGGTAGCTCTCTGCCGTCCCGGATTGGCAACCTTACAAATCTCGAAACGTTGTCTATATTCCATAATGGTCTCGCCGGCAATATTCCGGCAGAACTCGGTAAATTGCAGAGGCTCACTCTCCTTTATCTCTATGAAAACCAGATGTCAGGAACTATTCCTGACGAGCTGACAAACTGCTCGAGCTTGGAAAATCTGGATTTGTATGGAAACCATTTCTCCGGTCATCTTCCTGATTCTTTTGGGAAGCTCCAGAATTTGGTTCTTCTTCATCTCCGGCAGAATGATCTTTCGGGTTCCATTCCCACAAGTTTGGGCTACTGCAAAAAGCTGCAGATATTGGCCCTGGGAGATAACAAGCTCTCCGGTCCATTACCGACAACTTTATCCCTTCTTTCAGAGCTAAACATGCTCAGTTTATACAACAATTCACTGCAAGAATCGATTCCGAATACAATTTCCCTCCTCAAGAATCTAACAATCATCAATATATCTCATAACAAGTTCACTGGAAACATCATTCCAGTACTGGGATCAAGCAGTCTCACCTTACTAGACCTTACCAACAACAGTTTCTCAGGAGCAATTCCTCCGGGGATTGGAGAACTAAGGAACCTGACTCGTCTTCGACTCGGCCACAACCTGCTCGCCGGAGAGATTCCAGGTGAACTAGGAGAGCTCAAAGGACTCAACTTTCTCGAGCTTTCTTCGAATAAACTTTCCGGTGAAGTCCCGGTTGAGCTCTCACACTGTGAGAAATTAACTCATGTGATTCTGAGTCAAAACATGCTGTCAGGCACAATACCATCATGGCTGGGGAACTTGAGTTCTCTCGGTGAACTCGATCTCTCTTCCAATTACTTCCATGGAAGTTTGCCCAAAGAATTGGGGCAATGCTCTTGTCTAATGAGACTTTCCCTCCGCGACAACAATCTTTCTGGCAGTATACCAGCGGAATTGGGCAAACTCACCTCCCTCAATGTTCTTTCTCTTCAAAAGAACAACTTTTCAGGAACTATTCCTTCTTCCATATGCCACTGCCGCAAGATTTTCGAACTGTCGTTGGCGGAAAACTCCATAAGTGGTTCGATACCGCAAGAACTGGGCCAATTGACAGAACTGCAGGTGATTCTTGATTTGAGCAAAAACTCATTATCTGGGAGAATTCCGTCCTCACTTGGGAAGCTCATGAAGCTGGAGAGACTGAAGCTTTCCTCCAATCAACTTCATGGTGAGATTCCTCTCTCCCTTGGAAAACTCACTAGTCTCATTCAACTCAACCTGTCAAACAATCTTCTGCAAGGTTCAATTCCTTCTGGTTTTTCAAATTTTCCTGCAAGTTCCTTCATGGGAAACAAACTCTGTGGTGCTCCTTTAGATCCGTGCATTCGAGAAGGAGGCGGTGATCGTAAAAGTCTATCAAATGCTGCTGTTGCTGCCATTATAGCATCCATTGCCTTCATTTCAGCAGTTGTGTGCATAGCATTGTTGAACATAATGATGAGATTATGGTGCAACTGGAGATCTTTTTCAGTTTCCAACTCTGACAAAGAAAATTATGTGGAGAAGGAAAGTGATGGGTGGGATTCTGGGGATAAGTTGAGTGGATTTGGGATGCTTTCCAATTCATTTGCATGCATTCTTGAGGTGAAATCAATGGAGAGTTCTCAGTAGTTCATTTGTGGTTGTAATTTTAGTTCAACGCTCTTTTGGTTCATTTGATTGTCTTATGTTTCAAGTCATGTTTGTGTAGATAGGTGAGAGTATGCCTTTTTCATGCAATTCGGCGGGATTCCATACATTGTATTTTGTGTTTCCTTATGTGAAATTACTCATCTTTTGTTGAGAATATAGTCCCCATGTAAGGAAATTCATGTAGCTTCTTGAATTGATATAGAACCTGGACTCTTTCACAGATAAAGAATTAGTTTTTTGCTTGAACATTGTAGACTGTGGGCATGAGAGGGTTTGTTAAGAATATAGTCCCAACATCAGGAAACTCAAATAGTTCTAACATTGTAGACTGTTGACCTATATGAATTGAAAATGCCGGGATGTGTTACTTGATGTTATTTCTCTGATGGTTTAGAGTGAAAGGGTCATGGAATTTATTTAGAGACTAATTTGGGGGTGATGTTTAAATTTATTGGACTAAAGTAGTGTTGGTCATGATTGGAACTAGGAGACGTGACAATTTCTGGAGGGTGTGTGTGTTTGGCAAGCTCCTCGGGTGTGTGGTGGGCCTCCGTGGTTCTGAGCCACTAGTAAGTAAGGTCATCTCTGACCGCAAACATTTTCAAGTCCTACAAGAAGTATAAAAAACAACCATCATGAGGAGTCATCCTAGAAGATTGGGGTTCCATATCCATTTGTAATTCTTGTAGGCTTGATTAGAATGGGGAAAGTTGGGTAGGAATTGACTTGGAAAAGGCACAAACCCATATTCAACATGCATTGCACAATTAGCCACCAATTAGGTTCATAATGACTACATTTGGATTGAATTGGGCAAGTTGTGAAACAAGTGGGGGCTACACCACCACAACTTGGTAGGCATTTAGATGTATGCTCGCGTGTGATGCGATCAATGGCCCGCCAAGCATATTTTGGCACTTCATGGGTCTTTGACGCCCCTCGTAAATAGATTCTCGCGTTCTTTTTTGCCACCTATAATATTGATATCGAGTGCCTTTGGTGACAACAGCCAATCAGCAGGCCGAGCTCCCTTGTCGACTATTAATGTAACTACTAGTATTAAATGTCTTTTTAATATATTTTAAGTGTGTCTTTATGAATATATTAAGAAATCTAAAGATACATGTATTGAAAAACATCATTTTTCCTTTTATTTTACATCTCCGCTGACACAATTTTCTAGGAACTTCTCTTTTGAAGAACTTGACATACATCAAATCTCATCTCACCTCTTCTCTGTCGTTGACAAACCAATGAAATAAAAACTCAACCAAATTAGCATCAGCCCACCACCAATAACACCATAAACCACCACCGACTCTCCAACCTTTAGTCCCACCTCTGCATGAAATAACACATCACCGCGCTTCAAGAATGCCCCGCAGATTAGACTTCTAAGTTTCAACAGCATTGAACCACACTGATGGATCTTCAAGACCAACCATTTTCCCCTAGCATATAACACCTCTCCATCATGTCCTTATAAATGGATGAACATTCACATAAACGGGCATTGTAAAATTTTCTAGGAAGTCGAGAAAGGTCACAGGAACACTCAACCAAAATCAAGTCAAGTAGAAACCAGAAATAATAGAAGCACAAGAGTCTCAAACTTGGAATTATCAACAATTCCTTTACAAAGCGAGGTATACATTGTGAGACATGATTCACAAAGTACCTAAAGGAAACAAAAAACTACAGGCAGAGAAGAAATTGGGCGGTCTGCTAATAGAAACCGCACAAGCCGCTAACCGCCAGACTTGTCCGCCGAAACTGCCAAGTCGCAACTGCAACCAAGCCGTGCGGACTGCCTGTTAATGAATGTTGATGAACTGAAAACAGAACCCGCTGATAGACCGAGCGAACTCTTTAACTCTCTGCAACCCGGAGGAAGTGACTTCAAGCTGCCTAGCCGCGACCCGCTGCATACCGCTGACTGTAACCGCGAACTGTTCTATACTGAGCCTTCCAACTGATTGCCTAGTCGTTCGATGCTAGTCGCACAGCTGCACAGTATAAGTTAACTTCACTTAGTCGCGCCGGTTAGAAAAACTTAATCGCAAGTTCAAAACGTGAGCTAAGTTCTCACTGTTCTTGTTATATATGACGAGTCGGAGACCCCTATTTATAGGCGGCAAGAGGAGTGTGGTCACCGTCCATAGTGATAGGATAACCGTTCATCATCCTACCACCACCTATCCGCACAAGTGCGGATACCAGAGTCAGATCGCGTGCAACAACAACTAACACACACGCGGTACCAGTCCGCAAAATCGAGCGGACAACCACCTCAGTCCGCGTGAACTTGAGCAATCAAGCCACACGTCCTGAGTCAAGTTCGGTCCTATAAAGATCTGTCGGACTCCGTATCCAGACAGCGCAGTTCTGCAGTCTCCGCTACCAGACCGCACAACACTGCAGCTTACTACTAGGCAACCTACCAGACTTATCACAACACAACCCTGTGAACTCTGGCATCAACTTGCGCAAGTAGGCCCCAGTGAACTGTGCGGTTAGCCTCCGCAGACCACTCTAACTGTATGCCTCCACGCAAGCCAGAGAACAAGATAAACTCCAAGCGGACTGTGCGGCCTCACAGTCCAGACCGCAACAGCTGCGATTAGCCTAAAGCTGACCACTCGGTTACCTCTCAGGCTGCTTTCTGAACCAGACCGCAAGAGAGAATAACAACAGCCAAAAACTGTCTATCTGTCATCACCTATCCGCTAGGCCGCCGACGTACTCTGCGGTCTGCCAAATCAGACCGCCCACTCCCACTTCAACAATTTCTGCAGACATTTTTTATCGGTGGACACATTTTTTATCGTTTGAAGGTGACAAGTCTCGAAGAGCAAGAAGACAACTTGAACTGATTCATTCGGATATTGCTGGTCCATTTGATATTGCCTCAGTTGGCGGAAGCAAATACTACATCACCTTCACTGATGACTTTAGTCGGAAGTGTTGGGTTTATTTCTTGAAGGAGAAGTCTGAGTCTCTTGACAAGTTCAAGGAGTTCAAGTAAATGACTGAAAAGGAGGGTGGACAGTACCTGAAGGTACTTAGAACTGATAGAGGTGGGGAGTACAGCTCAAAGATATTTGATTCCCAAGTCGTAGGGTCAAAATGACCAAAACGCCCTTAGGGCAAATAAGCCTCTAGCCAATAGAAAACGTCCACACTGGGGGGTAAAAAGTGAAAACACCGCCCCGGGAGCAAAGAGGTCCAAGGGCGAGAGGAGGCCAAACCACACCTCTCCCCCTCCCTGGACACCCGGGTCCGGGGGCGAGCTGGGCCGCGCGGGCGAGAGCCCGCCTGGCCGGCGGTCTCACCCTGCGAGCTGGGCCGCGCGGGCGAGAGCCCGCCTGGCCGGCGGTCTTGCCCCGCGAGCAGGGCCACGCGGGTGAGAGCCCGCCTGGCCGGCGGTCTCGCCCCGTGAGCTGGGCCGCACGAGCGAGAGCCCGCCTGGCCTGCGGTCTCGCCCCGCGAGGTGGGCCGCGCGGGCGAGAGCCCGCCTGGCCGGCAGTCTCGCCACGCGAGCAGGGCCGCGCGGGCGAGAGCCCGCCTGGCCGGCGGTCTCGCCCCGCGAGCAGGGCCGCGCGGGCGAGAGCCCGCCTGGCCGGCGGTCTCGCCCCGCGAGCAGGGCCGCGGGGGCGAGAGCCCTCCTGGCCGGCGGTCTCACCCCGCGAGTTGGGCCGCGCGGGCGAGAGCCCGCCTGGCCGGCGGTCTCGCCCCGCGAGCTGGGCCGCGCGGGCGAGAGCCCACCAGTCCGGCGATCTCGCCCCGCGAGCAGGGCCGCGCGGGCGAGAGCCCGCCTGGCTAGCGGTCCCTCCGCGAGCTGGGCCGTGCGGGCGATAGCCCGCTTGGCCGGCGGTTTCGCCCTACGAGCAGGGCCGCGCGGGCGAGAGCCTGCCTGGCCGGCGGTCTCGCCCCGCGAGCTGGGCCGCGCGGGCGAGAGCTTGCCTGGCTGGCGGTCTCGCCCCGCGAGCTGGGCCTGATCTCTGGCTCGGGACTAAGGCGCAGCAGGGGGGATGGGACCCTGGTCTCCAGTCGACCCCGCTGCCCCCACCTTGCACTTTACCAAGTCGGGGGGGACCAACTTGCCGCTCCCCACCCCCCTCAAAGAAGGGGGCAAGGGGGAGGCGAATTTTTCCTCCCCCTACTAGTATATCCTCAAGGTTCAGCCAAAATTGGCCCCTTAGAGTGCAAAACAGCTCAAAAGCTTAAAAACCCAAAACTTATCCTGCGCTTGCGGAACGGACCCTACTCGGTGAATACGGAGTTGTACACAATCCCCGCTCTTTTCGAGGTTGGCACAAGCTCGGAAAGAAACATCCAACCCAACGTATTCACTAAGTGGCCTTCTTGGGAGCGAAAAAACACTTGGCCTCCCCGAGGGGTCAACTAGTCACGCCAGCTAATGGGAGCCTGGGTGACGAGACAGCCTCGGGGTGAGAATACTTAGCCTCCTTGGGGGGCAACCTGCTATGCCAGCTGACGAGAGCCTGGGTGGCGAGGCCCCCTCAAGGTAAAAGGTCAACCTCCCCGAGAGATCAACCTGCCCTGCCAGCTAGTGAGAGCCTGACAGCGAAATCATCTCGGAGCTAAGGGACTTGGGCTCCACGAGAGATCAACCTGCCCTGCCAGCTCGTGAGAGCCTGACAGCGAAATCATCTTGGAGCTAAAAGACTTAGCTTCCCTGAGAGATCAACCTGCCCTGCCAGCTAGTGAGAGCCTGGCAGCGGAATCATCTCGGAGCTAAGGGACTTGGGCTCCACGAGAGATCAACCTGCCCTCCAGCTAGTGAGAGCCTGACAGCAGAATTATCTCGGAGCTAAAAGACTTAGCTTCCACGAGAGATCAACCTGCCCTGCCAGCTAGTGAGAGCCTAGCAGCGGAATCATCTCGGAGCTAAGGGACTTGGGCTCCACGAGAGATCAACCTGCCCTGCTAGCTAGTGAGAGCCTGACAGCGGAATCATCTCGGAGCTACAAGACTTAGCTTCCACGAGAGATCAACCTGCCCTTTCAGCTAGTGAGAGCCTGACAACGGAATCAACTCGGAGCTAAGGGACTTGGGCTCCACAAGAGATCAACCTGCCCTGCCAGCTAGTGAGAGCCTGACAGCGGAATCATCTCGGAGCTAAAAGACTTAGCTTCCACGAGAGATCAACCTGCCCTGCTAGTTAGTGAGTGTAACACCCCTATCCGTCGCATAGCATATAGCAGTAGGTCCGGCCGGGGCCCGACGCCATATACTACGGACAGACCGGTTGGTTACGCGTTGAAACCATTCAACCAATCATGTCGTCCTACACAACACCTAGCGGAAGCAAATTATTAAGTTGCAAAAGAAAATAAGAACCCTGCCACAAAGCATGAATGTCCACTACCAACTCAGGAATGTAATCATACACAAAAGAGAACTGACCTTAAGGCCTTACATTGTTCACTTAACAAAATAGTGTTTTCAAACATCGGCTCCCAGGCCGGCCATACATGAATGAACGGGAAAAACATAACAAATTAGGCCTTCGAGGGCCGGCACAGCAACAAGGGCTTTAGCCCGCTATTTCCCGCTCGGCTCTGCAGCACCTGCAAGCAACAAACCACCGCCCGGTGGCAAACAATAGCAACGGTCAGCAAAGCTGACCAAATTGTAACGATCCCGCCCCCACAATCGGGGCGGGGATGCTCTTTCCCTGCACTTTATTAGTATAGACATTTATAAAAGGTAATTGCACATCACCACAGGCGTAGGCTCGCACGGCCACACACCCCGTGCACTCAGGGCACATTCTCGGCGAACCGGCCAACGTCACGTCAATTCAAGCCATAGACGTTCCCGATCCACCACCGCCTCTAGGACGGTCATCCATATGAGCAATTTGTCTCCTTAGCCTTGGTCACGACAATTTAAGCCATAGACCGCCGAAGACCCTCGTCCATGCCAACGGTCCTACCGAACGACATAGACCGGGTATGGTTCCGCTTGACCCGTGCTCATACCGCAACGACAATTTAAGCCATATGCGCAGGTCAAGACTCGCCGAGTCCCGTTTCCGCTACAAAATCACATAACCCAGTTATGTTCACGTTGGCTCCCCGGCCTCCGTGTTGGCAAAGCCCGCTTTTGCCCAGTTTTCCGGGTGCACCTTAGAGTTAATCTCTAAGATTCCCTGATGCAATCTACCACGTAGAAAACCCCGAAAACACCCAAACATCCGGAGTCTTGCCCGGTTCAAATGCAATGCAACATCACCGATTCGGACCAACACGTCTGAATAGGCTTCACACACAATGCCTATGTCCGTTTACGCATACGGACTCTACACAAGGGGGGACTTCACATATCTACCCCAAGGAGCGCTCCAACTCTTCGCTCACTCGCGAGAATGGGCTTCCTATGCAAGGAAAAGAGGGCTTCACATGCCCAAGATAAAGAATCGTTACCCTTGCGTTCTTCCGCGGCGCCATCGCAAACTACGCGGCTAGAAAGCTTCGCAACGTCGTCGCCTCCGCGGATCTGGGCTCGGATCGCGATTTGGAGCTTCGAACCTCCTCCGGCGGTCGGATTTTGGCCTCACACCACCAAGGGAGCTCTCCCCTCTCTCTAGAATGTAGAAAGAGAAACTCAAGTTGAAATGAGGGTTTCTCCCACCATTTCCCGGCTAATAACCCCCCAGGAGCAGCCCCCACCGTCAGATCCAGATCCAAGGGAAAGAACGGCCGAGATTAGATCCAAAATAATAAAACCTGGGCCGAACACGGGTTGGCACACGGCCGTGTGCCTGGCCGTGTAGCTCATTCGCCGTCTCGACACCGATTGAAAACCAGCACACGGCATGTGACACGGCCTCCGACACGCCCGTGTCGACGGCGACACGCCCGTGTCGGGACCCGTGTCACGCCCCCCGTGTGCAATAAATCGACACCTTACAGTCAGAGTGGTACACGGCTTGTTGACACGGCATGGGACACGCCCGTGTCACATGGGACACGCCCGTGTCTGTGCCCGTGTCACGGCCCGTGTATCACTTCGACGATTCCCTTGAGTGACACGGCCTGGGACACGCCCGTGTCCTAGGCCGTGTCCCTCCACACGACCATCGTCGACCTGAACTGGTCGACGACACGGCTCGAGCTCGACACGCCCGACACGGCCTCCGACACGCCCGTGTCGGGGCCCGTGTCACCTGCACCAAAAACCTGTTTTGGCCAAAATCAATCTCCGTCGCTCCTACGACATTTTGGGGTGTTACAATTCTACCCCCCTTAAAGAATTTCGTCCACGAAATTAATAAAGGAAAAACAGGACTTAACGTAAAACAGTACCTGAGCGGAACAATTCCGGGTACTCCTCGAGCATAGTCTGCTCCCGTTCCCAAGAGAGCTCCTCACGCCCGCAGTTATCCCACCGGACCTTAACCATCCGGATCTCCTTGTTACGAAGCCTCTTGACCTCAACATCTTCAATACGAACGGGCTTGACCCTTGTCGTCAACCCTTCGTCCACCGGCACTTGGTCAACCGCGATCACCTGCGAAGGCTCTTGCACCGCCTTCCGCAACACAGAAATGTGGAACACATCATGTAAACCACTCAACTCCACCGATAGCTTCAAACGGTAAGCCGCTTCGCCGACTCTCTCCAGAACCTCAAAAGGTCCAAGGTATCTTGGGCTCAGCTTCTTCAAGCGTCTTACCCGCGAAACCCCCTTGAACGGCTTCACTTTCAAATATACTCAATCGCCTACCGCGAACTCCACGTTCCGGTGCTTGGCATTGTAATACTTCGCCTGCCGGTCCTGAGCGATCAACAAGCGCTCCCGAATGATCCACACTAACGAGGTAGCACTCTCCACCTCCTGCTTCTTGTACAACCTTGCCTCACCCGCTTCAAGCCACGATAACGGCGTGCGACACTTCCTACCATACAGGGCCTCGAAGGGCGCCATTTGTATACTCGCTTGGTAGCTGTTGTTGTACGCGAACTCCACCAAATAAAGGTGGTCTTCCCAATGCTTCCCGAAGTCTAGAACACACATGCGGAGCATGTCCTCCATCGTTCTATTGACCCTCTCGGTCTGCCCATCCGTCTGCGGATGGAAAGCCGTGCTGAACTTTAACTTTGTCCCCAGCATCTGCTGCACCAACCTCCAATCATTTGACGTGAACCGCCCATCGCGATCACTCACAATGCTACGGGGCACACCATGCAGCCTAACAATATTGTCGACATACAACTTTGCCAATTTCTCCACTGGATCATCCTTCCTATGCGGAATGAAATGCGACACCTTGGTTAGTCGATCTACGATCACCCAGATGGCGTCGTTCCCCTTCTGCGACCTTGGCAATCCGTGCACAAAGTCCATAGATATATCATCGAATTTCCACTCCGGTATAGGCAAGGATTTCAGAAATCCTCCTGGCTTTTGGCACTCCGCCTTCACCAAGGCGCACGTTTGGCATTTAGCCACGTATAACGCCACATCTTTCTTAAGCCCCGGCCACCAAAACAGCTTCTTGAGATCACGATACATCTTCGTGCTCCCTGGGTGGATTGAGTACTTGGTATGATGAGCCTCGTACATCAACTCCGCCCGGAGGTTACCCCCACTCGGAACGCACAACCGATGATCCTTCCTTAACAAACCATCATCCACCGAGAACTGGGAATTTGACCCATCCAGAGCGGCCTCCATAAGCTCTTTCATGGAGTCATCTAACTCCAATGCCTGCCGAACCCGGTCAGCCAGGTCATACTGCACCTCTGTCCAGTTTAACATTGCTTTGGCGCTCGTCTGCTTGTCAACGCAACAGATTTCAAGCTCCTCCAACTCCCGCACTAGCCGCTCATCATGCACCGACAACCAGTTGGCTCGGGCGGGAGCCCTGCGGCTCAGCGCATCCGCAACTGCGTTGCCCTTCCCGGGTACATAATGTATCTTGAAGGTGTAGTCCCCCAGGAACTCCATCCACCTCCTCTGCCTCATATTAAGGTCCTTTTGATCCAACAAGTATTTTAGGCTCTTGTGATCGGTGTATATATCGACCCTTACGCCGTATAGGTAGTGCCTCCACAACTTGAGTGCAAAAATCACGGCCGCCAACTCCAAGTCGTGCACCGGATAATTTCTTTCATGCACTTTCAGCTGACGCGATCCATACGCGATCACACTTCCATGCTGCAACAACACGCAGCCCAAGCCACTACCCGAAGCGTCGTTATACACCTCAAAGCCCTCAGTCCCACTCGGCGAACTAAGCACTGGCGCCGTGGTCAACCGCCTATTCAGCTCCTCAAAAGCTTGCACGCACTCTTGCGTCCACAAGAATTTCTGATCCTTCCTTGTCAACTTTGTGAGAGGTAACGCTACCCGCGAGAAGTTCTCTACGAAGCGCCTGTAGTATCCGGCAAGCCCGAGAAAACTACGGACTTCCGCGACAGAAGATAACGCAGGCCACTCCCGTATCGCAACAATCTTCGCCGGATCCACCGTTATACCTTCCCCACTCACTATATGACCAAGGAACGCTACCGAGGGTATCCAGAACTCGCACTTGGAGAACTTTGCGTAAAGCTCATTCCTCCTCAAGGTCTCCAACACCAAGTGCAAATGCTTGAAGTGGTCTTCTTCGCACTGCGAGTACACCAAAATATCGTCAATAAAGACGATCACAAAGCGATCCAGGAAATATCTGAACGTCCTGTTCATCAGATCCATAAACACCGATGGCGTATTCGTCAGTCCAAACGGCATGACCGTGAACTCGAAATGCCCATACCTCGTACTGAACGCCGTCTTCGGGATATCACACTCCCTGATCCTCAGCTGATAGTACCCCGACTTCAAGTCTAACTTGGAGTATACCGACGATCCGACTAGCTGATCAAAGAGATCATCAATCCTCGGGATCGGGTACTTATTCTTCTCCGTCAGCTTGTTCAATTCTCTGTAGTCGATACACAACCGCATACTACCATCCTTCTTCTTAACGAAGAGGACCGGTGCGCTCCAAGGCGACGAGCTTGGACGCACATACCCTTGCTCCATCAGCTCCTCTAGCTGAACTTTCAACTCTACCATCTCCTTAGGCGCCAACCTATACGGAGCACGTGACACCGGTTTGGCCCCCGGTACAAGCTCGATGGTGAAATCAATCTCCCGCTGCGGTGGGGCTCCGGGAAGACTATCCGGGAACACATCGGGGTATTCGCAAACCACGGGGATGCTATCCAACGGAGACTTTGGCTCCACAGCCCCAACAATTGCGAAACAGCTCTGCACCAGCACGAACCGACTTCACCACCTGAAGAGCAGACATCAGTGTCTTGCTCGACCCCTTCAGCCCCTCGAATGTAGTCTCCCGCCCTACACCCAGCTTGACCTCCTTCCGGTCACAGTCAATCCAAGCTTTCTGCTTTGACAGCCAATCCATTCCAAAGATCACGTCGAACTCTACTAGCGGCAGCAATGACGCTAGCAAGTCGAACTCTTTGCTCCCAATGTGAACCTTTACGGCGCACACCCTGTCCGCACGCATCGAGCACCCATTCGGTAGCAGCACATCCAACTTGTCCTTCGCCATCGAAGAAGGGACTCCGATGCGCGATATAAAGCTTTCGGACAAGAAGGAGTGTGAAGCTCCCGTATCGAACAGTGCCCGTGCCGGACTATCGCTAATCACAATAAAGCCTATACAAACAATATTAGGCTAACAAGCAATAGATAACGGTATTAAAGCTAACTTGCTATAAAATTAACTCATACCTGTCACCACATCCGCTTGCTTGATGGCCTCCTGCTGGCCCAAGTTATAGACTCTAGGCTGAGTCGGAGCATAGTGGGACGCGGTCGACTCCACCGCTTTGCCCTTCTCCTCGTAGGTAGCTCCTTGTTTCCTTTCGGACTTTGAGCGTCCACTCCAGCAATCACGGGCAAAGTGCCCCGGCTTCCCACACGTGAAGCAAGCGCCCGGGGTTCGATTGGTAGTTGTCCCCGAGGCACCTGAAGCAGCTGGACCCGACGTCTTAGCTTTCTTATAGAATTTGCGGTAGCCCGACTTCGACGTAGTCGGTGCCTTGAACTCCGCTTTCTTGCTACCGGATTCCTTCTTTGCTTGGACATTCTTCATGTCCTTCTCCAAGGACCGGGCCGAATTGACCAGGGTCATGAAACCCTGCGCCTTGGGCCCCGACAGTAGCAACCTCAAATCATCTCTTAGCCCTTCGTAGAAGCGGCTCGTCTTGCGCTCCTCGTCTGTGAAGGTAGCGCCGGCATATCTCCCCAATCGAGTAAACTCATGGAGGTACTCATCAACGGTGCAATCCCCTTGCACCAACTTCTGAAATTCGCTTTCTAGCGCAATCCTCTGCGCCGAGGGGAGGTATCGAGCCATGAACAGTCTCGCAAACTCCTCCATCGAAACTTCAGCCAACGGCCTTCCCCGCAATTGATATAGCTCTAGGCCTTCCCACCATAACCTTGCGTCCCCATCCAAAAGGAACGTCGCTATAGTGGTCTTCTGCCACTCTTCCGTTTCCGTCGCAGTCATCACCCTGTTGACCCTTGAGAGCCAATCCTCTGCTTGGGTCGGGGTTTCTGCGCCCGTGAATACAGGTGGGTGAAAGCCCATCACGTGCTTCAGTTGTCTTTCCGTTGCTCTCCTAGGCAACTCTGGCTCCAACACTACTTGCTCAACCCTCCTTTGCTCTGCCGTCTGAAGAGGTACTTGCTCCATAGCAGGAGCGGGCTGCTGCACCTGCCTTGCAGGCTGCGCATTGATCATTGCCATGACCGCTTCTGCCACCAACCTAATGGTCTCGGCAGACAGAGGTGTTGCAGGCGCATCGCTTGGCGCACTGCTCGCCTCAGAACCTGGCCGTTCAGACGGCCCAGCACCACTTCTGGTCACCTATAATCGTGCAAAACACCGATAAGCGACCCAAAAATTACTGCAAACAGCAATTATAGGAACACGCAGGTTCCTCAAACATGTGTATTTTCATTCCTAAGTGGACATTCATGGGTTCTTTTCATGTTATAACGATGACGCACACATGTGCTCACCACCCCTTAAAGTGAATTCGCCCACGAATTCATTTAAGCTTGACCGAAACCAGTAGTCTGATACCAATTTGTAACACCCCTATCCGTCGCATAGCATATAGCAGTAGGTCCGGCCGGGGCCCGACGCCATATACTACGGACAGACCGGTTGGTTACGCGTTGAAACCATTCAACCAATCATGTCGTCCTACACAACACCTAGCGGAAGCAAATTATTAAGTTGCAAAAGAAAATAAGAACCCTGCCACAAAGCATGAATGTCCACTACCAACTCAGGAATGTAATCATACACAAAAGAGAACTGGCCTTAAGGCCTTACATTGTTCACTTAACAAAATAGTGTTTTCAGACATCGGCTCGCAGGCCGGCCATACATGAATGAACGGGAAAAACATAACAAATTAGGCCTTCGAGGTCCGGCACAGCAACAAGGGCTTTAGCCCGCTATTTCCCTCTCGGCTCCGCAGCACCTGCAAGCAACAAACCACCGCCCGGTGGCAAACAATAGCAACGGTCAGCAAAGCTGACCAAATTGTAACGATCCCGCCCCCACATTCGGGGCGGGGATGCTCTTTCCCTGCACTTTATTAGTATAGACATTTATAAAAGGTAATTGCACATCAGCACAGGCGTAGGCTCGCACGGCCACACACCCCGTGCACTCAGGACACATTCTCGGCGAACCGGCCAACGTCACGTCAATTCAAGCCATAGACGTTCCCGATCCACCACCGCCTCTAGGACGGTGATCCATATGAGCAATTTGTCTCCTTAGCCTTGGTCACGACAATTTAAGCCATAGACCGCCGAAGACCCTCGTCCATGCCAACGGTCCTACCGAACGACATAGACCGGGTACGGTTCCGCTTGACCCGTGCTCATACCGCAACGACAATTTAAGCCATATGCGCAGGTCAAGACTCGCCGAGTCCCGTTTCCGCTACAAAATCACATAACCCAGTTATGTTCACGTTGGCTCCTCGGCCTCCGTGTTGGCAAAGCCCGCTTTTGCCCAGTTTTCCGGGTGCACCTTAGAGTTAATCTCTAAGATTCCCTGATGCAATCTACCACGTAGAAAACCCCGAAAACACCCAAACATCCGGAGTCTTGCCCGGTTCAAATGCAATGCAACATCACCGATTCGGACCAACACGTCTGAATAGGCTTCACACACAATGCCTATGTCCGTTTACGCATACGGACTCTACACAAGGGGGGACTTCACATATCTACCCCAAGGAGCGCTCCAACTCTTCGCTCACTCGCGAGAGCGGGCTTCCTATGCAAGGAAAAGAGGGTTTCACATGCCCACGATAAAGAATCGTTACCCTTGCGTTCTTCCGCGGCGCCATCGCAAACTACGCGGCTAGAAAGCTTCGCAACGTCGTCGCCTCCGCGGATCTGGGCTCGGATCGCGATTTGGAGCTTCGAACCTCCTCCGGCGGTCGGATTTTGGCCTCACACCACCAAGGGAGCTCTCCCCTCTCTCTAGAATGTAGAAAGAGAAACTCAAGTTGAAATGAGGGTTTCTCCCCCCATTTCCCGGCTAATAACCCCCCAGGAGCAGCCCCCACCGTCAGATCCAGATCCAAGGGAAAGAACGGCCGAGATTAGATCCAAAATAATAAAACCTGGGCCGAACACGGGTTGGCACACGGCCGTGTGCCTGGCTGTGTAGCTCATTCGCCGTCTCGACACCGATTGAAAACCAGCACACGGCATGTGACACGTCCTCTGACACGCCCGTGTCGACGGCGACACGCCCGTGTCGGGACCTGTGTCACGCCCCCCGTGTGCAATAAATCGACACCTTGCAGTCAGAGTGGTACACGGCTTGTTGACACGGCATGGGACACGCCCGTGTCACATCGGACACGCTCGTGTCTGTGCCCGTGTCACGGCCCGTGTACCACTTCGACGATTCCCTTGAGTGACACGGCCTGGGACACGCCCGTGTCCTAGGCCGTGTCCCTCCACACGACCATCGTCGACCTGAACTGGTCGACGACACGGCTCGAGCTCGACACGCCCGACACGGCCTCCGACACGCCCGTGTCGGGGCCCGTGTCACCTGCACCAAAAACCTGTTTTGGCCAAAATCGATCCCCGTCGCTCCTACGACATTTTGGGGTGTTACAGTGAGAGTCTGGCAGAGGAATCATCTCGGAGCTAAAAGACTTAACTTTCACGAGAGATCAACCTGCCATGTCAGCTAGTGAGAGCCTGGCAGCGGAATCATCTCGGAGCTAAGGGACTTAGCTTCCACGAGAGATCAACCTACCCTGCCAGCTAGTGAGAGCCTGACAGCGGAATCATCTCGGAGCTAAGGGACTTGGGCTCCACGAGAGATCAACCTACCCTGCCAGCTAGTGAGAGCCTGACAGCGGAATCATCTCGGAGCTAAAAGACTTATCTTCCACGAGAGATCAACCTGCCCTGCCAGCTAGTGAGAGCCTGACAGCAGAATCATCTCGGAGCTAAGGGACTTGGGCTCCACGAGAGATCAACCTACCCTGCCAGCTAGTGAGAGCCTGACAACGGAATCATCTCGGAGCTAAAAGACTTAGCTTCCACAAGAGATCAACCTGCCCTGCCAGCTTGTGAGAGCCTGGTAGCGGAATCATCTCGGAGCTAAGGGACTTGGGCTCCACGGGAGATCAATCTGCCCTGCCAGCTTGTGAGAGCCTGACAGCGGAATCATCTCGGAGCTAAAAGACTTAGCTTCCACGAGAGATCAACCTGCCCTGCCAGCTAGTGAGAGCCTGACAGCGGAATCATCTCGAAGCTAAGGGACTTGGGCTCCACGAGAGATCAACCTGCCCTGCCAGCTAGTGAGAGCCTGACAACGGAATCATCTCGGAGCTAAGGGACTTGGGCTCCACGAGAGATCAACCTGCCCTACCAGCTAGTGAGAGTCTGGCAGAGGAATCATCTCGGAGCCAAGGGGGCCTGGTGATGAGGCATGTCACCTGAACTCTTCCAAAATTCAACATCCTTAAAAGGGGAAAAAAGTTGGGTTACATGACCCCCTCGACTCTACCGGTCGGAGGCTGGACTCATTACAACATAAAGAAAAACAAGATACATGACTCTGCCAAGGCGAGGCTTCTTCAGGGTGTCCGGGCATGGTGGTCGCCATCGGGTTCTCTCCCACTGGACACTTCCATCCTGCTCAGGCTCTCCATGATCTTCTTCATCTCCTCCGCCTTAGCCAACCAAGAGATGGTGTTGACTGCCGTGACGTAGCACTGCCTCGCCATCCTAGAGTCTCCCTTGATCCTGACCTGGATCCCATCTGAGTTGAACTTGAGGCACTGGTGGAAGGATGAGGGCACGCACTGGAAGGCGCCGATGAGGGGTATTCCGAAGATGGTATTGTAGCTGCTTGGAGCGTCCACAATGACGAACCTGCAGTTCCTTGAGGTCCCTCCTAACTTCACCTGGAGTCCAACTTCACCTTCCACCTCCTTCCTCTCCCTTGAGAATCCAAACAGAGGTCCATCTGATGCCACTACCCTCCTTGGCTCCACCTTCATCCCCTCGAACGCCTTCTTGAAAATGACGTTGACTGAGCTTCCGTTATCAACTAAGATCCGTGAGACGGTGAATCCCCCGACGGCTGCCTGGATGACCAGGGCGTCGCAGAAGGGATCCTCATGCTCTGGCATGTCCTTTGACGAGAAGGTGACCCTTTCTTCCGGGGGAGGGGTCTGGGATGTCGAGGCAACGCTCCGTCGGTACAGCACATGGAGACTTGCCTTCCGAGCGGCTTCGATCCCCACCCCCCTGTGGATCACAGCTATACCACCTTGGGGTCCTATATCGACCCGGTCCTCGCATACATCATCCCCTCCACCTCCTTGGGGCGGAGCTACAATCCGCTCCGGCTGCTGCTAGGCTGGAGCTATCGTCCCCCTCACTTCCAGGAACTCGGGGCAGGTAGCCGTAGCATGACCCTCAAACTTGTGGAAGTCGCAGTATGGTAACTCTACTCTGCCTCCCCCTCTCCCCTTGCGATTCCTCCTCTCCCTTCGACCAATCGCCATTGCTTGCTGGGGTGGGGGCAGGAGCTGTCTTGGGGCTTGCCTATGGAAGTTGAACCTCCCTTGGCCCCCATGAAAGTTCCCCCCATCCTGGATGAGAGCTCTTCCTGGACCATGGGCAGGTCCTCCCTGCTGCCTCCAGCCCAGCTCCGGACCCTCCTGTCTTTGGAACCCCTGGGCTCTCTGCTCCTCTCTCCACCTTCCTTCCTGGTACCTTGAGCCACCTTGCTCTTTTGACTCCACCTCCGTCAACTTTGCCAACTTCTTCACAAAGGCCGAGTTGGCTGCCTCCATGGCTATCTCCTCTGCCGCCCTTTCCATCAGCTCCTCGAAGGAAAGGGGGGTCTTCCGGGTCAAGCTCATCTTGAAGAACCCTTCGCGCAGCCCCACCGTGAACGCCATCTGGAGGGCATACCCAGGAACCTCTTGGATGTCAAGGACCTCCTCCTGGAACCTGTCAACGTAGTGGTCCAACGACTCCTCGGCCCTCTACTTTATCAGGAAGAGGGACTCAGGACCTTTCTTCCTCTTCTTGGAGGTGGAGAAGCAAAGCTGAAAGCTCCAGCTCAAGTCTTCGAACCCAAAGATGGACCTTGGGGGGAGTTGATGGAACCAGTCCTTCGCCTTCTCTTTCAAGGTGATCGCAAACAGACTACACTTGAATACATCCGTCATTGGCATGATGAAGACAGCATCCTCAAACCACTGCAGGTGCAGGATGGGGTCATCCTTCCCGGTATAGTATGTCTTGTCGAGTTCCCTGAAAACCTCGGGAACGGGAGCTGAGAAGATCAGCTCGCTGAAGGGTGACCCCCTGAGGGGGGTTCTCGCGACCTCCACTAGCGCGACCTGCTCGCCTGGAGGGTTAGCACTCGCTGGGCTGGAGAACAGCTCCCGGCCGGTGAGGTCCCGCTCGAACCCTTCTCCCATCCTTTCCTTCCCAGGTCGCCTCCCTGGGGCACTTCCTTCTCCCCCCGCTGGGGTGATCTCGCTTAGATCCCTGGGGGGCAGCTCACTGAGATCCTCGGGTGTCGGTCCCTGGGGGGTTGGTGCTGAGCTGCCAGCCCGAGGGGCAATGCTTCGCAACATCTCCATGATGCCTGAGATGGAAGCCATGAACTCTTCCCTTCCTATGAAGGGTCCTGGGTTGGGGAGACCACCGAGGTCATCACTACCTCCCTGATCTCCAGCCATGACACTCTCCCGAGATTTTCTGTGCTGGTCACTCTCCACGCTCACCGCACCAAAATGTTGAAGCCATAAATGACCTCTGTGGAGTTCGACCCTCGGGGAAGGGGTGACCTCACACCTACTACACTCGGAAGAACATCACGGACCAAATACTTGGGAGACTAGGAATAAACCCTCAGCTCTAGCGTGGAGGTCCCACCACACACCCGGAAGGTTGCTAGAACACTTCCCCTCCCTCACCAAGTGGCTGAGCTGGGCGCCGCGAGAGCTCTCTCTACTCTACCAAGATGAAGCTAAGGGAGGAGGAGGTAAGGAAATCTCATCTCCTCCAAAGGCACCCAAGGGGGTCTATTTATAGTTTTTCCCAAGTCTTGGGGTCAAAATGACCAAAATGCCCTTAGGGACAATAAGCCTCTAGCCAATAGAAAACGTCCACACTGGGGGGTCAAAAGGGAAAACACCGCCCCGGGGGAAAAGAGGTCCAAGGGCGAGAGGAGGCCAAACCACACCTCTCCCCCCTCCCTACACACCCGGGTCCGGGGGCGAGCTGGGCCGCGCGGGCAAGAGCCTGCCTGGCCGGCGGTCTCGCCCCGCGAGCTGGGCCGCGCGGGCGAGAGCCCGCCAAGCCGGCGGTCTCGCCCCGCGAGCAGGGCCACGCGGGCGAGAGCCCACCTGGCCGACGGTCTCGCCGCACGAGCTGGGCCGCGCGAGCGAGAGCCCGCCTGGCCGGCGATCTCGCCCCGCGAGCAGGGCTGCGCGGGCGAGAGCCCGCCTGGCCGGCGGTCTCGCCCCGCGAGCTGGGCCGCGCGGGCGAGAGCTCGCCTGGCCGGCGGTCTCGCCCCGCGAGCAGGGCCGCGCGGGCGAGAGCCTGCCTGGCCGGCGGTCTCGCCCCGTGAGTTGGGCCGCGCGGGCGAGAGCCCGCCTGGCCGGCGGTCTCGCCCCGCGAGCTGGGCCGCGCGGGCGAGAGCCCGCCTGGCCGGCGGTCTCGCCCCGCGAGCCGGGCCGCGCGGGCGAGAGCCTGCCTGTCCGGCGGTCTCGCCCCGCGAGCAGTGCCGCGCGGGCGAGAGCCCGCCTGGCCGGCGGTCTCGCCTCGCGAGCTGGGCCGCGCGGGCGAGAGCCCGCCTGGCCGGCGGTCTCGCCCCGCGAGCAGGGCCGCGCGGGTGAGAGCCCGCCTGGCCGGCAGTCTCGCCCCGCGAGCTGGGCCACGCGGCCGAGAGCCCGCCTGGCCGGTGGTCTCGCCCTGCGAGCTGGGCCTGATCTCTGGCTCGGGACTAAGGTGCAGCAGGGGGGATGAGACCCTGGTCTCCAGTCGACCCCGCTGCCCCCACCTTGCACTTTACCAAGTCGGGGGGGGGGGGGGGCGACCAACTTGCCGCTCCCCCCCCCCCCTCAAAGAAGGGGGCAAGGGTGATACGCAAAAAATGATCTATGCGTATTGTCGCAAGTGCACGTGCCGTAACAAGTAATAAAGTGTGAGTGAGATCGTTCCCTCGGAGAAGTGGTTAACCTAAAGCTTGCAATTACTAGCTACACCGTTCTTCAAATCCAAACAAGTCGAAATAGATAGATCTTATGTTAACTAATCAAGATGGTTAAGTAAGAATTAAATTAAGTAGACTAATAGAAAGCTTGAAAAATACTTTTATCAATTGGAGAAAATAGTCTTGTATTTAGATTTCCTATGAGCGTCTAAATGGTGCGTAGAAATAATATTAGTTAAGAATGTTGAATGGATTATTATGCGATGATTTTTATAGAAGAAATCCTCATCTCTCGAATCTCGGAAATCCCAACGGCCTAAATTCTCCTAGTTATCTCTAACTTAAGAGGAATGAAGAATGTTGCTTAACATAAACATCAAATCGCTAGCAAAAGGATGGAGTCTCCTCCTCTCCTCTAAACTACGGTGAACTAATGAGCGATTGCACTCCTCCTCTCTCGAATCTCGAAATACAACGCAAAAGTAGAGATCTTTGGTTAAACGTTTTACACCGCTCCTCTCTCGAATCTTGCGGTGCAATGAAATCGCCGTCAAACCAATATTACACCGCTCATCTCTCGATTCTCGCAGCGAAACATAAGTTGAAGACAAAAACCAAAAATCTCATAAATTAATTCAAAAGTTCACAATTTGAAAAATCATTCAACAAATCTCAACAACCAAGAGTTTTACACCATTGAAACACGCATAGTACTCTCCTTATATAAGACTTGGAGAGATTAGTTCATAGCGAGAAAAGGAACACACAAAACTATAAAGATCTTACAGTTCATGACTTCAAAAGTTCAGATCTACCCTTTCTCGTGGCCGGAATCCGCTTCTCCACCGCCAAGAACCCTAAACTTGGCCTCATTCGCTCCAAAATGACAAAGATGTGAAAATATTCCAAAAATCCCCTTTATATGGTCATTGAGCCTCAAAGGATCTCCAGAATTTATGAAAGGAAGCCTCCTTTCATAATAAAAACTTTCATATTTGAGTTATTTACGGATTTTGAATTTTGAATTTTGCAGGTTTTGTTGCAACAAAATTTTATTTGTTGCAACAAATTTAATTCTGTCCAGAATTCAGCAAAAATCTGCAACTCAATTTCTGTAAAATTTGCTGTATCATTTCCTGCATGCTCTTCTGCTTATCATCACTTGCACAAGTAAATTTTTTTCAATATTCCCTATCATAAAAATAAGATGAAATATTAATAATATATGAATTTTCTCAATAATAATATTTTACTTGTTTACATATGTTTTTAATCAATATTTAGGAAATAAATTGGTCAAGATGTAGTGAATTAATGCACAAGATAACTTCATTTTGTGAAGTTATCACACCCTCACATCTAAACCTTTGCTAGCCCCTAGCAAAGAAAAATCATTACTCATCATTGAGTGAGCGAATATCAACTGAACTGTCATTTCATCTCTCCTTACTCTTGAACAAAACAAGACACATTGAGTAACATGTCAAAAAATGCATAGATTCATTAATGCGATACAAGTTAAAGCTCCATAACAATTTCCTAATGTTGTGTGTGCTTCCTTCGAATTATTTATTCTCATACAACTTCACTCATTAAATTTCTACATAGATGGGGGATGATGATAATAAACCAAGACATTGAGTTGGCTTAAACAAGAGTTTAGCAGTATAAGATAAAGTGTAAGGGTAGGCAATGTGATGAGAATTGGCTTGGTTATGAATTTGATCTTTGATGGCAGCAAGACACATTCCTAGTTAAAATTCTTAACTCTGCTCCTTACCCTGTGGGCTAACTCTCAAGTACAAATATAATTCTTATGTTCATAGTTGGGATCATTTCGAGTGAGTGTACACACATTAAGGCCGCATATCACTATGACCTATACATAATTTTTTTCTCATTTTTTTATGCGCATAGTTGGGATCATTCCAGATATGTGTATACATACCTAGGCCGCATATCACTAAGGCATCTTAACCAAAAAAAATTTTTTTTACTTAAGGTCATAGTTGGGATCATTTCAAGTGGGTGTACACATACTCGGGCCACATATCACTATGACATTTTTTCTTAATGAATTTTTTATAGAAGTCAAACACCCAGAGTAGGAACATTTATTAAGAAATGACTAGTAACGGTGTAAGAGATTATTTTTATGAGTAAGTTGAATCCCAAAGGCTAGACACAAACACAAAGATATATCAGTGATATTTTCAAATAACTACTTAGACTCCATGTTTAAGCCTATATCATCGACTCAGTTCTTGTTCATCTCTCCCCCTCTATATTCAGAAATAATGAAATTCTTTTGTCGGACACAAATATTCATAAGGAATGGTGTGCAAAGGGGGAAATTCAAAACGGAGCTCTAACATATCTTACCAATTTCCATAGCAGAAAATACAAACTTTTGACAAGTCTACCAATCGTAAAGAATTGCGTTATTTGAACTAAGAGTAAGAAGTTATCGTCGCAGTTATTCTATGATATTTGTCACTCACTTGGAAAAGGTTGCTAATTGCAACCCACCCCCTCACACCTAAGGTTTGCTAGACCCTAGCAAAGGATTGTATGTTTAAAATTAAAATGGAATGTGCAGGGTGAAACAGATAGTACAATGAGTGGTGTCAAGTATATGAAAATAAATTCCAAGAAATACAGTACTCCCCTGAAACATGACAACTGATGGATCGAGCCCATGTTAGTCCTGCCAACGGATTATAAGGCTGCAGGGAACAGCTGTAAAACCCATTGCGGTGGTGAATCCACAAGCGATCTGCAAAACACAATATACCACTCCGAAACCAAACTAGTTGCCAAGTTTAGAGCTCATCATCATATTAACTCAAATCTTTGATGGAACCATTTAACATAACGAAGCAAATTTTAACTTGTTCAATGTAGAATGCATCACAAAGTAATATCACCCGATTCTCATTAGTCATGTAAGTGGTGGAAATAAAATTATCAAAGTGATTATAGTACAAGCATGAATATGGTGATAAAGATTATGTATTATATGAGAGTCCAACCGACATTCCCTCCGTGCAAAAATTCTGTCATAATCCACATATTGACAAATCATATAGTTCATGAATACTAGCAAGAATAACCACCCATGAATACAACTATGCACGCACCCAGCTCATAACCCAAAGGCTAACTAAAACATGCAGGCAAAGCTACAAAGCGCTGTTAATTCATTAAAAATAAGATGTTAAATCAAGACAAACATTCAGTACATCACTATTTCACAAATTCTGAGCATCCAGTCAAATAGAACAATACACAAGCTACAAACTGAGTCACGTGTCACATCAGAATAAATCCATAGTCGCAAAATATCAGCATGTCAGGCAAAATTTAGACCAATAGCGCATAGTTGTCCAAAATCATAACAAAATACTAATAAAACTATCAACCCACCCAGAGTAGCAAAATATTAAGTCAAATAACCCAAATGCTCCTCACTCGTCACCCTCGTCGTCATCCATGTTGTCATCACTTCCCATATCTTCATCACTTTCGTCATCCTCGTCGGACGTCTCTATGTCATTCGCCACATCTTCAACCGAGGGATCTGCTCGTTGGCCGCGAGCATTAAGCATGTAACCATCCGCATCGAATGGTGATAGAAATGGAAGAGATTGGTCACCAATCGGGAGCTGCGCATGTCTTAATAATTTCTGCTGATTGCTATTTAGAGTTTTTAATTGGGCGGTGACGACATTGTGATGACATCGTTGGTATTCTGTGAGGTGTTTTAAATACTGCATGATCTGCAACGAATCAGTCTGGATAGGGTTCGATTGTTGAGAGGTTTGATCGGATTGAGATGCCGCTTTTGTAGAGGAGGGGTTCAGCAATTTTGGCAGGACCTGGGGCTCCTTCCTCTTAGAAGAGACCTTGATATTTGAAGAAATCACCGTTTGAGTAATGTGGTGTCCCACTGGAGTGACGATCTTGTCCCTTTCTCCTACCCCGTGGTAACGACATAAAGCGGTAATCAGAGTTGGAAACCACAATTGCTGGCCTACTTTTGATTGTACCCTTTCACGAAGCTGTCCCGCTATTATCCGCCCCACATTGATCCTTATCCCCTTTAAGATACAATAAATAAGCAATGCCCGGGAGAATGACACTTGATTTGGGTGTTTAGTAGGGAGAACACTTGCATTAACAAACAATAACCACACTTTTGCCTCCCGCTTGAAGCCAGCAGAGCGAAGAACATGTTTGGCTGGGTTGGCCCATTCAATATCTGATGAAATGGACAAGGCGGTTGCTACCTCCAGAGGGGATATAGTCTCATGTAATTGCTCAAATCTTTGATCCTCTACATTCTCCATGTCAAAGAAATTGTTAATAGCCTCCGTCGAATAGTTGATTTCCTTTCCCCTCACGAGGACCTTGTCATTCTGATGGAAGGGGGCATTGGCGTAGAACTCGTAAACCCATGATAAAATTGCTTCATCCCGTGAATGGCAAAAGGAGTTCCATCCTTGCTCTCGAATATGTTCGATGCATTTCATGCTCCATCCTCGGACTTCAATTTGAAACCCCCGCTCATAGATAACTGGCCTTCCTTTGAGCGATTCGTAATGGTTTTGTGCCGCATCACTCACAAACCGAGTGTCCTTGCTGACAGACATTGTCCCCTTCCCCTTGGCTTTACGGCTTGACATGACGCAGACTAGACACACAATCAAATAAGGAACCCTAACATTTCATTCTAAACCAACAGAAGCTTTTCGCTAAATCAGTTTGGGATTTGTTTACCTGAGCACGTCGAGTCTGCCGGACCTTATTTCGTTGGCCGTGAACAATGAGAGTCCACAAAATCGGGGTGACGATGGTGGAAGAGAAAGGCTCAACTCGTTCCGGACGCTGACCGCTGATCTTTTGATGAACTCGCCGGCGTTCTCCAACACTGGCAGGGTCAAACTCGTCGCCCTACTCCGAATCTCGCCCGTCCACCGCTCAGGATGCACCTACCGCCGCTCCAGTGTTCTCGCTCGGTAGCGACGGCGATGATTTCTAGAAGTTGGGGTCGACGAGTTCTCCGAGCGCCACTTCTCTCCAGAAGGATCGGGACAGGGTGAGCGCCGCGCCGCACTCTAGAGTCGGGAATAGGGTTTAGAATGGAGAATTGTGATTTTAGAATGGAGGGGAAGGAGTTGAACCGGCTGAAATTGTTATATTAAAATGTTGAACCGGAAAAAAAAACTTTGCCACGCTGAACCGGCCGAAACCACGGATAGCGCAGAAATGGCAGTGAAAATATTGTTGCAACATGTTGCAACAATATTTTTACTGCCTTAAACACTACAGGCGGGCCTCTTTTGCAAGAATTTTTTCATTTTTTATTTTTCATTTTTCATTATTTTCATTTCTCATTATTTTCATTTCATTCATCAAGTTTTTTTTCTTATTTTTTATTATTATATCTATATATATATAGATATATATAAATTTTGAAATTAATTTCTCTTCAAATAAATAAAAATAATTATAAAAATAATCAAAAATGCAACTAAAAATTGGGTTGCCTCCCAAGCAGCGCCTGATTTCAAGTCCCAGCAGGACTTTACCGACTCCACGATTTGATCATTTCAGTAAAATGAACGACACCAGTCGTTCATTGTCATCGCAATAGAATATTTTTAAACGCTCTCCACTGACTTTAAATTCAGAACCATCCTTTTCATTTTCTATGGTGATCGCTCCGTACGGATGGACTTCCTTGACTCGAAATGATCCCGACCGTGTGTGTGGGACCGCCCCCGTAGCTTTCCCCATCGCGTTCCTGGTCTGGGTGTTGACCCCGGTGGGCCCCCTGTGTGGCGGAATATCCCCGCGGTTCTGTGGTTGGGATTAGTCCCACATCGCCCGCAGCGCCTGCTCCTCCGTGTTTATGTACCCCGCCACCCTTCATCTCAAAACCTGGGTTTTGAGATGTGATATGGGCTGGCGGGTTCTCACATGGTATCAGAGGGAGTACGGTTGTCCTGCTGCGGGGGTGTGTTGAGAATAATTTGCCAGCAGGACACGTGTGTGTGGGACCGACCCCGTGGCTTTCCCCATCGCGTTCCTGGTCTGGGTGTTGACCCCGGTGGGCCCCCTGTGGCGGAATATCCCCGCGGTCCTGTGGTTGGGATTAGTCCCACATCGCTCGCAGCACCTGCTCCTCCGTGTTTATGTACCCCGCCACCCTTCATCTCAAGACCTGGGTTTTGAGATGTGATATGGGCTGGCGGGTTCTCACATGGTATCAGAGGTTGTACGGTTGTCCTGCTGCGGGGGTGTGTTGAGAATAATTTGCCAGCAGGACCGTGTGTGTGGGACCGCCCCCGTGGCTTCCCCATCGCGTTCCTGGTCTGGGTGTTGACCCCGGTGGGCCCCCTGTGTGGCGGAATATCCCCGCGGTTCTGTGGTTGGGATTAGTCCCACATCGCCCGCAGCGCCTGCTCCTCCGTGTTTATGTACCCCGCCACCCTTCATCTCAAAACCTGGGTTTTGAGATGTGATATGGGCTGGCGGGTTCTCACATGGTATCAGAGGTTGTACGGTTGTCCTGCTGCGGGGGTGTGTTGAGAATAATTTGCCAGCAGGACCGTGTGTGTGGGACCGCCCCCGTGGCTTTCCCCATCGCGTTCCTGGTCTGGGTGTTGACCCCGGTGGGCCCCCTGTGGCGGAATATCCCCGCGGTCCTGTGGTTGGGATTAGTCCCACATCGCTCGCAGCACTCGCTCCTCCGTGTTTATGTACCCCGCCACCCTTCATCTCAACACCTGGGTTTTGAGATGTGATATGGGCTGGCGGGTTCTCACAATTTTCAAACGGGAGTTAAATAGTAATACCAATTGCCCGGGTTCGAATTGTTTTCCGCTCAAACGTTGGTCATGCCATTTCTTAGTCCGTTTCTTATAAATCCTCGCACTCTCATACGCATTCATCCTTAATTCCTCTAGCTCATTGAGTTGTAGAAGCCTCTTCTCACATGCATTTTTAAAATCATAATTTAGCTTCTTAATGGCCCAAAACGCTCGATGTTCTAATTCAAGGGGTAGATGACAAGCTTTCCTATATACTAGCCTATAAGGGGTCAAACCAATAGGAGTCTTATATGCAGTTCGGTAAGCCCATAAGGCATCGTTAAGCTTTTGAGACCAATCCTTACAATTAAAGCTAACCGTCTTTGCAAGAATTGCTTTTATCTCCCGGTTAGACACTTCCGCTAGACCATTTGTTTTAGGATGATACGCTAACGCTACTTTGTGAGTGACGCCATATTTTCTCAATAACGTAGCGAATGAATTGTTACAGAAGTGACTACCTCCATCACTAATGATAGCTCTAGGTGTGCCAAAATGATTAAATATATAATTCTTTAAGAAGTGTAAAACCACTTTGGCATCATTTTTAGCGGTGGCTATGGCTTCGACCCACTTAGAAACGTAGTCTACGGCAAGAAGGATAAACATATTACCGTTCGAGTTCATGAAAGGTCCCATAAAGTCTAATCCCCAAACATCAAAAAGTTCAACTTCTAAGATTGTGTTCATTGGCATGGAGTCGTTCTTCTTAATGTTTTCATTTCTTTGGCACCGGTCACATTGACTTACAAATCCTTTAGCATCTCGGAATAGAGTCGGCCAATAGAACCCCGCTCCTAAGACCTTCATTGTCATTCTATCCCCCTTAAAATGACCTCCATAAGGAGAGTTGTGACATTTGTTCAATATGTCTTTCATTTCCTCCTCCGGAATGCAACGTCTAACAACCCCATCTGCCCCAATTCTAAATAAGAATGGCTCATCCCATAAATATGAGCGTACTTGATGTAAAAACCTCTTCTTTTGTTGATATGATAAGTCGGGTGGAAAGACTCTACTGACAATGTAATTCACATAGTCTGCATACCAAGGTATGTATTGTTCGGTTACGGCCAAAACCCACTCATCGGGAAATCTTTCATTAATTTCTGATCACAGCAGCGGATTAGAACATTCAATCCTAGAAAGATGATCCGCCACCGGATTATCTACTCCCTTCCGATCTTTAATTTCTAGATCAAACTCCTGCAATAGCAACACCCATCGAATCAATCGAGGTTTAGCATCCTTCTTCTCCATAAGATAGCGGATAGCTGCGTGGTCCGTGAATGCTATCACTTTGGTGCAAAGAAGATAAGATCTAAACTTCTCAAAAGCAAACACTATAGCTAGAAGTTCCTTTTCAATCGTGGTATAATTGATTTGCGCCTCTATTAAAGTCTTACTAGCGTAGGCTATAGTATGAAAGATCTTTTCCCTCATTTGCCCCAAAACAGCCCCAACGGCGTAGTCGCTTGCATCACACATCAATACAAAGGGTTTTTCCCAATCGGGGGCCACAATAATCGGTGCCGTAATCAGTCGTGTCTTTAATTGATTGAACGCATTCAAACACTCATCATTAAAATCAAATTTCACATCATGTCCTAATAACTCACTTAAAGGCTTGGCGATCTTGGCGAAGTCTTTAACAAACCTTCGGTAGAATCCTGCATGGCCCAAAAAACTTCTTAACGCTTTTACATTTTTGGGAGGAGGTAATTTTTCAATCACCTCGACCTTTGCCCTATCCACTTCCAATCCGTCTCTAGATACACGGTGTCCAAGAACAATGCCTTCCTGCACCATAAATTGACATTTTTCCCAGTTCAACACTAGGTTGGTCTCCACACACCGGCCAAGCACTCTCTCCAAACACATCAAGCAAGCATTGAATGTTCTTCCAAAGATGGAAAAATCATCCATAAAGACCTCTATGCCATAGTCCATAGGATCCACGCCTTGTTCAATAAGATCCGTCATTATTGCAATTATGCAACGTTGGAACGTGGCCGGCGCATTGCATAGCCCAAATGGCATCCTCCTAAATGCGAATATACCGAAGGGACACGTGAACGTTGTCTTTTCCTGATCGTCCGGATCAACCGTTATTTGATTGTAGCCGGAATATCCATCTAAAAAACAATAAAATTCATTTCCGGCTAGTCTATCTAGAATCTGATCTATGAATGGTAACGGGTAGTGATCCTTCCTAGTCGCCTTGTTTAATCTACGATAGTAGATACAGATACGCCATCCTGTGATTGTTCTTGTGGGTACTAATTCATTCTTGTCATTTTTAACTACGGTCGTCCCTCCTTTCTTAGGTACACAGTGGATGGGTGACACCCATGAACTATCGGATATAGGGTAAATGATTCCTGCATCCAACCACTTAATGATCTCTTTTCTCACCACCTCCTTCATAGGAGGGCTAAGGCGGCGCTGAGGCTCGATGGATCCCTTACAAGATTCCTCTAAAAGGATCTTGTGCATACACAAGGAAGGACTAATCCCTCGGATATCGGCTATTGTCCACCCTATGGCTAACTTATATTTCTTCAACAGGACCAACAGTCTTTCATGCTGCTCCGGTAGCAGTCTAGAGTTCACTATTACCGGTAGTGTATCATTATCTCCTAGATATGCGTAGGACAAATGCTCAGGAAGCGGTTTTAACTCTAAGATGGGCGGGCAAACCATAGAGGGTTTGTCCGCTAAAGACCGCTCAGTCATATCTAGGGGCTCCGACCTATGAAATGACACCAATCGATTCTCACACACTTGAAAACACTCTCCACTCTCTCTTTCAGTAGATTCGACTTCTTCATTCCTAGCCTCATCGGATTCCACTTCCTCAACTTCTACCTCGTCCATCAAAATTCCAATCTCCTCGTCTATATTCAAATCATGCCACCCACTATTTTGCTCACAGTCATAGAGTGAAATACTGTTAACCACCTCCATCACGTCTTCCTTCTCACTAGGAAATTTCATGGCCTTAAGAATGTTAAAAGTAATTTGTTCATCGTTGACTCTCATGGTCAACTCCCCTTTATGGACATCTATTAAAGTTTTTCCGGTTGCTAAAAAGGGTCTCCCTACAATTAGTGGGATCTCCTTGTCTTCTTCCATATCCAAAACTACAAAGTCCGCCGGAAAGATAAACTTGTCCACCTTGACAAGTACATCTTCTACTATACTCTTAGGAAAAGTAAGTGACTTGTCAGCTAGTTGTAATGTTAATGAAGTTTTAGAAATGTCCCCCAAACCTAACTTTCAGTAAATCGAAAGTGGCATCAAATTTATACTTGCCCCGAGATCACACAAAGCTTTTCCTTCAAATTGGTACCCAATAGAGCATGGAATCGTGAAACTTCCGGGATCTTTCAGTTTGGGTGGAAGTTTCTTTTGAAGGATTGCGCTACACTCATGAGTCAATGCCACAGTTTCATTCGTGCCAAATTTTCTCTTTTTATTTAAAATATCTTTCATAAATTTAACGTAACTGGGCATTTTCTCTAGGGCTTCAGCAAATGGGATATTAATTTGAAGTTTCTTAAAAATTTCTATGAATTTCTGGAATTGGTGATCTAGCTTGCTCTTCTTAAGTCTTTGAGGGAATGGTGGTGGTGGGTAGGTAATTATTTTTTTATCCTTTGCAGGCACCTCTACGTTCTTCCCTTTCTTATTCTCTTCTACTTCTTCTAACTCTTCCTCCACACTCTTAGTAGGTTCCAAATTCAACTCTCTAGCAGATTCATGAATTTTATCACTCTCTACTTCAATTTATACAGTACCAGTTTCCATTGGATTATTGTTATAACCACTCGCCAACTCCTTACCACTCCGCAATGTAATAGCCTTACAGTGTTGGTTATCACCCTTAGGATTAGGCGTTGTATCGGTTGGTAATGTCCCTAGCGCTCTAGTATTAAGTGCGGATGCAATTTGCCCCAATTGTGTTTCAATTAAGCGCATGGATCCTTCTAAACTAGTAAAACGTGCTTCGTTATTCTTCATGGACTCTAAGATGATTTCATCAGATAATTTCCGCGAAGGTCCCGTTTGATTAGGATTGTGATGTTGGTGAGGGTGATTGGAATTGTGGTTGGAATTGTGGTTGAATAAGTGCGAAGAAGTAGACCCAGAATTATTCTTCCATGACAAATTGGGATGGTTTCTCCACTCTGGATTATAATTATTTGAGTAAGTGTTATGACCTTGTTTGTACTGCCCTCCTATATAGTTAGCGTCTTCGTTATGTCCTATAAGTTGTTCAACGGTTAAAGTAGGACTAGCGGTGGACGGGGGAGTAACAATACTATTAACCTGTGGGAGATATTGACTTTGGTTTAACGTCAAGGCGTCTAACATTTTATTTATTGAATTAAATTGTGAAGTCATTTTAGCCGCAAATGAGGTTAATTGGTCCACTTGGTATAACCCTGCAGTAGAAGAAGAAGGCCCTTGCCGATCAACAAGTTGATAATTATTAGAGGATAAATCCTCTAATATTGCATAGGCATCTTCTGGGTATTTATTCATGAGTGACCCTCCCGCGGCTCCATCAACTTGAATCATAGTGGATGTTTGGAGACCATTGTAGAAGGTCCAAACTTGTTGGTGGATGGCTAAGCCATGGTGGGGGCACTTACGTAGTAGCTCTTTGAAACGTTCCCAAGCATCGTATAAGGTCTCTCCATTTCCTTGCATAAACGTAGATATATCTCGCTTCAACTTAGCCGTTTTAGATGGGGGGAAGTATTTGGCTAAAATTTTTTCAATCAAGAATGCCCAAGTGGTAATAGATCCATTGGGTAGAGAATTTAGCCAATCCTTTGCCCTCCCCTCTAGCGAGAAAGGAAACAGACGCAATTTAATGGCTTCTTCTGAAACTCCATTAATCTTGAACGTATCACAGATTTCTATGAACGTTCTCAAATGCGAATTGGGGTCTTCATGATTAAGGCCACCAAATTTACTATTTTGAACGAGTTGCATGACAACAGAATCGATTTTAAAATTGTTGGCCTCGATTGCAGGCCTAGCGATACTAAATTGCAACCCTCCCTGTAGAGGCATGTTGTAATCACGACATATTCTCCTTTGCTCAACAGGGTGTCCATTATGTTCTACCTGACCTCCTAAATCCTGACCTTCCTGATGGTTATCGTTTGGATTCATAGTTGAAGATTGGATTTGTTCTAAACGGAAAGTCTTTCGATTTCTCCTACACGTCCTTTCAATCTCTAAGTTTAATGGCAATAACTCAATGGATCGAAATCTGGACATGCACTAACAGAACAACAATAGCAATTATAAAAAAAACTACAAATAACTTAAAGTACAACAAAATTAAAGTTTGACCTCCAAATACTAGGGTTTACTAATATTGCAAGAAAATAAACAATAGATTAATAACACCTCCCCGGCAACGGCGCCAAAAACTTGATATGCGGAAAATGATCTATGCGTATTGCCGCAAGTGCATGTGCCGTAACAAGTAATAAAGTGTGAGTGAGATCGTTCCCTCGAAGAAGTGGTTAACCTAAAGCTTGCAATTACTAGCTACACCGTTCTTCAAATCCAAACAAGTCGAAATAGATAGATCTTATGTTAACTAATCAAGATGGTTAAGTAAGAATTAAATTAAGTAGACTAATAGAAAGCTTGAAAAATACTTTTATCAATTGGAGAAAATAGTCTTGTATTTAGATTTCCTATGAGCGTCTAAATGGTGCGTAGAAATAATATTAGTTAAGAATGTTGAATGGATTATCATGCGATGATTTTTATAGAAGAAATCCTCATCTCTCGAATCTCGGAAATCCCAACGGCCTAAATTCTTCTAGTTATCTCTAACTTAAGAGGAATGAAGAATGTTGCTTAACATAAACATCAAATCGCTAGCAAAAGGATGGAGTCTCCTCCTCTCCTCTAAACTACGGTGAACTAATGAGCGATTGCACTCCTCCTCTCTCGAATCTCGAAATACAACGCAAAAGTAGAGATCTTTGGTTAAACATTTTACACCGCTCCTCTCTCGAATCTTGCGGTGCAATGAAATCGCCGTCAAACCAATATTACACCGCTCATCTCTCGATTCTCGCAGCGAAATATAAGTTGAAGACAAAAACCAAAAATCTCATAAATTAATTCAAAAGTTCACAATATGAAAAATCATTTAACAAATCTCAACAACCAAGAGTTTTACACCATTGAAACACGCATAGTACTCTCCTTATACAAGATTTGGAGAGATTAGTTCATAGCGAGAAAAGGAACACATAAAACTATAAAGATCTTACAGTTCATGACTTCAAAAGTTCAGATCTACCCTTTCTAGTGGCCGGAATCCGCTTCTCCACCGCCAAGAACCCTAAATTTGGCCTCCTTCTCTCCAAAATCACAAAGATGTGAAAATATTCCAAAAATCCCCTTTATATGGTCATTGAGCCTCAAAGGATCTCCAGAATTTATGAAAGGAAGCCTCCTTTCATAATAAAAACTGTCATATTTGAGTTATTTACGGATTTTAAATTTTGAATTTCGCAGGTTTTGTTGCAACAAAATTTTATTTGTTGCAACAAATTTAATTCTGTCCAGAATTCAGCAAAAATCTGCAACTCAATTTCTGTAAAATTTGCTGTATCATTTCCTGCATGCTCTTCTGCTTATCATCACTTACACAAGTAAATTTTTTTCAATATTCCCTATCATAAAAACAAGATAAAATATTAATAATATATGAATTTTCTCAATAATAATATTTTACTTGTTTACATATATTTTTAATCAATATTTAGGAAATAAATTGGTCAAGATGTAGTGAATTAATGCACAAGATAACTTCATTTTGTGAAGTTATCAAAGGGGGAGGCGAATTTTTCCTCCCCTACTAGTATATCCTCAAGGTTCAGCCAAAATTGACCCCTTAGAGTGCAAAATAGCTCAAAAGCTTAAAAACTCAAAACTTATCATGCGCTTGCAGAACGGACCCTACTCGGTGAATGGTTGTACAACTGCCCTTTATTTTTTTAGTCATTTTTCTGTGTTCTATTTTCAGTCGGATTGCTGCCCATTTTTTTTCCAATCACTTTTATTTGTTGTTTTACAGTCAGATTGCTGCCCTCTATTTTTCCAGTCATTTTTCTGTGTTCTATTTTCAGTCGGATTGTTGACCAGTTTTTTCCAGTCAATTTTCTTTGTTGTTTTACAGTCGGATTGATGCCCTGTATTTGACCAGTTACTGTCCAATTTTTTCCCTCCTTATCAGCTTGGAAAGTAATGCAAGCCAGGCATCCTGTGCGGGTATCCAACTTGCGCTACCTTAAGGGTGATTTCTTGGTATCCTTGAGACTGGTTTTTGCGTAGGAGAACTCTCGTTGTTTAACTATCCTTGTATGCGTCCAACATGTTAAATGTTGTTTACGCATGCTGAATTCTTTTTTATGAGCATAATCACAATATATTTTATAGTCCTCTTCATCTGAGTGGACGATGGGAAAGACAACTGACTCTATCTTCACCTGCGGCCAAATAAAAAATTGTCAAAAATCCAGTTTGAAAATTAGTTTATTTATAATACTAGATAAAGGTTGAATAAAATCCAGTCTGAAAAGTATGTGACATTTCAAACTGTAAAATAAAAACTATAAAATCCAGTAAGAAAAGTAGTGAAAACATATAGTGGAATCCAGTTCTCAATGAAGTTTAAACATACAGTGGTAAAACCAGTTTATTAATACAGTCAGCTTAATGAATTCTTTCTATTTCGGCAGTGGTCGGGAGATTTGAGGTGGTCATGTTCAAGTGATAAGGATAGGGTTCCGGTAAATATAGGCTTCTGGAGTATCTGCAGGGCAAGAAAATTTTTGTAAGCAAAGAAGAACCTGACCTTTTGGCAGCTGGCGAAGGTCTAAAAAGTAGTTAAAACATACTTCTGGGTTTGATTGTCAGTTCTTCTGCTCCTTGGCCATCTCCGACAGATACATTCCAGGTTGGGTTTTCTGAAGTGGGCACTAGAGGGGAAGGAGAAATGTTGAGGAGGAAGAACATCCAAAAGCGGGCCAGGCGGCGTCTTTTCTTCGGCGGAAGAGGGAAAGGGGAGAGGAAGAACAGCCGGCAGCGTCTCCCTTATCTTCAGAGGAAGTGGGAAAGGGGAAGAAGAACAGGTCGGAAGCGGGAAAGGGAAAAAACACGATAAAAATAAAGGGCCCCACCTATTTAAAGACGCAGGGATTTTACCTGCGTTTAACACAGGTAAAATTTTTCCCATCTCGGCATCCCCTCAGCGAACTGTAAAGGAGCAAGTTAAATTAATTGCATGCTTGCAATTAATTGTGAACTGAACTTTGCGGACAAAACAAATAACCTTGCGAACTGAAGTTCCTAGGGTTTGCACCTTGGCGAACAACTCTTTGCGAACAACATTTTGCGGACAGCAATTCCAAAAGCTGCAAACAACTTTTGGTGAAGTCATCTTGTGAACTGACCTTAGCGGTTACGCGTTTAGAAGTGTCTAGAAGTGAAGTTTGTAATACTCATGTTTGGGTAGTGTGCTTGTGTTGAGTTGTAACTTGTGAATCAAGTTTTGTATTTTATTTGTAACATCTTGTTTGTTTAATATAAAAAGTTGTTTGCTCTCATTCTCTTGTGTGGTGCCTACATTTTCGCTTCCAACAGTTTTCACTGCTAACACTTTCGAATTTTTCTTCTTGTTCTTTTCAGAAAAAGGGCTTCCCTATTTATAGTGAACTGCCCCTAGAACACCAAACAAAAGAACTCTGGATCCGGCCAGAAAGACAAACACCGGATCTGCCCAATCACTTTAAAATCGGCACTCCCCCTTAAACTGATTAGTGTGACGAGGCCGAGTAATCCTCGCAATATCTCAAATGGTCCATTAACAAGAGGCTTTGTGAATATATCAGCGACAACACTGCTCGTGAACACGAATTCAAAGGTTGACTTGTGATTATTAGAGTCTCCCCCATAATTTGCGTCTGTGTACCCATAAAGATTGAAGCTCAAATTCCTCATATAGAGCAGCCTCATGTCATGAGTTATCTTTACATACTTCAAGATTCTTTTTGCTGCATTTAGACGAGGCTTCTGTGGTTCCTGTATGTATCAACTAACTCGACCAACAATAAATGCAATATCTGGCCTCGTAATTGTCAGGTGGATCTGGCTTCCCACCAGAGCTCGGAACACTCTCAGGTCTGGTAGAATCCTCCCTTCATCCTTCTAAAGTTTCACCCCAGCTTCAAGAGGTACAAAGTTGTTCATCCCTTCTCTCATGCTGAATTGCTCCACTATTGTTTCGGTGCAGGCCCTCTGGGAGACAATCAACCTGCTCTTCCCTTTCTAAACCTCATGTCCAAGGAAATGATATAGCTCACCAAGATCCTTCATCTCAAAATGAATTGAAAGTTCTGCTTTAAGCACCGTCACTTCCCTGTCATCATTTCCTGTCACAATCATATCATTGACGTATAGTAACACAAGAACATAATTTCCTTCTCTCTTTTTCACGAATATGCTAGAATCTGAATCTGATGCATCTATCCGTAGAATTGAAGATACTTTGCGATCTTTTCGTACCAAGCTCTTTGTGCCTGTTTTAACTCATATAGGGCCTTCTGTAATTTGCGCACATGATGCGGCAAATACCTAGACACATATCCAGGTGGTTGTACCATGAATATATCCTTGCAAAGTTCTTCATAAAGAAAATGCATTTTTCACATCGAGCTGTCATAGTTTTCAACCGCGACAGGCAGCCAATACAATGATAGTCCTTATCGACGTCATCTTTACCACTGGACTAAACGTCTCATCATAGTCCTCTCAATATTATTGTGAGAAGCCTCAAGCAATAAGACTCTCCTTATTCCGCTCTACTTCTTTGTCAGTCTTCTTCTTTATTTTGCACACCCACTCGCATGTGATAGAATTCGATCCTTCAACCATGGGAACCAGATCCCAGGTTTCATTTTTCTCCAGTGTTGTCATCTCCTTATCCATAGCCTCATCCCACTCCTTTATGCCTATGATATCCTCAAATTTGGTCGGTTCCCTTTCATCAAGTGACCCTGAAAAGAAACAAGAGACCATACTAACAAAGCTTCCTTCCTTATAGTGGATAGGTTGAACAATAGTCCGCTTCGACATTCTCAAGGTATGGACGCTCTCCTCAACTTCAGCAAGTTCGTCCACCTCTGTGCTTCTCTTGTTTTGCCACGGAGCGACGCTCCCCTACTTCTAGAGCTAGAACCCCCTTTTGAGCCAAATGGCGATGGGGAACTTGAAGATACTCTCAGCTCCACCACAGAGTCCTCAGTGACCATTTCCTCATCCCTGCTTGTTTCTTCTCTATCTGGCGGTACCACCAAAGGGGCTCCCTAATTTGATATCAGTTCGTCAGACACAACATCATGCGAAATAACAAACTTGTGGGTTTGCGGATCCATGCACTTCTACCCCTTCTTTTGTTTATCATAGCCTACAAATACGCATCTCTGGGCTTTAGCCTCTAATTTAGTTCGCATGGCATCCAGATTGTGCATGAAGCAGGTTGCACTAAACACCCTCATATGTGCCCGACTTGGTTTCTCCTGGAACATTAGTTCATGACGAGATGGCATTCGATTGGGATACAATGGCATATGATTAATCACATAGGCTGTACATGACATATCCTCCCTAGACTTTTGGCATCCCTTTGGCATGCAACTAACTCCTACAAGTCTCTGCCAGATGACAAATCTTCTTTTCTACAACCACATTTTATTGATGGGTGTTAGCATGAGACAGTTCTCGCCTGATGTCGTACTTTCGACAAAAAGAAGCGAAATCATTAAAGGTAAACTCTCCGTTGTTATCAGACCACAGCTTCTTCACCCGCAACCTCAGCTTCCCTTCTACTAGTTTTTTCCACTCCTAGAACTTCTCGAACACCTCTGAATTCTCTTTCATAAAGTACACCCATGTTTACCAAGTGAAGTCATCTACTAGCACCAGCATGTATCTATTTTTGACATAGGACAGGGCGACGCACGACCCCATTACGTCCGCATGTATGCACTCTAATGGATGTCTCTGACTTGTCAAATGGAAGTTGATGTGACTTTTTAAACTGACATCCCTCACATATATGGTCATCGCCAAACGATGACAGATTAAACTAACCAAACACCAAGAGGTAAATAATCGCAAATTTTATTGCTCCAAAAAAGTAAGTAATACATAGGTATGCCCCCTTATTTATAGAAAACGGGGGAGGTGAGAGAATACAACCCACGATGTGGGACTAAATACAAGTCGGGCGGCCTGAGCAGTTTGACATACCCAAACCGCTCACTATACAAGCCATAACATAAAAACCTCCGGACACAAGAGT
Organism: Platanthera zijinensis; assembly: GCA_039513925.1. Lineage (NCBI taxonomy): Eukaryota > Viridiplantae > Streptophyta > Magnoliopsida > Asparagales > Orchidaceae > Platanthera > Platanthera zijinensis. The sequence continues at coordinate 25,111,074 of CM077082.1, read as the reverse complement.
AAGGCCGCCAGATAAGTCGCTAAGCCGCTCCTGCAGATAACTAGCAACCCGCAACGCTGCTCACCAATTCGCTGAAGCTGCGACAAGATACTTGACCGCATACTGCGGGTTGCCACAGACCGCTGAGAATAAACCTTGGACCTGAGTTTCACGACTTCACAAAAGTAGCAGCAGCTTGTCTCCTAACCGCGAAGGCGCACTCTTGAAGACCGGCAGAACAATCCGTTGCTGCCTGTTCGGCTAACCGCCCGAACAGACTTCTGGCACTCTGAATCATCAACCCGATACAGCTACTCGCTAGAACACTGACTGGTCAGGCCACGACGAACTGGCTAGATAGGCCGTGGTGGCTTGGTCGGCTAACCGTCCGAACAGAGTTTCAACACTCCCCCTCAAGCTGGAGCATATATATAAACCATGCCCTGCTTACTACAAAACTCTGTGAACGAAGTAACCGGTTTCGTGAAGTAATCTGTCAGCTCTCTGTCAGAAGTAACAAAAGTAATACATATCTGATTCTTCAGAATCTCCTCTAATAAAGTGACAGTCAACCTCGATATACTTCATCCTTTCATGAAAGACTGGATTCTTCGAAATGTATATAGCTGCTTTATTGTCACAAAACATTGGTAAGGGATGATCATAAAACTCTCCCAGATCCAGTAAGAGAGTTCGAAGCCATTTTAGCTCACAAGCCGTCAAAGCCATGCTTCTATATTCGGCTTCTGCACTCGATCTGGCAACCACTGCATGCTTCTTACTTTTCCAACTAACTAGATTTCCTCCAACAAAAGTACAGAAACCTGATGTTGACTTCCTGTCGCCCTTATCATCTGCATAGCTCGCATCAGAATAAGCCTCTACCTTCAAATGTCCCCTTTTTAGGAATAAGAGCCATTTACCTGGTGCACCTTTTATGTATTCAAGAATCTTCAGAGCAGACTACATATGACACTCCCTAGGAGCTTACATAAACTGACTTACTTTTCCCACTGCATAACAGATGTCTGGTCTAGTAACTATCAGATAGATGAGTTTACCAACTAGACGTTTGTACCCCGTGATATCTTCTAGAAGAAGGCAAGAGTCACTCCAGCATTTGTCATCTCCAACAGCGATAGGGGACCGAGCAGGTTTAGTTCCAAGAAGACTCTCTTGTAGAAGATCCAAAGCATATTTCCTTTGTGAAAGAACTACGGAGCCAGGTTTTCGAGATATCTCAATCCCTAGAAAATACTTAGGAGATCTCATATACTTCGTAATAAAGTGCTAAAGAAGATGCTTTTTCGTCATATCAATACCTTTCTTGTCATCCCCAGTAAGAAGAATATCATCCACATATACCTGCAAGAATAACCAGCCCAGACAAGGCCTTCTGAATAAACAGAGAGTGATCCGTAGCGCTCCGAACAAATCCAACAACAGAAATAACCTCATTAAACTTCTCAAACCAGGCTCTTGGACTCTGTTTAAGACCGTAGATGGCTTTCTTCAACTTACATACTTGAGACTCCCCCTGAGCAACATACCCAGGAGGTTGCTCCATATATATCGTCTCATTCAAATCTCCATAAAGAAAAGCATTCTTGACATCTAATTGAGAGATGACCCAATCTTTGTTCACAGCCACTGAAAAAAGAACACGAATCGTAGTAATCCGGGCAACTGGAGAAAACGTATCAAAGAAATCCACACCATAAGTCTGCGTAAACCATTTGGCTACCAGACGAGCTTTGTAGCGATCAACAATACCATCAAGAAGATACTTGATAACAAAAACCCAACGACAACCAACCACATCAGCACTAGGAGGAGTAGGAACAAGAGACCAGGTACCCCGTTCAGTCAGAGTCTTCATCTCCTCATCCATAGCAGCTTTCCAATGAGGAATAAGTAAAGCATCATGATAAGAAGCTAGAAGAACACCAGCCGAGAGAGCCAAAGCAAAACTCTGTGGCCGAGGAGACAAGTTGGTGTAAGATACCACACCAGATAGAGGATACTGAGTGCATAAGCGCACACCCTTCTGAAGAGCAATAGGAAGATCAAAGTCAGCGCTGTCTACTTGTGTAGATTCCCCCAACGGAGAGGTAGGTACACTAGGAACCATGGGCAGCGGCTCATCAGCGGAAGCAGGAAGAGCAGGAGAATCATAAGGTAAAGAGGAAATAGTAGTAGGTTCAGGAGAAGGTGCAGAAATAATAGGTAAAGTAACGGAATCATCAGATGAAAGAAGAGGAGAGGAAGATGGAGAAAAGTATGAAACAGTCTTAAAGAAAGTAACATCAGCAGAGACATACTGCTGGTGGAGAATAGGATCATAACATCGATACCCTTTCTGAGCCGGACAATAGCCCAGAAAGACACATTTAACTGAGCGAGGAGACAACTTATCACGAGTAGAAGAAGGAGAATGAACAAAGGCAGTGCAGCCAAAGACACGAAGAGGCAAAGGGAAAGGTTGTGCATCATGATGCAGAATAGAAAAGGGAGTCTTCTCACCAATAATAGAAGAGGGAATACGATTAATAAGAAAGCAAGAGAGAAGGACCGCATGCCCCTAGTAAGACTTAGGAACATGCATGTGGGTAAGCAGACTTCGAGCCACATCAAGAAGATGACAATTTTTCCGTTCAGCAACACCATTTTGTTGTGACGTATACGGATAAGTGGTTTGATGAACAATGCCACGATCAACACAAAATGATTGAAACTGATGACTAAGGTACTCCTTAGCATTATCAGATCGAATAATTTTAATAGAAGTATCAAACTGAGTATGAATTTCATTATAAAAAGCAGTGAAAATAGAAAAAAGTTCAGAGCGGTCACGCAACAAATACAACCAAGTACAGCGGGAAAAATTATCAATAAATGTCACAAAATATAAACTACCCCTACCAACAGTAGGAGTAGGAGCAGGACCCCATATTTCAGAATGTATAATATTAAAAGGCTGAGAAGAACTGCACCCTGTGCTGGCAGGAAAAGTAGAACGATGATGTTTCCCAAACTGGAAAACGTCACAGTGAAGAGTGGACTCGCCCCGAGGTAAATCAGGCAGAAGCTGATAGAGAATCCGAGGAGGAGGATGACCAAGTCGAAGATTTCATTGAAGTAGAGAGGAGGAGGCAGAAAAAGTAGAAGAAGTATCAAGATAAAATAAGCCGCCACTCTCAGTCCCAGTAGCGATCATCTCCTTGGACTGAGGAACCAGAAAGAGACAAGTATAAGCAGTAAAAATCGCTTCAAAATCAAACTGCTTACAAGAACAGTAACAAAAAGAAGATTGCAAGGAAAATTTGGAACATAGTGGGTGTCCCGAAGCTGAAGAGAAGAAGTAACATGCACAGTTCCAGACCCATGAACCGGAGAAGGGGAACCATCAGCAATAAGAACAGACGGTAAGTGTGTACTTGTAGTAAGAGAAGAAAAAAGCTGAGAATTCCCAGTCATATGAGTAGTAGCACCAGAGTCAATAAGCCACCTACCCGTGGTAGCTAACTGAGCAGTACCCGAAGTGGCAAGAGACGCAGTAGACTTCTTAGCAGAATCAGCAAAAACAGGACGAAGATGAGGGTGTTTGACCAAACATCGATCAATCAGATGGCCAGTCTTGCCACAATGTGAATAGAGATGTTTGGAGAAACCCCGACCACCAGTGCGGCCACCGCGACTACCAGAATGATCATGTCGGGTAGAATGAGCAATAAGATCAGGGGAGGGAGAAGGAAGTAGAGACGACGGAGTATCCATGAAGAAAAGCAAGCCGCGCGGACAAAGCGGAAACCACAACAAGCAACCAGGAAAGAAATGGCGGGAACAGAAATAGAAACTGCCCGGTCTCGGTGAGCACACACTAGCAGCAGGGAGAAACTGCGACCTAAGGGCAGAGAAGGCTCTCAAAAAAGGAAAGAGCACGAAACCGAGCGAGGAAGGGGAAAAACCGCGTGACAAGAAAGAAAAGCGGGAGGGAAGAAGCCGGAGAAGACCAGAAGAAGGGAGGGAAAAGGAGCAACCCGCGCGGTTTCAAAACACAAACCGCAAGAGGAGCAACACAATTCTGGAGCAACCGGACCGGTTATCCTCTAATATCAAGTTAAAAATGGCGAACAAGAGGTAAATAACCGCAAATTTTATTGCTCCAAAAAAGTAAGTAATACATAGGTATGCCCCCTTATTTATAGAAAACGGGAGAGGTGAGAGAATACAACTCATGATGTGGGACTAAATACAAGTCGGGCGGCCTGAGCGGTTTGACATACCCAAACCGCTCACTATACAAGCCATAACATAAAAACCTCCGGACACAAGAGTAAGGCCACCAGATAAGTCGCTAAGCCGCTCCTGCAGATAACTAGCAACCCGCAATGCTGCTCACCAATTCGCTGAAGCTGTGACAAGATACTAGACCGCATACCGCGGGTTGTCATAGACCGCTGAGAATAAACCTTGGACCCGAGCTTCACGACTTCACAAAAGTAGTAGCAGCTTGTCTCCTAACCGCGAAGGCGCACTCTTGAAGACCGGCAGAACAATACGCTGCTGCCTGTTCGGCTAACCGCCCGAACAGACTTCTGGCACTCTGAATCATCAGCCCGATACAACTACTCGCTAGAACACTGGTTGGTCAGGCCGCGACGAACTGGCTAGACAGGCCGTGACGGCTTGTTCGGCTAACCGTCCGAACAGAGTTTCAACATTTACCAATTGAAGTCATCTACTAGCACCAGCATGTATCTATTTTTTACATAGGACAGGGCGACGCACAGCCCCATTACGTCCGCATGTATGCACTCTAATGGATGTCTCTGACTTGTCAAATGGAAGTTGATGTGACTTTCTAAACTGACATCCCTAACATGCATGGTCGTCGCCAAACGATGACAGATTAAACAAACCAAATACCAAATTCTTTGTCATCATAATCTTCAATTTGCCCATCCTGACATATCATAGCCTCTCATGCCAGATCACTGTTCCGTCATTAACTTTCAGTCTGTCAATATAGACACCCATTGATAAAACGAACAAGTCATTTATCCGCCTCCGACGTGTGTGATGTCCGCATTCATTGAAGACAAGTTCTTCAAGAATCTCACCTCCTTTGATCAAAATAGGACGTGATACCCTGCATCCACGATATTAGTTACAGAGACTAGATTATTTTTCATTCCTGCCACATGATAAACACTCTTTAGCATAAGAGGTCTCTCCTTCTTACCCAATTTAATAGCCCCTTCCATCTTCATGAGGTGCACTATATCATTTGTCGTGATGATGGCATCATTCCTTTTATATGTCTGGAGAGGGGTGAAATTTGTCTTGTTGTTAGTAAGATGGTGGCCACACCCAGAGTCCACTATCCAATTATCTTGGAAATTTTTGGAAGCCAATGCATCCACTGATGTTGTTGTCGTCTCTGCCAGGAAATAGTTTCCCCACCGCTTTTCATCATGTGGCCCTTCACTATCATGCTCTCCTCTCCTTCTAAGCCACATGTCCGACCTTCAATTTGGTTCAACAATCCTTTGTCATGTGCCCATACATGTGATAGGTCTATTTTGCGCATCATATGGGGGAAGAAACTTCATCCCATCTCTATGAGAAGATGAGGAGAATCCATCTCCAAAGCTTTTCTTTCTTCTGTCCCAGGACTTCTTCTTTCCTGAGAACAAGGCTTTGTTATCTCCTCCCGTGGTTTTCTGTATCAGAGTTGCTATCTCCTCCCTTTTTTTGTTGCATGCTGTACGCATAATTTCTCATTTCTGCTGCGCATATTTCACTACATCCCGAGATAGAGACTCCCGTCATCTGCTTTGTCAAACTCTTTTGGGATGACAACAAATTTTCTAATTCTAGCAATGATGGCTGATCAGTCCAGCTTTGCACTGCAGTTATAAAGATTACGTACTCCTTTCGCAAACCATGGATGATATGCCTCTTTAGTTTACCTCCGAGATAGACTCATCTGGATCCAATGCTGAAATTTCTACACAAAGATTCTTCATCATTAAGAAAAAGGTGGACCCAGACCTATCTCCTTGACTTGCCTTTGCCAACTCGTTCTCCAAAAAAGTAATCGTGCGACATTCTTTTTGTTGAACAATCCATCGAGGGAAATCCAAATCTGTGATGCGGATTTGCATCCCAGGATATGGTCAAACAGATCCAGTGATATGGATCTTTTCAAGACAAACTCTGCTTTCACGTTTGTCTGCTTCCAGGTTCTCATGACTGGACCGTTGTTTCTGGTTGCAAAAACTTCACAAAGATCTTCTCCAATAAGATAGCTCTTCATGCAACACCTCCACTTCTTGTAATTTGTTTGTGTAATCATCTCCACTCCAAGACCTCTAGCATAGCCACCACCTTCCATCTACAAGCTTGGTTATCTTGCAATGAAGTCATGAAGACCACACAACTAGTTTGAACCTGACTCTGATACCAAGATAAAATTTTTGTATGCAAGATAACAAAATTCACAAACCAAGAGGAACAGTGCTTGCAATAACAACAATAGTAAAATTAATAAGGAAGAATACCAATGTAAGATAGTTTTGTGAGGTGTTGGACTAGAACAAACTCGCGCCCACAACATCAGGCCGCAAATCACTACATCTCAACAATTAGTTGCACCCCGCAGCATCAGGCCGCAATTCACTGCTTCAAACTCACAAACTGCCACACAAAAAACACTGCTCAGTTACAGTTCAGCCTTCACAATCTCGAGCCAGGTTCTGCAAACTACAGACAACAAGTCGCAACACCCGCAGTCTGCAATGATTAGACGACAGCTCTACTCCCTCTATTCGCTACGCAAAATATGGTTGGCAAACCACGATGCCAACTCCAAGCAATACTAATGTTCGCAAATCGCAACCCGCCTGCACTTGATTACAACAAGTGTTACATCCAAAACCGCTTGATTTTTACCATCCTGGACAGCAAACCGCCGCAACAACAGAACTCATGTTAATAACTCGCTTAGGGCTTCAAAAACACTCCCCTTGATGAACAGTGTTCAGGGGGTATTTTTCTTCATGGATGCAATGAAAAGAACAGGAAGGTTTTAGTAATAAAATAAAAACTTAATGAGAGTTTTTTGTAATTTTGAAAATAAGAGGGGTGCTCTCACTAATTATGCTAGTTTACAGGGGAGGTTTGGGTAATTATTTCTATATATAAATATGATAATACTCGCCCGATCAAAATCTATTTGGCCCATCATTTGAATCGAATTTGAATTCAAATTTAAACCTGAATCCAAATTCAAATATAGGATTTTGAGATGAATTCAAACCCGAATTCAAATAATCGATTCAACAAATTTTGATTCGGAGCTATTTGTGAACACCCCTAGCCGTGGGCTTATGCTTTTGGCTGAATATATATTTGACCGACAATATATCTCTTCCAAATTCATGTTCCATGTTAGTTTTCGCTCCCCATCTAGTATTATTTTAGTTCATGGTGTGAATAATGTTAAAAAAAATTCTTGTATGGAGGAGCGCTGACAGGTGTTGAGAACTCTCGCATGTGAGGGGGAGATTATTGAGGTTAAACTTATGGGAGCATGACTTAGGCTGCGTTTCACGCGGCTTATCATGGCAAAAATGTCACTGTCAAATCAAAATCTTTTGACTCAAACTAATTTCTTTTTTGTAATATTTACGAAACCAAATATACATCCTATGACAATGACATTTTTGTCCAAGCTCAACGGAACAAATAAGTTGTGATAAGTTGCGTCAAACACAGCCTTACTGCCTTAGAGTCTGTTTGTCTGGGAGGTGGGAGTGGGAGAGGTGAGAGTGAAGGGAGGTGGTTGCGGTCTAAAAAAAGTGACAAAATTAAGTTTTTGAGCGACACGGGTGGAAATGAGAGTTTACCAAATATTTTTTAAGGAGCGGTGTCGTTTTTTCTCAATGAAAGCGGAATAAAAAAGACGAAACATGTGTGAGATTTCACTCTAGTTAGCTTGTTGTATAGAAATATTGCTGAAGAATCCAATTCCCCTCTCTCTTTCACTGTTTGAAAGATTCTTAATTACCTGTAGAGGATGAATTATCTGAAACGTTACCATTTCTAAAGGGTAAGGATATTTTTATCTGGACTGTGCAGTAATTATTGTTTTCTGAAGATTCTCTCCCATCTTCTTTTCACATGTGAAATCATGGAGAAAATGACTTTTCTCTCCAATGAATCCTTTGTTTCAGGGAAAATTGTTATGTCCGGAATCCCGAGAATAGTATCCGTTCGGGACTAATGAGGAGCCCTCAAAGATGTGGGGCCTATGCAGTTTAGATTAGTGAAATACATTTTCGCGTGAGGCACTCATCATTTTGGGCTCCTCATTGATTTACCCGGACCATTCTTCTCTTCAGGGTTCGCGAGGAAAATTTTTTCCTTATTTCAAACGCCCACAAATTAAGCAAAAAATGTCGGTGCATGTAAATGTTACAAATTTCTAGATGTAGCATGAATTTTTTCGCGCATGATTGATCTAAAATACGATCACTTTTCAATACAATCGAATTACACAAATACAACTATAACGGGTCATGCGGCTGTATTTGCTCTGACACAGTGATCAACATGGACATAAATATTTCTTCTCTCAATTAGATGTGTGACAATGAATTATCTTCCAAAATTATTATTATTATATATATATAGTTTATCGTGTGGTCAAGATTCAAATATCAAACTATTATAAATTTAGGGCGTTGTTATGTGCACATAATTTTTGACTATGTGCACACTATTGATATGTGCATGCCATAAATTTTATTTGCAGACCAAAATGTCAAGTAAACACCATGAATTTTATTTGAACGTCAAATTGTTAAATAAATACCAAAATAAAATTAGAGTTTTTTTACTTCAAATACAAAAGATTTCTTCCTTTTTTACATTTCAAATCAACAAAAAACAAACAAAATAAAAAACAAAAATCTCAAATCATTTCCACCGATATAACTAAAAATTTGCACGGTTCATTTTTAAGTTCATGTAGACATGCACGAACATAAAAAATATGAATATTAATTGTCTTAAATAAATAAAATATTTGCAAGTTACTTAAAATTGAATATTAATACCTGCATGGTCATTTTGCTTGTTGAAGTTTCTTTTTGGTCGCCCCTTTAAGCTAACTGGATTCAAAGATTCTACAGTTTGGCATGTTATAGGATCCAATAGCTTCCATAATTTTATTTTCAATTCATTTTTTGAATAGCCGATGATGTATTGTATTTTTGTAGTATTTCATCCAACTCTACTTGTATGTCATGTGAAGCCAGGCTGAATTTGGGGCGAGGGTAGGGTTTTGGCTTTCGGGAAAAAATAGAAGCGGGATGTGCGCTTAGGTTTAATATGAGTGAGATTGGAAAAAGATAGTGGTATTGTTTATTTTAAGAGTATGGTGTGCACATAGCAAAAAATGATGTGCACATAGCATTACCCTTTATTTTAACAGTTTTGGTGTGCACATAGTTAAGAGTGGTGTGCACCTAACACAACCCTAAATTTATAGCTATGGTCAGATATTGTGTTATTATTATTATTTAAGAAATTTAACGTGTGAGTGTCAGTATTATTTTTGTATAAGTACTATCAAGTATCAACTATATAAATATTTGAATAATTGTATAATTATATGCGCCGTGAGCCCGTGAGTGAACTCCGTCGAATCTTCTGTACCCATTTTTCTATTTTTATTGGAGATTATTTATAATGAAATTAACATATTCAGGATTTATTTGTGTAACTTAAATTTTAATTATTCATTTAGTTGTAGGATATACATGATAGGAGAAGTGGAATCAATTATCAACATTCACATATATAACCCACAGTAATAAGAGAGGGTGCCCACAACACTTAGGGTGAGCCTAAGTTAATTCTACCGTAAAGAATATACATTATATCTAACAATACAGTGAATACACTCACGGTTGAGATAATGTACAATGAAAATTGGCGCAAGCACTCTAATATTATATATTGGGTTTTTTGTAGGTACATTGAAAATTTTATATATAGTCATTATATTCTCTCTTAAATTTGGTTAATATTTTTATCCACTAAATTTGTGCAAATATATTTTAGATGGGAAATGCAGTCATATCCATTTTCATCAGCAATAGCCGAAACAAACCGAGCTTAAAGCTCAAATGACCATAAAACATAGAGTTAAGGTGAAATTTAATCAAAATTGTAATTGTAACAACCAATGATATTATACTCTACCCCAAACCAATGTTAAATTTATTTTCATAGCTTTACTATTTTACAATGTCTTATGTGACACTTCTTGAAGTATTATATTTCACAATTTCTTTTATAGCAAGCAATCAACTAGTTGTTCAAATGAGTTGTAACACCGACAAAACGGTAGGCACCTCCCAGCTCCCAGCTCCAGTTGTATGTCCCCCCCCCCCCCCCCCCCGAGTAGGCACCTGCCAGCTTCAGTTGTATGTCACAACCCCCCCCCCCCCCCCCCCCCTGAGGAAATGGTAGGCACCTGCCCGCTCATCTTCTAGAACTCATTGAAATCATTCAGCAAATGCAACTCCCTGAAGAGATGCATCTACAATAATAGTGCTTGTATTACCTTGACCAGTTGTTCTTCTAACGCCTCGTCGCAATCCAATCGTTCTTCCAATGCCTCCTTGCAATGCACTCAACCTCGATCTATCTCTTCACTACTAATCGCTCCGCCAAAATATCAATCACTGATCCACAACCTATCCCAAGTCTGCATATTGCACCACGAGAGAGGGGATCATACAAGGAACAATGTTTCTTGAATAAGGTGTTGAGATATATTTATATAATTGGTAACAAGTCTTTATTGGGTTTGGTTAGAATCCGGTAGGAATCCAATAAACCGTCGGAGATTTTGGGTTACGCTTATAAATACCCTTGTTGTAGGCAATGTGGAGGTCATTCAAAATTTGACGGCCACACAGGATGCTTCGAGCACTCTAACATTCTCGAAGTTTAGGTTTGAGGGCCCTAACCCACTCTCCCGTGAGTATCTCCCTGTCGCTCTCGTTTTTCTACAGATGTTCTCCCGATTTCGAAGGATCTAGGGCACGAGGTGGAAGTTTTTCGACCGTCGCTCTCATTCGAAAGACAGTTTTCTCGTTCTCGGTTTTTCGCTTACTGTCCCCAGAAAAATCGAGAAATGTGATCGCGATTTTGACGTTGTCATACGCCTATGTCGATCGGAGAAGGAGTCTCCAAATCGCGACTTCTTCCAGTGATAAACTGTCGCAGTGTTCCGGTGCCGCCCCAACGCACACATCCACCGGAGCGCTTTTTTGTTATCCGTTGGAAAGGTCAGATCCCTTCCAGATTTGGTTCGACAACTTTGATCGTGGAAGCCCGACATTTTTATCATCGATCCGTGTGGTTGCCTCCTGCTGCATCGCGATTTTCTCCTCCATGTTGTTGCTCGAGAAGGGAGATACATTGCGTCGCTCTGAACAGCCGCCTTTGATTCTCTGTTCATCGATCGTTTTGTGGAGTCATCTCTTCTATCTGCAGAGTTGATCTTCTCAGATCTTCGGATTGTCTGCGATCTTGCCGGTAGATCCAAGCCCCCCCCCCCCCCCCTCTTGCCTTCTCATAGTTGATCAAAAATCCTTATAGTGAGGAAGTGGATCATCCTCTCAGATTTTACAATCGGTTTTCCATATCATGGGGAGGAATTCTGAGTTTTTTTCATATTTCTGGAGTTCACATGTTGGAGTAGAGGGAAATTTTATTACTGAGAAGCAACTGTAGAAGGATCCTACTCATCTTCTTGGTGCTCTTTAGAGAAATTATAGTCTTTGGCAATTTCTTTTAGCCGAAGAGGAGGAACAAACTTTTTCTTGATTGTATCTAAAGATTTTGTCGTCTCCACACGTTCAGGTGATCTCTTTCTAATTTTTTGCTTGTGATTTAGGTTGTTAGCGGAATTCTCGTGCTTGGAAAGAAACATACAATGTCAAAGGAAAATTCTCATGTGACGATGATCAAGCTGGAGAAATTCTCCAACTCAGAGCTCAGTGTTTGTAAGTGGAACACGCAGTTCGGTATGAAGCATTTGAACATCTTTTACACTATGCAGTCTGACTTCGAATCTTTAAAGGAGGGGAGGATGAGAAACGCTGGATCTGTACAACCTCGTATTCGCGGAATGGGGCCCCCAAGCAAGGCATAATACTTGCTACACATTTGTAAGTTTTAGAGGGTTTTTGCACTCATAGAGGTCAATTTATGGTTGATCTGCATAATATACTAGTAGGGGGAAGAAAAATTTGTCTAACTTACTAGTGCTTGGTGTACTCTTCGAAGGGAGAGTGCGGCGGGAAGCCGGCAGTCGCCCCAGCCCCTGTCTTAGGGGGGCAGGTGCGGCGGGAGGCCGGCACCCACCCAGCTCGTCAGGCTGGAGTGCTCGCTCGGCTGGAGTGCTCGCCCGGCTGGAGTGCTCGCCCGGCTGGAGTGCTCGCCCGGCTGGAGTGCTCGCCCGGCTGGAGTGCTCGCCCGGCTGCAGTCCTCGCCAAGGTTTTGAGAACCGGATCAGACATAGAACCGGTCTTGAGAGAGGTTTAAGGTTCAATCGATTTGACCGATTGAACCGGGGTTGAACCGTTTTGACATTAATAACTAGAATTATAATTTATCATCATCTGAATAACAAATGATTTATATTGGTCACAAGTGAAGGAACCAAAAGCTGATCACCAGGCCGAAAAATGCTAAGAGTTCATAACAGCTAACACTTCACCATGTGACTGTAGTGGCGTTTTAGCTTAAAAAGTCGGTTTGAAAAAAAAATATTTGTGATCGCATTTGCACCCACCCAAATACTGCATGCATTATTGATAATCGTGTTCACAAGGATTACCACTCTCCCAAACTGCACATTAATGTTACCAAATGTTATGGAAACCTTATGTGTATGTGGCATCGACTCCTCCCCATTGTAAATTTCATGAACACCATCAAAGACAACACTGGGAGAACTAGAATAAATTAATTGTTTGACATTGCATTCAAATGGGGGTTTCTCAAAGAATGGGGGCTATTTATATTGATAACCATTTCACACTTAGTTATTTATAATATATTGCCTAATTTGTAAGCGTTGATGAAAATGGGGGCTTCTCAGAGAAAAAATAAGGGATGGGAGGAACAATAATACTCTTAGAAATGAGATATCAAACCTCAGAAATCAGAGAAATACCCAAAAAAAGTTAGCCGCCACGATGAAGGAAGATGATCCAAAGGAAGTTGCTCGCCTCGCCTTCGAAGCTTCTTGTCTACGTGAGGAAGAAAACGCTCACCTCCCCGTCTAAGCCGCGGATTGGCGTGAGGAAGAAGAAGCTGGAAGAACGCTCACCTCGCCGTCTGAATGAAATGACGATTGTCAAATCTCAATACCCAAAATTAAACCTAAAGGCTAAAGCCTTAAAACTTAAAAATCATTTTCAACCGCCTGATTAGATATCAACGGTGAAAAGGAGAAATGGGCAGGATTTCGGAATCGGACGGTCACCTGGAAACCAGCCCGGTTTCCGGTTAACCGGTCCAACTGCCCGGTTAACCGGTTCTAAGCCGGTTTTCGGCGGGGGTGGTTTTAAGAACCTGACCGGACCGTCCGGGAAACCGGTTGGCGGTCCAACCGGTTGAACCGGCCGGTCCAGTCTGTTTTTAAAACATTGGTCCTCGCACGGCCGGAGTTCTCGCCGGTCTGGAGTTCTCACCCGGCTGGAGTACTCGTCCGGCTGGAGTTCTCTCCCGGATGGAGTACTCGCTAGGGGTGCGAGCGGTTCGGTTTGGGTCGGTTTGGACGCAAACCGAAACCGAACCGACATGCCTCGGTTTTTGGTTTGTCCAAACCGACCCGAACCGAACCCAGTCGGTTCGGTTCAAAGTCGGTTCGGTTTTTAGTCGGTTTTTTGCGGTTCGGTGTCGGTTTTCTGCGAAAAAACATAATCAAATGCTATTTGTTAGATCGGTCATCATCCATTTTCTAATTTCATAATCTTTATCAACTGAAGGTTTATATTAAATAAATAACATACAATTTTTTTGAGTACAAGTAGATAGAAGGTTTATTAAATCCACATCACACACAAACAACTATTATATTCATGAATTTTTAGACATGCAGAGTTTGGGTATAATAGGGCAAACCTTCTTTATGACATCCCACAATTCTCTATAATAACTTGGACAAATTTAATATTAATAGATCCAACAATAAGCAATCAGAGCAATTAGAGTATCGCGATAGATAATCATTGCCGTTATTAAATCAATTTAATGTACAGAACATCTCAAATAATTAAACTCTTAATAAAACTTTTTTCCAACAGAATTACTTAGGATCTGAAGAACTCTCTAAATCTAAGGAGAAGGGTCAGAAAAATCTCACCAAGCACGGAGATGGGGAAAGTGAACTTCATTGTAGACCCAAAGGTGATCTTAAAGTTGCTCGATCAAATACACCCCAAAACAGTGGTGAAGTGCTCGGTTCGGTTCGGTTTAGTCGGTTTTCACAACTTGAAAACCGACCCGAACCGATAAGCCTTCGGTTTTCAAAAGCTCCAAACCGAACCGACACCGGACCGGGCGGTTCGGTTTCAAAGTCGGTGCGGTTCGGTCGGTTCGGTCGGTTTAGTCGGTTTTCGGTTTTCGTTCCTCACCCCTAGTACTCGCCCAGCTGGAGTACTCTCTCGGCCGGAGTACTCGCCCGACTTGAGGGTCTTTCCCCCCTTGAGTAGCTTGCCCGGCTTGAGGGTCTCGCCCGGCTCGAGGGTCTCGCTCGGCTTGAGGGTCTACTATTTTGCCCCTGGTGGGCTACGAATAGAGCTGTCACGGTTCCGGTTCGGTTCCGGTTCTACTAAAACCGTGAACCGAACCACTACGGTAACGGTTCTTTAAATTAGAACCAAAACCTTATTTGGTTTGACCGGTTCCGGTTCTGGTTCCGGTTCCAGAATAGTTTTTAGAACCGTCATGTCAACGGTTCCGGTTCCGGTTCCACAAGAATCAAAACCAAACCGATCACTAACGGTTCGGTCCGGTTCTATGCGGTTCGGTCCGGTTCCAATCGGTTCTAAGTAAAACCAAAACTAAATTTGGCGAAATGAATTGGGGAGGTCAAAAATAAAAAATCGGAGGAGAAATGTAAATCCGTTCGGTTTTTTTTGCAAGGACTTCGAAGTCCGGGACCCGGGCGTAAGAATTTTGTATTACTCCATGTGAAATTACTTTTTTGTATAATATAGTAAGTAACACTGAAAGTTAAAAACTGAAATCACAAAATTGCACCATACCGCACTGATCTTAAACCGCGCTGATTTTAAACCGTACTAAATGGTTTGGTTGTAAAGTGACTTCGTTGGTTGCAAAACAACATAGTTTACAGTGCTTTTATTGGCGACGTAAAATCGACAAAACCGTGCCGCATTATTTTCTTCGAGAGGTTATGATTTTCCAATCATCGCCAATAAGTACAAGTTATTTTAATTATTTAAGGAAACTGTATGGGTAAAATTGAAAATGCATTATATAATAGTGTAAAAATCGAAATTGTAAAGAAAAAACCGACTTCAAACCGCACCAATGTCAAACCACACTGCACAGTTTTGGTATGATGCGATTTTGTTCAATCCAAAACTAACCTTTTTTTCGTATGATTGCGGTTTGGATCAAACTGCGTCAGTTTCACTCATACTAGTAAGTATAGATATTATAGATGGATTATAAAAAATAAAAATATAATAAAATTATTATTAATAATAAATTATAATAATAAACGGGTTGCGGTTCGGTTCTGTTTCGGTCCGGTTCGGATCGGGTCTAAAAATCTTGTAACCGCTTGAGACTTGTATGTTGCGGTTCCGGTTCCGGTCCGGATAATAAAATGAAAGAACCACACCCGGACCAATGATGTTCACGGTTCCAAAATTCAAACCAGAACC
Source organism: Platanthera zijinensis (assembly GCA_039513925.1). Classification (NCBI taxonomy): domain Eukaryota; kingdom Viridiplantae; phylum Streptophyta; class Magnoliopsida; order Asparagales; family Orchidaceae; genus Platanthera; species Platanthera zijinensis. The sequence continues at coordinate 25,095,085 of CM077082.1, read as the reverse complement.
TAAATAATTCGTGAACGGTTCGGTTCGGTCCTTTGCGGTTCCGATTCGGTTCCGGTTCGATTTTTCGGTTTTCGGTTTTAAGTGACAGCTCTAGCTACGAATAGTTGTTCAAAATAGCGGAATTTTGCTGTTGGCAGACCAGCCCCGAGGTATTTCAGTAATTTTAGAGCAGCAAGATTGCGATGTTGGTAGGCCATCCCCAAAAATCTATAAATAGACCCTTGGGGTGCCTTGGAGAGGGATCGGTTCTCACCACCTTCTTCTTCCTCTTTCATTCTGCAGGATTTATGTGTTACATGTCACGTCTGCAACAATTTTGTGTTTCTCAATGATGTCACTGCAGCAGACGAGATTATGACTATTGCGAATGGAGACACTACTCAGGTACTCCAGAATGGGACTGTGGATTTGCTACTCTCTTCATGTATGCATTTAATTTTGAAGAATTAATGTTAAATTTATACATATATTAGCTGCTAATTTAGTTTCAATTAACATGTTATGCAATGTTGGTATGTCGTTTAATATTAGTGGTGGTAGAGTAATTTTAATGGTTAACTCGCATTACTTTGGTTATGTTTTTGTCATAATGGGATGTATATGTTGAGTTTAGCAAATGAAGTAGCAAATCATATTAGTTCAAATCTGATAGATCATAATACTTTAGATGTAAGACTATGACACATAAATTATAGAAAACTACTTCTGCTAGCTAAAACTCACAATATCCCCTTAGACACAACAATCAAGTTTCATAAATGTGAAATTTGTGTTAAAACTAAAATAACTATAACATATTTCTGTCAGGTTTCTAAGAGCACACAATTGCTAGAGTTAAAATATTCTGACATTTGTGACTATAAAAGTTTTGTCACAAGAGCGGGCAGATCAGAAGTATCTGATAACTTTTATAGACGATTACCCTATATTTAGTCATATTTATCTCTTTAAATCCAAAGATGAAGTTTTTGAGAAATTCCATATTTTTAAAAACATAGTAGAAAATCAACGTGACTTGAAAATAAAAAAGACTAATAAGTGATAAAGGAGGAGAATATGTATCGGGAGAATTTAGAATTTTTCTCGTCAACAATAGCATTATTCCTGAAACCATCGCCCAATATTCAACATAATCTAACAGTATCGCCGATAAGAAAAAATAGAACTTTAATAGAAATGTTGAATTTTATATTGTTGACTGTTGACATGTCTGCGGTCTATTGGGATAAATGCGTGCTCACTTCAAATCACATTTTTAATAAAGTTCCACATACAAAGTTTAAATTAGCACCATATGAGCTTTGGTTTAAAATGCTTCCTAGATTTGACAATCTTAAGACTTGAGGTTGTATCGCTTATGTTAGGATACCTAAATGTAGGGGATCAAATATTGGACATAGGACTAACACACGTGTCTATCTAGGATGTGTAGAGGATAGTGCTACAGATAAATTTCTAGATTTCTCAATCAATATTATAATAGAATCTAGATATGTTGTTTTCTTTGATGATAAGTTTCTTTGATGTTGTTTTCTTTGACAATCTGACTCTTTCTTTGATGATAAAAAAGAAGAGATACTTGTCCGATTTATTTGATACAATATTTCTAATGATTAAATTATTTTATTGCAGGATATACTAATTACTAAAATATGGACTATATGATCATGATCGCAAGTTACAACAGACTTTTGGGGGGTGGAATCGGCATTTTGGTTCTCATGATGGTCATGGTCATGCTTCACAAGCTTATGTGTACTGTTTATGGGAACATAAATATTGTTCAAAGTTTGTAATTCATGGACAATTTTGTTTTATTATTGTAAAATGAAACAAGATTATTATGAAATGTATATCTTCATATTGATTGATACTCTTGATATATTTCGAATTAAGTCTAGATATTATTTCTTAAGAAATGTTTATTTCAGTTTGCATTGCTTAATCTATTCAACTGTATTATGATATAAAAATTTATTTTTTATATATTAAATAATATTGTAGGCATTTTGTTAATAAACGTGGCCAAAATAATTTTAAAAATTGCAACGTTTTTGAAGAAAAACGTGGCTAAAGCTTGCCGCGTTTTACATTCCAAAACGTGGCCAAAGATCGCCACGTTTATAACCGTAAATGTCCCTAATGTCATCGCGTATTGGCGACGAGGATAGTGAAAATGTCGCGAATACTTTTGGCGACGTTTGTATCTGCAACGCTTTTGCGACGTTTATAAAAACGTCACGAAAACATTAGCGACGTTTGAAAAACGTCGCCAAAGACTCTTAAAAACACGGCTGATGTCCATATTTGTTGTAGTGTAATAATAATTTTAATAATCGAAGGAACATGGTTTAATTTTACAAATATTCTATTTTTTTGAAAATTAGATAGAAATGTTGATTTGTGATGCTTTCCTTCTGGTTAGAGTATTGCGTTCCTTTATTCTTAGAACTAATCATTTTATCTTTGATATCAAATATTTGAATTCATAGAGATTGACCTCATGACTTTTTATTATAACTGTTTGCATATCAAATGGAGAATGAAAGAGAGAAAGATTATTTTGACTCAGATGATGATGATATGTTGTTTGCGTAGACCAGAAATCAGTCATCAGCTTGAGTTTTCAGTTTTATTTATTGTTTTGTTTTGAACTATTTGTTTTAGTTTAGATTTATCCGTACTCTAAAACTCATATTTAAGTTTCTGAAAAACTTATGTTTGTCGTTATTAACTCTTGTTTTAAGTGGCATGTTATATGGAACCATTTATATACAATATAGGAGGAGATTGTTGAGATATATTTACATACTTGGTAATGAGTGCTTATTGGGTGTGGTTAGAATCCGGTAGGAATCCAATAACCCGTCGGAGATTTACCGTTACGCCTATAAATACCCCTGCTGTTGACAACATGGAGGTTGTTCCAAACTTATCGGACACACAGGATGTTTCGAGCTCTCTAACATAAGGAAGATCATGTGTGACATACAAAGCAAGTAGAAATATTGCATCACCTTGTAGGTTGGAAAATTAATCAAGATTTTATTGTCAACTAATTAATTACCCATATGTGTAAAGGATACCTCTTAGTCTCCCATATGATGAAGAGCTTCGCCAGAATTGTGTTGCGGCACCTCGGGCTGAGGATAATATGATCTACAACCTCAAGATTCGAGACACATACAAAGATAATCCTTCAAGCATTTGAGAGTTTTCAAGTGCGGAAGCAAAATAATGATGACTTGAAGCTAACCAAACTTCTAGATAGACTCTGCCGATCCACTTACATTTCCTCTAAGGGAAAGAGGGCGGACCTCACGTATTTAGGAGAAGCTATTACGATCGGGCTCCGTCCCTAAATCTCCGTCCGGGTGATTGGAGAAGTTGTCGAGTGGAGATAACAACGGGCGGGATTTAGAGAGAGGAAAAACAAGGAATGCAACGCGCACCAAGTGCTCACGTGGCAGGCGGTGACTGGACCCGGACGGCTCCACCTTTGGAATTACAAGCTAATGGTCGAGAGAAGGGAGACTTGGACAACTTTCGGGAAAGCTACAACGATCAATGCCTCTTCTTGGAGGTAGAATCACTAAAACTCAGGATCAATGGGAGGAGGAACGATAGAGAAGTGAGATAAAGATGATTAAAGTAGTATGAGGGAGGCAAGATCTTTATATAAGTCCAATTAATTGGGGATATTCAAATTTTGTATGGTTGTGGTAGCCAAATATGTTGAAATATCTATGAAATACGAAAAGTTTGAATATAAAAAAGGATCTATGGAATATAGAAATTTTGAAAACATTGTAAATGAAGATATTAAGAAAACAAGCCTATATAAGATGTTTGATCAAAACCTTATAGAAAGTTGCACCGCTCTTCAACAAGATTTTCAACTGATGTCTACTTCTCCAAAGTGAAACATTTGACTACATACCAACTGATTTGATGTGCACAGATATCAAGGAAGCACAACACCTGAACTTCTACTTGATGAAACGAGCGCAAAGAGAAGAGAAAGATTGGAAGGAGTTGAGAAGAAGAAAACTGAGTGTGTTTCGTTCTCAGAAAAACGCCTCCTATATAATTAAGTAGTCTCAAAAATTGCAAGTAATTATTTCTTAACTAATTTGCAAGTAACTATCTCTTAATTAATTATATAGTGAAATTATCTCTTATTCCAACTTTAAAATATCAATTGAAAGTAATCATGAAACATAATCTCAGCAGAGATAAAATTAGTTGCAATTAATACAAAGGACACACATAAAATGTGTAAATGAAATTACACACACACGTCTGGTAAGTGTATATCTCAAACATCAAAAAGAACTCAATGTAAATAACATTCAAAATCGCGGTAAGTGGATAGGCCATAGTATTTCGACGAACACCGTATTCTATTCAACTTATGAATATAAGAGCGTAGCGATCGACGAATGTTGTATACAATTCGACGATCGTTGACTGAAAAACAGAAAAGGAACATAACGCCATTCGTCGATGTGCTTCAAAAAATTGTGACAGGAATTCGATCAATGTCGAATGTAGTGTGAAATCACACATGTGATATTGTAAGCCCCGAAAACATGTAGAAATATCCTCCACTTCAAAAGTCTTGGTAAAACGGATGACCGCAACCCTACAGAAGTTGCATCACTCTCCAACATTCGATGAATGTTTTCAATAAATACCAGTGAAAGGAATGCAATTGGTCAAACCTGTTTAATATGACGTGATATTATAAGCCCCGATAACACGTATAAATATCCTTTGATTCGCTGGATAACATTCAAATCTTACTATCCTTACTCTTATATCCATAATTGTAAGTAGGGATGCAACTCGGATCGGTTCAGTTCGGTTCCACTCAGAACCAAGAACCGACCTGTATATCTTCGGTTCCAAAATTTTAGAACTGGAACCGACCCACGGTTCTAAATTCTAGAAACGGAACCGAACCGAAAAATATCAGTTTGGTTCCGATTTGGTTCCCGGTTCCTTAAATTTGGCGTGTAAATATGTTGCACTATAAAAAAATGCAAACAAATGTTTATAAATTGAAGGAACTAGACTTTAAGCTTCCATGACTCCAAAATTATTAAGATTTCTTAAATTATTAAATACATTTAATAATCTCATCATATAACATTTCATATTCAAATATTATAACAATTAAGTAAAAATTCAACATTATCAAAATATGAGCAAATAGTTTATAAAATTACACATGAAATATACCTCCATCAAACTAATTATTCATCAATCTCTTTCAAAACTTCTTGCTCACCACAGATATATTTTTGATACCTAAATTCAATAATTAGGTTCTCGGGTCGGTTCTGGGTACCCGAGTGTATAAACCGAGAACCGAACCAAGTGATTGGTTCTGAAAATTTTGGACCCAGAACCGAACCGTGACACATAAGAACCGACCCAAACCACTCAGTTCGGTTCGGTTTCGGTCCGGTTCTCGGTTCTTCGGTTATATTTGCACACCCCTATTTGTAAGCTCCAATTTTTTTTTGAAGTATGATTATTCCCACTTTTAAGTTGGATGGAGGCCTTCCAAACAAATCTGGATCAGAATCCTCTCCATTTAAGAGCTTAAGGCTTCGTTTGGAAAGACTCATTTTTACCGGTCAAACGGTTACGGCCGCATGAACCGGATCTTAATTAAGGTTTGATTCATGCGGTCGTAACCGCTTGACCGATGAAAGTAAGGCTTCATTTGAGGGAATTTATTTTCATCGGTGAAGCGGTTACGTTCTCATGTACCGGACCTAAGTGAAGGTCCATTTCATTTCATGATATAGAATTTTTTAATAAAAAAAATATAAAAGTATACGAATAGTGAAACCCTCCAAATGAAAAACATACCTAAAACAATATTGTTGTTACACTGGTGGACTTTCGCTTTCTACATGAAAAGTTGGCAGCGACCAGTAATACTTCGCCAGCTTTTTCCCACTAAATAAAAATAATAATAATTATTATTATTATTTGAAATCAATGTACAATATTATTACCTTTCATTAAAAGAACGAGGATTTGTTCAAATTCTGTCACTCCCAAGTCCCAAACCTAAACAAAATCGAGACCATCCAGATTCCTCCATCTTCCCGCCCGCCGCACTGCGAGTCTGCGACGGGAGCCATCCTTGCACTTCTGCTCTCTTCTTGGATCTAGAGATTCTTTTACATTTCTAAATCCCATCGGCCTCCTCCTCCTCCCCCACCATCGTCTAAACTAATCATCAACATCGAATCTCGCCAGTATTTTAATGGTGAAAGCTCCAGAGCCCCAAGTGGCGCGCTTCGTCACTCCATCGGTTCAATCAAACCCCATTTTCGAAGCAAGCGAGCAAAGCGAGAAGGAAACAAGCATGTTCCCCGGCAGCGGAGGAGCTGCCCATGTCTACTTCTTCTACATACACTGCCTCGTCGTCCTCCTCCTCCCTCTTCTTTTGTCCGGCAGCGCCGTCGCCCTCAACGCCCAGGCCGGCGAGCTGCTCGCCTGGAAGAGCGGCCTCGGCGGCGGCGCCAAGGCCCTCTCAGATTGGAATGAGATCGACCCCAATCCATGCGGATGGGTTGGCGTCTCCTGCGGCACTGAATTCAGCGTCGTAGGGCTGAGTCTGCGGGACCTTGATCTGAACGGCGGTTTGCCCAGGAATCTCACAGCGCTCGCTCCGTCGTTAGCATCGCTAGTTCTCTCCGGCACCAACCTCACTGGACCGATCCCGTCGGAGCTCGGCGAGCTCCGGCAACTCATCCACCTCGATCTAAGCGACAACGCCCTCTCTGGTGAGATCCCGGCATCCCTCGTTCGCCCAGGAAGCCGCCTGCAGAAACTTCTCCTCAACTCCAATCGGCTGGAGGGACGAATCCCGGATGCCATCGGCAATCTAACTGAACTTCGGTGGCTAGTAGTCTACGACAACCAGCTCGCCGGCAATATCACCGCGAACATCGGGCGGCTCGGAAACCTGGAGCTATTCCGCGCGGGAGGCAATAAGAATCTCGTCGGAGCATTGCCTGTACAAATTGGCAATTGCAGGAGTCTCGTCATGTTGGGCCTCGCGGAGACCAGCATTACCGGCCCCCTGCCGGCCAGTCTAGGGTTGCTCAAGAAACTGCAGACGCTGGCAATATATACTGCCATGCTCTCCGGCCCAATTCCGTGGGAGCTAGGGCAATGCGGCCAGCTGGAGAATATTTACCTCTATGAGAATTCGATTACCGGCTCCATTCCGGCGGCCCTTGGCCGCCTCAAGAAACTTAAGAATCTGCTGCTTTGGCAGAACAATCTTGTAGGGGTGATCCCGCCGGAGCTTGCCTCATGCACCGAGCTCGAAGTCCTCGATCTTTCCATGAACGGATTAACTGGTCCGATCCCTGACACCTTCGGAAATCTCACCAGCCTCCGGAACTCCAGCTAAGCGTGAACCAAATCTCTAGCTCGATTCCTCCGACGATATCCAATTGCCGGAATTTAACAGACCTCGAGCTCGACAATAACCAGATATCTGGCGCCATCCCGCCCGAGCTCGGCCTGTTGGACAATCTCCAGACGCTGTATCTATGGCAGAACCGGCTCACCGGCGAAATTCCGCCGGAGCTTGCCGAATGCACGAATCTCGAGGCGGCGGACCTTTCTCAAAACGGTATAACTGGCTCAATCCCTAGAGGGATATTCCTGCTGCCGATCCTCAGCAAGCTGCTGCTGCTCGATAATGACATCTCCGGGGAGATATCGGCGGATATCGGCAAATGCAAGTCGTTGGTTCGTTTTCGTGCCAATGGGAACAGGATATTCGGGAAGATTCCTGCTGAAATTGGGTTGTTGAAGAACCTCAGTTTCCTTGATCTCGGTTCAAACAGGATTTCTGGGCCTATTCCTGCGGAAATAACTGGCTGCCGGAATCTCACCTTTCTCGATTTCCACGGCAACGCCATCGCCGATATTCTTCCTCGCGGCCTCTTTGAGGGCCTTTCCTTGCTCCAATTTCTCGATCTCTCCGGCAACCTCATAAGCGGCGAACTTCTTCCTGATCTGGGCTTACTTACATCCCTGACGAAGCTGATCCTTGCCAGAAACAGATTCTACGGCCAGATCCCGACGGAGATCACATCCTGCTCGCGTCTTCAATTGCTAGATCTAAGTAGCAATGCACTGACAGGGGTGATCCCGCCGAGCCTCGGAAGGATTCCCTCGCTGGAGATCTCTCTGAATCTGAGCTGGAATAGCCTATCCGGAGATATTCCGCCAGAATTCGCTGGTCTCAGCCGTCTCGCCATTCTCGATCTCTCCCACAACCACTTTTCCGGTGATCTCCACCCCCTTGCCGCCCTACAAAATCTAGTCACCGTCAACATCTCCTTTAACAACTTCAGCGGCCGCATCCCGGATTCCTCTTTCTTCTCCAACGTCCCTGTCGCCGATCTCATAGGCAACCCCGCCTTATGCTTCGCCGACTGTGTTGCAGAAGCCATTAATGCCGATGCTGCCGCTTCCCGACGGGCCGTGCGCGTTGCCACTGCCGCGCTGCTTTCCGCTGCTGTAATTCTTCTCGGCATAGCACTGCTCATCTTCTTAAACCGCCGGAGAGTCGCCGGAAGTGGAATCACCTTCGATGAGGAGAAGGACCCGGAGCTTGCGCCTCCGTGGGATGTGACTCTGTACCAAAAGCTTGATTTCACAGTCGCAGACATTACGAGAAGCCTCACGCCGGAGAACGCTGTCGGAAAAGGGCGCTCTGGCGTCGTCTACTCGGCCACGGTTCCGTCCACCGGAACCATTATCGCCGTCAAGAAATTCCGGACCGGAGACGATGCCGCCGCATCTGCGGCAGCCGGAAGAGAAATTGCTGCACTGGCGAGGGTGCGTCACCGGAACATTGTTCGATTGCTGGGATGGGCTGCAAATCGGAGAACGAGGCTCTTCTTCTACGACTTCCTGCCCAATGGAACGCTCGGCGAGTTTCTCCACGGCGGCGCCTCGAGAGAGTCGCCGTCGGCGACGGGGTGGGAGGTGAGACTCGGTATTGCGGTTGGGGTGGCGGAGGGATTGGCTTATCTCCACCATGACTGTGTGCCCGCGATTATACACCGTGACGTGAAGGCTGATAATGTCCTTCTTGGGGATAAGTATGAGGCTTGCCTTGCTGATTTTGGAATAGCATGCGTCGCCGACGAAACAGCCGGTGCCGGAGGAGGAGCTGCGTCGCCGCCTTTTGCCGGGTCGTACGGCTACATTGCACCTGGTAAACCCAAATATCCGATATTCTGCTCCTGTTTTGCTATTCACGATAAATTTAGCTGGTTAATTAGAAATTATTTTAAATTTAGCTGGTTAATTAAAAATTATTTTAAATATAGCATATTAAATGCCTCCTCCGTTCAGGACGGGAGGGGGAAGGCTGCGGCTTGGAAGTGCCGTTTTTTTGGCATTCCGCAAAGGGAGGGTGGGAGCAAACACTACCTCACACACGGGAGAGGCGTTTGTTTTCCTGCCTTGCAACTCCTGCACCGGAATCCCGCCACCCATTTAAACAGAGCTGAAACTCAAATAAAAATAGTTATGTAAGAGCTCCAAGTCAGTTGGGAAACATCTTCATTTGGGAACCAAATTGTTGCGGGTCGTCCGGTCATATTTCTGTAGAAATCGGACCGCCTTAGCTTGGAATTGGAACGGACCCTCAAACAGTCTAAATGAATTGCAGCAAATGACAAGATTGATTTTTACGTGGAAAATCCGGAAAGGGTAAAAAATCACGTGACTGGAACAGTGACGAGCCAAAATCCACTATCTTCTTGGAGTATTACAGAGTTTGATTTGATCTCGGAGGCCGACAAGCCGTTACTCCGTTACAGGTTCCGAAAAATGAGGAAAATGGTTAAGTCATCGGAGCCTTGATGGAAGTGCTCTGGCCTTAGAGTGTTGCTAAGCTCGCCGAACCTTGGTGAAGAAGGCGTTCCGACCGAGAAATTCTCTAAGTCCACATTGCTTCTGGAGTGAGCACTCTTGTTGATGCGAAGCCTTAATGGGAGAGCTCTCGCGGAGGAGATTGACGGGACTTGGGGCGTGCTGGAGTCTGAGAGCAAGCAGGAGAGTGGAGAGAATTCCTGGACGAAGAATCGACCTAAGTCCACGATCTCGCCGGAAAACCTCTGTGCTCTCTCTTGCCTCTGAAGTTGTTTGTCCCCAAATGAAGGTCTGATTGCTTATTTATAATTTTTTGGATACCCGTGGTGGTAATTATGTCGGGAAGTGATCTGTGCTGGTGAATGATGTCGCTATGTTTTAATCACCTGAATCATCATTTTTGCCAAAATGACGAGAGTGCCCTTTCCCCCGGGCAAGATGCCCGGAGACGGCGGCGACCGACAGTGGTGGCCAGTGGCAAAGGTAGTCGGTGGCGGCGGTGCCCGCCAAAGATGGTGAGAGGCGACGGCTGTAGCGCCCGCGTACGGGAGCTCCCTGCGCGGTCGCGCGCACTGCGCGCGCGGGAGCGCGCTGTGCCGCCGCGCGTGCTGCGTGCGTAGCGCTAGTGCGCCGTCCTGGCGGGAGTGTCATGGTCTTGCCCTCTTCTTGAATGTTTTTGGACCTTTTGGATGAGCGCGGCCTTCTGCGCGCGACTCGTCTGGTCAAGTTAGCTTGCCTTCATGTCCTTGGACCGAGCCTTTCCGATTTGACTTAGAAAATTCATGGGGAACCCCATCAAATACCCTCAAAATTTTGGAGGTTGTGATCCACAAAGCGACGAGCCCGAAAATTTCTGAGCTTGATCATTTCGTCTCCAGTTCGTGGACTTGAGACCCTTTCAGCATGTGCGCGCTACCAGTTGTTTTGGTTTGCGGCGTGAAATATCCCCTCGGTTGGGCTTTGACGTGAGCGGTGATGCATTGGATCCATCCGTGTCTGGCTCGTGGGTTGAATGTTCCGCGAGGATGTCTGCGGTTGAGGGTTTATGGGGTTGTTGCAGAAGGTTCGTGCTAACGACGAATTTTCGTGATGTGGAGCGATGTTCTGCCCCCTTGTCTCAACGTCGCGGAAGGACCTGCGGGCTTCCTGCTACTAGAATACGTGGAAGGACATGGTGTCTGTTTTCATGCTGCAACTTGGAATGGTTCGGTGTCCATTCCCATCAGGAGATGGGACAGAGCTTTTAGAGGCGGAGGTCATCGATGACGTCTGTGCCTTGGGATGTCACAATGGTGCGAGCTTTTGAGTTTGCAGAACACTCGGAGCCCTGGGGCCTTGGAGTGGAGCGAGGTCGGACTGCTGAGTGGACCTTGAGACGATAACTACGAAGATAGGCTCGGGGTGGTTGCGTGCTGTTGAACTCTGCCTTGTATTTGGCTGGGCTTCGCGTATCGCGAAGCCTGCAGGGGTGTTATGTCCTCCGAGTAGGTGATGTCTTTGTTGAAACCGGAAAACCGGTCTCTTGTGGAGTTCGACCCTTTGGGGAAGGGGTGGCCGCGCACCTACTTCACTCCTGCAAGAAAATGACAAAGAAAAGGGAAGGAACAAGAACTAGACCAAGGGCCCGGCGTGGAGGTCCCACCACACACCCGGAAGATCTTAGAGCGCTTCCCCTCCTTAGCCAAATGCCGGGCTAAGGTACCTCAGAAAGCGCTAGTAGGCCGGAGAATTAGTAAGCATGCCTTCTGAGGTACCCCTTGGGTCCTATTTATAGGAAAAGATGGCCTGCCAATATACAACCTTCACTGTTTTCGATGACTGCAGACAGACCAAAAGGGGAATCATAGTAAAAGCATGCCATGGCCGAGATGCGAGCTGGACCTGAGGGGGCACTCGCTCGGCAGGGGGCCCGACTCGCCTCGCCCTGGGCCTAGGCGGGCACGTACTCGGCGGACTGTGCTCGACTATCGCTGAGCTCGGCTTGACTACCGCCGAGCTCGGACTCGGTACGGCGATCGCCGAGCTCGGACTCGGCACGGGGATCGTCGAGCTTGGCTCGACTACCGTCGAGCCCTGTTCCCGCACCCGAGCTTGGTCTCAGCATGCCGGGCTTCGTTCGGCCATCGTCGAGCTCGGCTCGACTATTGCCGCGCTCGGGCTCGGCATGCTGGGTCCAAGTTGGTCTGAGCCGGCCGGTTCAACTCCTGTCGACCACTCGCGGGATCCGGGGTTGTACATAATCCCCGCTCTTTGCGAGGTTGGGACAAGCTCGGAAAGAAACATCCAACCCCATAGGATCCGGCGAGTGCGGCAGGGGCAAAAAGGAATCTTCTGGTAGGCCCCACAGGTAGCTATATATATGTACCCCTGCGCATCTGGCTGACCTTTGCCCTTCCCCAAATTCTGTCAAGATGTCGCTCCCCAAGGAAGTCTTAGAACGACTCGCACGTTCCCGCGAGGAGATTGCTGCCCAGGCCGCGGGCTGACCAACCTTGAGGCCCCTGCTCGCCGTTTTGCCGATTTTGGCTCGGCCAAGCGGGCGAAGCCCTTTCCTCCGGGGGCCGTACCCATTCTGGCCGACTTCACTGCCGCCTTGGGGAACGGGGCCGGTTCCTCCAACCAGCCGGTTCTTGGTTCTTCCACTAAAAATCTCGTGGAACTGTCTTCCGACCGGGAGAACAGCGGCGAAGCATCCACCCCTCGGGCCAAAAGTATTCCTGCCAGCTCGCCACGGCAGGATCCCGGGGTCAAGGAGCCGGGCTCGCGAGAATTGGCGTCGCCGAGTCACCTCCCTTCCCGGCAACCTTCCCCTGGATCCCTAGTCGTGGGGAGGGGTGCCGGGATTATCCCTGTTCCCGGCTACCAACTTGCCCCTCAAGAACTGCTGGGGCGTGGCAAGGACCTGCGCCACTTCTCTCCTCGCGCCAACCCAGAGGAGCCAGGCTCGCGCGGTAAGTTTTCGACATTGCTTTCCTGTTCCGGGGATATTTGTTTTTCTGACCGTCTTTCAGTTCTTCACCCAGAATTTCCCGGCCGAACGGAGGACGGCGAGTCCGTGGATCGACCTCCTTACTCGCCCCTCCCTTCTCCAAGCGCCCTGGACGCCTTCCTGGACTCCGAGGTGGGCAGCCCTGAACGCGCAAGAAGGGAGCGGAAGGTTCTCAAGAAGGTGGTGCGCGAGCTCCACGACCTGCGGAAGGACAACAACAGGCTGCAGTGGGAGTGCTCGCGTCTCGCGGACGGTGCTGGAGTCAGTCTGGCGTTCGAGGAGGCGTCTTCCCTGGTGCTGATGGATGAAATTGACGAGAACCTGCGGGTGATAAATAGGAACATGGGGCGACTTCGCGAACTTCATGCGCGGCGGCCTGCGACGGCGGGCCGGCGAGACCGGGGAGAATGAAACGGCTCCTCTGTCAGCCGGCCGGTACTCGCCCTCGCCCTCGCATGGTCCTCGCGCCCTTATTTATATTTTTTCTTTTATTTGCTCTGAATGATCTGCTTGTAATAACTTGGAACAACTTTTCAACCACTTTGTATATGTAGACGCTTTTTCAATATTTTGGTGAGTCTTTTCGAATTCCCCCTTCGGGGGTCTGGCCGGCTCGCAGGACTTGCGAGGAGAGGGTGGCGAGGTGGCGTGGCGAGACCGGACCGATCGGCCGACTCGCCCTCCCTCTCGCCCTTCTTTACCTTCTTCTATAAATAGATCTTCTCACCTACCCCCGAGGCACGCTTTTATTGCTTTCGAATCCTTGCTTCGTCTCTGTCTTCCCGAGCTCGCGATTTTCCTTTCCTCTGCGACCATGGTCAAGACCAACCCTGACGCGGACGGTCGGTCTAAGTGCGCCCATCACTTCGTTGATCATTGCTTTTTCAAGGGGCACATTACAGAGGAGGAGCTCGTCGAGTTCACGGCGGCGTTCGTCCCCCCGGCTTCCAGGCTCGCAGGCCCGCCGAGCATGAAGCCATCAATTCCTTCCCGGAGGGTGAGCTCGCCTTCCCCATCTCGCACTTCGAGGTGGGACTGCGCCTCCCCCTCTGGCCAGAAATCCGCCAGATCCTGAAGTACTACGGCGCGGTGCCCGCGCAGCTGAATTCCAATGCCATTGCTATGATGGTGGCGTTCGCCTGCTTCCTCCGCCGGGAGCGAATTGAGTTCAACCTCGCGGTGTTCCGCAAGTTGTTCTCTTACAAGGCTACCCCCGACGGGGTCGCCTACTTCGGCGGGTCATTCATCAAGGTTCGCGAGCTAGCGAACAAGAATCACAATTGGATGAACCGGCTCGTCTTCATTAAGGGCGAGCTCGGCAACATCCCCTTTCGCCCCCTGCAGAAGAGCGAGGACATATATCGTCCTCCTTCCCTGTCTGGTAGCGACGCCGACCTCCACAAGTTTTTTCTCCACAAGGACTTCGAGGTCGCCTTCCTCCGCCGCGGCCTTGATTCGCTTCAGCCCGTTCTCCCCGGCGAAGGTACATCTCGCTCAGCCCTCTCGCGAACTTTATCAAGGTGGATCTCATATCATTTTTCCCTCTCTCTTTTTTTTTTGACTAAGTCTTTCTCTGCAGGGGAACGGGTTCTGCCGGAGCATCCGCCGTTCGCCGACTCGGGGATATTCTCAGATCCTCTGGAGCTGGCCCGGGCGGCGGCACTGGCTTGTCGCGAGGAGCAAGCGCGAGACCAACTCCCTGGCAGGAAGCGCTTGGAGTCCGGGGGGTCAAGATCGCGCCACGAGCCTTCACTCCCCAAGAAGAAGAGGGCGAAGGTGGTCTCGCGCGGACGGCTGCACCTTCCTCCGTCGCCTACCAAGTTCATGAGCTCGCCGGAGGCTCTGTCTGACGAGCCGCCCTTGAGTCCGCTGAAAGAAGCCTCCTCCCCCCGAAAGGGGAAGAAGAAGAGTGGGCCGTCCTCCGATTCCACCGGGGAGGACACCCTCCGCGAGCCCAGTCTGCCGAAGGATCACCCCAACTTCGGCAAGGGGTGCAAGAGCAAAGATGCGGCTGGCGAGCCCATCTTGAAGTGGGACGAGGGGGCGCACCGAGTTTCCGTTTCTACTCGCGCCCCCTCCTGGGGAGCCCGCCGGCCGCCTACCGCCCACGCCTTCGCCTTCGGCTTCGGCCTCTACAGCCGCGACAGCGCCGAATCGTACAAGAAACTTACCCCCAGCCAGCTCGGCTACGAGGGGTTGCAGGCCCACCTGCGGGCCTTCGAGCTCCATCACATGATGTTTCGCCGCGGCTTCCAGCTCAGCAATGCCCTGCTGACTGCCGAGCAGGAGCGCGACCTGGCGAAGGAGAGCGCGGCTGACGCGGAGAGGCGGTTCGGCCTCGCCGATGCTCTACTCGCGAAGTCCGCCGGTGGCTTGGTAATCACTGGGTGCCTCTGCTTACCTTGCTTAGGATTATTCCTGCGCGTGTTCTGAATTTCTAACCCTACAGGACGCCGAAGCCGCTGACGCGATGCGAGGCGAGGTGGCTCAGTTGCAGGCTCAGCTCGCTGAGCGGGAAGCCCAGCTTGCCGAGCAAAAGATATACTCCCGCGAGCAGGAGGCTGTCACCGCCCGGCTGGGGGTGGAGGTGGAGGAATTGAAAGAGAAGAACAAGGGGCTCCTGGGAGAGGTCCTCCGCCAAGCCGACGCTCTCCTTCCCCCGGACGCCAGCGAGCCGGCCTTCCCCTTCAAAAGGCCCCGGGTGTTTGGCGAGTCTGATGTCGCGGAGCGGCTGCGAGTCAACTCCGTCGAGGCTGCCGAGTGTCTCCTACAAGCCATGAGGGGGACGGGGATTTTGGCGGAAGGCTGCGAGGAGGTCACCGTCCGGGAGCTCCTGCCAACCCTGTTCCCGCCCAGCCCGCTCAGCGAGAAGGAAGATAGCTTCGACTCGTTCTTTGCGGGGGTGGGGGAGAAGGACGCTCGGCTTGGTGGCGAGGAGGACCGCCACTCGAGGGGGGAGGGTGAGAGCTAACTTTTGTTTTCTTCTCTCTTTTTTTTGTATCCTGCCGAGGCGGGCCTTGTACACTTGTAATGATGAATCAAAGACATTTTTCTTTACTCTTCTGTAGAATGTCTTGAGTTAGTACCAGCCCCCCGCAGTGCTCGCGGCGAATCCCTAGGACACGTGCTTGCGCCATATCCTACTCGCGCCTCACCTTCCCCTGCCATTTCTCGCCTCAGTTCTTCGACAATTCAGACAAGTGAAACATCAGGGCGCGTCTTTCGCCGAGTTAACTGGAGCGAGGCTAGGCTCGCTGGAGAGAGCCGCTTTCCTTCCCCGGGGTCTGGGAGGGGACCAGGGCTTCCTTAGTAGCGAGCTGGAGAGAGAGGGGGGTAGGATATTCCGAGCTCGCCGTCTTGACTGGCGAGCTCGCACCCTGGTGTTTTTCTCGGGCCAACTCCCAGTCTCAACTCCAGGGTCGTAGCGATGTTCATCGAGACTCGGCCGTGCCAGCTAGGTGGGAGCCTGGCAGGGGAGTGACGAGACCTAACCCCAGAGCGAGAAGACTTAGAAACTTTGGCCTCTCCCGGGTGCTACCACCGGGCCAGTCAGCTAGGTGAGAGACTGAGGGCGGGTGTTGAACATCCTCCGGGCTCAGCCCCAGGGTCATAGCGATGTCCATCGAGACTCGGCCGTGCCAGCTAGGTGGGAGCCTGGCAGGGGAGTGACGAGACCTAACCCCAGAGCGAGAAGACTTAGAAACTTTGGCCTCTCCCGGGTGCTACCACCGAGCCAGTCAGCTAGGTGAGAGCCTGAGGGCGGGTGTTGAACATCCTCCGGGCTCAGCCCCAGGGTCATAGCGATGTCCATCGAGACTCGGCCGTGCCAGCTAGGTGGGAGCCTGGCACGGGAGTGACGAGACCTAACCCCAGAGCGAGAAGACTTAGAAACTTTGGCCTCTCCCGGGTGCTACCACCGGGCCAGTCAGCTAGGTGAGAGCCTGAGGGCGGGTGTTGAACATCCTCCGGGCTCAGCCCCAGGGTCATAGCGATGTCCATCGAGACTCGGCCGTGCCAGCTAGGTGGGAGCCTGACAGGGGAGTGACGAGACCTAACCCCAGAGCGAGAAGACTTAGAAACTTTGGCCTCTCCCGGGTGCTACCACCGGGCCAGTCAGCTAGGTGAGAGCCTGAGGGCGGGTGTTGAACATCCTCCGGGCTCAGCCCCAGGGTCATAGCGATGTCCATCGAGACTCGGCCGTGCCAGCTAGGTGGGAGCCTGGCAGGGGAGTGACGAGACCTAACCCCAGAGCGAGAAGACTTAGAAACTTTGGCCTCTCCCGGGTGCTACCACCGGGCCAGTCAGCTAGGTGAGAGCCTGAGGGCGGGTGTTGAACATCCTCCGGGCTCAGCCCCAGGGTCATAGCGATGTCCATCGAGACTCGGCCGTGCCAGCTAGGTGGGAGCCTGGCAGGGGAGTGTCGAGACCTAACCCCAGAGCGAGAAGGCTTAGAAACTTTGGCCTCTCCCGGGTGCTACCACCGGGCCAGTCAGCTAGGTGAGAGCCTGAGGGCGGGTGTTGAACATCCTCCGGGCTCAGCCCCAGGGTCATAGCGATGTCCATCGAGACTCGGCCGTGCCAGCTAGGTGGGAGCCTGGCAGGGGAGTGTCGAGACCTAACCCCAGAGCGAGAAGACTTAGAAACTTTGGCCTCTCCCGGGTGCTACCACCGGGCCAGTCAGCTAGGTGAGAGCCTGAGGGCGGGTGTTGAACATCCTCCGGGCTCAGCCCCAGGGTCATAGCGATGTCCATCGAGACTCGGCCGTGCCAGCTAGGTGGGAGCCTGGCAGGGGAGTGACGAGACCTAACCCCAGAGCGAGAAGACTTAGAAACTTTGGCCTCTCCCGGGTGCTACCACCGGGCCAGTCAGCTAGGTGAGAGCCTGAGGGCGGGTGTTGAACATCCTCCGGGCTCAGCCCCAGGGTCATAGCGATGTCCATCGAGACTCGGCCGTGCCAGCTAGGTGGGAGCCTGGCAGGGGAGTGTCGAGACCTAACCCCAGAGCGAGAAGACTTAGAAACTTTGGCCTCTCCCGGGTGCTACCACCGGGCCAGTCAGCTAGGTGAGAGCCTGAGGGCGGGTGTTGAACATCCTCCGGGCTCAGCCCCAGGATCATAGCGATGTCCATCGAGACTCGGCCGTGCCAGCTAGGTGGGAGCCTGGCAGGGGAGTGTCGAGACCTAACCCCAGAGCGAGAAGACTTAGAAACTTTGGCCTCTCCCGGGTGCTACCACCGGGCCAGTCAGCTAGGTGAGAGCCTGAGGGCGGGTGTTGAACATCCTCCGGGCTCAGCCCTAGGGTCATAGCGATGTCCATCGAGACTCGGCCGTGCCAGCTAGGTGGGAGCCTGGCAGGGGAGTGTCGAGACCTAACCCCATAGCGAGAAGACTTAGAAACTTTTGCCCCCTTGGGGGTTTAAGCTGCGAACCCCTTTACCCTCACTATTTTGACAGAGCATAGAATACGACAATGAGATTTGTTTTCATTCTTAAGGCCAAGATATTTACAATTTTTTCAAGGGTAGAAACGTTTCAGATCGTCGCCACTTCAAGTGTGGCTGAGGGTGTCCCCTCTTGCATCTTGGAGGCGATACCCCCCCCCCCCCCCCGATTTCAAGACCTCCTGTACAATGTAGGGGCCCTCCCAATTGGGGTGGAGTTTTCCCACAGCGGCTGATCTCCCTGCCGCGTCCACTTTTTTCAAGACAAGGTCTCCCTCCACGAATTGCTTGACACAGACGTGTTTGTCAAAATACTTGGCCATTCTTCGCTTGGCCTCCTCCTGCCTGACGACGGACAAGTCGCGTAGTTCTTCCACCATATCGAGGGAGAGTCAAAGCTCCTCCTCATTCTCTGACCTCCATTCTTCCCTTCCGGCTCCTGCCTCGACGACCCGAGGCGTCTGGACCTCGAATTCGATAGGTAGGACGGCCTCGCAGCCGTGAGAGAGTTTGAAAGGTGTCTCCCCTGTGGCCGTATTGGGGGTGGTCCTCAAGGCCCAGAGGACTGATGGAAGCTGTTCCACCCAGCTTCCCCTCAAATTTTTCACTTTCTTCTTTAAGAGGTTCACGATGATTTTGTTGGCCGCTTCCACCTGCCCGTTGCTCCTGGGGTGGTGGACAGAAGCAAACCGAAGGTCAATCCCCAGCTGTTCGCAGAAGCGAATGAACTCCGTGCTGGCGAACTGAGGTTCGTTGTCCGTGACGATAGCCTGTGGCAGCCCATGCCTGCAGATGATCTCTCCCCAGATAAAGTTCCTGACTACCTGAGAGGTTACCTTGGCTAGAGCCTTCACCTCCATCCACTTAGAAAAATAATCGATCATGACCAACAAGAACCTCCTCTGCCCGCTGGCTTGAGGGAAAGGTCCTACGAGGTCCAGCCCCCATATGGCGAAGGGCCATGGTGCCATGATGCTTCTTAACCTCTGAGCCGGCTGGAGCTGGAGCGGGGCATATAGTTGGCACTTATGACATTTTTTTGTGAATTCGGCTGCGTCCTGACCGAGGGTGGGCCAGAAGTACCCTTGCCTGACGATTCTCCCTTCCAGGGTCCGACTCCCCGAATGACTTCCACATTCACCGGAGTGGACTTCCTCCAAAATTTTGTGCACCTCTCTTTCGGCCACGCAACGGGACAACATCCCTGAGAGGGTCTTGCGGTACAACTGTCCCTCACGTAGGAGGTAGTATGCCGCCTTGTGCTTGAGCCCTCTTCGGTCCATTCCCTCCGGGTATTCTCCGGTGGACAAGAAGGTGACGAAGGGATCCATCCATGAGGGGTGCTATTCTACTTCCATTAGTTCCCCCTCCTCGATGGAAGGTCGGAAGAGATCCGTAATGGTGCCTCCCATCCGTGGGCCGTGCTTTGCTAGCTGGTCGACTGGCTCGTTTTCCCCTCGCGGCACGTGCTTGATTGAGAAGGTCTGGAAGGTCCCAATGACTCCCCTTACCTTCATCAAATAGAGCTGCAGGGTGGGCTCCCTCGCCTCAAACTCCCCTTTGACCTGGGAAGCCACCACCATGGAGTCGGTGAGGACCTCCACGTCATGCACCCCCAAGTCTCTTGCCAGGCGCAGACCTGCGATCACGGCTTCGTATTCGGCTTGGTTGTTGGTGATAGGAAAGTGCACTACCACAGTCTGCTCGATCTTTATCCCTTGGGGGCTTTCCAAGATGACCCCAACCCCTAAAGAATGCTTCCCCGAGGCACCGTCCACCCTGACTTTCTAGGGGAGGGGGCGAGTGAGTCTCTCCTCCGCCACCTCGACCACATACTCTGCCAGGAAGTCAGCTGTACAACCCCGGATCCCGCGAGTGGTCGACAGGAGTTGAACCGGCCGGCTCAGACCAACTTGGACCCAGCATGCCGAGCCCGAGCGCGGCAATAGTCGAGCCGAGCTCGACGATGGCCGAACGAAGCCCGGCATGCCGAGACCGAGCTCGGGTGCGGGAACAGGGCTCGACGGTAGTCGAGCCAAGCTCGACGATCCCCGTGCCGAGTCCGAGCTCGGCGATCGCCGTGCCGAGTCCGAGCTCGGCGGTAGTCAAGCCGAGCTCAGCGATAGTCGAGCACAGTCCGCCGAGTACGTGCCCGCCTAGGCCCAGGGCGAGGCGAGTCGGGCCCCCTGCCGAGCGAGTGCCCCCTCAGGTCCAGCTCGCATCTCGGCCATGGCATGCTTTTACTATGATTCCCCTTTTGGTCTGCCTGCAGTCATCGAAAACAGTGAAGGTTGTATATTGGCAGGCCATCTTTTCCTATAAATAGGACCCAAGGGATACCTCAGAAGGCATGCTTACTAATTCTCCGGCTTACTAGCGCTTTCTGAGGTACCTTAGCCCGACATTTGGCTAAGGAGGGGAAGCGCTCTAAGATCTTCCGGGTGTGTGGTGGGACCTCCACGTCGGGCCCTTGGTCTAGTCCTTGTTCCTTCCCTTTTCTTTGTCATTTTCTTGCAGGAGTGAAGTAGGTGCGCGGCCACCCCTTCCCCAAAGGGTCGAACTCCACAAGAGACCGGTTTTCCGGTTTCAACATCAGTCATAGCTTGGGCCTTGATTGAGAGGCGGGGGACGAAGGAGATGTCGATCTCGCTCAGTTCCACTGACCATTTGGCCAACCTACCTGAATGCTCTACCCCCTTGAAGATGTTGCGCAGGGGGTGGTCGGTCACTACTTGAATTGAGTGTGCCTGGAAATAGGGCCGAAGCCTCCGGGCTGAGATGATTAAGGCGAAGGCCAGTTTTTCCAGGATGGGGTAACGGAGCTCGGCCCTCTTCAATATCCGACTCACATAATAGACGGGGAGTTGCCTCTTCCCTTCTTCCCGAACCAAAACCGAACTCAAGGCTTCAGCCCCGACCCCTAGATATAGGAATAAGTTTTCCCCCTCCTTGGGCCCTTGGAGCAGGGGGGCCTGAGTCAGCTGTTTCTTTAAAGCCTGGAATGCCTCCTCGCACTCCGAGGTCCATTCAAACTTTCGACCCCCTCTCAAAGTTTTGAAAAACGAGGAGCACCTCTCCCCGGCCCGGGAGAGGAATCTACTCAACCCTGCCAACTTCCCTGTCAGTTGCTGTACTTCCTTGGTATTTTGCGGCGACCTTAGTTCCAAGATTGCCCTCACCTTGTCTGGATTAGGTTCTACCCCAGCGGGGGTGAGAAGATGCCCTAGGAACTTTTCCCGGCTCGCCCCGAAGACACACTTCAAGGGCTTCAGCCTCATCTTAAACTTGCGGAGAGTGGCGAAAGTTTCTTCCAAGTCCCGGATGTGGGAGTCGACGTCCAAGCTCTTGACCATGAGATCATCCACGTACACTTCGAGATTCCTCCCCTTCTGCTCTCGGAAGACCCTATCCATCATTTTTTGATAGGTGGCCCCCGCATTCTTTAGCCCGAAGGGCATCATTTTGTAACAATAACATCCGTCTCCCGTGATGAACGAGACGTCTTTGACGTCAGGGGGGTGCATCCTGATTTGGTGATAACCTAAAAAAGCATCCAGAAAACTCATTACAGGGAAACCGACGGCTGAGTCAACCAGCGCGTCGATCCAAGGCAAAGGATAACAATCTTTCGGGCATGATTTATTAAGAAGAGAAAAGTCGATACACATCCTCCACCGGCCGTCTCCTTTTTTAACCATTACAACGTTGGAGACCCAGCCGGGGTATTGGATTTCAGATATGAAGCCAGCCTCGAGGAGCTTGGCGACTTCCTCCCTGATAGGCTCGGCGAGCTTGTCCGTGATGGATATTTTTTTCTGCTGGATGGGGGGAGCCTCCGGGTCCAGGTTGAGGCGATGGCAGGCCACGTCGGGGTCGATCCCTGGCATCTCCGCGGCGCTCCAGGCGAAGATGTCCACGTTCCTCTGGATGCACTCCAGCATCCTGCCTTGAGCTTCCGGGGTCAGGCCTCCGCTGACGCGGACCTTCTCCACCCTGCCTCTAATGGTGAGGACCTCCATCTCCTCCACCTCTTCCGCTGCCTCCAGACGGGACTGCTCCTCCCATTCCTCGATACCTCCCCTTCCGGGGGCGAGGACCTCTTCCTCAGCCTCCTCGACGGCCATGGCCTCGGCCGACCCCCGAGTCTCTTCCGCGACCTCCTCCCGAGCGCGACACTCCACCTCCATTTCTTTGTCAGCTTCCTGCTCCTCCTCCTCCAACCTCCGCCCCATCTCCTCGGCCCCCTCCAACCAAGAGATGGAGTTTACCGCCGAGACGTAGCACTCCCTTGCCTCCTTAGGGTCTCCTCGAACCCGGATCTGGACCCCCTCGGCGCTGAGCTTTAGACACTGGTGGAAGGACGAGGGGACGCAGCGGAAGGCGCTGATGAGGGGTCTCCCGAAGATGGCGTTGTAACTGCTAGGAGCGTCCACGATGACGAACTTGCAGTTGCGTGACTGCCCCCCTAGAGTGACATGGAGTCCCACTCCTCCCTCGACTTCTTTCCTCTCCCCTGAAAAGCCGAACAGAGGCCCGTCCGAGGCTAACACCCTCCTGGCCTCTACCTTCATCGCATCGAACGCCTTCTTGAAGATGACGTTGACCGAACTCCCATTGTCCACAAGGATTCGGGAGACAGTGAAATCCTCGATGGCTGTCTGGATAACCAGCGCATCGCAGAAGGGGTCCTCGTGACCCGGCAAGTCCTCTCTGGAGAAGGTGATTTTCTCCTCCGGGGGAGGGGATTGGGATGTGGAGCCAACGCTCCTCCGGTACATAGTGTGGAGGCTTGACTTACGGGAGGCCTCGATCCCGGCCCCCCCGTGGATCGCTCTGATCCTTCCTCGGGTGCCCACATCAACCCGGTCTTCACACCGATCCCCCTCCTCCCGAGGCCGGATCTCCTCTATCCGAACTTCCTGATGGTCTTGTTGTTGCTGTTCCCTTCTCCCTCTCATCTCGAGGAACTCCGGACACGTGGATGTGAGGTGCCCCTCTTCCTGATGAAAGTCACAATAGGGCAGGTCCACCCTGACCTCCCTCCTTCTCCTCGGCTGTCCTCTCCTTCTCCCCCTCATGGCAATTGCCATTGCCTCCTCCTGGTCGGGGAGAGGGGGTCTCTGACCCTGCCTACCCCCCTGGGGGTTGTACTGCCCTCGGCCACCCT
Organism: Platanthera zijinensis; assembly: GCA_039513925.1. Classification (NCBI taxonomy): domain Eukaryota; kingdom Viridiplantae; phylum Streptophyta; class Magnoliopsida; order Asparagales; family Orchidaceae; genus Platanthera; species Platanthera zijinensis. The sequence goes on along the minus strand of CM077082.1, from coordinate 25,071,560 downwards.
GGCGGTTATCTCCTCCCTGATAACCTCTTCGTGGTGCCTGGTCTTGCCACTCGGGCCTCCATCCCAAACGGTGGGTCTGCTCCGGACGCACCCACCTGGGTTGCTGCTGCTGCTGCGGCTGCTCCCTCTGCCGAGGTTCAGCCCTCCTCTCCTCCTGAATTCGGCCACCCCTTGGCCTTTCCTCCTCCACGGCCCACTTGGCTAACCTTCGCGCAAACTCTGGATGTGCTGCCTCCATTTCGGCCTCCCTGGCCGCCCTCTCCAGGAGTGCCTCAAAAGACACTGGAGGTGATCTCTTTAGTTCCATTGCGAAGAACCCGGATTGGAGACCCAGGGTGAAGGCCACCATCATGGTGTGCCCCGGCATCTCCTGAACTTGGGACAGTTCCTCTTGGAACCTGTCCAGATAGCTTCCCAGGGTCTCTCCCACCCTCTGCTTGATGCGGAACAAAGACTCCGCCTCCTTCTTCCTCTTCTTAGAAGTGGTGAACCTCAGCATGAAACCCCGTCGCAGATCCTCAAAGCAGTAAATGGACCCGGTCGGGAGCTGGTGGAACCACTCTCTCGCCTTTTCTCTGAGGGTGATGGCGAAGAGTCGGCACTTGAAGCCATCTGACATCTGTCGAATAGAGACCATGTCCTCGAACCACTGGATGTGGTGGACCGGGTCTCCTCTCCCGGAGTAGTAAGTCATCTCCGGCTCGCGAAACCCCTCGGGAACTGGGGTTGAAGAAACGAACTCGCTGAAGGGGCTCCCCCCCTCAGCCGGGCGAGACGGGAACTCCCTCCCTGCAGTCTCGCCGAAGTGGTACTCGGCGGCCGAGCCGGGGAACAGAACTCGCCCATGGAACTCGCGCTCACCTCTCTCGGCGGGTTCCTTCCCTGGTCGCCTGAGCGGCGCGTCGTCGCCGAGTGCGGGAGCGGCGACCACCGGGACTGCCGGTGTCGCACTCTCAGCTCGCATGCCGAGGGCGGTCCTGACGAGCCCGAGGATCTCCTCCCTAAGCTCCGCCGGCACACTCGCCGCTGGGGGTGGGGGAGGGGGTGGCGAGTTGCCCCTGCCTGATCCTTGTCCTTCTTCTCCAGTCATCGAGCCTACAGAAGGTTTTCTCTGCTAACCACTGTCCACGCTCACCGCACCAAAATGTTGAAACCGGAAAACCGGTCTCTTGTGGAGTTCGACCCTTTGGGGAAGGGGTGGCCGCGCACCTACTTCACTCCTGCAAGAAAATGACAAAGAAAAGGGAAGGAACAAGGACTAGACCAAGGGCCCGGCGTGGAGGTCCCACCACACACCCGGAAGATCTTAGAGCGCTTCCCCTCCTTAGCCAAATGCCGGGCTAAGGTACCTCAGAAAGCGCTAGTAGGCCGGAGAATTAGTAAGCATGCCTTCTGAGGTACCCCTTGGGTCCTATTTATAGGAAAAGATGGCCTGCCAATATACAACCTTCACTGTTTTCGATGACTGCAGGCAGACCAAAAGGGGAATCATAGTAAAAGCATGCCATGGCCGAGATGCGAGCTGGACCTGAGGGGGCACTCGCTCGGCAGGGGGCCCGACTCGCCTCGCTCTGGGCCTAGGCGGGCACGTACTCGGCGGACTGTGCTCGACTATCGCTGAGCTCGGCTTGACTACCGCCGAGCTCGGACTCGGTACGGCGATCGCCGAGCTCGGACTCGGCACGGGGATCGTCGAGCTTGGCTCGACTACCGTCGAGCCCTGTTCCCGCACCCGAGCTCGGTCTCGGCATGCCGGGCTTCGTTCGGCCATCGTCGAGCTCGGCTCGACTATTGCCGCGCTCGGGCTCGGCATGCTGGGTCCAAGTTGGTCTGAGCCGGCCGGTTCAACTCCTGTCGACCACTCGCGGGATCCGGGGTTGTACAGTCTTGAAAGATGGTGTTGGCAGCGGGGAAGCAATTGAATGCATCTGTGTCGTACGCAAGCTTGTCATTGTCGGTTGGTGTACTGCCTTTCTCATTTGCTTTGCTTGATTGTACGGGTTCTTGCGTGACGTATTGACCTTGCGACCCCCTACAGGTGGTGGCCTTGCGCGGTGAAGACTACATTGTCGTCATCAGGCGGGAGATCTTAGTCATTGCCAAACAGTGCTTTACTGTAGCCCACGTTGTGGCGACTTGGTGTTGTGATATGCGTTGTGGTGGACCGGGAGCATCTGGTGCTTCATGTTCCCTGCTCTTCGGGTGATATCATTGGCGATTGTCGTCGAGTGTTAGTGACGAGAGATTGTTGCTTGAGTGTGATGGGGAGGACATGCCTCCCTTTCCTTGGTGGTGTGGATGGACTTGGAGATCCGTTTGTTTGGGAGGCGACGACGGTACTTGGTTCAAGCTCGCTTTGAGAGTGCCCAGGATTTGGCAAAGAGGCCTTGCTTTCTTTTATCTGGGGAGGACCGGGGTCCATCCGCGCGGTAGCGTTGAAGAACCTTTGTTCAGTCGCTCTTTCAGAGGACCTGAGTCACTCCGGGTGGAGTTGGAGCAGCTAAGGAAAGAGATGGCTCAGTTGGTCGTGGATCTGAAGTATGTCAAGGTTATGCGAGCGTCCATGGTGGCTGAGTACAACGAGTTTTACGACTTTGAGATGGAGTGATCTCGTATCGCAGAGGAGGTCCACTTTGGGATGGCGGTGATTGGGATTGATCTGCTTGTTTTTTCGTGTTGTAGGCGTACTTTTGTGTCGTTGTATGATGGCGTAACCCATGTGACATCTTTCATTTGAGTGGAGACCCTTTTTGCTTCCAGATCTGTTGTGCTTTCGTGCACGTACTTTTTTGTCATAGTAGCGCTTTGCCTGAGCACTATTTGTTTACTTGTACTTTTGGGAGAGCAGTAGACCGCTGAGGGTTTGGAGGCGATGTGCCCCGCTTGCTCGTACTTATGAGCGGGGATGAAGGAGAACCTTTATCTGTGCCTTTAGGAGAACCGGGTTCGTCCAAGTGGAGGGGATGAAGAATCTTTTGTTTATTCATGATTTTGGAGAATCGAGGCTCGTCTGAGAGGTGGTGGCGAAGAACCTTTGTTCGTTCGCTCTTTGGGAGGATCGGTGTCCGTCCGGGTGGAGGTGACAATGAACCTTTGTTCGTTCACGCTTCTGGAGAACCGAAGGTGGAGAAAAACATTTGTTTTTTTCGCATCTCTGGAGAACCGGAGTTCGTCCAAATGTAAGTGGCGAAGAACACTTATTCATTCGCGCCTTAGGAGGATCGAGGTCCTTCCAGGTGGAGGTGGCGAAGAACTTTTGTTCATTCACGTCTCAGGAGAACCGGGATTCCTCCAAATGTAGGTGGCGAAGAATCTTTTATTTGTCCGCGCCTCTGGAGAATTGGGGTTCATCCAAGTGGAGGTGGCGAAGAACCTTTGTTCGTTCGCGGCTCAGGAAAATCGGGGTCCGTCCGGGTGGAGGTGGCGAAATACATTTGTTCATTCGCGCCTCAGGAGAATCGGGGTCTGTCCGGGTGGAGGTGGAGTGGAACCTGTGTTCGCTCATGACTCAGGAGGACTGGGGTCCGTCCGGATTGAGGTGGCAAAGAACCTTTATTCGTTCGTGACTCAGGAGAACCAGAGTTTGTCCAAATGAATGTGTAAATGAACCTTTGTCCATCTTGTCTGAGAAGTGCAAACAGATCTTTGTCTGTCTCGCCTGAGGTGCAGAAGAGCTTTTGCCAATCTCGCTGAGCAGGGATCCGTCCGCTTGATCAGAGTCTCCTTCTGAGACATTCTGTTGGAAAGTTCGGAGCTCCCACTTAGGATATTCGGGTACTCTATTTGAGAGAGGTCGGAGTTTCCGCTTAGGATATCCGAACACTCTGTTTGAGAGAAGCCGAAATCTTCACTTGATAGATTCAAACACTCTATTTGGAAGAAGTCGGAATATTCACTTGGGATATCCGAACAATCTGTTTGGAAGAAGCTGAAATCTCCACTTGGGATATCCGAACACTCTGTTTGGGAGAGGCCGGAATCTCCGCTTGGGATATCTGAACTCACTGTTTGGAAGAGGCTAAAATCTCCACTTGGGATATCAGAACACTCTGTTTGAGAGATATTAGAATCTTCACTTGGGATGTCCGAACACTCTGTTTGAAAGAGGTCGGAATCTTCACTTGGAATATTCGAACACTCTGTTTCGGAGAGGTCGGAATCTCCGCTTGGAATATCTGAACACTCTGTTTGGAAGAGCCCGGAATCTCCACTTGGGATATCTGAACACTCTATTTGGGAGAGGCTGGAATATCCGCTTAGGATATCTGAATACTCTGTTTGAAAGAGGCACGCGATGAGAAACTCGAGTCTAATTGCATTGATACTAAAAAATGAGATATAAGTACATGTGTCAGATGCCTTGGGCGTTTTACAGGCTGAGAATAAGTTCTCCCTTAGGAAGGTCGCCCTGGGGATTGCCCTCATGCGGGCTCACTCTAGATTGGCTGACTCAGGAACCTTGTCTGGTAGGAATTTTCTGAGAAGTCCCAGGCGAATAAACCGTTCGATTTCCGTCTTCAATCGCGCACAACTCTCCGTGCTATGTCCACGTCCTTAGTGATAGTCGCAGTACTTGGATTGATCTCCCGAGCTTGGAGCGAGAGCCCTTGGCCTTTGGAGGGAGGGATGATCGTGGATGGCAAACAGTACTTCTATCAGCGAAGCGTTGAGGGGAGAAAAAGTTTGATTGTGCCGGTGCCCCCCCCCCCCCTCGATTTAGCGGGAGTTGCCCTGGCGCTCGCGGGTTCCCCTCGAACTTGGCAGCAAATCCCGGTCCCTCTTTCTTTTTGACCTTTCTTTGAACTGTAGTCAATGTGTTTTGATGGTTTCGTCCGCTGTGATTTGATCCCTGACTTGGTGGACGAGGTCATGGTAGCTGGGCGGTGTTTCGCTCATCATCATGGAGTAAAATTTTCTTGGTCTGAGTCCTCCGAGGAAAGTTCCTCGCAGGAGCTCAGGGTTAACCCCCAGAATCTGTCGTGCCTCTACGGTGAAGCGACGAAAGTATTCCTTAAGTGATTCTCCCTCAGTCTGTCGGATTCTGGTGAGGTGTGAGGGGTCCCAAAAGATCCGCTGGTTGGTGATAAATTGATCTGTGAAAAGTTGTATTAGCTCTGCGAAGTTCTTGATTTCTCCCTCTTTCAGGAAACAGAACCAGGTGTGAGCCTCTCCTCTCAAAGTTGTCAAGAACACCAGACACAGGAATGGGTTGGTGTTGTATATGTGCATGATGGTTGCAAAGAGACTAATGTGCTCCAGAGGATCGCCTGTTCCGTCAAACATCTCGAAGTCGCGGAGCTGGATCTCGGGCAGAACGGGATATGCTAGGATCGAGGGAGCCAGTGGGGAGATAAGGTGTGTTGTGCGTCGCATGTTTGCGTCATGGTGCCCCCTGTGCCCATATTCCTCCTTGATTATGCATTTCACTGACTCACGGGTGAGTTCTCAATCGGCTTGAGCGGCGGCCCCCTCTATCGCACGAGATTTTCCATGTGCGTGGCGTGGAAGCCCGTCAAGCAATGTGAGGTGTGTGGAGCCATTAGCGCTGGACAACTCATCGGTGATGGGATCCTTCATGCGGGCAGTGCCTTCATACATCATCTGATTTAGGATCTGTAATGGTTGGCATTCAGGAACGATATCTTCGTTGGGAGTGCGGCGATCCCTTAAGTTTACCAGCAAGATGAGCGTTCTTGCGTGGCGCTTCCTTATCAGACGCCTGCATTCTTCTTTTGATGCTTGGGATTCGGTGACGGTGGATTCTCTCTGAAGCAAGGCGTTGTTGGAGGGCAAGTCGGCGGGTGCTGGATTGGCTTGCTTCTCTAGTGTCGCGTTACTGGCAGTTGGTGCACTTTCCTTTGTCATTGTTGCTAGTTGGGGGATGCTGAAATTTGTCAGAGCTTTTGAGAACAACTTCCTACAAACGGTGTCAAACTGTTGCGGGTCGCCCGGTCTTTCCCCGATCCAGAGAAATCGGGCCGCCTTAGCTCGAAATCGGATCGGGCGCGCAAACAGTCAAAATGAATCACAACGAATGACAAGAGGCATTTTTACGTGGAAATCCGGGAAAGGGTAAAAAAACCACGTGGCTGGAACTATGTCGAGCCAAAATCCAATATCTTCTTGAAGTTTTACAGCGTTTGATTTGATCTCGGAGACCGACAGACCGTTACTCTGTTACAGGTGCAGAAAAATGAGGAAAATGGTCAAATCCTCGGAGTCTTGATAAAAGCGCTCCAGCCTTGGAGTGTTGCTGAGCTCGCGGAACCTAGGTGAAAGAGTTCCGACCGAGAAATTTTCCAAGTCCATGGAGCTTCTAGAGTAAGCGCTCTGGTTGATGCAGAACCTTGATGGGAGCGCTCTCGCGGAGGCGATTGATGTGTCTTAGGGCGTGCTGGAGCCTGAGCGCAAGGAGGAGAGCGGGGAGAATTCCTGGGCGGAGAATCGGGCTAAGTTCACGATCTCGCCGGAAAACCTCAGGGCTCTATCTTGCCTTTGGAGTTGCGTGTCTCCAAATGAAAGTCTGGGAGTCTATTTATAGTTTTTTAGATGATCATTGTGGTAATTGCGTCGAGCAGTGATTTGTGTTGGCGAATGACGTCACTCCGTTTTGATCACCTAAATCACTATTTTGCCAAAATGACGAGAGTGCCCCCTTCCACCCGGGCAGTTTTGGCGGCCCGGGCAAGAAGCCCGGAGGCGGCAAAGGTCGTCGGCGGCGGCGGTGGCTATTGGAGATGGCGAGGGTCATCGGCGGCCGCCGTCGCCGCCGTCGCCGCCGCACGGGAGCGCGTTGTGCTCGCGCACAAGAGCGCCCTGCGCGGTCGTGAGCGATGTGTGCACGATGTGCGCGCGGGAGCGCGTTGTGCGGCCTCGCGTGTTGTGCGCGTGCTGCGTGCGCTGCGCTGGGGCGCCGTGCGCTCGCACCGTCCTGGCGCTCTGGTGAGAGTGTCGTGGTCTTGCCCCCTTCTTGAATGTTTTCGAACCTTTTGGGTGAGCGCGACGTTCAGCGCGCGGCTCGTCTGGTCATGTTGACTTGCCCACGTGTCCTAGAACCGGATCTTTCCGATTTGACTTAGAAAATTCAGGAGAACCCCATCACAAATGGAAATCTCTCCCCCCACGATTTCATTGATCTGGAATAAACTTAGTTATAGCAACCACCAAGAAAAGAAAATTAGTTTTCAACATAAAAGTAATGAAGTTTCTTAGGTGAGATCGGGCATTCACCTATGACCATTCGAATCCACCGTGTTCATAACCGTCATCACCATGCCAAAGGCAATCTTAGGCTCCGTTTGGCACGGTGATGGGGGGTCGTGAGCATGGGGTCAAACTGTCATTATTTAAAGCACACCAAAGGAACTTCATTCATTTTTATGTTCAAACGGATGAAGTTCCTTAGGTGTGCACAACGTCAGTCATTATTTAAAGCACACCTAAGGAACTTCATTCACTTTCATGTTCAAACGGATGAAGTTCCTTAGGTGTGCGCTAATGAATGACGATTTAACCCTCGTGTTCACGACCGTCACCTTTGTGCCAAACGAAGCCTTAATCCCTCTTTCCCTTATTTCTCTCATCTATTCTTTTGCTCTCTCCCCTCTCTTCAAGCTAGAGCAAGGGTTGAGCAAATCTTCTATCATCCGCCTTCGCCCCCTTCATCTCATCGCATTTTCCGTGAGTTGAGCGTGGTTCGTTTCCACCCCACCTCCACCTTTGGCGAGATTGATACGCTATGGATTAGCCCGTAACAAGAACAGAGGTTAAGGCTTTGTTTGGGGCGGCGGGAGGAGACTGGGCGAGAGGAGACAGTGCCGCTGATCAAACTGGAGGGGGGAGGCCGCCAATCGAAACGGAAGAAAATGGAGCGCTTACCATGGCGCAGCGGGTGGAAAAGCGGCAAACGCCGGCGGCGGGCATTTGGTTACCCGCCGTGTGGCGGCGTTTGCCGCAAATGGAGCCTCCAAAATCCAAATGCCGTGCCAAACAAAGCCTAATTGTAAACTTATTCGTGAAGCTAAAAACATAAATATAAAATCAAAATTGAGTTTTATTTTATTTATATAATTGGACTATAAAATGATTTTACAATCAAACATGAGAATTCCCGCGACATATTCATTTATATGAAACTTTCGACTCTTTGAATCATAATTATACAGGGCCGCCTTATTTTGATACCAAATTGATTGAAATGCAGAGTACGGCTACATGATGCGCATAACGAAGAAGTGCGACGTATTCAGCTTCGGCGTGCTGTTACTCGAGATGATCACGGGCCGTCGGCCGTCCGGGGGCAGTTTCGGAGAAGGGCAGACGGTCGCCGGATGGGTCCGCGACCACCTCCGCAGCAAGCAAGACCCGGCCAACGTGATCGACCGGCGGCTGCAGGGCTGGCCCGATGCCCAGGAGATACTCCAAGCCCTCGGCATCGCCCTCCTCTGTGCCAGCCACCGACCCGACGACCGCCCCTCCATGAAGGATGTCGCCGCCCTCCTCCGCGGAATCCGCCGCGACTCCCCCGCAACGAAGCCGCCCTCCAATCCCGCAAACCCCCAGGCAGCAAGCAGGTCCCCGTCGACGCCAACACCGTCATTGCCATCCATGCAAAGCTCAATCACGTGCTCCGGGTGAACGTATACGGGTACCCGGCATCGACACGGACCCGGTAAGCTTATCTTGGCCCATTAAGCGGAGGATATTTAGCATATGGTGGGCTGCAGCTAATAATTATACCCGGGGATAGGAGAGGGACGGGAGAAAGGGAAAAGAGAGGGATGGCATGTGGGAACTTGATGAGAAATAAAATCGAAAAATTATTGATATGGATGGATGGATGGATGGGATGGTGACAGAGTCTAATGTTAGGCTGTGATCGCGGTGGAGAGTGCTTGGATCGGCTAGGCGTTGCATGTGATCGACCGCGATGGCTCGAAGATTTGGTCCAGGCATCATGCTCCTGGAACCACATGAAAGTAAATGCCTGTAGGGACATGAGGAGTTGATCAGAGAGGTGTGTGATTGGAAAGGCTGAAAGAAACATATTTGTGAATTTGTTCAGCTGAATAGAAAACTGAAAATTGAAGAACATTACTAATAATAACAACAAACAATAGACACAATATTTAAATCTGTATTTAAAATTTAGGAAAAAATTATTAACCAGTCCTTAAATTTTCACTTAGGGTGAGTTCATTTGGACAATTTTAGCGGGGAGGTTTTCGTTTTGGGTTTCTGAAAACCAGTTAATAATGCTCGTTTGGCTATTTTTTTCGTCCCTATTGATTTTTGGCTTGAAAAGAGACCGTTTTCAACTCTTCTTAAAACAGCCTCGCCCCAAAACCGACCTACCGAGGTCTGTTTTTGCCGTTTTGAGAACACTTCACTCTTCCGCGTCTCCTAACGATGCCCCCTCCTGACACCGTATTCCTCGCTTCTTTCTCCGGCGAATCAGCAATGAAGAACCCTAGTGAGATCCATTTTACATTCTTTCTTGATTCATTCAATCTCTGTTATTTTCAAGTGACACATCTACAACGACTTCCTCTGGAAACAAAACAAGCATGAGCGGGGCAAGACCAAACCCTGCCATGGCGAAATTTTTTGGTCCTCATCATGGATGAAGAGCATCGTCCGGGGCTTGACTGATTCTGACGCGTGGCTTTTAAAATCTTGACTGATTCTGACGCGTGGACTTTTAAAATTTCTTTCTTAGTCATTTTTAAGGAAATCTTTACGCTAACTATTAAAATATACAAGCATATTATATTACATATGTAAGTAGCTGAGAGATTTCAATTCTATCTCAGATATACAAAAAAATAATTCAAGAATTTCTTTTTTATCCTGAATACTATAAAAAATAGTTAATACATTACAATTTTAACTCAAAGAATATTCATTTCAGCCAATGAAAAAATTAAACTCGATATTTACTGAAGGTTCCACCAAGATATCTACGATTAATATGTAATCAATGTTCTGTTATAGACATTTCATGTTTTTAATCGGTTAAATACACTATAATGCAAACTAAAATTTCTAAGTTAATAATATAATTGCTCAAATACACTATAATATAATTTTGAGATACAACTATTTCAATCTCATATACAATTACAATTCATAAGTAAATACTATAATTGCTCAGATACACTATAATAGAACTTTAAGATATAAATTTATTCAACCCAGAAGTAACTAAAATCTCAAGTCATGACTAAAATCGCTCAGATACAACTAGTACAATCTCGAAAAATAAAAAAAACTATTTATGATACAACAAAATTCTCTCGGTCACAACCAGAACTACAAAAATATTATCTCATAAAGAAAGCTAAAAATAGCTAGGAATTTATATCTTTCTCTCACATATTACATAAAATAGTTAGCATAGAGAGATTTCCCAAAAAAAACAAATGAAAAAAAATACAATCTCATATTATTTGAGTTAAAAATATATTATCTCAGTTTTTTCCTATAATATCTGAGATAATTTCCCGGCATTTGTTTTTAATATTTGAGTAAAAGTATAATTTTCAGCTATTTACGTAATATATATGCACACATATTTTAATAATTGGTACGGAGAGATTTCCAAGGAAAAAAACAAAATAAGTACAAAGAAGTTGTCACATGTCAGAATCAAAAAGGTCTCGGACAATGATCTTCGTCCGTGGCCCGGATCAAAAAATTTCACCCCGCCATGAGTGTTTCCTGTCTCTCTGACGAAGTCTCCATCACAGAAGAACTCCTTGACAGCACGAGTCTTCTCAGCCATCACAATTTCTTCCAAATCCTTCTCCTTATCTCCTCAAGCTTCAAACTAGTGAGAAGTTCTTACATCTCCAACATCTTTTTGAAGGTTGAGAGATTTTCTCCATGTTAACTTCGCTCTGAATACAAATCTATCTATTCTTCGAAATCCAGATCTTTCGATAGCACGGAGACGCTCCCTTCAGCGATTTCTAGGTCGCTTTTAAAAAATCATGTGTTCTTGTGCTTTAAATGTCAATTCCTACATTTGAAAATAATCCCACAAACGAGCACAAAAATTAGTAAATTCAATTCATGTACTTGAAAATCATTCTGTAAACGAGCATAAGTTTTCATTTTCTCCCAAAATGAAAGCCTTCCAATGAAAGCAGTCCAAACAAACTCAGCTTTATGCTTTCAATACGCCATTTTAAATTTTCCTTATATGGCTTACGACTAATTAGGATGATAATTGTTAGCAAAATCGAATGATAATTCAATTGATATTGTCCCCTTTATATATGGAGGCGGACCCAAGATATAGTAGCAAGAATACACATGTAGAAAATAAAAAAACATATTGTAACACTCTCCCTCAAGTTGGGCGTGAGATGTTGTTCATGCCTAACTTGACAACAGTTCTTACAAAAATACTTCCACTCAAGCCTTTCGTGAGAATATTTGTAAGTTGTCTATCTGGAGGAACAAATGGAGTACACACAAGTCCCTTTTCAATGTTCTCTTTGATGAAATGACAATCCACCTCAATATGCTTAATACGATCATGTTGGACCGGGTTGTGTGCGATGCTGATAGAAGTCTTGTCATCAAAATACAAACAGATAGATTCATCTTCAGAGAGACCCAGGTCACTCAGCAACAACCGCAACCATAGACCTTCACAAACACCATGAGTCATAGCCCGTAACTCTGCTTCAGCACTTGATCTCACCACGACCTGTTGTTTTTTACTCCTCCAGGTAACAAGATTTCCACCAACAAGAGAACAATACCCTGAAGTAGATCGTTGATCGTCGACAGACCCGGCCCAATCGACATCGGTGTAGACAAGAATTTTTAGAGCCGAAATGGGGGAGAACAATATTTCACTCCCAGGTGAGGACTTTAGATATCTGAGGATTCTATTGGCAGCATCAGCATGACGAGTCTTCGGAGCATGCATTAATTGGCTGATAACACTCACAACATAAGCTATATTTGGACAGGTATGAGCCAGGTAGATCAGTCTCCCTACAAGTCTCTGGAATTCAGGAATATTTTCAATCTCCTTTGCATCATCACGAGCCATTCTGTGGTTCGCTTCAATTGGAGTATCCACTGGTCGGCAGCCACTCATTCCAGTCTTCTCAAGAAGATCTAGAGTATACTTTCTCTGAGAGATAAAGATCTCATGCTTGGACCATGCCACTTCAATGCCCAAGAAATATTTTACAGCACCTAGGTCCTTGACCTCAAACTCAAAACCAACTTTGTTTCAGAAGCTTGATTTCTTCCACATCATCGTCTGTGATAATGATGTCATCAACATAAACAATGAGAGTTGTAAGTTTACCGGTCCTATGCTTGATGAACAGAGTATGATCGACATTGTCATGGTGATACCCAAAAGACAACATGGCTTTGTGAAATCTCCCAAATCAAGCACTTGAAGACTGTTTCATTGCATATAAGGCTTTCTTTAACTTGCAGACGTGTCCCGCTTAATTTTTGGGAGTAGACCTGGTGGGAGAGACATATAAACTTCCTCATCCAGATTTTCATGGAGGAAGATATTTTTTACATCAAGTTGTCAAAGGTCTCACCCTTTACAACCAGCACAGGATAGAAGGACTATGATTATGTCATCTTTGCTACAGAAGCAAATGTTTCCTGATAGTCAATTCCAAGAGTTTGAATGTACCTCTTGCCACCAACCTTGCTTTGCACCTTTCAACCACACTCTGAGAACTTTGTTTGACTGTAAACACTCATTTGCACCCAATTGGTTTCTTTCCAGGGAGAAGAGACACTAAATCCCATGTGTTATTCTTTTCAAGCGCAGCCATTTCTTCAAACATCATTTCTCTCCACACGGGAATCTCCGAGGCACTCTATCAGGATGGTGGTATGGATATGGACGCAAGGGAAGACACAAAGGTTTTATGGGATGTGGAGAAAGAGTTATAAGAAACATAATTAAAAAGAGGGTGTTGATTGCAGGATCGGATACCTTTGTAGAGAAACTCATGTTGGAAAATGCTATAAACCTCTGGAAGAAGAGTCAGACGACGATCAAACTCATGTTGGACAATGATATAAACATCTAGAAGAAGAGTCAGACGATCATGAAGAAACTCAAAGGTCCGGTTGCGATCCTCCCGAGCACGGAGCATAGCCTCATGACATGGCTAACAAAGATGAGGGGATCAAAATGATCGTATTCCCGATACAACTGGGTGAACTCCAAATAGTAAGCCGATGGAGGACGATCACCCTAGCGGAGTAAGAATATCTTTCGTCGCAACTGAAAGATAAGGGCAGCATTGCCCTTTTGAGAATAAGTAGTCTCTGCACGTCGCCAAATATCAACTGTAGTATCCAGAAATAGGTAGTGGCGAGCAATGGAGGACTCCTGCATGGAATTCGTTAGCAAAGACATGACTAAGGAATTTTTGGAATCCCATTGAGGCCACTCAAGGGCTGTCTTCTTCGTTTCCTCAGTTTGTCCTGTAACATAACCAAAGAGGCGATGACTCTTAAGAGCAAGTGTGATAGAGCGAGACCAGGACAGGTAATTAGAATCATCTAATCGGAGAGTAGTAATTTGCGGGTATTGTGATCATGACTCTAACGCAGAGAACTTGCAGGAGGAGAAATCGGTGTGGAGGTAGAATCACTGAGCGAAGACATAGTAGCTCCAAGAATAGAAATCTAGAGACCACACACCACGCAAGGCAACAAGGGGCGATTGATTACACCAAGTAACGATCAAAGTAGAAGAAAGGCGGAATAGAAATCAACTCCATCCGATAATAAGAGCAACAAACCCTAGGAGGCGGCGCCGGAAGGAATAACTGGCCTCACCACATATTTGGCGCCGGAAGAGAAAGGGATACAAACCCTAGGACGTGGTTTGGGACAGAGGAAACAGGACGAGAACCGGCGCTAGAACTGGCGCTAGAAGAGTCGCGGGAAGCGTTGCGCGGGAAGAGGAGGAAGCGGCACTGGAAGGCCGAGAGTGGCGCCGGAAGGCCGAGATTGCGCTGGAAGAGCGGCGGAAGCGGCCATGCGGGAAGCCTGAGCGGGAGAAAGAGAGGGCGAGACGCACTGGAAGAGCGGCGGGAGCGGGAGTGCAGGACGCGTTGAGCGGGTGAGGCGGGGCGAGCGACGGACAGAAGAGTAAGAGCGGCTAGGGCATTTGTTCCTTGAAACCATGTTAGTAAAACCAAATGATAATTCTATTGATATTGTCCCCTCTATATATGAAGGTGGACCCAAGAAATAGTAGCAATAATACACATGTAGAAAATAAAATACATATTGTAACACATTGTAACAATAATAATAATAATAAATTTAATGTGCATATTTTTTATATTATTAAGTTATAGAATTTGTTTTTTTATTTATGTATGAGTGATAGGGCACTAAGGTCTCTTATGACCTTGAAAGGTTTGGATATTATATTACAAATCAAATGATTAGGATCTAATAGGCCGAATTAGTGTAGATTTACAGCCTCTGACAGTTTTTGTTTTCAATTCTTCATATTCTAATGGATGGTATGAACAAGAAGCTTAAAAGATTCATCTACATGTTGCATGAAAGGAGGAAGCTTACACACGCAATTGGAACTATGATAGGAGAACCAACAATCTGCGCTTTGTTTAAAACCTTAGCCATCACAGTAACACTCTACACGACAATTTAGGTTGTGTTTGGCATGGCTTATTTTCTCCGGTGAGGTTGGACAAAAATATCATTATCATAGAATATATGTTTGGTATTACAAATGTTACTACCGTTACAAAAAAAAACTAGTTTGGAGCATAAGATGTTTGGCATGATAATGATGTTTTTGTTTAACCTCACCGGAACAAAAAAGTCATGCCAAACGCAGCCTAAGGCTTTTGAACATCAATGATTGCCTTAGTTCATGTATGATATTCATATTTATATTGTAGAGGGAGAATCCCCCAAAATAAATTAGAATTGTCGACAAATATTAAACGGAAGTAGGGTGTATTGGTTTTTGCTCGATAGATAGTAAAATTACTTACCATTGTTCGTCAGTTCGTTGTTCCCCTTGTTTCATCCAGATGATTGTGATAGAAGAGACACGTGAATTTGAGGGTTTACTTCGTAATGCGACGCAAGCTATCATTGTTTATATCATTGTTGATATCAGTGTTGTAGGTATTGACTGAACGTCGGGGGCATTAAAGTTTCATGAACAAAATAATGTGTATCCAATATTTGTTTGGGGAAATTGGACGTATTGCAACCTAATGTTCTTAGGATGAGCATGGATAAGGCTCTATTTGTTTGGGCGTTTTGCTGCTCCGTTTTGGGCAAATGCTGCCGAAAGGAGGGTAAACAAATAAACCTCCGGCGGCGTTTGCCCCGTTTCCACCCGGCCGCCTTGAGAAAACCCTCAAAAAGCTCCGTTTGGAGCAGCCACCTCCCCCCTCCGATTCGAACACTCCGTTTCCACCCGCCGGATCGACCCGCCACCGCCGAACCAAATGAAAATGATGTCCGGTAGTGATCGGGATAGGAGACCTTGACTTTGATTTGGAGGCCCTTCAGCTGCAACTCTCCGAATTTGATGTTATATGCTGTATGGTTTGGCTATCAACATGGGATGTCTGTATTGAATGTCATTGATATGAGGTTATTCAAAGAAGAGGAATGAAGGGTGAAACCCTGCACATAGGGCTGACTAGTGTAGTCAAATCTAGGTTATTTGTACTATTAGTGTTCAGGGTCCTTTAGGAATGTGGTGAGCTATTGCTCACTCTATTGGAATCATACATACACAAGAAGTTGTTAGGAGACATTTCAGCGGTAGCCGAATACTTATACATGTTTCTTTGATGAACTTTCCTAGAGACCTACCTCAATGTAAGTCTGACTTCCCCGTCGAGTTAGTGTTGATGTGAGACCCGTGTCTCGTTCTCCTTATAGAAGGTGTCAAGAGAGAGATGTATTCCTTGAGTTTTAACCCGCCATTGCTTAAAGGCGCCAGTTCGCCCACTGATGCACATGATTGGTTGGGAAGGATTAAAGACCTACTCGCAACAAAAACTCCGGATGAGAAGATGGTTACATACAACATTCATGTTAGATGGAGATGCTAGATCTAGTGGGAGGATGAGTGTGAGAGGTGTTTCACAAATTTCTTATAGCATAGATTAGTGTGGAGGAGTTCTTGGTGGCATTCTTGAAGCGTCACACCACAATGACTACTCGTCTAGCATTCCAAGAGAAGTTCGTGAGGTGGATGCAACGGGATTTGCATTCCTATGTTCAGAAGTCCACAAGGTTGAGTCGTTATGTTGGGAACGTAGTAGGCAGTGATGGAGAGAGCCCGTCCTTCTCGAGGAGTAGTGAGAGGGGATGAGGCGCCTTATGTTTGGTCTTAAAGCATGTGGGCTATTGTTGACTAGTTGAGTCAGCCCGAACTTTGGAGCTTGATATTTTGAGAACCCGAGGACATAATGGAGTGGTGGCTTAAGAACAAGGAACCTAGTAACTCATATTAGCAAGAGAAGTCGAATGATAGTGGTGGAAGGAAGAGGTCGCAGTCGTTGGAGCATAACTTGAGGAGTTGACCATTATTGAGGACTCATGCCATTCGAAACAACCATTGAGTTTTCGGTGTTGCAAGCTTGGGTGCATCATGCATTGCTATTGCGGTGCACCACTAATGTAAGGAGCTAGTTCATTGGTTGCAGAGGCTGCTAGGAAGAGTTACTTGGAGAATGGAAAACACTGGTGTCTTTTCCATCCCACTTTGTTCCACCCCCAGCGGCGAGCTTATCTACTTAAACTTTGATGGAGCTAAGTTGATATTTGGTTGCTTGGGGCGTATGGTTTTGAAATTCATATTATAGTCTGATTTTGATGTTGTAGACGACGTAATATTGTTGTTCGTAAAATTCTAACACGCGTGTTACAAGTCTTTATTGATGAGTGGAGTTTTGGCATAGAAGTCATGATGATTGTGGTTCGCTTGATGGCTGCTTTAGCCCTGAAAAGAATACCAAGTTCAAGACTATTCCTATTAGGCCTTAGTGAGCAGAGTTGTCATGGTTCTTGTTCGGTTACGGTTTTATTAAAATCATGAACCAAATCGTTAAGGTGACGACTTTTCAAATTAGAACCAAAATCATATTTGATTTGACCGGTTCTGGTTCCAACATAATTTTTGAAACCAACAGGCCAATGGTTCTGATTCCAAGTCAGCAAGAACCAAAACCAAATTATTCACGAGTGATTCGGTTTAGTTCAGTTCTATGCGGTTTCGATTCGGTTCTAATTTGATCACATTAAATGTTAAGAACATTGAAACTCTCATAACACTGATATTTTTCGGGATAGATTGTGCTTGTGCATTGATTGAGAATCTAAATTTCTAGTTGATATGTATTAATTTTAGGATATCTTTCGTATTGTCATTATTATATACCATGCGAAAATTTATCAACATAATGTACGTTGTGCATCCGATGCTACTGACTATTGTGTGTACACGCGCACACAAACACTAGCGATAGAGGCAAAATGTA
Source organism: Platanthera zijinensis (assembly GCA_039513925.1). Taxonomy (NCBI): domain Eukaryota; kingdom Viridiplantae; phylum Streptophyta; class Magnoliopsida; order Asparagales; family Orchidaceae; genus Platanthera; species Platanthera zijinensis. Next base: position 25,054,011 of record CM077082.1, on the reverse strand, counting down.
CATTTGTACACACAATGTTTGGACGACAATAACAATATTTCATCTATCGTAGATATCATCCATGGAGTATTAAGCGGTGATGGAATATGTGATAAATAATAATCATAGCCACATAATTTTTTCCTCCTATTCTCAAATTACTTTAATGCATGACTAAAGTCTAAGAGCCATGTTAACACCATGAGTTATTTTTGTGAAAGCATACAAGAATTGATTTGAGTAATAATAAAATTATATTATGATAAAAAAATAATATTATATAATAAAATTGTATTATACCATTATATAATAAAAATATATTATAATAAAATTACAATAATCAACGGGTTGATATTCGGTTCTGCTTCGGTCCAGTTGGGATCGAATCTAGAAATTCTGAAACTACTCGAGACTTGTATGTTGCAATTTCGGTTCTAGACCGAATAATAAAATGATGGAACCGAACCCAAATCATTGTTGTTCGCGGTTTAAAAATTCAAATTGGAACCAAATAATTCGTAAAGGGTTTGATTCTCTACAGTTTCGGTTTGATTCTGAGTTGGTTCACGGTTTTCGGTTCTAAGTGACCACTGGGCTATTCCTTCAAAAATTGGATTCATGCATTATGGACCTATGGCTGATTCATAGGGGCCGTGCACCTAATTTGCGAGCCTTGGTGCAAAAGTGAACCCATAGAATCAAACTTCTTAGTATCTATGGGTCTTTTATGATTAATGATATTTGCCTATCAACTTCGGGATAAAGTAAGGTCATGACACACTCTCGGCCTAAATCTATTTGCTTAGAATTTTCGTAGCCCTAACGAGAGTGGTTTAAGGGAAGATTCTCTTAGATGTAATGTTTGGACTCATTGTGATTGTAGATCCTAGTTTCTGCCATGTTTTTTGGCATCATAAAGGACTTAAAGAGTGTTGTATGTGATTTCTTAGTACTTGTATTGCAACTCTTAAAATTGAATGGAGTACTCACCATTTTTGTGAAACTGAGTTGGTGACACCCTCAATTATTGTTTCATTATTAAGGTTGAGTGTAATTTAAAGATGATCTTCTTTGAACATCTTGTTACACACCTTAGACGTACTCGTTAGAAAGTCGACATGAAATGAAGGATTTCCGTGCAAAAATGGGTTGCACGCGCCCAATCCCACACTGGTTTGTGTGGGCGCACGCCTGCCTGCAGGCATTGTGGCTCAGACTCGTAAGAAAATGAGAACGCGCTCCCAAGGGCATGCACATGCGTGTAGACGCACGTCTGTGCGTGGGGATGCACGCTTCTCATAGCTTTTGGAGTTTTGAGAGAATGGGGAAGCACACCCAGACAAGCGCCCATGCATGTAGACACACACGTCCTACGAGAAAGTTACTTTCAAGCTTGGAAAAGGGAGGGAAAAGAGAGAAACAATAAGGTTCTTGGAGAGGAAGAAGGTACCGCCATTAGAGATTGGAAGCTCCAATCATCGATCCGAGTCTATGAAAGTGTAGAGCATCCTTCTTCGGTCCTCTACCATTTCTTACAAAGCTTCCATGACTATGAGAATAACTTCAAGGGGCTTATAGAAAATCTAAAAAAAAACGGTAGCAATGCAGCACATAAAAAGTCGATGACCAATGCTAGCTAGGCTAGCGATAGATAATGAAGCCTAGCATGAACCTTTCCTCCAACCATAAAATCATTCATGCTGGCATTTGTGTTTATTTGTATTTAATGTGCTTCCTCTTAACTAATTAGTGAGGGAATTCTTTAGCCCCCCTTGGAATGACATTGCATCCTAAACTAAACATTATATTGCATTAGGATAAGGCCAGTAGGTTAAATATTATCATTAATACTAATTTTTTGATTACCACATTTTATGCACTTTTGTTATTCAAAGTTCTTAATTGTACTTTCTCCTCACTCACTTATCATCAGGAAAGTGTAGGTTAGTAGTAACTTTATGTGCTTGATAAGACTTTTCTATGGTAGCAACAGTAATTGAAATGTTATCTTTAATACTCATTATTTATTAACCACACTTTACAACACCAAGCGGCTTTTTGTTATTTACCATTCACAATTTCACACACGCAATACAGAGAAAGCATGGTGATCCCAAATGACAGTAAGAACAAAGATCGCAAGTAAACATAATCTCGGGTATACAAAACTTACACGACTCGATAAAGTTTGACATTATCAGAACTAAACAGAAACAACAAAATTAAAATTTAAGCAACATTAAACTACAACTGTTAATTTAAGTCAAACATTGAGAAGTCAATAATATATATAAAAACTCATACAATTGTTAGACCTTTGTAGGTATAACTCTGTTGATCTGATGAACATAAGCTCGCCCATATACTACCAATTTGCTTCAAGACATCAAAGTTTAGCTAATCATTATATAGCCAAGCTGCTTTAATAACAGGAACATTGGTGATGGTAGGAGAGGCATCGCCGCCGTCAAACACATGCTTGCCGTCAAGACTATCGCCAAACACATGACTGTCGTCAAACGTCTTGCAATCATTAAAAAGGCAAAAGGAGAAGGCAAATTCCTTGCCAAATTTGCATATCCAATCATCAGAATGTACTTCCTTCAACTTAGAGTACTGGTTAGAAATCTTAATGTAATCATCATAATCCTTCACCGTATTAAGGAGGAGATGCACACTTCCAATATCAAACGTCTTTTCGAAAAAATCAAACATCAAGTAATGACTGTCGTAGCAAATAATGATGTGGTGGACGCGGTTGACAAGTCGATAAACAGCATTATTTGTTTGAAAATAGACATATCTTGGACTTGGGAGAAGCACGGAGTCGCATGTCAGACCACGACCGTGAAAGTTAATTTTAATCTTTTTCTCCACCCACTTGTTAGCAGATAAACGACAGGAAGCAATCTTGACGGTGGAAGAATTCATCGAACTCAATAGAACAGCAACGCAGTCTTGAGGGGAGGAGGGGCTCGCTGAGAAAGTTCCCACTTGGCAAACAGAGGATCTAAACGATTTGGTCAGATGATATTTGGGGAGGAATATTTCTTCAAGGGTCAAAGGATTGAAGAAAAGATAATCATTATTTCGACATATGAAAAGCCAACCATGCTTGGACACAAAACATTTCGCTCCGCGTAGGCCAGGCAATTTGACGCTGCAGCTTTTCCGGTCGCTGCACTGATAGAAGAGGCACGTATCATTGTCCCGAGCATCAAAGTCGTATAAAATGCACCATGGATCCTTCTTGGATAGTTCAGTGATGTTGGAGCGGCAAGATGGGACACTTCTCCAATGGCCACAAACACCGCGAAAGTTTATGAAGTCTGATAATGGCAGCAAATCGGAGATAATTGATAAGATATCATGGGGGACCGTAGTTTGCCACCTTCTATTCCCCTGGACGACCACATTAAAAAAAACTAGATTAATCTTACTGCATTTTAATGTGCTCTCAATAACATTTGATGAAAAACGAATAAATTGACTAAAAAGAGTATGAATATTCATGATAAGAAAAAATTACATAGTATGAGCATAAATATCATACATTATCCAGCTAATTTCACAGTTTTAAAAAGTTGTCTATGAAGGACATCACTAAAATAAGTGCAACCTCGGAAATAATTCAAGCACGTTGAACAGGAGACGGTCTTCGAAAATATGATCCGTACGAATTGGCAATCAACTTCTGCATGCTTTAAACGCCATGGAACCGTAGGAAAAGAAGGCCTCACATAACAATTTCAGATAAAGACTCCGTTTGGGGGGATTTATTTTCGCCAGTCAAGCGGTTATGATCGTATGAACTGGACCTTAATTAAGCCCCGATTCATGCGGTCGTAACCGCTTGACCGGTGAAAATAAGTACCCTCAAACGGAGCCAAAAGCTATAAGCGACTAAAAGTTAATCTCAACTCTCAAGGTAAAAGATTAGGTTTGTGACACAATCAATGACAAGAAACTAAGGATAAGAAAATCTATGCAATTGTGCAAGCATAAATCAACAATAAGCCTTAAAACATCAATAAATAGCATAAAATCTAGAATAAAAGACATGAACCATACAATGAAGTTGTAGTCTTTACCAACAATAATCTATTAAATTATTAGACATTTTAACACCAATAAATAGCATAAAATCAACAATAAGCCTTAAAACTAAATGGAAAATTTGAAGATTGCTAACCCAAATAACAACAAAAAAAAACAGGCTAAATCTAGAACATGCAACATCGCAATTGTGTCAAATTGTTATGGATCCTATCCGCAACAGTTATCTTGTTTTGTTATTACTAATTAAGTCAAGTTGTTTTATCGATTAAAGTTTTCCAAGTCAAGTCGTAGTTAAAATATTATAGGTCTTTTATTATTTTATGCACTTTGTGATAATTACGGTCATTTCATTGGGGGTCCTATATATTGAGCCTTACAGTTTTGTATCAAGGAATCAATGAATGAAATTTTAAATTCCTAAACCCGAAAATAGATCATGGAAGTTCTCTCTCCCTTGAGCAAGCCTCGCTTCGTCAGTCGCGGTTCCGGCTCTGTAGTATCTTCCCCACCTCAGACCTCCTCACCGGCAAGCCCAAAACAACTTGGTATCAGAGCTAAACCATTGTCGTCTTCCATGTCGCAGGCCCGCAGTTGATGGAATCATCGACAATATCTACAACACACAAAAATGGTAAAGTTGACGTTGTTCCCGCACCCCGCAAATTCCTCTACTGATTCTCCGACCCGCCAACCCCATCCAGAGCGTCCTAGCTCGTCTTCCCCAGTCACCGCCACGCCATTTCATCATTGCTTTGTCACCTCCAAGAACAATGTGGGTGCTTATCTCCCAATTTGTGTAGATTTGTAGTCAAACTTTTCTACGATGAGTGGTTGTGTTTGCATTGAAGTCATTGCAACACTATTAGCAATATTGTGTCATATTCTAAGACTACAAAGTGGTGTTTAGACATAATGAACGCGAACAAATATTGAAATTGAAACTTTGACATTACATATGTTTAAAGGGCAGCACGCTCCATCAGGTGATCTGACCCATTGTGACCAAATGAACACATAGTTGGTCTTAGTGAATTGAATTGCGCTCTTGGGATCAGAAGAGTGGTGTCAGCAGTGTCGGTGGACGGCGTTCAACGTCGGTGTTAGACGTCGGGGCCGGCGGTTCAACTGATTAATGCAGAATCACCTAACTACCAATATTTTAAATAAACACATGAATCAATATATGATTCAGGTATAGCACCCTCCCCTCCCCTTCTAGTTCTAGACAGACCCAAAATGTGAGCATATTAAAAAACAAAAAAAAAACATAATAAGTGAGACAAGAGAAAAAAATAAATATATAGATATAAAGTGGTGTATAGAAGAACCTCATCCTCAGGCGATGAGTAGAATTTGTTTCGTTTAGGGTTTAGCCGGTCTTCATTTCTACATTCCTTCCGCTTCTTGTCTTGTATATCCATCAGAGGGCAATATGCTAAAGTGTAGATCTTTCCTGCGATTCATAGTCAGGAAAAGAAAAGATAGGTTGAAAGCGGCAAAAAAAATTGGGGGTAGAGAGGACGATCGGAGTAGTTGCCGACGAGTACCGGTGCAAGCAGAGAGCTATAGAAGGCGGCGGAGGGGCTCCGATGATGTCCGGCGTCGATGGATGAAGAGGGAAACTGCGAGATTGCTTTAATAGGATGAGAGGAAATTGCGATTTGCGGCCGACTCAAAGAGCGCGGCTTTAATTTGGCGGCGAGGCCGAGAGGGGCCAGGGTTTTAATAGGATGTGAAGGATCCAAAACCTGCTCGCTCATGGCCTTACTGATGGGGATGAACGGCCAGGATCAATTTAATTTAATGGGTTTATAAGGAAGCACACAAAATCTCCCCCTCAACTGCCCAACCCCAACACATAAAATAAAATAAAATATTAAATACTATATATACAAAATATATATATATAAATCATTTTATAATTTTATATTTTTATTATAATTTAAAGCAAGGTTTTGAAAACCGGGCCGGACATAGAACCGGTAGAGGGAGAGATTCAAGGTTTAACCGGTTCAACCGATTCAACCGGTTCAACCGGGGTCGAACCGTTATATACTTATTTATATATATATATTTATATTTATATATATATATATATTAGAAAATAAAAATAATTAATATTATATTAAATGTCTGCTTGTTGATATTGAATCTACTTGTGAATTTTATATCTTTAAATTTATTATTAATCTTCATAATGTCGCATCTAAAAAAAATTAAAATTTCATCTGCTCCATATTTATTTTTGGATAAGATATTTGTTGGAACAACATTTCTATGTGTCACACATGCACACTTCGATTGCTTCTTGATGACAGTATTATGTAAGACCAATATTAATCATATCTAGTGTACAATACACGATATAAATAATTTTCTATTTATTTTATTTTGCTCATAAAAATTAAATAAATAATAACATAATTTTTTGTTTGTACGCAGAAATTTAATTGAAAAAAGAATAAAAATGAGAAAATTTGACAACTTTTTAATAAGTACATGAGTAAAGTATTACTTTATTTCAAATTTATGTTATTATGTATATGTATATAATAAATTATAGATAAAAATAACAAAAATTGAATGGTCCAGTGGTAAGATATTTTGCTAATTTGTAAATGGTTCGGGTTCAAATCACAGCAATTCCGCATTTTGCTGGATTTATTATTGCGGGCTTTAGGCCCGCCCGGTTCCGTAAACCCGGCCCCGGTTCCCGGCTCACCGGTCCGCCCGCCCGATTTTCCGGTTCTTGGGCTGTCCGCAGTTGTACCGGGTCTGTAACCTGGACCGGACCGGCCGGTGGTCCGGTCCGCGGTCCGACCGGTTGAACCGGCCGGTCCGGTCTTAAAAAGCTTGATTTAAAGTAACTTTTTTTAAACAATAATAATAATAAGTAAATTTAAACTAACTTTTGTTTTAAACCATAATTTCATCTTGTCCATCAAAATTTTCATTTATTCTGCTAATTAATCAGGCAATGTTATCGCTCATATCGCTTACTGTTGCGGTCCGTTCGGGGCTTCCGATAGACCGAGCTTTCTGTCCGTCTTAGCCCGCTAGCGATCGAACGGGCAAACAGATAAAGAGTCTCTGAAGGGTGCGAGACCAAATGCTGATGGCGTGGAAAACCTACAAGCTGGGTAAAAAATCACGCGGCTGATACGGTGCTGGCCTAACTTCCACTATCACTGAGTTTATTTACAGGGAGTCTTGGCTAAAAGGCAAGGGCGACAGGTCGTGCCTCATTACACTTATGGGAGGGATGAGAGAGAGAGGGAGAGTCCTGGACCGGTCGGAGCGCCACAGATCCCTCTCGAGCCTCCAATCGCCACGCATTTCGCTCTGTTCGCTTGCCTTGCCAGCCACGAGCCTCCTGGGTTCAAGTGCTTGCCGTCGAGTGGCCTTGTGAACGAACAGACCTGTACAGAAAGGAAGTAGAGAGAGACAGGAAAAGAGGGGTAGTTATGGAAATAACCGCCGCACGGGGGATCCGCGCGCGCCCGATCCCGGCGATAACAACCGCGCGCCGAATCTCGCACGCGGTCTAACCGCCGTCGTCCAGCGGCGCCGGCAGTATCCTCCCCCTCTAACCACCCGAGGACGGGCGGTTCTGCGGTGGCCGGCCACCGCAAAGGCCGGCCAAGGCCGCCCGACCCCGGGAGGCCCAGCCGAGGCCGACCCTCGCCAAGGTTGGTCAAGGTCGTTCGGATCCGGGCGGCCTCGCCGTTGCCAGCCCTGCAGATAGCCAGCCAAGGCTGCTTGGCCCCAGCCGGCCTCGCCACAGCCGGCCCTTGCCAGGGTCGGCCAAGGCCGCTCGGATCCGGGCGGCCTCGCCATGGCCGGCCCCGTAGAGGGACAGCCAAGGCCGCCCGACCCCGGACTGCCTCGCCGCGATCAACCCTTGTCAGGGTCGGTCGAGGGCCCGAGGCCGCCCGGATCAGGATGGCCACGCCATGGCCCACCTCGTAGAGGGAGAACCCGCCGCCTAGAGAGTTGGTAAAGCGGAGGCATAGTCTTTTTTTTTCTCATCTCAAATAAAAACTCATTGGCGCCACGCGTGAGGGAATGCTAGACATTTGGTAATTTCTCGAAAGATCCCATTGAAGCGGCTAATCCCATGCATATTGTATGTAAATCTGGTGACAGTGTGACACAAATTGCATAGTATCATAAATGAATATTCCCGGTATTACCCATCCGCCTGGATAGTTTATAATCAAATAAAAATCTCTAGTATCATCTTCTATATTGAGATATACCTTGAGACCAACAAGTTGATTCGAGATCTCGCTATCAATCTCTTGGCATAAAAAAAATAATCTTTCTGGATGAAGTCAGTTGATTAGGGCAAAATTTAATTTCTGAAGAACTGTACATGCATCTTTGGATGCATACGATTCGAAAGAATTGCAAAAATTTAATTTCAGTCCTTTTTTTAACAAAAGTTTTGACCTCTTTCTCTATATTCTATAATGTCAATGTAGAAAATAAAAAAGAATTTTCTGAACTTATTGAGCTAACTTCTCATTGATGTATTCTTTCATCGAAATTCAAATAACGATGTAATTTTCTTGTTTCTGAATGAGCTCTTCAATTCTTTTAGGTTCTTGTTCTACTCCGGGGGAAGATTTTTGCCCGAATTACATTTGCGCATATAGAGCAAATGATTTCAATACCACTTCTTTTTTTCAATTCGTTTCATACCTTTCCCTAAACTATTCAGTGTATTCATCATACTACTCCTTTTGAGTAGGCAGTTTGAGATTATCTCTATAGTGAGTATAATAATAGCCTCTGATGCAAACGGTAATCGTGTAATAATATATTTCATATAATACATTATATTATAGTTCTATTTAGTAAGTGAGATTATATTGAATTACTAATGACTTTCTTCAATTCTTAAGAATTTCATTAGATTTATATATATTTGTTATTATTATTTTTTGTATATTCTTTCTCAATTAAATACTTGTATGTTTTAAGATTTTTTTTATTTTTTATAGTTTATATTACTATATTTACACTCCTATTTTATTACTTTAAATTGCCCGTACCATTTATTCTCTGAACGGAGCCTGGATACTTTATTTTATCTGTTCAAATAAACCATCAATTATAATAATTGATAATATTGATCCCCAATAGGAATTATTGTGCTTCATGCTCCAAATTACTGATGGTTAAATAAATACAATATGGAATATGTATCTATTGGATTGGGTGAAACATAGAATACTCGGTCGAGGAAGATAACGGGAAAATACTTGATTGGGTGCCAAATTATTGTGGTTGTTAGCAATGGCCCTAAGTCTATATGCACTAAGGAGTGTATCTGCTCTGCATGTCAAAAGGGCAAATAGACTAAGACCACCTTCAAGTGCATTGGCACCAAAGACTCAGTGAGGTGCTTATACTTCATGCATATGAATCTGTTTGGTTCTACGCCAATTCAAAATCTATGTAAGAAAGTCTACACCCTTGTGGTTGTTAATGACTTTTTCAAATTTGTCTGAGTGTTCTTTCTAAAGAAGAAATCTGAAACCTTTGATATCCTCCAGACATTTATCAAGCAAATTCAGAATGAATTCAACAGCACTTTAGTCAAAATTAGAAGTTATCATGGGACTGAGTTTCAGTGTGAGTGCATGACAATATTCTGTGAAGAGCAAGAGATTCATCAAGAATTCTCCTCTCCTAGAACACCCCAGCAAAATAGAATTGTTGAGAGGAAAAATAGGACTCTCATAGAGGCTGGTAGAACCTTGTTAAGTAACTAATCTCTCCCAGAATACTTATTGGCTGAGGCAGTTAACACTGCATGCTATGTCCTTAATAGGGCTTCTCTTACCAAGAGCCATTAGAAGACTCTCTATGAGATCTTGAAGGGCAGAAAACCAAACCTGAGCTATTTCAGGATCTTTGATTGCAAGTGATATGTGCTCAATAATGGAAATATCCATTTAATTAAGTTTGCTGTCAAGTCCCATGAAGGGATATTTATTGGATACATCACTCATAGTAAGGCATATAGAATCTACAATATAACTAGTCAAGTTGTAGAATAGTCAATGCATGTTGTTTTAAAAGAATCCAACATGGTTAATAGTGAGCTGTCTAGCTCCTCTTATAGTATTGCAGGTACAGAGCAGATGATGGACAAGCTGACCATCAAGGAAGCTACCCCCACAGTCCAATATAATGATGATAGATTGTCCATTCCAAGAGAATGACAAGACATACCTGTAGAAATTTAAGACCAACTAGTTGAAAACCCGAAAGATCTGCAAGCTGCAGTTAGATTGCCTCCAGCTACCAGGCATCTAAGGGACCATCCAGCACACCAAATCATTGTTAATGCAAATCATGGAGTCCAAACCAGAAGTAGGAGCATGAATACAGCTCTATACTCAAGCTTTTTGTCTCAAGAAGAGCCCAAGAAGTTTGAAGAAACAATCAAAGATCAGTTTTGAATTGGAGCAATGCAAGAAGAATTAGACCAATTTAAGAGATATAAGGCCTGGAAGTTGGTTCCCAAACCACAAGGACAAAATGTCATAGGGATCAAGTGGATCTACAAGAATAAGTTAGATCAAGATGGCATTATTGTCAAGAATAAGGCTAGACTGGTGGCTAAAGGCTACAGACAAGAAGAAGACATAGACTTTGACCAGACCTTTGCCCTAGTAGCTAGATTGGAAGCAATAAGAATATTCCTTGCATTTGCTGTCTATCAGGGATTCAGAGTCTACCAGATGGATGTTAAGTCAGCATTCATGAATGGGGACCTAAAAGAGGAAGTATATGTGGATCAGCCAGTGGGTTTTGTAGATCCTAACTCTCCAAAGTTTGATTAAAAGCTTAGAAAAGTTTTATATAGACTAAAGTAAGCCCGTAGGGCTTGGTATGAAATCTTGTTTAGCTTCCTCATTAAGAACAAACTCTCAAGGAGGAAGATAGACAAGAACATATTCTTAAGGGAATCAAAAAGCAAGTTTATCTTAGTCCAGATATATATCGATGACATTATCTTTGGATTTACTGATGGCAACCTTTGTAGGAAGTTTGCTAAACTTATGCAAGGAAAGTTTGAAATGAGCAGTATGGATGAGCTCACGTTCTTCTTGAGACTCCAAGTAAGACAGACTGATGATGGCTTGTCCATATCCCAGTCCAAGTTCACCAAGGAGCTAATCAAAAAATATGGTATGGAGAATGCCTCCACCATGAGCTCTTATGGGGTCAAGTATACCTATAAGCAAAGATGAGGCAGGGAAACCAGTTGATGAGTCTTTGTATAGAGGAATAATTGGCTCCCTGATATACCTGACTGCAAGTAGGTCTGACATCATGTATGTTATATGTGTATGTACTAGGTATCAGACCTGCCCTAAAGAATCTCATTACTTTGCTGCAAAGAGAATCTTAAGTTATCTTAAGGGCACACCAGATCTTGGCCTATGGTACCCTAGAAATAGGGATTTTTATCTAATAGGATTTTCAGATACAGATTTTGCAAACTGCAAAGAAGACAGGAAAAGCACTACTGGAACCTATCAGTTCTTAGAAAGAAGGCTAGTATCTTGGAGCAGTAAGAAACAAATCAGTGTGGCTATATCCACTACTGAGTCAGAGTACATATTAGCAGGCAGTTGATGTGCTCAGCTACTGTGAATCCAACATCAGCTCCAAGATTACAACCTTCAGGTAAGTAGAACTCCTCTATACTGTGATTCTACAAGTACTATTTTTATTGTTAGTAATCTTGTCTCACATAGCAGGACTAAGCACATAGAAATTAGATATCATTTTATTAGAGAGCATGTGGAGAAGGAAGATATCAGTCTTGAGTTTGTCCCCACAGACAAGCAAGTGGTTGATATCTCCACTAAGCCATTAGATGAAGAAAAGTTCAACACCTTCAAATTTGAGTTTTGTATGTTGAACTTGGCCTAGCTTCAAGCACTCCCTTTTGCATTTTTTGGTGTAGGTATTGTTTTTCTTGCAGAAGATAAAAACTCTCTGGTGGTATCAGTTAACTGATGCTTCTACTGAGGAGGAGTAAGTTACTCTAGAAGGGTCAGCCCCTATCTGCCTATTCTGCAGAAGTCAAAAAGGGGAAGAGAAGGTCATAGCAAGGGGGAGAGATGGCAAGGGGGGAGAGAAGGACATATCCAGTCATACAGAGAAGGACATGTGACAACTAAGGAACAAGGAAATGAAAAGAAACATATTTTGTCGAACTGAGATCAATGAAATATGTACATTTCGTCGAACGGAGATCGACGAATTATAAACCTTTCGTCGAACGGAAATTGACGAATTGTGAACATTTCGTGAAATTTTTGTCAGATGGAGAGCGATGAATTGTGAACAAGGAAACTGATTTCTTACAAATAAACCAAAGGGAAGAAAGAATTGTTCCCATACAGGGGAGAAAGTGATCAAGGCACTCAAATAGTACAAACACCTCACAACAAAATAGGGGGAGTAGGTCATGCTCACCATCCAGGCAGGAAATGAGTTACACTTCATTATGCTGCTATGTTAGAATTAAATATTTCTTTTGCTGTATAGGTTGTGTGTGTAATTGACCAAGGTAAGAAAATAATTTGGATAAGGGTTTTGACTTCTTCAAATAGGGGGAGATTGTTGAATTCATTGTTCTTATTGTCCCTTATTTGTAAGAAGCCAAACAGATCAATGTCACACACACCAACTGCATTTGATGTGAACTTGAGGTCATGAGTGCAGGTTAGTTCATATCACATTGATTGGACAGGTGGACACAATAATTGGTTGTTGGACATAGCAAAAATCTACTAAGTCTACAGGCGTTGAGTGGAGCAAGCTCACTCGACGCTAGAGGTGAGGATTCAATATTGTCTAACTAGAAATTTGCCTAAGTCCATAGGCATTGAGTGAGGACAGCTCACTCAACGCCATATAACAAATGGCGCTGAGTCTGTATAAGCTTAACTGTCAGATATGTTGAAAATGTGGCTAAGTCCACAAGCGTTGAGTGTGGTCTACTCACTCAATGTCATACAGCTTTTAGCGTTGAGTGTTGTTGTGTCTATCAACGCCACAGTAAAAGTTGGACAAAATCTTAACTAAGTTCACAGGCGCTGAGTGTAGCTACTCACTCAACGTCATGACATAAAATCTGTCTAAGTAGCAAGGCGTTGAGTGTAGCTTTCTCACTCAATGCCATGGAGCAATAACGTTAACTGTATCCATGCTTATGTATTTTTAGATATAGATATTTGGCTAAGTCCAAAAGAATTGAGTCTAGCTTACTCACTTAACGCTAGATAACAGAGAAATTCTGTTAAGTAGTTTGGCATTGAGTGCATCTTCCTCTCTCAACGCCAAGGCTCAGAAAATCTAGCTAAGGCAAAAAAGCTCAGAGTTTGTCAAACCGAATTTACTCTTTCATCGAACTGAGCATGGAGTTCGTCGAACTGAATTTACTCTTTCGTCGAACTGAGCTTGGCTTTCGTCGAACTGAGACTGCAGTTCGTCGAACTGAATTTACTCTTTCCTCGAACTGAGCTTAGCTTTCGTCGAACTGAGATTTTTGAGTGGAGATCAGAGTTCGTCGAACGGAGCTTAGCGTTCATCGAGTTAATCGCTCTCAACGCCTAGACAGAGAATTTTGTCTAAGTGTTGTGGCGTTGAGTGATGCTTACTCACTCAATGACTTTGCTTTTAATGCTTGAATTTTGTTTAAGTCCACAGATACTGAGTCATGCTGACGTCAGCAAAGTCAAAAAGTCAACCAAAATTCAAATGTTGCGGGAATGCTTTCAGAGGTGTTGGTGGCCAGCAGTCATCATCCTCTGCACTTGGAAAGATATATTTTCGTCTTTAAGCATTGGGGCCCACACACAGCAAAGAGCCGTTGAATCAAGAGTAAATGAAAATAATGTGTTGTATTGCTAAATCTTAGCCATCAATCCTGGAGGTGGGCCCACTGCTCGATTGGCCGTCAAAGAATAAAAAGAAGCAAATTGGCCAGAGCAAATCAATCGAATCTTTGTCTAGGTTTTCTGAAAACAAAAGTGCGGTCGAACTTCATCTTCTTCCTCGCATTTCTTGTCAAGCCTGGAGAAGATGTTCTGCACTGAAAACTTAACAGAGGAAAGAACTAGCTGAAGCAATCACTATCTACAACAGCAAGTTTAGAAGTAATTTTGAGGAAGCTGATCAACAAGCACTGCAAAGAAATGATAGTTGTTTGAAAAAAGACTCAACTGCCGACTTCATTATCTTCAACAACAAAAGCTTGGGCTGATATCTGCTCAGTCCAGGAACAAGCAGACACAGAGTTCTTGCTCTGGTGTCTAATCAAATCACCTTTTATTTCTTATGTATAGATTCTTTGTAAGTCTGAAGTTGTAAGTCTATATTATAAAGGCTAAGGTCGATGCGACCTATGGTTTGTCTTAATGCCGAGTGAAAGGTCTTTTGTGACCTGTGGTTTGGCTTAGTGCCTGAGTGGTAGGTCTGTGTGACCTGTGAGGTCCTGCGGGATCTGTGCTGTAAGCTCTTAAGGAACCGAGTTTTGGGGGAAGAGCGTAGTCTAACACACTATTAGAAAAGCACAGAGGGACAGTGGACGTACCCAAGATTGGGAAAAATAAAATTGTTGTGTCATCTGTAATTGTTCTTGAAAGCTACATCTAACCTAATCACTAAGCATAGAAATCGGCTAACTGTTAAGAAGATTTAAAAAGAGACAAAAACCTATTCACCCCCCTCCCCCCCCCCCCCCCCCTCTAGGTATTTAGCTACCCTTGAAAACAAGACTTTCAATACTTTACTTTAATATGGAAACGTAACAATGGCTTTATTGTCTTCATTCTTTTTATTTTCTCTTTTAAAATTCTCTCTATATATATAGAATTTTAAAAGAGAAAATATATATTATATATCGAAATTAGAATCTAAATTTTTCTCTTTTTATATCTTATCATCTTGTATTATCTATATTATATAAGATTATAAGAAAATATTCTATTAGATAAAGAACTATAGAATATATAAAAAAGAACGAATATTATTCATTCTTCTATTCTAATATCTAATAGAATATTCTCTTTCTTATTATATAGATAGAATTTAGAATTCTAGTATATATAAGTATATATAGGAAGACAGAATGAATAAAGAAAAATTGGAATGAATGGGATCGATTGGATCGGCCTATTGTTCGAATGATTTCAAATGATAAACAAGTATCTATGCACTTTTTCCCATAAAAACCTCCCATTGCGTATTGGTACTTATCGGGTATAGAATAAGATCTGTTTCACTCTGTTGTTATAAATAAAAGAAAGGAATAAAAATCAATATTAATCCTTTCCTATACAAAATATACCAAGCAGGTGAAGTATGTTAAATACATGGTTTAGTCTTTTCCAATGTGATAAAGTTACATAATGTCTATTTCTTTTTCGGAAAGGGGTATTTACATGGGTTTTCCTTGGTATCGTGTTCATACTGTTGTATTGAATGATCCCGATCAATTGCTTTCTGTCCACATAATGCATACATCTCTAGTTTCTGGTTGGGCTGGCTCGATGACTATATGAATTAGCGGTTTTTGATCCCTCTGACCCTGTTCTTGATCCACTGTGGAGACAAGGCATGTTTGTTATACCAAGAACTACAACATCGCCCCTTTCATTCTGGGGTGACGGAGGGATCGTAGCATTCGAGCCTTTTTTTCATGCTTTTCTGAAGAAAGCAGCAATCAATATGATTTCCTGAATCCTCCCTTCCCGAAAGGGAGAACGTGAAATTCTTTTTCCTTTCCGCAGGGACCAGGATATTGGATCTAGCCATAACATAAGAAGAATGCAAATAACTCACTTCTTGGTTTTCGACCCCCTCAGTCACTACGAGCGCCCCACGATTAGTACAATGGGATGTGTCTATTTATCTATCTCTTGATTCGAAATGGGAGCATGCAGGTTTGAAAAAGGATCTTAGAGTGTCTAGGGTTGGGCCAGGAGGGTCTCTTAATGCCTTCTTTTTTCTTCCCATCGGATTTCACAAAGACTTGTCATGATAAGGGAGATGGGGGAACAAGCACACTTGAAGAGCGCAGTACAATGGAGAGTTGTATGTTGCGTTCAGGAAGGATGAATCGCTCCCGAAAAAGAATCTATTGATTCTCTCCCACCCAATTTGTTCGATCGTAGGTGCGATGATTTACTTCACTGGCGAGGTCTCTGGTTTAAGTCCAGGATGGCCCAGATGCGCCAGGGAAAAGAATATAAGAAGCATCTGACTCTTCGGCTCGGGAGATATAGCTCAGTTGGTAGAGCTCCTCTCTTGCAATTGGGTTGTTGCGATTACGGGTTGGATGTCTAATTGTCCAGGCGGTAATGATAGTATCTTGTACCTGAACCAGGTGGCTCACTTTTTCTAAGGAATGGGGAAGAGGGCGGAAACATGCCATTGAAAGACTCTACTGAGACAAAAAGATGGGTTGTCAAGAATGTAGAGGAGGTAGGATGGGCAGTTGGTCAGATCTAGTATAGATCGTGCATGGACGATAGTTGGAGTCGGCGGCTCTCCTAGGGTTCCTAGATGAGGGAACCCCAGGAAAGAGGATCAAGTTGGCCCTTGCAAATAGCTTGATGCCTCCATTCTGATTGATTTGAATCTTTCAGAAAGAAATGAAGTAAGATCCGACGATTTATTCCAGGAAATCCCCAACAAAAAAGGCACATTATCCCTTCTTTTTTATCGAATCGGTCATAAACACTACCTACATTCCATGAAATTGTGCACCACAAATAAGAACTAATGAATAGACCCGCGATCCCATAGAAAGACATCACGATCCCTTGTGGGAAAAAAAGAATTTGCTGAGACGAAAATATGGATAGAAGATTTCTACCAAGATAACTGGAAATTCCAACCACTAAGAATCCCAGTGAACCTAAAAAAAGGATAAAGGCCCAGCAAAAATTACTTGTTTTTTGAGACCCCGATATAAGTTCTATCCATATATGTTCTGATCATCAGTTCATACTATACTAGATCCAGTTGCATTCGATTGGAATTGAGAGAATAACCTGAATGGATTTGACTTCAGTTTTCTTGCTTGATCCCAAAGTAACTTTCATCAACTAGCCATGAACCATTAGGAATAATTGGTTAGATACATTGAGTTTATATTTCAATGATTTTCAAAATTGCTGATCATTTGAATTTCATTAGTTCATATTAGTTCATTTATTAAGCTATAACCGCATATATATGTGGTTAGAGCGTATATTATGCATCCGCATACATAACATTATGTTTGTTTTCGGAAAAGCCGCAAATTTTATATCCCGCCATATTACATTAAAAAAAGTATATGTATGATGATCCAGTGTTGCGACGAGATTTTGTCCAATCATATTTAGACAATCTTATTTTTTTGGACATAAAGAGATAAAGAAGCCATAGCAATTGCCGAAAAGACTAGGCCCACTAAAGGAACAAAAATAGAGGGAAAGTTCAAATTTATCATAGAATGGGTACCTCGATTTCATATTTGCACCTATTATAATTATAAAGATGTCTTATAATAAGTCTATCTATTAGATAAAATATGAAGTACTTAATAAGAAATAAATGCAAGGAATAAGGAATGTAGAAATTGTATTCTTCTTCTACTATTCTTATCTTCTTTCTATCTTTTCTTTCAAAAAAAAGTCTTTGGAAAGAAAAGATAGAAAAGAATTTATTATGAGTTCGCGACTTTAACCAATCTTATCCAACAAATAGGGATTCCTAGTAAAAAAAAGGGGAGTTCTCGGTCAATGGCTTTATTCTGTATTCTGAGATTTCTTATTTATTTTTCTTTCTCATATTTTTCGGAAGGAGAAAGAAACTCTTTTTCTCTTGACAAGAGAGGGATGCTTATTCCTAATCAGGAAGAGAGGTAAAATAAAAAAATGGATCCGGAGTAATTATCCAAAACTTCTGACTCTTACTACGCATATAATTGATGTTCCCAAATAAAACACCATCTTCTTCGTTTTGTTTTTTTGATTACAATGAACTAAATGCTTATTCGATACAAATAAAAATAATTGAACCTAATGCTATACTTCTTTTTTTAAAAAAAATTAACCTTGATTCAAGGGAAGGAAACCATGTAGCTTAAATAACTCATTCAGAACACCTTTTAAAGTTATCTAATCCCATTTGCTCCCCTATCTTTCGTCTCTCAGTGTCAATGTCGGCCCAGCAGGGTACTTTTGCCGTTGGTGTTCTTTCCGATCTCTACGTATTTAACCGCTCCACCGAAAATTCTCTCTGCCCCTACTGTACTCCAGGTTGGTAGTTTCCACCGCCTGTCCATGGTTGAGCCCTCGGATTTGACGACAGACTTGAAAAGCCACCTACAGACGCTTTACGCCCAATCATTCCAGATAACGCTTGCATCCTCTGTCTTACCGCGGCTGCTGGCACAGAGTTAGTCGATGCTTATTCCTCAGATACTGTCATTGCTTCTTCTCCGAGAAACGAAGTTCATGACCCGTGGGCCTTCTACCTCCACGCGGCATTGCTCTGTCAGGCTTTCGCCCATTGCGGAAAATTCCCCACTGCTGCCTCCCATAGGAGTCTGAGTCGTGTCTCAGTCCCAGTGTGGCTGATCATCTTCTCGGGCCAGCTACTAATCATCGCCTTGGTAAGCTATTGCCTCACCAACTAGCTAATCAGACGCGAGCCCCTCCTCGGGAGGATTCCTCCTTTTGCTCCTCAGCCTACGGGGTATTAGCAACTGTTTCCAGTTGTTGTTCCCCTTCCAAGGGCAGCTTCTTACGCGTTACTCACTCGTCTGCCACTAGAAACACCACTTCCCATCCGATTTGCATGTGTTAAGCATGCCGCCAGCGTTCATCCTTAGCCAGGATCGAGCTCTCCATGAGATTCATAGTTGCATTACTTGTAGCTTCCTTGTTCGTAGACAAAGCTGATTCAGAAGTGTCTTTCATTCCAAGGCCGAAGGCTTGTATCCATGCGCTTCATATTAACCTGGAGTTTGCTCCCAGCAATATAGCCATCCCTACCCTATCACGTAAATCCCACAAGCCTCTTATACATTCTCGTTCGATCACGGCGGGGGAACAAGTCCAAATAGAAAAACTCACATTAGGTTTAGGGATAATCAGGATCGAACTGATGACTTCCACCACGTCAAGGTGACACTCTACCGCTGAGTTATATCCCTTCTCGGTCCCATCGAGAAATAGAACTAACTAATCTCCTAAGACAAAGGGTTGATAAACTAAACACCACTATTCACGAGCAACTTGGAGTCGGGCCTTCTTTTCGCACTATTATGTTATGGATAGTCAAATAATGGTAAAAATTGGATTCCATTGTCAACTGGTCCTATCGAAAATAGGATTGACTATGGATTCGAGCCATAGCACACGATTTCCGTACGATTTTCCCGATCTAAATCGAACATGTTTTACATGAAGAAGATTTTTTTAAGCATGCTCTATTCGAGACTGGTAGGAGAAGAATCAACTCGATATTGTTAAGAAAAGAAGGGAAGCAGAACCAAGTCAAGCGCTAAGGATCTTACTACGATTTCCGAAGGAACCGGATTTTCTTTTCCATCTCCATTCCAGAGTTCCTATGTGTTTTCACGCCCTTTTCTTAGGAACACACAAGAAAAAAGGATAACGGTAACCCCACCATGAACTACTTAATTTTTATTTATGAATTGAATAGTAATAGAAAGACATGCTACCGAGACAGAATTTGTCACTTGCTATCCTCTTGCCTAGCAGGCAAAGATGGACCCCCGTGGAAAGACTGATTCATTCGGATCGACATGAGGGCCCAACTCCATTGCATTGCCAGAATCCATGTTGTATATTTGAAGCAGTTGACCTCCTTGCTTCTCTCATGATACAACCCTCTTCCCGCGGAGCCCCCTTTCTCCTCGGTCCACGGAGACAAAATGTAGGACTGGTGCCAACAGTTCATCACGGAAGAAAGGACTCGCCGAGCCGGGATCACTAAGACTAAAATACTAAAACTCAGACTATAAGACTAATATAACTAATCTAATTAGAAAGAATTCTAATATAGTAATACATAATAGAAAAGAACTGTCTTTTCTGTATACTTTACCTGGTTCCGTTGCTACTGCGGCCCTTACACAATCGATTGGATCATATAGATATCCCTTCAACACAACATAGGTCATCAAAAGGATCTCGGACGACTCACCCAAGCACGAAAGCCAGGATCTTTCAGAAAATGGATTCCTATTTGAAGAGTGCATAACCGCATGGATAAGCTCACACTAACCCGTCTATTTTGGATCTAATTTTGGATTTTAGAGGGATCGGGAAGGAATTGGAATGTAAGAATATCGATTCATATAGAAGAAAAGGTTCTCTATTGATTCAAACGCTATACTTATGGGATATAGGGATAGAGGAGGAAGAAAACCCAAAGAAAAGAACTTTCTTTTTTGTATATTTTCCCTGGTTCCGTTGTTACCGCGGCCCTTACGCAATCGATTGTATCATATAGATGTCCCTTCAACACAACATAGGTCATCGAAAGGATCTCGGATGACTCACCAATGCACGAAAGCCAGGATCTTTCAGAAAATGGATTCTTATTTGAAGAGTGCATAATTGCATGGATAAGCTCACACTAACCTGTCTATTTTGGATCCAATTTGGGATTTAGAGGGATCAGGGGTCAGGGACGCCCGACTCTGGGAGGCCTCGTCATGGCCGGACCTTGACGGGGCTAGCCAAGGCAGCCCAGATCCGGGCAGCCTCACTAGGGTCGGCCTCTGTGAAGGCCGGTCAAGGTCGCCCACCCCCAGGAGGCCTCT
This sequence comes from Platanthera zijinensis, assembly GCA_039513925.1. Taxonomy (NCBI): domain Eukaryota; kingdom Viridiplantae; phylum Streptophyta; class Magnoliopsida; order Asparagales; family Orchidaceae; genus Platanthera; species Platanthera zijinensis. The sequence goes on along the minus strand of CM077082.1, from coordinate 25,033,091 downwards.
CCGCGACTGGTCGTAGCGACCGGCCACCCTCCATGTGGAGAGGAAGTGACCGGCCTCCCATCTCGCCTCCGGCGGGTCGTCATTCTTCACGGGCAGGCCTCCTTTTGGCTCGGGGGCAAGCCCATCATTTTCCTAAAAGTGGTGGTCCGCGTGATCGATTTCAAGCGATTCTACTGGCCGGACCGATAGTTATTAGGCAAAATTACCAGACCGTCCCTTCCAAAATATATAAATATATCGGATTTCTCTCCATTTGGACTAACTTCACTCTCTCACTCCACTCCCCTTCTTTCTTCTTCCTCCTCTTTGTAGGAGCGAAGTCCAAGACTGCCGCCACCGCGAGACAAGGAGCAAAGTCCAAGACCGCCGCCACTGCAAGACTAGGAGCAAAGTCCAAGTGTAACGCCTCAAAATCCAGTCATGAGGGTTGAATAATCAAAGTACATCGTGGAGTGCGGACAGGAGTTATAATACTTAATATTTAAGTAGTTAGTGTGTGGATATGGGAGTTTGTCTGCAGATAACAGGGATTGGTTAGGTTAGGTTAGGATAACCCCCCCCCCCCCCCCCCCACCCCCAAATCCTTTCCTCCTAGCAGATGTCTGTTCCCCCCCCCCCCCCCGCTTGCCCTAGTTCTTTGACTGAGCGTCCCCTGAGAGGAAACGGGAAGGAGTCTGATCTCCTGCGTTAGCCGTGGTTCTGTTGCGCCACCGCCGGCTCTGTGATCCACATCAATCCTGGATGCCATCGCGTGTCAGAAGGTGGAGGAGGAGCCACTCCCAATCTCTCTCTCTCTCTCTCTCTCTCTCTCTCTCTCTCTCTCTCTCTCTCTCTCTCTCACACACACACACACATTCTCCTGTGAGTCGTAGGAGGAATAAGAAGCGAAGCTCTGTACGAGCTTTCCAGCGGGTTCAAGTCGGAGCAAACCGTGCATTGCCTGGAGGAAGATCCTTTTCGATCTCCATTCAATACCTTGTGTGCTGCCTGTAAGGAGGAAGAGAAGCCCGAACTCCCTTGCCGACCTCTATTAGGGCTCTTGTCGAGATTGATCTGCCGACCTAGAGCTTTAAGCTCTTATTTTGTCGTGAACTACCGCCGATCTGTAGGAGGAAGGCCGTTGTCGTTGTGGAGGGGCTCGGATCGGCGCATGGAAATCAGATTCATGTGTGGACAGCCGTTACGGTCGCTAGTCGTCGAGTTTCGCGCAAGCCAAAATGGCTACGCTAAAACGATCTACGAGGGTAACGACTTTACTTCTTGGATAATTTTAGCATGCATCCATGAAAGACCCCCCCCCCCCCACCGATAGGTGGAGGAAGGGCGCTTTCCAACGGGATAATGTGTACATCCTCGTTATTAGTTGCATTTAGTATTCGAAAGCGTATACACGGATTAGATATGTTGTGTGAAGCTCATCTAGACAGGTTAGTCTGGATTGGTGATGTTTGCTTTGCTTCCCGGAGAAGACTCCGTGGAAGTTTTATGGTTTTGGAATCTAGGTATCTGCACGGAGCTGCAGTTAATACTAGAGGTGTGCTCCAGGAAACACCATATTTTTTTGTTTTGAATCTGAGTGTCGTTAGCAATAGCTCCCGGGGAGCTTTTGTCGTGTTTCTGTGCGGAGCCGGTCTCTCGAAGACCGTGGGCTAGAGTATTGGGTTGTGCGCCTTGAGTGCCCAACTTTGGTGGCCACGAGTGCAAATCTTGGAACATAATGTTGGTTATGTCACGTACGAGAAAGGGGAGGTTGACATGTGTCATTGTCGTTAATTCGCACGAAGATTTGAGTAACAGGAAAGAGCTGAACTGTATCTGCCCTATGTCGTTAGGTTAAATAGACTTAAAGCACGTGGCAATTGTCGTTGGTCTAGGGGTGAGTCGTGGCTTTATGCCTGACTAGTAATGCTCAAGCAGGGCCATTCAGTCCGGGACTGAGAATAGTGGTGGGACATATGGAGTCCACCCTTGGGGTGCTTTATGCGCCAAAGTATGCCTGTGATGGCAAAAGGTGGGATCTAGGGAAACCCGGTACACCGTTAATGTGCCCTGAGTGCACAAGATGTTTGGTCGGTGGCGCCAACATCTATGATGTATGATGCTTAATTTGCATATTCTTTTAAATATGTAAACATGTTATTTGCTTGCAGGGAAGAAGCACCGCCACCCCGAGAAAGAGGTGGGGTCATTATAATTTGATCAGCACTTGCTGACCGTTGTCTTGTTTGCCACCGTTTGGTGGAATATTTGCGTGCAAGTGCTACGGAGCCAAGCGGAAAGTAGTGGGTTGAAGCCCCTTTTGCTGAGCTGACCCTCAAAGACCAAAGTGTTTTATTTAGCTGTTTTCTGTATTGCCGGGCTGCGTGCCAAAGTATGGAAACCACATTTAATTGATAAATCATTGACGTTGTAAGTGTTTGGGTTGTGGAACACTTCCGGTCCTCTTGTTTCTCACACCGGGTTAGCCCACGTGAGCTTAGAGGAATCGAAGTGTGATCCCCCTCCAACATATCTGGCGCCGACGACAGCGGGGGTCCGGGGGCAGCCGCCCCCGGCGGAGGTCCCACTGACCGGACAACGGGCAGGGGTCCAGGGGACAGCGTCCCCGGTGGGGGTGTTGAAGCCTATTCGACGTTCGACAAACGTCGTTCGGCGTTCGACGATCGGGTTATGCTGAAGCCTATTTAATGGCGTATTCCGATTTTTTTTAGGGATACGGTCGGGACGACGGCTTACGGCTGGTATACCTTTTTGGAGGCACATACGAGCTCTTAGTTGGAGGCGATCCAGAAGGGGTTCTTCCTTTGTTTCTTGTCCAGAAGCAGGAGTTAAGGTAGGATCGGTTTAGATCCTTGAAACCTTTGTAATCTGTATTTCTTTTTGGTGATTACAAGAACTGAGAAGGGAAGGGATAGGGGACGTAGCCCTGTTTTGGGTGAACCTCTGAATTCTGCGTGTTTGTGTGCTTGCTCTGTTTCTTTTGTTTACTGCTTTTATTCGGATTTCTGCTTCTCGGCGCTCCGGATTTCCTACAGTAAGGCCTTAGGGACAAAACTCTTTGGAGTTTATCTTTTCATTCTCGGCTATTACTGTTTGTGGACATTCCTAATTGGGTGGTTATTTATAACTCGTTAATGCTTCCGCTAGAATGCAACTTTGTATTAGAGTGCGTTTTAAAATTATAAAAGATTTATGGTTTCATTTCGTAAACTGTCCGTCTGTCAGTTAATATGGCGTAGGGCTACGGCCAGACCTTCTGTTATATTATTCGTGACGGATAGGGGTGATACACCAAGACCGCCACCACCGCGAGACAAGGAACAACGTTCGAGACCATCGCTTGGCGTCAAGGTGACGGTGGAGGCGACAAGACAAGGTTGGCAAGCACCCAAGTCATGAAGGAGAAGTGTGAAGCCGCCTTTGGTAGCACGCCAGGACCACTCTGAAGAACGGGAGCGTGCACACCAACCTCCTATAAACAAGCACCGGAAGACGGCCGGTGACATCCAACCCCCCATCTCCTCTCTCTCTCATCAAGTGTAATGAGGCACGACCTGTCGCCCTCGCTCTTCTCCGAAGCCCTGCAAAAACACTCATATAGTGGAAGTTAGGCCAGCACCGTACCGACCGCGTGGTTTTTCACCCCGATTGCGGGTTTTCCACGTCATCAAGTACTCTTCGCCTAAACACCCGGTTTATCTTTGACTGTTGGCACGCTCGGCCGCTCACAGGCTAAGACGGTTCAGCAAGCCCGATCTACCGAGAACGCCGCGCGATTCTCCAATAGATCTTATAACCATTCTTGTTTGCATTTTCGTGTGAATTTGCATTTAATGTGCATCCTGAACACAATATTGCATTAGGGTTGTGTCTGTAGTTTAAGTATTATCATTTGCCACATTTTATGCACTTTTGTTATTCAAGGTTCTTAAAGTTACATATATGATTGTACTTTCTCGTCACTCACTTATCATCAGGAGAGTGTAGGATAGTTACTGTAATTGAAATGCTACCATTAATACTCATTAATGAGTTTGTACGACGACGAAAGCAAGGTGAAACAATATGGTCTTGTCTACTCCCTCCACCTTCAGGCCAATCTTATGCAAATGACTTAAAAAATAGAAGGCTCATGGTCACTATCTTGTACAAATACAACTGTTTTAGCTTCATGGTCACTATCTTGTACAAATACAACTGTTTTAGCTTCTCCAAAAGCCCGACTGCAATCACTTTCAATTTTGAAGAGAAACTCATTTGTGGCACATATTTTGATGACATTAATGACCCGCGCATCAAAATCCGCCCTCTCAAAATCCTTCACAACATAGACAACTTGTCTCACCTCCATAAGACCAAAATCAAATTCTACAAAACCATCATATTATTGACATGAATATACCATATGCTTAAGTCCTCGCTGGCATCGAACCTCATTTGTGTCACATTTGAAAGAATGTGAAAATGACATAATCATTCTCTACCACAGTAAAACCCTTCTTATAACGTCCAATCACGACCGCCTATCAAACCTATTGCTGTGATACCACCCACCGGAGTCCCGATCCCCACAGGACAATGCATTAAAACCCATAGTAAGAATTAACATACATTATTATATATAAAAACACTCGTCCAACGTTTATACTCATAATAACAATGCTATGATAGCAACTGTAATTGGAATGCTACCATTAATACTCATTATTTATTTACCACACTTTACTGCATGTGCTTTTGTTATTTACCATTCACAATTTCACACGCCCAACGTTTATACTTTCATGTCACTTGCTGCATGAAAAACATCACCCCCCACCCCACCCCTCGAGCATATATGTCTCCGGAGAGGGAGCATCCCGGCCCCGGCTTAGTTATTTCTATGACTAAGGTTGCGTTTGGAACGGCTTATTTGCTCCGATGAGGTTTGACAAAAACATCATTGTCATTGAATATATGTTTGATATGACAAATGTTACTACAGTTTCAAAAAAAAAAATTTGGAGCATAAGATGTTTGGCATAACTGACAAAGCACAGTTCGATCTTACATCAATAATAATCATAGAATATATTTGTCTAGTGGCATACCAATATTGGCTGGTTCCAAGACATACCAATACAGTGAAAGCATGGTGAACTCAAATGACAAATAAGAACAAAGATCACAAGTAAACACAATCTCGGGTTTACATTATCAAAACTAAACAGAAACAACAACCAAATTGAAGATTAAAATTAAAACAATATTAAAGTTCAAAGTCAAGGCGACTTGGACTTGAACAAAGATACCGCACAAATATTAATTTAAGTGAAACAACGAAAAAGGAATAATATAAAAAGTCATGTAGTATATGAACATAAGCTGCTCGCCCATCTACCACCGGTTTGCTTCAAGGCCTCAAACTTTAGCTAATAGCCAAGCTGCTTTAATAACAGGAACATTGGGGATGGTAGGAGAGTCATCGCCGAACACATGCTTGCCCTCCAGACTATCGCCGAACACATGCATGTCGTCAAACCTCTTGCAATCATTAAAAAGGCAAAAGGAAAATGTAAATTCCTTGCCGAATTTGCATATCCAATCATCAGAATGTACTTCTTTCAACTTTGAGTACCATTTAGAAATCTTAATGTATTCATCATAATTCGATGGCGTTTCAAGGAGGAGACGCAAACTTCCAATGTCATACTTCATTCGCATAAAGTCAAAGATCAAGTAATGATTGTTGTAGCAAATGCAAATGTAGCGCACACCGTTGATAAATCGAAGAACATCTTTATTTGTTGTTTCAAAATAAACATATCTTGGACTAGAGAAAAAATCACAAGCCATGTCATAACCACGAGTTACAACCTCAATTGTAGTCACCACCCACTTGTTAGCGGTTAAACGGCAGGAAGCAATCTTGACGGTGGAAGAATTCATCAAACTCAATAGAACTGCAACGCAGTGTTGGGGGGAGGAGGGACTCGCTGAGAAAGTTCCCACTTGGCAAGCAGAGGATCCAAACGATTTGGCCGGATATTTGGGGAGGAATATTTCTCCAAGGGTCAAAGGATTGAAGAATAGATAATCATTATTTCGAAGTATGAAAAGCCAACCATGCTTGGACAAAAAACATTTCGCTCCGCGTAGACCAGGCAATTTGACGCTGCAGCTTTTCTGATCGCTGCACTGATAGAAGAGGCACGTATCCTTGTCCTGGGCATCAAAGTCATATAAAATGCACCATGGATCCTTCTTGGATAATTCAGTGATGTTGGAGCGGCAAGATGGGACTCTTCTCCAATTGCGACAAACACCGCGAAAGTTTATAAAGTCTGATAATGGCAGCAAATCAGAGATAATTGATAAGATCTTATGGGGGACTGTAGTTTGCCACCTTCTATCCTCCTGGAAGACCGCATTAAAGAAAATTAGATAAATCTTACTGCATTTTAATTGGCTCTCAATAACATTTGGATAGAATCGAATAAATTGATTAAAAAGAGCATGAATATCATACATTATTCAGCTAATTACACGGTTTTTAAAAAGGTGTCTATGAAAGAACAACACTAAAATAATGGCAACCTCAGAAATAATTCAAACACTCAAATAACTGGATACGATGCAATGAAGTTCTAGTCTCTACCAACAATAATCTATTAAATTATTAGCATTTTAACACCAAATCAACAATAAGCCTTAAAACTGAATTAAAAATTTGAAGATTGCTAACCCAAATAACAACCAAAATCTAAATTAAAAAAAAAAACAGGGTAAATCTACAATATGCATCATAACAATTGTGCCAAACTGTTATGGATCCTATATGTAACAGTTATGTTGTTTTATTATTATTATTTAAGTCAAGTTGTTGTATCGAGTAAAGTTGTCCGAGTTGAGTCATAGTTAGAGCATTATAGATCTTTTAGTATTTTATATGCTTCGTGATGATCTGATCACGGTCATGTCATTGGGGGGCCTATAAATTGACCCTTAGAATCTTGTATCAAGAAATCAATGAAAGAAGTTCTAATTTCCTAAACCCTAAAAGAGAACTTGGAAGCTCTCTCCCTTGAGCAAGCCCTGCTTAGGTAGTAGTGGTTTCAGAGCTCTGTAGTATCTTCCCCATCTCAGACCTCCTCACCGGCAAGCCCGTAACAATTTGGTATCGGAGCTAAACCGTTTTCTTCTTCCCCGTCGTAGTCGCCGGAAGTATCGACAAAATCCACAACACACGACGCCTCCTAACGTCAGTGCCGACGTTCTCACACCCCTGCAAGTTCCTCTACCAAGTCGCCGACCCGTCGGCCCCATCCAGAGCGTCTTGGCTCGTCTTCCCCGGTCACTGTCATGTTGTTTCATCGATGCTTCATCGACCTCCACTGCAAGCTCCCGATAATCAATGTCGCGCGCCCAATCGACGGCATCCAAAGACTCCTCATCGTTCTGCAGACTCCTGGGGAGTTCGGCGGAGAGATCGGAGACTGCAATCGACCGGTTACTGACCCTGCAGAGGCTTGGCAAGACACAGAAAAGAGAGGAGGTCGCTGGCAGCGGTGAACACCAGATTTAACCGACGCGGAGAATACCACTTGCGGCGGGCAATGTTATTGCCCTAGATAAAAGAGATACATGTGGGTACTAGCGAGTACAAGAGGGAATTAAAAGAAAGAGAGCAACTACGAGACGAGCTTAGTATCTGCACCAACAACGGGGTAGATTTTGGACCAAACTCTGTGTCCCATTCAAGTATCCATGACCCTCTATTTATACATGAAGGTAGGCAACCTGAACTGTTGAAGACATTTAATGCAACATTAAATATGCAGCCACCCAGGGTAAACAAAGAGTCAGGTGGTGGGGGTGAGAGAAGATCTACACAGTAGCCGCGCGTACCACTGTCGGGGAGAACAGTTCGCGCTGGCACTTGGCGAGTGTTCGTTGCTACTCCCTCAACGAACTGCTGAAGAGGCTCCCAGGGAGGACCAGCGGCGGTGGAGCCCTATTGTATGCGCACGGCTTCCTAGAGGGTGCCTGCAAATGCCTTAGAGTGTCCTCCTGTATGCTTTGACGCTGGTGTTGTCTGATGCCTTTCCCAGCTACAGGATTTGGGATAACACAATGTACACACAACTCCTCTCACTACATTTTATTTGATAATATGTCAGTTAACTTCAACACATTTGGTGCGGTAATGTTGAACGAAATTGTGTGTAATGTTGATGGTTGTCTTTTTGTCACAATATAGTATGATATGTCCCATTTTTTAAAACCAAGGTCATTCATAATAGAGTGATTCCACAAACTTTTAGAAATTCCATGAATTATAGCTCTAAACTCTACTTCAACATTTAATCTGACTACCACAAGATGGTTTTGCTTCTCAAGGTGACCACGTTCCTGCCGACTAGAGAACAATAACTAGAAATGGAGTTTTGGTCGTCGACGGGCCTAGCTAAATCTGGATTTGTGTAAACTTTAATTGCTAATTCATCACTTAGTGAGAGTAAGATATCACTTCCAAGGTAATTCTTGAAGTTTTGTAGGATCCGATGGGCAACATCCAAGTGACGAGTCCTTGACGAATGCATGTATTGGCTAACAATTTCTACCGCGTAAGCTATATTTGGACATGTAGAACAAATAGATAAGTCTCCCTCCAATCTCTGAAATCCGATGAGTTTCACAACTTCTTTTTCAACCATTCCTAACTTGTTGGCTTCAATTGGGGTGTCAACATGTCGAAACACTCATCGATGATGTATCGAACAAATAGAGGGTATACTTTCTTTGTGAGATGAAGATCTCATGCATAGATCAAGCAACTTCAACCGAGGAAGTACTTGAGATTTCTTAGGTCTTTCATCTTAAGCTCCCTTGTCAGTCTTTTGTTCAGAGTTTGAATCTCATCCATATCATCTCATGCTATAAGAATATCATTCAAATTGATGAGTAGAGCAGTCAATTTACTTGATTTGTGCTTGATGAACAGCTTATGATCAACATTGCTCTGTGTGCAATCAATTGCACCATAGCCCCTTGAAACCTCACAAACTAGGCCCCAAAAGATCGTTACAATCCGTATAGAGCTTCTTCAACCAATAGATCTTTCCTTCAGGTCTTTAGGAGCAAGGCCAGGAGGCAGAGATATACGCCTTATACTCTACCTCTAAATTTTTGTGGAGAAATACAATTTTCACATTTAATTGACTAAGTTTCATCATTTACGACAACAAAAGAGAGCAAGACTCTTACAAAATTCATTTTTGCTATTGGAGCAAAAGTTTTTGGACAGCCAGTCTGAGCAATCTAAGTGTAGCATTTAGACATCAATCTTCCCTTATATCTTTCAGCAATTCTTTGAGAGTTCTCCTTGGCCAAGAAATCCCACTTACACCCAACAACAGTCTTCCCTTAAGGAAGACGCACCAGTTCCAATGTGCAGTTTTTTTCCAAAAGCCAACATTTTCTCAAGCATCATTTCTTGGCCGGTCAAACAAGTCAAAGTGGCGGCAGTCTCATTACTAGTCCAACTGCAATAAGTTGCCCACTCATCATAGTAGTCTCAATAGTGATCACCATGTTGTTTCTAAGCAAAAAGATGCCCACTCGTCATTGTAGTCTCAAAAGTGATCATCACGTTGGATGGTTCATTGATATTTTAGCACTCGTATGGGAGAGGAGTTCTTCGAAGGACCAAACCACCAAGAGCAAGGCGGGTGCTTATCTCCCAATTTGTGTATATTTATAGTCACACTTTTCTACGAGGAGTGGTTGTGTTTGTATTGAAGTTATTGTAACACTATTAACAATATTGGGCCGTATTCTAAGACGACAAAGTGGTGTTTAGACATAACGCACACGAACAAATATTAAAATTGAAATTTTGACATTACATATGTTTAAAGGGCAGCGCGCTCTATCGGGTGAGTATTAGTGAATTGAATTGCGCTCTTGGGATCAGAAGAGTGGTGTCAGCAGTGTCGGTGGACAGCGTTCGACGGTAGACAGCGTTCGACGTCGGTGTTAGACGTCGGGGCCGGCGGTTCCTCTGGTTAATGTAGAATCACCTAACTACCAATATTTTAAATAAACATATGAACATGGGCGGACCCAGGTTCGGACACGCCCGGGCACGTGCCCGGGCGTGATTTTTCGCGATTTGTACCGGGGGAGAAGTAGAACAAATCACTCCCAGCCCTAGCCTGCCGCTGCTCCTGCTCGCTGATCGCGTGCCGTCATGCTCCCGCTGATCGGTCGCGTGCCCTAGCCCGGCCGCCCGACCGCCCGCCGTCGCTGCTCCCGCTGATCGGTCGCGTGCCCTAGCCCGGCCGCCCGGCGTGCCCTCCCTGATCGATCGCTGATCGTTGATCGCGTGCCCTCTTCTTCATCTTCTTCTTCTTCTTCAAGCAGGCCAATGCGTATTTGTGCTGCAACTCCTAGAAAATTATCTGGTATGTCTTAATGATTGAGTGATTTTGTTTGATGCATTTCTTTGTGCTATAACTTGTTCTGATACACTAATTGTTATTCATTATGACTCTAATTTTTTTCTGATCTAGCAAATTGTGTTTTCTAATTGGGTTGCAAGCTTTTCTCTAATTATCTTGTCTGATCTAGAAAATTATCTTGTATGGTCGCTTTTCTCTAATGGTTTGTGTTCTAAACAGAGGGGAAGAAGGAAACAGTGTTTTGACAACTATTTGCTACAGAAGATCAATTAACAGGTGACTTTTGCTCCTCAGTTTCTAATTGATGCATTTTATTTCTCTTTGCTCTCCTCCATCGAAATGATCATTTGATTTTGTTAAGCATTTAAGTGTAGACGTGTAGTGATATTTTGATTTATTAAGTTTTCTTTCTTTTTTTTAGTTGTGAAATTCGATAGAGAAGTTTTTTTTCAAAAGTAGGATCAAATCAAACTTCTGAAGAATTACAAATGACAGTTTCTTGTGGTAAAAGAAATCAAGTTGAGTTTGATTTAGAGAATTTACCAGGAGATCCAGGATTGAAACAACCTATAATCTCATATGATGTAAATCTTCAAGATATGATAAGAAGGAAGTACTTGAGGAATGGTCCTATTAGACCTTTGTTACAAAATTTTCCACAAACAGAAATTGGACAGAAAGCACGTCGTTTCAATAAGAACTGGTTTAATGAGTTTAAAGACTGGTTGGAATATAGCATAGATAAAGATGTTGCATATTGTCTCTATTGTTACATCTTCCCACAAAAAGGTTGTGAGCTTACCTTTGTAAGTCGTGGTTTTAAATACTGGAAAGATAGAACTATACTAGAAAAAACACATTGGAAACCATAATAGTGCGCATGTCTTCTACCGGTTGCGACTGCCAGTGTTGAAAGAATGTTCTCTGTCATGAAAATTATAAAGAATCGTTTACGGAATAGAATGGGAGATGAATGGATAAATGACTGTATGATAGTTTATATTGAGAAAGATGTTGTTGATACTATTAGTAATGAGACTATCATTACACAATTTCAGAATATGTGTCCACGAAAAATGGCTTGTTGAACAGCATGAAAATCTTACTTTTATTTTCAAAATTTTATTCACTCTTTTAAATAATTCAATCTTATAATTCTAGTTAATGTCAATTTTTTGCAGGAACAGAGATATTTTTTATATTTCAAAAACTGGTGAGCAAGTTATTAGGATTTTGGAGTTTTCCTATGTCAATGATTACGAACAAGGTATTATAATTTTGTGTATTTTTGCATATGTTGCTCTTTATTTATAATTTTTTGGGAGTTTATAATTTCAACCTCATTATAAATGACGTAATATTTTCACCATTTATTTATAATTTATAAATATTTGTGCCCGGGCTTAGCGAAAATCCTAGTTCCGCCCCTTATTATGAATCAATATATAATTCAAGTATAACACCCTCCCCTCCCCTTCTGGTTCCAGACAGACCCAAAATGTGAGCATATTAAAAAAAAGTGGTGTATAGAAGAACCTGATCCTCAGGGGATGAGTAGAACTTCTTTCGTTTGGGGTTTAGCCGGTCTTGATTTCTACATTCCTTCCGCTTCTTGACTTGTATATCCATCAGAGGGAAATATGCAGAAGTGTAGATCTTGCCTGCGATTCATAGTCAGGAAAAAAAAGATAGGTTGAAAGCGGCAAAAAAATTGGGGGTAGAGAGGACGATCGGAGTAGTTGCCGACGATTACCGGTGCAAGCAGAGAGCTATAGAAGGCGGCGGAGGGGCTCCGATGATGTCCGGCGTCGATGGATGAAGAGGGAAACTGCGAGATTGGGAGAGGAAATTGCGATTTGCGGCCGACTCAAAGAGCGCGGGTTTCTGCTGATGGGGATGAACGGCCGAGGGGCAACGAGGGTTTTAAGAGGACGTTGAGGATCCAAAACCCACTCGCCCTGCCCTTACTGATGGGGATGAACGGCCAGGATCAATTTACTTTAATGGGTTTGTAAGGAAGCATATTCTAAATAAAATAAAATATTAAAATACTATATATATATAATAAAATATTAAATACTAAAATAAAATAAAATATTAAATAATATATACACAAAAAAAATTCTAAATCATTTTATAATTTTACTTTTTATTATAATTTAAAGTAATTTTTTTTAAACCATAATATTAATAATAAGTAAATTTAGGAGAACCGCAAGCCACTTATTGACTAGTGGCACCCCAAAATCTCTTAACTTTTCCCGTCTTTTGAAAATACGTCTTGTACATGCAATTTCAGGAAAAGTGCTCAACACGAAAGTTATAGATCTCGTTATAGATCTCGTCGAGATCTATTACTTTCGTGTTGAGCACTTTTCGTAAAAATGCATGTACAAGGCGTACTTGGGAAATATGCTTAGATTTTGCGTCTTTTCGAAATACGTCTTGTACATGCAATTTCAGAAAAGTGTTCAACACGAAAGTTATAGATCTCGAAAAGTTAGGAGATTTTGGGGTGCAACTAGCCAATAACGGGTTGCGGTTAACAATCACCTAAATTTAAACTAACTTTTCTTTTAAACCATAATTTCATCTTCTCCATCAAAATTTTCATCTATTCTACTAATTAATCACGTATTGCTATCGCTCATATCGCTTATTGTTGTGGTCCGTTTGGGGATTCCGATAGACCAGACTTTCTGTCTGCCTTAGCCCGCTAGCGATTGAACGAGCAAACAGATAAAGAGTCTCTGAAGGGAGCGAGACAATAAGCTGATGGCGTGGAAAACTTGTAATCTGGATGAAAAATCACGTGGTCGATATGGTGTCGGCCTAACTTCCACTATCACTGAGTTTATTACAGGGAGTATTGGATAGAAGGCGAGGGCGACAGGCCATGCCTCGTTACACTTATGGGGGGATGAGAGAGAGAGGGAGAGTCCTGGACCGGTCGGAGCGCCACAGATCCCTCTCGAGCCTCCAATCGCCACGCACTTCGCTCTGGCTGCTTGCCTTGCCAGCCACGAGCCTCACGGGTTCAAGTGCTTGCCGCCGAGTGGCCTTGTGGACAAACTGACCGATAGAGAGAGGAAGTGGAGAGAGACGAGAAAAGAGGGGAAGTTATTGAAATAATCGCCGCACGGGGGACCCGCGCACACCCGATCCCCGCGATAACTACCACGCACCGGATCTCGCACACGGTCTAACCGTCGTCGTCCAGCGGCACCGACCGCCTCCTCCCACTCTAACCACCTGGGGACTAGCGGTTCCGCGATTTTCGGCAGCCACAAAGGTCGGCCAAGGCCGCCCGACCCCGAGCGGCCCCACCGAGACCGACCCTGGACAAGGTCAATCAAGGTCGTTCGGATCTGGGCGGCCTCACCGTGGTTAGCCTTGCAGAGTGCCAGCCAAGGGCGCCTGGCCCCGGGCGGCCTCGCCGCGGCCGACCCTTACAAGGGTCGGCCAAGGCCGCCCAAATCCGGGCGGCCTTGCCGTGGCCGGCCCCATAAAGGGACTGTAACGACCCGGTCCAGCTAGGCCAAGACACAAGCGTCGCTATAGGGCTGCAGCTCGTACACCCCAACGCCATCTTCGTGCCTTTCAGCAATGGCTGGTTGTTGTTACAAGATTTTGAACCCGCAACCCTTTAATAAACTCTCAACCAGAGAACTCTTCACCAACTGAGTTGCTGCCCGTACACCTCAACGCCATCTCCGCGCCTTTCAGCAACGGCCGGTTGTTGGTGCAAGATTTCGAACTCACAACCCTTTAATAAACTCTCAACCAGAGAGCTCATCACTAACTGAGATGCAGCTTCGGTTGAGAGTTTATTAAAGGGATGTTGGTTCGAAACCTTGCCCCAACAATAAGCAGTTGCTGAAAGGCGTGGAGATGGAGTTAGGGTGTACGGGATGCAGCCCTATAGTGAAGCTTGGTGCTTGGCCAAGTCGGACCGGGTCGTTACAGTGACAGCCAAGGCCGACCGACCCCGGGCTGCCTCGTCGAAATCGACCCTCGTCAGGGTCGGTCGAGGCCGCCTGCATCCGGACGGCCACGCCATGGCCAACCTCATAGAGAGCCGGCCAGGGCCGCACGACTCTGGGAGGCCTCATCGTGGTCGGACCTTGATGGGGTAGGCCAAGGCCTCCCGGATCCTTGTAGTATCGCTAGGGGCGGTCGAGGCCGCCCGCCCCTAGGGGGCCTCGCCACGATCGTTTGTAGCGCCCGTCCACTCTCCATGTGGAGAGGTAGTGACCGTCCGCCCATCTCGACTCTGGCGGGTCTCCATTCTTCACGAGCAGGCCTCCTTTTGGCTCAAGTAGAAGCCCGTAATTTTCCTAAAAGTGGTGATCTGTGTGATCATTTTCAAGCGATTCATACTAGCCGGACCAGTTGTTATTAGGCAAAATTACCGGACCGCCCCTTCCAAAATCTATAAATAGACCGGATTTCTCTCCATTTGGACTAACTTCAGTCTCTCACTCCACTCCCCTTCTTTCTTCTTCCTCCTCTTCGCAGGAGCGAAGTCCAAGACTGTCATCACCGCGAGGCAAGGAGCAAAGTCCAAGATTGCCACCACTGCAAGACTAGGAGAAAAGTCCAAGTGTAACGCCCCAAAATTGAGTCACGAGGGTTGAATTGTCAAAGTCCATCATAGAGTGCGGATAAGAGTAATAATACTTAATATTTAAGTAGTTAGTGTGCGGATATGAGAGCTGGTCTGCAGATAACAGTAATTGGTTAGGTTAGGATAACCCCCCCCCCCCCCCCCCCAATCCTTTCCTCCTAGTAGATACCTGATCTACCCCTCGCCCTAGATCTTTGCTTGAGCGTCCCCTGAGAGGAAATTGGAAGGAGCCCGATCTCCTTCTGCGTGAGCCGTCGTTTTGATGCGCCACCGCCGGCTCTATGATCCACATCGATCCCTGGCTGCCATCGTGTGTCAAAAGGTGGAGGAGGAACCACTCCCAATCTCTTCATCTCTCTCTCATTCTCTCGTAAGCCGAAGGAGGAATAAGAAGCGAAGCACTGTACGAGCTTTCCGGCGGGTTCAAGTCAGAGCAAACCGTACACTGCCTGGAGGAAGAGCCTTTTCGATCTCCTTTCTCTACCTTGTGTGCTGCCTGGAAGGAGGGAGAGAAGCCTGAATTCCCTTGCCGACCTCAGTTAGGGCTCGTGTCGGGCTTGATCTGCCGACCTAGAGCTTTAAGCACTTGTTTTATCATGAGCTACCGTCGATCTGTAGGAGGAAGGCCGCTGCCACCGTGGAGGAGCTCGGACCGGCGCATGGAAACTAGATTCGTGCATGGACAGCCATTACAGTCGCTAGCCATCGAGCTTTGCACATGCCAAAATGGCTCCGCTAAAACGATCTACGAGGGTAATGACTTTACTTCTTGGACAAGTGAGGTCCTTAATTTTAGCATGCTTGCATGAAATCCCCCCCCCCCCAGCCACCACCACCACCGATAGGTGGAGGAAATGCGCTTTCCGATGGGAAGATGTGTACATCCCCGTTATTAGTTGCATTTAGTATTCATAAGCATATGTGCGGATTAGGAATGTTGTGTGAAGCCCCTCTAGATAGGTTGGTCTAGATTGGTGATATTTGTTTTGCTTCTCAAAGAAAACTCTGTAGAAGTTTTATGATTTTGGAATCTGGGGGGCTGCACGGAGCTGCAGTTAGTACTAGAGGTGTGCTCCAGGAAACACCCTATTGTTTGTTTTGGATCTGAGTGTCGTTAGCATTAGCTCCCGGGGAGCATTTGTTGTGTTTCTGTGCGAAGCCGGTCTCTCGAAGACCGTAGGCTAGCCTATTGGGTTGTGCGCCTTGGTGCCCAACTATGGTGACCACGAGTGTCAACCTTAGAACATAACGTTGGTTACGTCGCGTACGGGAAAGGGAGGCTGACCCGTGTCGTTGTCGTTAATTCGCACAAATATTTGAGCAACGGGAAAGAGCAAAACTGTACCCGATCTATATCATTCGGTTAAATAGACCTAAAGCACGTGGCAATTGTCGTTGGTATAGTGGTGAGTCGTGGCTTTATGCCTGATTAGTAATGCTCAAGCGGGGCCATTCAGTCCGGGACTGAGAATAGTGGTGGGACATATGGAGTCCATGTTGAAATTTCTCTCAAACTGATCAAGAGATAGTTCTGATATCAAGTAAAAACTTTCAGAGCTATCAAACTTAGTTCTGATATCAAGTAAAAACTTTTAGAGCTATCAAACTGACCACTTGATTAAGCGAAAAGCGAGAACTAGGCGCAGGAATACTCCAACCACAAAATGAGCTATGTAGATCAGAGACAACACAGAGCAAACACAAATCTTGTAATATCAACTATCTTAATTACAAGGCAAGACATGCATGGTGAGACATGATTTCGCCAAGTACAAGAGAGAAGCAACAAGCAAACAAGAATAAGTAGGGTGGACTGCCCCCTAAAGACCATCGAGAACTGCCGAGTCTGCTGAGACCGCCAAGCCGCTGCTGCACAACACTACACTACGGAGTCCACCAAACCGCATGAACAACCCGTTATTCTGTCGAACAACTGCTCTACAAGTCGCCGCCAAATTGACAGACCGTCTAGTCCGCCGAGACTGGCAAACAGGTTATTGAACTTGAATTGCTAAAGAGAAGACTGGCCGGTCACAAGATGCGACCTGCTGCAAACCGCCGATTATTAACCACAAGCTCCACTGATCCCTGAACGCAGTCAGAACCAAACTTTTGGCTTCTCAGTGCTATCCGCATAATCTGCAAACAACAAACCAGTTAAGCCCTTCTCAAACCGCGCGGACTGTGAATCCGAGGCCGCAACAACTAATCAGCACTCAACTTACTGTTCATTCAGTTATTGTTGACGTGACGGGGGGTACTATTTGTAAGCGTGGAGAGCAGTGTGGTCACCACCCTAATGGATAGAATCACCACCCCAGCTCGCAACTAGCACAATTCAGACCGCCGAGTCCACAAGGACAAGCCCATACAAGCCAACCAAAACCGTCTGGCACCAAGTCTGGAAGCCAGCCCGCAACCCGGCGGATACCACACCAATCTGCACGCTACAGCATGCGGACACAACAACAGCCCACACACTGCACCAGTCCGTACATAACATGCGGACACAGCACCAACCCGCACAGGCCACGAACACCACAACCGTCCGCAACACAAGTCCGCGACCAACAGACACAAACCGCCCGATTAACCAGCAGACATTTCGAACTTTGCGATCACTGTGTACTTGTCACAGATTGTGACCAAGTCCAACAACCAACCAAGCTCTGGTGCAAGCTCGGCGGACAAGACTCCAACCCGCCAGATCCCAAGATAAACTGCCAACAATCCGCTCCACCAGAGCAAGGCAATCAGCCGAGCTCACAAGCTCCAAAAGCATTCCGCATAGAGAGAACTCCGCAGACTCAGAAAGAGTCCGCCACTCCCCCGCGGATAAACCACCAATCCGCTCGGTTACTCCAGGGAACAGCCAACACCAAGACTGCAACCTCAGGCCGCATCACTAGTCCGTCAGACTGTCCGCCCAAGCTGCGCGGTCTGTTTGATCAACCTCCACTTTCATTTCACAATTTTCAACACTCTCCCTTGAAGTGAAAAGTGGTGATCAAGCCCAACAGTCCTCGTAACTGAGTAAACGACATCTTTGACAACGGCTTCGTGAAGAGGTCCGCGATATTATCCTCACTCTACACATGCTCCATCATTAGAGATCCCTCCAACATCTTCTCCTGAATGAAATGGTGCTCGATTTATATATGTTTGATCCGCGCGTGAGAAACTGGATTATTTACCAGTTTCAGGGCACTCTCATTGTCACCGCGTAGCAGAGTTGGACCACGCACATCTTCATAGACGTCCTCTACTAACCTCCTGAGCCAGATGGCTTCTCGAGCTGCTAAGGCCGCAGCCTTGTACTCTACTTCCATAGTAGAGACGGACACTGAGTCTTGCTTTTTGCTACACCAAGAGATACTAGCTGATCCACATGTGAAGACATAACTGGATGTTGACTTCCAGTCGTCCGAATCTCCTCCATAATAAGGATCTGAGTATACTTGAAGAATAAAGCTCGTGCCTCTCTTATAAAGGAGACCCATATAAGAAGTAGCCCACACGTGCTTTAGAATATTCCTCGCCACAATCAGATGAGGCTTCCTTGGTTCCGTCATATACCAACTCACTCGGCCAACCGCATAAGCAATGTCTGGCCACGTAATTGTCAAGTAGATAAGACTCCCAACTAGAGCCCGAAATATTAAAGGATCTGGAAGAATCCTTCCCTCATCTCTCTGAAGTTTGATGCTCGAATCAAAAGGAGTAGAGCTACTATTCCCCTCCTGCATGTCAAATCGCTGAACAATCCGTTCCGCATAGCCCTTATGGGACACAAGTATGTCGCTCTTTTTCCTTTCCACCTCGAGTCCAAGGACGTGGTGGAGCTCACCCAAATCCTTCATCTCGAATCTTATAGCTAGCTCTGCCCTGAGCCTAGCTACCTTCTCCTTAGAGTTCCCTGTGATGATCATGTCATCCACGTACAACAGCACCAAGACCAAAAGTTCCCCCTTCTTCTTGACAAATAAGCTCGAGTCTAAATTTGAAGCAAAATAACCATAAAATTGGAGGTATTCTGCAATTTTTCCATACCATGCTCGAGGAGCCTGCTTCAAACTATAAAGGGCTTTCCGGAGCTTGCAGACGTAGTCCGGATGTACTTCAGATACGTAACCAAGCGGCTGATCCATAAAGATATCCTTGTCGATCTCCCCGTAAAGAAAAGGATTCTTTACGTCTAGCTATCACATCTTATAGCCCTAGCAAGCCGTCAAAGTTATCACCACTCGTACTGAAGTCATCTCGCCACAGGACTGAACGTCTCCTCATAGTCTCTGTCATATTGTTGAGAGAACCCTCGAGCAACAAAGCGAGCCTTGTAAGACTCGATGCTTCCATCTGCCTTCTTCTTCAACTTATAAATCCACTTGCAAGTCACAGGAGTAATGTCATCAACCTTGGGTACAAGGTCCCAGGTCTCATTCTTCTTGAGAGCAATCATCTCCTCGTCCATAGCATTTTCCTAGTCCTTGACTCCAGTGGCTTCTTTAAAGCTAGAAGGCTTCTACTCATCCAGGGGGCCTGCGAAGAAATACGAGACAAAGTTCACCGTGTTTCCTTCGCAATAACGAGCTGGTGGCTTGATGGTCCTCTTCGATCTCTGAAGGGTCTTCTCCTTGCTCACCACCTCCGTTGTTTCTTCAGAATTAGCTCCATTCCTGGACATACTTGGAGCATCGCTCCCCCTGCTTCCTGAACCATAAGCCTCTGTCCTAGAGCTTGAAACACCTGGAGCTCCTGGCGGCACGGTGTAACACCCCAGTTTTGAATCCTGAAATTTTCCAAAATTTGGAGGTCAGGCAGGGAGACACGGCCTGGGACACGGGCGTGTCCCAGGGCGTGTCCTCCTCGGGCTAGTGGGCATTGAGTGTCCAAGCATTGAGTACGGTGTTGGTCGCGAAAAGGCGTCGAGTGATGCACACGGCCTAGGACACGGGCGTGTCTCAGGCCATGTCCATGCTCTCTATTGGAACATCTTATTACTGATTTGGGTAAGGATCACTATGTCCTTAGGAATGTGTCTTGACCTCAGAGATAGTCACCCCGACCATCTGCCTAGCCAAGCTCTCCTGTGACGCTAGCAAATTTTCCAACTCCAGCAAGGATGGTTGAGTCACCCATCCTTGAACAGAAGTCACAAAGACGACATACTCCTTCCACAAACCACGTACTATATGTCTCTTCAACTTAGCTTCAGAAATGGGCTCATAAGGATCCAATGTTGATATTTCAGCGCACAGGTTCTTCATCTTGAGAAAGAACTTTGAGACGGACAGTTCTCCTTGAGTTGACTTAGCTAACTCATTCTCTAAGAACTGTAGCCTTGCTACGTTCTTCCTGTTGAACAAACCATCAATGGTTGTCTATATCTCAGCAGCAGACTCACATCCTAAGATGTGATCAAAGAGCTCAGGCGAGACAGCCTGCTTAAGAGCAAACTCTGTCTTTGCATTATTCTTCCTCCAAGCTCTCACCTGTTCAGCAAAACCAGTAGCAGCAGTAACTTCTTGCATGTCATCACTGCCGACGACCTCTCATAGCTCCTCACCAATAAGATAGATCTTCATACACGACTTCTACTTCTTGAAGTTAGTCACTGTAAGAAGCACAATAGCAAGACCCCTTGCAAAAGCTCCTTCCATTGCAACATCGCTGATCTACTAGCTTCTAGAAGCGCCAAGCACAACTGAGGTTGATCACTTCTTAAGCCATTGTTCCCTCTAATACCATGTTGAAATTTCTCTCAAGTTGATCAGGAGATAGTTTCGATATCAAGTAAAAACTTCCAGAGCTATCAAACTGACTACTTGATTAAGCGGAAAACGAGAACTAGGTGCAGGAACACTCTAACCATAAACTAAACTGTGTAGATCAGAGACAACAGAGAGCAAACATAAATCTTGTAATATCAACTATCTTAATTACAAGACAAGACATACATGGAGAGACATGATTTTGTCAAGTACAAGGCAGAAGCAACAAGCAAACAAGAACAAGCCGGGCAGACTGCCCCCCACAGACCGCCGAGTCTGCTGAGACTGCCAAGCTGCTGCTGCACAACACTACACTATAGAGTCCGTCAAACCGCGCGGACAACCCGTTATTCTGTCGAACAATTGCTCTACAAGCCGCCGTCGAACTGAAGGAACAGACCGTCTAGTCCACCGAGACTGGCGAACAGGTTATTGAACTTGAATTGCTAAAGAGAAAACTGGTCAGTCACAAGATGCGACCTGCTGCAAACCACTGATTGTTAATCGCAAACTCCACTGATCCCTGACCACAGTTAGAACCAAACTTCTGGCTTCTCAGTGCTAGCCGCACAACCTGCAAACACAAACCAGTTAAGCCCTTCTCAAACCTTGCGGACTATGAATCCGAGACCGCAGTAACTAATCAGCGCTCAACTTATTGTTCATTCAGTTACAGTTGACGTGACGGGGGTCTTATTTATAGGTGCGGAGATGAATGTGGTCACCGCCCTAGTGGATAGAATCACCACCCCAGCTCGCAGCTAACACAAGTCAGCCCGCCTAGTACGCAAGGACAAGGTCGAACAAGCAAATCAAAACCATTTGGCACCAAGTCTGGAAGTCAGCCTGCAACCCGGCGGACACCACACCAATCCACACACTACAGCATGCGGACACAACAATAGCCCACACACTACACCAGTCTGCACACAACACACGGACACAGCACCAACCCGCACATGCCGCGAATACCACAACAGTCAGCAATACAAGTCCACGACCAATTGGCACAAACTGCCCAGTCAACCAGCATACATTTTGGACTCTGCGATCACCCTGGACTTCTCATAGATTGTGACCAAGTCCAACAACCAACCAAGCTCTGGCGCCAGCTCGGCGTACGAGGCTCCAATCCGCCATCTCCCAAGACAGACCGCTAACAAGCCGGTCCACCAGAGCAAGGCAATCAGCCGAGCTCACAAGCTCTAAGAGCAGTCTGCATAAAGCGAACTCCGCGGACTCGGAGAGAGTCTGCCACTCCCCCGCGGATAAACCACATATCCGCTCGGTTACTCCAGGGAACAACCAACACCAAGACCGCAACCTCAGATCGCTCAGGCCGTATCACCAGTCCGCCAGACTGTCCGCCCAGGCCGCGCGGTTTGCTTGATCAACCTCCACTTTCACTTCACAATTTTCAAATAGTCCACCCTTGGGGTGCTTTATGCGTCAAAGTATGCATGTGATGGCAAAAGGTGGTATCTAGGGAAACCCGGTACACCATTAATGTACCCTGAGTGCACAAGATGTTTTGTCGGTGGCGCCAACATCTGTGATGTATGGTGCTTAAGTTGCACATTTCTTTTAATATGTACATGTTATATGCTTGCAGGGAAGAAGCACCGCCACCCCGAGAAAGGGGTGTAGTCGTTATAATTTGGTCAGCCCTTGCTGATCGTTGCCTTGTTTGTCACCATTTGGTGGAATGTTTGTGTGCAGGTGCTGCGGAGCCAACCGGGAAATAGTGGGATGAAGCCCCTTTTGCTGAGCTGACCCTTGAAGGCCCAAGTGTTTTATTTAGTTGTTTCATGTATTGTAGGTCTGCATGCCAAGGTATGGAAACCATATTTAATTTGGTAAAATATTGTTGTTGTAAGACCTTAAGGACAAAATACTTTGGAGTTTATCTTTTCATTTCTTCACTATTACTGTCAGTGGACATTTCTAATTGGGTGGTTATTTATAACTCATTAATTCTTCAATCCAATGCGGACCATCGACCTCTTGCGCCGGCTCTTTCAAGGGCCTAGTCAAAGGAAAGCAACTTGAATCCCACTCTGTTAATCGAAATCGGGTTGCTCGTATGCCAAGTATCTGGCATCAAGGTGATGGTGGAGGCGACAACACAAGGTTGGCAAGCACGCAAGCCAAGAAGGATAAGTGTGAAGCCGCCTTTGGTAGCACGTCAGGATCACTCTGAAGAACTGGAGTGCACACACCAACCTCCTGTAAACAAGCACCAGAAGACGGCGGAGACGGCCAGTGACATCCAAACCCCACATTCTCCTCTCTCACTCACTCATCAAGTGTAACGAGGCGTGGCATGTTGCCCTCGCTCTTCTCTAAAGCCCTGTAAAAACACTCATATAGTGGAAGTTAGGCCGGCACTGTATCGATCGCGTGGTTTTTCACCCCGATTGTGGGTTTTTCATGTCATCAAGTCTTCGCTCAAACACCTGGATTATCTTTGACTGATGGCACGTTCGGCCGCTCACGGGCTAAGATGGTTCAAAAGTCCGGTCTATCGAGAGCACCGCACAATTCTCAGATAGATTGGTGTCGTCTGTGAGAACATAGGTTCCCAAGAGCTTCAAGGAGACACGGTAGATAACACGCTCCACATCGTCGCACTAGTAAGAAGAGATGGCCAGGAGCAGCACTCGAACGACTCGGGGATCAGCACAGCGAGAATAATGATTAAATGTTAATCGATTATCATAAAAACCCTTAACCCAATATTAAGTATTTGGATTCCTTCTCATGGATGACACTCTTCCTGCCTTAATCGATGAAGTGTGGGCTTGACAAAGCAAAGTGCATTAATCTATCTTGGTAAGGATTTTCACATTAACGCACCATAACAAGAAGAAGACGTTGTCGCCCTAGATGCTGCTCCGTTTAGAGGAGCCTCTTGCAGAAATGCTCGCCCTCCTCAAGGGAATGATCTCCGCCCCGGCACCCGCAAGAATACCAGTGCCAGAGAACCTTCATACACTCAGGAGAAGGGAGATCTCGAATCCTCGCAAGAGGCCAGCACTGAACATCCTACTCGTCAAACCAGGGCCACTACGGGCGGTCCCCTCCACTAACACCCGGAGACGGGAGCTCCGAAGGATTTTTTAAGGGGTTTGACCCGAGAAGAAATAAGAGAAGTGTTCAAAGAAGAGTTCGGCCAAGCAGCCCGTCGAGGGGCACAAGTCCACCGCCCGTTAAAGAACAGATCGCCCCTAGCACCAGAGGTGCAGGCACATCCGGTCCCCGCAGGGTTCAAACTTCCAAGCATCAAATCATACGACGGAACCGAGGATCCCTTGGAGCATGTAAACCACTTCATTATAATCCTCCACATCTATAATGCGCCCAACCAGTTGCTCTGTCAAGTCTTCCCCGCTACTCTAAAGGGACAAGCAAGAACGTGTTACCACTCGCTTAAAGAAGGCACCGTCCGAAACTTTGCCCAGCTCACCCAACTGTTCATAGACCAGTTCATAGCCAACTGTCGCATTGTAAAGGATCTCACCCATCTCTCTGGGATCTGTCAAAACGAGGGAGAGACCCTCAAGGAATTCTTCTGTCGGTTTACCACGGAAGCGAGGCAGATCTCGGGGGTGGACCCGGGACTCCTGCGCGGGGTCTTCTTCGGGTGGCTCTGGCTTGGAGGTTTCTATTCCACTTTAATGAGGGAAACAGTCCACAGCTACCCGGACTTTATGTGCCGAGGTGAAGCACAGATCGCGGCAAATGAGGCAATTGAGGCCCATCGAAGATAGTTTGAAGGATGAGTTAAGAGGAAAAGAGAAGAACCACCCCCAAGACGCCAAGAGGAGCGAAGGGGTGACTCCCGCCGACAAGCTCGTCGCAAATACCGGGCCCCAAAAGATACGTGGAGTACATGCCACTCAATACCTCGCGCGCCAACGTACTTTACGCAATTCGCGACGAACCAGCATTACAAAGGCCCCGAGAGGTTCCTGTGAGAAAAGGGGACCGAACGAAATACCGTGAATTTCACAAGAGGATAGGTCATTCAACAGAAGAGTGTATCAGGTTAAAGGATGAGATCGAACGGCTTATCCGACAGACTGTTTTTTGGAAGGTTTCTTCAGGACCAAACAAATGGTTCGCCATCCCAACGTGGGGGGAGCACCCCCCCTGCACATCAAGAAGCATGAGGGGGCAAACCAATTGTGGAGATAGTTGAGACCATACCGACATTTCCACTCTCCACGATAAATTCAATTGCTTAGAGTGTGCCCGATCCAAACATGTTAGCAAAAGAGAAGATCAGCTTCGGGGATGAGTACCTCGAGGGACAAATAACACCCCACCAGGACCCGCTAGTTATAACGGCCGAAATCGGAGACCCGGATTTCCATATCAAACGAATACTGGTGGATAATGGAAGTTCAGCCAACGTACTATTCATGCTAGCGGTTCGAGGAATGCACATCCCCAAGGAAAAGCTCCAGCCAGTGGCTAGCCCGATCTATGGGTTTAATGGGGACTAGTACCAGTCGAAGGAACAATCACCCTTCCAGTTACCTTAGAAGAGTTTACAAAACAGGTAACTCATCAGTTTCAGTTCGTGGTAGTAAAAACGATGTCACCGTACAACACGATCTTTGGCCTCCCGCTTCAAGCAGCATTTGGAACGATTTCGTCAATTCCCCATCTGGCCATGAAGTTCGCCGCGCTAGCATGAGTAGGAGTTGCAAGAGAAACCCAGGAGGCAGCTCAGACGTGCTACCTACAACAAATACATTACAAGCAAGGAGCAGTTCCGCATACTATTAGGCTTCGTGGAGGTGGGCTAGGAGGGCCCTAGGACAAGCATCATGACAAAGGGGCCCGTGTGCCCATTCATGCTTTATTTTTCGAACATCGTCGAACTACTTAATCAAACAACTCGTCTTATTAACTTAAGTCAACAACTAACCCTATAAATTGCGAGTCAGTTCTTGTGCAGACAATTTCCATGACTATTAAATATTATGTTTGCTCTCAACATTACTTTTACAGGGACACACCCAGGGTCTAACCCTCGGTACAGCAATAGGGACAATCCCCCGCGGTCGCGGGTCCCTCACCGCCGCGAGACAAGGAACAACGTTCGAGGCCATCGCTTGGCATCAAGGTGACAGTGCAGGCAACAAGGCAAGGCTGGCAAGCACGCAAGTCAAGAAGGAGAAGTGTGAAGTCGCCTTTGGTAGCATGCCAGGACCACTCCGAAGAACGGGAGCGCGCGCACCAACCTCCTGTAAACAAGCACCGGAAGACGGCGGAGACGGCCAGTGACATCCAACCCCCCATTCTCCTCTCTCTCTCTCTCTCTCACACATCAAGTGTAACGAGACGCGGCCTGTCGCCCTCGCTCTTCTCCAAAACCTTGTAAAAACACTCATATAATGTGCTTCCTCTTACTAATTAGTGACGGGACTCTTTAGACCCAGGGAGGAATGACATTGCATCCTAAACACGATATTGCATTAGGGTTGCGTCTGTAGTTTAAGTATTATCATTAATACTGAATACTTATTTGCCACATTTCAAGCACTTTTGTTATTCAAGGTTCTTACAAGCGAGCATCAAAGCACAGTTCGATCTTACATCAATAATAATGACAGAATACATTTGTCTAGTGGCTTACCAATCAATATTGGCTGGTTCCAAGACATACCAATACAGTGAAAGCATGGTGAACTCAGATGACAATAAGAACAAATATCACAAGTAAACACAATCTAGGGTACACAACTTGAAAAACACAAGAGAGTTTTACATTATCAAAACTAAACAGAAACAACAACAAATTGAAGAAAGATACCGCACAAATATTAATTTAAGTCAAACAACGAAAAAGGAATAATATAAAAATTCATATAGTATATGAACATAAGCTGCTCGCCCACTTTAGCTAATCGTGTTATATAGCCAAGCTGCTTTAATAACAGGAACATTGGGCGTGGTAGGCGAGTCATCGCCGAACACATGTTTGCCCTCAAGACT
Organism: Platanthera zijinensis; assembly: GCA_039513925.1. Taxonomy (NCBI): domain Eukaryota; kingdom Viridiplantae; phylum Streptophyta; class Magnoliopsida; order Asparagales; family Orchidaceae; genus Platanthera; species Platanthera zijinensis. The sequence continues at coordinate 25,006,245 of CM077082.1, read as the reverse complement.
ATCGCCGAACACGTGCTCGTCATCAAATCTCTTGCAATCATTGAAAAGGCAAAAGGAAAATGTAAATTCCTTGCCGAATTTGGAAATCCAATCATCAGAATGTACTTCCTTCAACTTAGAGTACCATTTAGAAATCTTTATGTATTCTTCATAATTCGTTGGCGTTTCAAGGAGGAGACGCATAGTTCCAATTTCATACCACGTTTGCAAAAAGTCAAAGAGCACGTAATGATTGTTGTAGCAAATGCAAATGTAGCGCAGACCGTTGATAACTCGAAAAAAATCATTATTTGTTGTTTTAAAATAGACATATTTTGGACTGGGGAGAAAATCGCAAGCCACGTCATGACCAAGAGTGTCAACCGCAATTGTAATCACCACCCACTTGTTATCAGTTAAACGACAGGAAGCAATCTTGACTTTGGAAGAATTCATCAAACACAATAGAACAGCAACGCAGTGTTGGGGGGAGGAGGGACTCGCTGAGAAAGTTCCCACTTGGCAAGCAGAGGATCCAAACGAGTTGGCCGGATATTTGGGGAGGAATATTTCTTCAAGGGTCAAAGGATTGAAGAATAGATAATCATTATTTCGACGTATGAAAAGCCAACCATGCTTGGACAAAAAACATTTCGCTCCGCGTAGACCAGGCAATTTGACGCTGCAGCTTTTCTGATCGCTGCACTGATAGAAGAGGCACATATCCTTGTCCTGGGCATCAAAGTCATATAAAATGCACCATGGATCCTTCTTGGATAATTCAGTGATGTTGGAGCGGCAAGATGGGACTCTTCTCCAATTGCGACAAACACCGCGAAAGTTTATAAAGTCTGATAATGGCAGCAAATCAGAGATAATTGATAAGATCTTATGGGGGACTGTAGTTTGCCACCTTCTATCCTCCTGGAAGACCACATTAAAGAAAATTAGATAAATCTTACTGCATTTTAATGGGCTCTCAATAACATTTGGATAGAATCGAATAAATTGATTAAAAAGAGCATGAATATTAAAAATAAGAAAATTGCATAGTTTGGAGCATAAATATCATACATTATTCAGCTAATTACACAGTTTTTAAAAAGTTGTCTACGAAAAGACATCACTAAAATAATGGCAACCTCAGAAATAATTCAAGCACATGAACCTTGTCAATGACTGGATACCATGCAATGAAGTTCTAGTCATCTATCAAATTATTAGCATTTTAACACCAATAAATAGCATCAAATCAACAATAAGCCTTAAAACTGAATTGAAAATTTGAAGATTGCTGACCCAAATAGCAACCAAAATCTAAATAAAAAACAGGGTAAATCTACAATATGCATCATAACAATTAACATCTGTGCCAAACTGTTATGGATCCTATCTGGAACAGTTACGTTGTTTTATTATTATTATTTAAGTCAAGGTGTTGTATCGAGCAAAGTTGTCTGAGTCGAGTCATAGTTAGAGCATTATAAGTCTTTTAGTATTTTATATACTTCGTGATAATCACGGTCATGTCATCGGGGGTCCTATATATTGACTCTTAGAATTCTGTATCAAGGAATCAATGAATGTAGTTCTAATTTCTTAAACCCTAAAAGAGATTTTGGAAACACTCTCTCCCTTGAGCAAGCCCTGCTTAGGTAACCGTGGTTTCAGAGCTCTGTAGTATCTTCCCCACCTCAGACCTCCTCACCGGCAAGCCCGTAACAATTTGGTATCAGAGCTAAACCATTTTCGTCTTCCCTGTCGTAATCGCCGGAAGCATCGATAACATCCACAACACACGATGCCTCCTAACGTCAGAGTCGACGTTCTCGCACCCCGCAAGTACTTCTACCGAGTCGCCGACCCGCCAGCCCCATCCAGAGCGTCCTGGCTTGTCTTTCCCGATCACTGTCATGATATTTCATTACTGCTTCATCGACCTCCACTGCACGCTCCCGATAATCAATGTCTCACGTCCAATTGACGTCATCCAAAGACTCCTCATCGTTCTGCAGACCTCCTGGATAGTTCGGCGGAGAGATCGAAGACTGAATCGAACGGTTACTGACTCTGCGGAGGCCTGGCAATACACAAAAGAGAGAGAGAGTCGCTGGAAGCGGCGAACACCAGATTTAACCGTCGCGGCGAATACCACTTGCAGCGGGCAATGCTATTGCTCCAGATAAAAGAGATACATGTGGGTACTAGCGAGCACAAGAGAGAATTAAAAGAAAGAGAGCAACTACGGGACGAGCTTAGTATCTGCACCTACAACGGGGTAGATTCTGGACCAAACTCTGTGTCCCATTCAAGTATCCAAGGCCCTCTATTTATACCTGAAGGTAGGCTACTTGAACGGTTGAAGACATTTAATGTAGCATTAAATGTGCAGTCACCCAGGATACAGAAAGAGTCGGGTGGTGGGGGTGAGAGAAGATCTGCACAGTAGCCGCGCGTACCACTGTCGGGGAGAACAGTCCGCGCAGGCACTTGGCGAGTGTCCATTGCTGCTCCCTCGACGAATTGCTGAAGAGGCTCCCAGGGAGGACCCGCGACCTCGGTGGAGCCCTATTGTGAGCGCACGGCTTCCTAGAGGGTGCCTGCGAACGCCTTAGAGTGTCCTCCTGTATGCTTTGATGTCGGTGTTGTCTGATGCCTTACCCCGCTACAGGATTTGGGATAACGCAATGCACGCAGAACTGCGAACGTCTTAGAGTGTCCTCCTGTATGCTTTGATGTCGGTGTTGTCTGATGCCTTTCCCCGCTACAGGATTTGGGATAACACAATGTACACACAACTCTCTCACTACATTTTATTTGATAATATGTTTGCTAACTTCAACACATTAGGTGCGGTATTATTGAACGAAATTGTGTGCAATGTTGATGGTCGTCTTTTTGTCACAATATAGTATGATATGTCCCATTTTTTTAAAACAAAGGTCATTCATAATAGAGTGAATCCACAAACTTTCAGAAATTCCATGAATTATAGCTCTGAACTTTACTTCAACACTTAATCTGGCTACCACAAGATGGTTTTGCTTCTCGAGGTGGCCACGTTCCTGCCGACTAGAGAACAATAACTAAAAGTGGAGTTTTGGTCGTCAACGGGTCCAGCTAAGTTTGGATTTGTGTGAGAGTAAGACATCACTTCAAGGGGAAATCTTGAGGTACTATAGGATCCGATGAGCAACATCCAAGTAACGAGTCTTTGACAAATGCTTGTATTGGCTAACAATTTCTACCGCGTACGAGATATTTGGACGGGTGGAACAAATAGACAAGTCTCCCCACCAATCTCTGAAATCTGATGATTTTCACAACTTCTTTGCAAACCATTCCTAACTTGTTGGTTTCAATTGGGGTGTCAGCAAGTCGAAACACTCATCGATGATGTCTCAAGCAAATAGAGGATATACTTTCTTTGTGAGATGAAGATCTCATGCATAGGTCTAGCAACTTCAACCGAGGAAGTACTTGAGATTTCTTAGGTCTTTCATCTTAAGCTCCCTTGTCGGTCTTTCCTTCAGAGTTTGGATCTCATCCATATGATCTCAAGCTATAAGAATATCATTGACATTGATGAGTAGAGCAGTCAATTTACTTGACTAGTGCTTGATGAACAACTTATGATCAACATTGCTCTGTGTGTAATCAATTGCATCATACCCCCTTGAAACCTCACAAACTAGGCCCCAAAAGACCGTTACAGCCGGTATGGAGCTTCTTCAACCAATAGATCTTTCCTCGAGGTCTTCGGGAGCAAGGCTAGGATGCAGAGGTATGCCTCTTATACCTCTGCCTCTAAATTTTTGCGGAGAAATACATTTTTCACATCTAATTGACTAAGTTTCATCATTTACGGCTACACAAGAGAGCAGGACTCTTACAAAATTCATTTTTGCTATTGGAGCAAAAGTTTTTGAATAGCCAATCCAAGCAATCTAAGTGTAGCATTTAGACATCAATCGTCCCTTATATCTTTCAGAAATTATTTGAGAATTCTATTTGGCCAAGAAGGCCCACTTACACCCAACAACAGTCTTCCCTTAAGGAAGACGCACCAGGTCCAATGTGCAGTTTTTTCCAAAAGCCAATATTTTCTCAAGCATCGTTTCTTGGCCGGTAAAACAAGAAAAATGGGCGGCAGTCTCATTACTAGTCCAACTGCAATAAGATGCCCACTCATCATAGTAGTCTCAATAGTGATCACCATGTTGTTTCTAAGAAATAAGATGCCCGCTCGTCATAGTATTCTAAAGTGATCACCATGTTGGATGGATCATTGATATTTTACCTCTCGTTTGGGAGAGGAGTTCTTCGAAGGACCAAACCTCCAAGAACAATGTGGGTGCTTATCTCCCAACTTGTGTAGATTTATAGTCACGCTTTTCTATGAGTGGTTGTGTTTGCATTGAAATTATTGCAACACTACTAACAATATTGCGTCATATTCTAATACTACAAAGTGGTGTTTAGACATAATGAAAGCAAACAAACATTGAAATCACTCAAAAATATTTTTCATTTATATATGACGATCTTCAAGTATAGCACCCACCCCTCCCCTTCTAGTTCTAGACAGACAGAAAGTGTGAGCATATTAAAAAAAAACATAATAAGTGAGACAAGAGAAAAAAATAAATATATAGATATAAAGTGGCGTATAGAAGAACCTCATCCTCAGGGGATGAGTAGAACTTGTTTCGTTTAGGGTTTAGCCGGTCTTCATTTCTACATTCCTTTCGCTTCTTGTCTTGTATATCCATCAGAGGGCAATATGCTAAAGTGTAGATCTTGCCTGCGATTCATAGTCAGGAAAAGAAAAGATAGGTTGAGAGCGGCAAAAAAAAAATTAGGGGTAGAGAGGACGATCGGAGTAGTTGCCGACGATTACCGGTGCAAGCAGAGAGCTATAGAAGGCGGCGGAGGGGCTCCGATGATGTCCGGCGTCGATGGATTGAAGAGGGAAACTGCGAGATTGAGATGAGAGGAAATTGGCGGCGAGGGGCTCCGATGATGGCCGACTGAAAGAGCGCGGGTTTTAATTTGGCGGCGAGGCCGAGGGGCGAGGGTTTTAAGAGGATGTGAACTGTGAAGGATCCAAAACCCGCTCGCCCATGTGGTTACCGATGGGGATGAACGGCCAGGATCAATTTAATGTAATGGGTTCATAAGGAAGCAGACAAAATCTCCCCTACTGCTCCGCAGCCTGCGCCACGTGGGCGCGGGCTGCGCCACCCGGGTGCAGGCTCCGCTGTCTGGGCACGGGCTCCGCTGCGCGTGCCGAACACCCAGTGCGGGCTACGCCGCCAACCACACTCATGTGGGCACCGCCACACGCACTGCATCTGCGCGAGCTCCTCCGCACATCCCCATTGTCCTCGCTGGATCCGGATCCTCTGCAGTTCTCGGAGGAACTGTAGAGATGGAGTTCGCAAATTTGCGGATTAACGGAGCGAAATTATAAAAAGTGGTTAACATGAAAGTTGTAGATATCTTCAAGACGAATAACTTTCATGTTAAACATTTTTTGATTTGAAGTCGTTTAGACCCCCGATTTGGGCCCCGAAAAAAAACCGTCCGCAAATAATTAATTAAATATTTTGCGGACGGTTTTTTTTCGGGGCCCAAATCGGAGGTCTAAACGACTTCAAATCAAAAAATGTTCAACATGAAAGTTATTCGTCTCGAAGATATCTACAACTTTCATGTTAATCATTTTTTTTAATTTGGCTCCGTTAATCCGCAAATTTGCGAACTCCACCTCTGCAGTTCCCGGAGGAACTGCAGAGGATCCGGATCCGTCCTCGCTCACCTCCCCTTCCTTAGACTTAGATTAATTTCATAAAAACACTAACCTTCCTGGAGGGAGACATGACGGCGAAGAGACTTCCAACGAATAACTTCAAAATCTTTGCAGCAACGTAGATGAGAGAGAAGGATTCTCTTCAATTTATAATGCCTTCAAGAGAACTCGTAATGAAAAGTTCAAAGTAACACAAGCACTGGGCGCCTGCCTACATTACGCGCTCACTAAGGGCATGTTTGTGAGTGATGGGGATGAAGCCCCATTTGTAGGTTTAGGGGTGCAATTAGTCACTCCCTCATGATCACCCCCATGTGGGGAAATCATTGGTTTGATCGGTCAACCCACTTCCCATGATCTCCTTCACAATAGGAGGATCATGGGGGGCCACCCTTTCAAAAACTACCGCCATCGGCCGCCGCCGCTGGTAACCACCTGCTAACCACCAAGATAGTAGGGGGTATGTGATGCATCCTGAAATTTTATAATTTATTTTATAAATGATAATTTTGTGCTCAAATTAAAGTATGCGGTGAAATTACGATTACGCGAGCTTTGACATGCAATAGTTTACTCAAAAGTCTCGTAAATTCTCATAAGCGTCTAACTCTTGCTCGTAATCAACAATAAATTCAAATCATCCAAAAGTCTCTTGATAAAGTAAACGATAATATAGAGAGTACGTTAGCGACAATTTAACGATAACTAGGACCATGACTTATTTGTGGCAAGCAAGTTCTGAAGTTCTTAATCTTTCGTGGGCATTCATGAAACGGACTAAAAGCGATGGAAGAGCGTGATGAGGTGAGAAGTATACCAACAGCACGCGTAGATAATGAATCCCGCTGTGTAGGAGAGTAGAGGCAGAGGGTCGATGGAATGGTTCTGGACAGCTCCGACAGGGAGAGCCAGGCCCGGAGGGGCCACAACAGTGCTCGAGAAAGAGACTTCTTGGGATGGATGTGGACGGGAAGGGTGGTAAATGGCGGCCAAGGGGTGCTCAGGTCGGCGACAGGGGAAGGGAGATCTGGAATTTAATCGCGAGCTAGGCAGGAATTGTCGGCAGTCGGCAATTCAGGATGGGAAGGGGCGGTCCTGTCCTCGTCCAAATGCCCAGCAACAGGCGGAAGTGGCATAGCCGGAGCCGGAGGAGCTGTCCGGCGGCGGAAAACGGAGGACTAGACTCGACAGGCGATAAGAAAGCGACAGAAGCGAGGTTGTTGCGGGTGTTATCGGAAAACAGAGGTTTTCCCTGTTCCCGATTCTATCCCCTCCCTTCCTTGCGAAATGGCAGATGACTTTTTAAAATAAGGAAAAGGGAGTTACAGTTAGCCTTAATTAATGAAAATAATGTGGAAGGAGAAGGTTACAAAAATAAGCAATGTCAGTTGTTTTCTCAATAATAAATGGTGATTGTTATACGCACTGCAGTTTTGGTTATTCGCAAATATTTTTTTCCTAATTTTTCGTGCCTTTTGGAAATACGTCTTGTACATGCATTTTCAGGAAAAGTGTTCAACACCAAAGTTGTAGATCTCATCGAGATCTACAATGGTGTTGAACACTTTTCGTAAAAATGCATGTACAAGATGTATTTCTAAAAGGCGCGAAAAATTGGGAAAAAAAAAGTGCGGATAACCAAAACTGTAGTGCGGATAACACTCACCTAATAAATATGAGAGGTTTCAGAGGTCAATGGTCTACCCTTTAATAATATTAAAAGAAAGAGAGTTTCAATTCAAGAGTCGACTATTTCAAGAGGCAAATAAAATGAAATGGTCAGCCATTAAATGGGGGAGGGAATATCAAGGGTTCGGATAAAATTTTGAAATTAATTAAAATTAATATTTTAAGATATTAATTTCATATAAAGTATTATTTAATAACTTTATTAGTTGCTTGCCCCAAACTAACCCTAGTCCTAATATGACTGAATCAATTTATTTAAAATCTTTTTGGTCGATCACACCAATAAGTCGATACATTAAACACAACAATACATGAAAAATAAAAGACAAACTAGCGTGATGGCATGCACTACAAATTATTTAAATAAAATAATATAACGATGCACTTCAAGATGTATCAGCATGTCATAGGGGTGTCCAAAAAAACCGGGCTCACCGGGGCGGCCCGGCCCGGCCCGGTGAAAAGCCCGATAGGCCCGGTCCCGGGCCAAGCCCGGTTCGGGCCCAGGCCGGGCCATGGGGCCCTTACGGGCCCCAGTCCAAAGCCACTGCCCGGCCCGGTGCCCGGCCCGGGCCGGGCCGGGCAAAGCCCGGTCACCGGGCTTAGCCCGGGCCGGGCCGGGCAAAGCCCGGTCACCGGGCTTAGCCCGGGCCTGGAAAAGCCCGGGCAAAGCCCGGGCTGCTGGAACCAACGGCTCTAAGAGCCGTTGGTTCCAACCAACGGCTCTTAGAGCCGTTGGTTCCAACCAACGGCTCTTAGAGCCGTTGGTTGCCAGCCAGCAACCAATGGCTCTAAGAGCCGTTGGCCTGCTGCCAAGCAGCCACTTGGGCTGCTATTTGCAGCCCAAGTGGCTGCTTTTTTTAAATTTTTTTAATTAAAAAATTTTTTATTTTTTTTTAAAAAAAACCTATAAATTCCCCCCCCCCCTCCCCCCTCCTTTCTTCCTTTCACCCTCCCACCCCCTCTCTCTCTCTCAACTCTATTTATTTTTTCTCGCGAGCATGTCGTCAACGCAGGCGTCGTCTTCCTCATCCGTCGCTCACGAAGTGGTGGAGCACAAGCGTACGGCGGCAGTTTGGGAATATTTCGACTTAGTACAAGTCGGCGCGGAGCAAAAGGCGAGGTGCAAACAGTGCTCGAAATTACTTTCGACCGCTGGCAACTCGACACTCGCAAGACACGTTAAGTCTTGCGCAGCCAAACAAGCTCCTCCCGAGTCGACTCAGACGCAATTATCGGCATCCGGACAAATCTGGACATACGATCAAGGTCGGCAGCGAGAGCTGCAGGTGAAGAATATCATCAGACGCGGGTTGGCGTTCAACCACTACGACAATGAAGAAGAGACCGAGTACATTCACCAAGGGCTACAACCCAAATATCACCAAGTAAGTCGATCTTCTATTAGACGCGACGCGCTTAAATATTACTTAGAGGCAAAACAAATTTTAATAAATTTTTTTGAAAAATTTGAGGGTCGAGTGAGTTTAACGAGCGACGTTTGGACAAGTAGTATAAAATTAGGATTATCATATATGTCTATAACGTGTCACTGGGTCGATCCCGTTTCCTGGGATCTAAATAAACGAATAATTTGTTTTGAAAGTTTCGAAGTCCCGCACACCGGTGAGGCAATTTATCAAATAATTTCAAAATGTGTGCGCGAATTTAAAATAAAAGATAAAATTATGAGTATTTCTTTCGATAACGCCACAAATAATACCACCTCAATTGAGTGGTTAAAACGTGATTTGAAACCTATGTTAAACGGCGCCTTTTTTCATACTCGTTGCGCGTGTCACGTTTTAAATTTAGTAGTGCAGGATAGTTTGTCCTATATGGAACCATACATTAATAAAATACGTTTAATGTTACAATTTATTTATAGTTCTAAACAACGGCGTCAAGATTTTAAAAAATTCGTAACCGGTCAAGGTCACAAATTTTTAAAACCTCTATTTGACATGTCAATTAGATGGAACTCTACATATATAATGTTAAAACGAGCGATTCGCCAAAAAACACTATTAATGGAATTTTATACTTTGTTAGGTCAACACGAATTAACCGAGTCCGATTGGGCAATTTTAGAAAATTACATGGATTTGTTAGAAGTTTTTTATACTGCGACAAATAGTTTATCGGGCGTATATTATCCTACTAGCCCGCTAGTTATTGAAAATATTGTTAATATTTCACAAAAATTAAATTATTTTAAACAACACGCCGGATGGATCGAATTAATAAAAATAATGGAAATAAAATTTTTAAAATATTATAGAGAAATCCCAGTTATGTTTTCATGCGCCGCCGCTTTGAATCCTCTTTTCGGCGTACACGGCGTAGAAAATTTTATTGAAGAAATAAATAACAATATAGGCGTAGATCTAAATAATTCAGATTTAGATAATCTGAGTATTTTAAATTTTAACACTATTTTTACTCAATGTTATAATTATTACGATAATTTATATGGGTCGCGGCCCCGAGAGGATGTGTCGCAACCCAAAACATCTAGTAGTTTTAAAAATAAAATGTTAGAGTTAGCTTCTAGGAAAAAAGCGCGCACAACATCTAGTAGTTTAAATGAATTAGGATTGTACACAAAAACACAATTTCGCGATTTTATGTCCACGGACGAATTAGAAAATTTCGATATTTTAAAATGGTGGAAAGGTAAAGTAAATACCTATCCTATTATGGCCTATATGGCCCGAGATTTACTAACGATCCAAGCTAGCACGGTAGCTTCGGAGTCTGCTTTTTCTCTTAGTGGCAGGGTTTTAAACGAGCGGAGAAGTCGGCTAAGCGAAGAATCGCTCGAGATCTGCATATGCTACAAGGACCACCTGGACGCGATGAAGAGAAAGCAGCATATTTCAGCGATCGAGGATAGCTCGTCGGACATGGAAGACGAGATGGACGCGATCAATTTAAACTATGGCCACTAGGCAACTTTTTGTACTTTTTGTATTATGGCCTATAAGGGTTATGACTTCTCCAAATAGGGGGAGATTGTTGGGTACATTGGAAAATGTGTACCTGATTTGAAGAAGCCCAACCTAGCTCAATGATATACATCATGTTGTATTTGATGTTGTTTTGAGTTGACATGTGCAGGTAAAGAATTGTTAAAGTTTACAGAAAAAATTCTAAGTCCAAGTGTCGACACAAAGGAACATGTGTCGTCACATAGAAGAAAGTTGTCGACACAACACTGGGAAAGTGTGTCGACACAGAAGGTGTAAGTCGACACTACTCTGGGAAAAAGTGTCGACACATAACATAGTCTACAACAACACTGGGAAAAAGTGTCGACACAGAAGAAGTAAGTCGACACAACACTGGGAAATTGTGTCGACACAGAAGAAAAACGTCGACCTCAACATTGGGAGAATGCGTCGACACTGAAGAGTATAGTCGATCTCAAGTTTGTCGACATCATCTGAATATGTCGACACAGAAGAAAATAGTCGACCACAAGTTTGTCGTCACCAGCAGAATGTGTCGACACATAGTGAGTAAGTCGACACATTATAGCAAAGCTAAAAAATGAATGTGTCGACACCTGAAGGCTAAGTCAACACTTACTAAAGTTATGATTCTACAACAACTGTGTCGACACACAGGACTTGTGTCGACACACTGCAGAGTCAAAGACCAAGTTATTTTCAGAAGAAGATGTGTCGACACAAAGGCAATTTAGTCGACATCACTGAAGGCAGTGTCGACACCAAAGTCAATTATGTCGACACAAATAGACAGATGGTCTCGACACTTTCTGACAGACTGTTTCAACACTAAGGCACAGGACTTGTTTGAAGACTTGACAGCTGTGGGTTATCACCAGTTAACTGAAGTTGTCAGACTTGTCAGAAAACGGTTAGAAACCGGATCAGCCGGTTACCATGAAGAATGTCTATAAATAGACAGATTCAGAAGGAGAAGAAAAACAATTAAGAACATATAGAACTGACCCTTTGAAATACATTGGATCAGAAAGTGAAGAAGGATTACATTCTACTCATTTCAAGAAAGTGCTAGGCACTTAAGAAGATCTTCTCCGGGAGATCTAAGAAGACTATCTAAGGGTAGATCTAAGAAGAGTTCTAATCAGAATTCAGAAGAATCATTCAAAGTTCTGGATAGAGAGAGATCAAGTCAGAATTTGAAGAAGAAGAAAGAATCCACCAGTGGATTCTCAAGAAGCTGTTTGGAATCAACTCAGCTAAGTACATTTTCAAGAAGCTTTGAAGAAGGCTAAGAAATAGTTGATTGCATCAGCTGATTAAGAATTGTCATTGCCTTTTCTCTCTCAACTTGGCAAGACAATTTAAACAATCTTTTCTATATTTCTGTAGGATCTGTTTATACAGATCTGAGTTGTAAGCCTATGTTATAAAGGCTGAGTGTAGGAGTGTTGAACTCTGAGTGGTAGGGCTGATTGCCTGAGTGTAGGAGAAGGATATTCTCTGAGTTGTAGGCCTTGGGGCAAGGCTGAGGTAGGGCAGTTGTGCCTGAGTTGTAGGAACCAGTTGGGTTCTGAGTTGTAAGATCTATTGATCTGAGATAAGTGGAAGTTTGGCCGAATCTAGCATACAGCTAGATAGGTGAAGGGGGAAAGTGGATGTACCCAGACCTTGGGGAACCACTATAAAACATAGTGCAATCTGTGATGTTTTGTTTTCTGTGATTGCTGTGTTTTTATATTAGTTAATAAATTGAATTCTGTCTAGAAGTTTTAGAAAGAGAAGCAGAACCTATTCACCCCCCCCCCCCTCTAGGTGTTTAGGCTGCCTTGAAAGTTAAACTATCAAGTGGTATCAGAGGGAGGTTCCTCAAAAAGGACTTAACAGTCTGAGGTAGATCTGATAGGCAGATTCAAGAATCAAGAAGATGGGTTCTGGAGAGAATCATAAGGAGCTAGGGTCAATGAAATTACCCATATGCAAGAAGGAAATCTTTGGGATCTGGAAAGAAAGAGTCAGATTGTTTATGGAAGCATCTGACCCAAGGATTTACATCACAGTACAGGAAGGCCCCTTCATACCAATGAAGATATCTGTTCTTGATGCAAATATCCAAACACCAAAGACTTATTCTGAAATGACCAAGGATGAAATCATCTTGGCAACCATGGACAAAAGGGCACAGAACATCATTGTCAGTGCCATAGATGATTCAACATTTCAGAATCTGATTCACTGCAAGACCTCCAAGGAGATGTGGGACACATTGATTGTCTACATGGAGGGATCAGAAGAAGTAAGGCTGGACAGAAAATCTATGCTAAATCAGGAGTATGAAAGTTTTAGACAAGGAAAATCTGATAGCATAACTGAGTGCTATAAGAAATTCTATAGAATTGTGAATGAGCTAATTTCCTATGGAAGAGTCTTCAGTACCTATGAACTGAATGACAAATTCTTAAGATCCTTATCAAAGGATTGGGATACAAAGATCTGTGCCATAAGAGAAGTTGCAAAATTGGCAGAGATATCTCCTCCAACTCTGTTTGGAAAGTTGCTATCCTATGAAATGCAACTTATGGTAAGGAAGGAGGAGGAAAGAAACTCAAGAGGAGAGCATAGAGAAAAGACTGTGGCATTTAATGCTGAAGCCACCAGAAAGAATAGGAGGAAATCACCATCTCCTCCTAAGGAAGTTGAAGAAGGTAGTTCTGAAAATTCAGATAAGGGTTCAGTCAGCAGTGATTCAGATGCAGACTTTGCTGCATTCACTAGGCAATTTCAAAGGTTCTTGAAAAAGAAGCAATGGAAGTTTAGGCCTTCCTCATCACAGCAAGTAGATGACTATTATCAGAAAAGAAGGTCATCTAGGAAAGAGAAAAGCAGGTCAAAGCCCAGCAAAGCCACTACTTCAAAGATTGTCTGCTATTGTTGCAATAGGCCTGGACATGTAGTGGCTGATTGTCCTGACAAAAGGAAGGAATCTTCAGAAAAGAAGAAGACTTATCAGAAAGGCAAGAAGGAGAAATCCTTTGTAGCAAAGAAAGATAAAAGTCTGTCAGACCAGTCAACTTCAGAATCAGGATCTGAAGCTGAAGCATATATTGGATTATATGCTGCATCTGAGGAAGAGGAGTTTATGCAGTTGCTAGACTCCATCAATGAACATCAATGCATGGGTTTGATGACTAGATCAGAAGAGGACCTATGCCAGAATCAGTCTGGTCCTAATGAGGTAAACTGTCCTTCCAGTACATATGTTTGTAGTACAAGTGAAGAATCAGCTACATCTGCATCAAGTGATGAAGATGCATCTGGATCTGAAGGAGATGTCTATCAATTGATAGACAAGTATGGGGACTTGTTGCAGGCCCTTAAGAAAAGCAAGAACCTGGTTAAATCACAGGCTCAGGAAATTGCTGATCTAAGGGTTGCAACAACTGAGTTAGAAAAAGTCCTTGATCAAAAGTTAGCTGAAATTGCCAAGCTGAAGAATATAACTATTATTCAGATGGGCACAATTAATTATACTAATGATCAAGTAAAGAGTCTGGAGGACAGACTGAGAATTGAAAGGGATTTAGTGGCTAGTTACTCTAAGCCAAAATCTGTCTTACCCTTGATAGATGAATTTGTCACTCAGAAGGGTAAGGCTGGATTAGGATTTAAGGGTAACTCCAGGGCTGGCAGATTCAAGAGGAAAGGCAAAGCCCCTATTCAGCCACTAAACCTTTCAGTCCCCATAAGGTTTGGTAAGGAGAAAGTGCCTTCTAACATATATGATCATGAAGACATTCAGGATCATATCAAGACAAATGTTCTGAAGAACAAGGGTGTTAAGACAAGCAGGCCTACCTATGGTCATAAGCCCTATGGTTTTAAGAAACCAGTAGGAGAAGTTGCAACAGCACCAGCAATGAACAGAAATGCTTCTGACAAGGATGTATCTAGATCTAGATACAATAAGTTTGAATGTTGGTGCTGTGGCAAGAGGGGTCATTTTGCATTGGACTGCTGGTATAACACAAGTGTTATAAAGAATAAGAGTCTACCTGTTAGAAGAGGTTATGATAACTTTATTAAGGCTAACCTGAACCAAGGACCCAAGACTTACTTGGGTTCTAAGGGTAAGTAATTCTGTATTGCAGGTGAATCCAAGTTACCATGCCCCTATATGGTACTTGGATAGTGGTTGTTCCAGGCACATGACTGGAACAAAGGGGCTGCTGAAGGATTATTCATCTGTCAAAGATGGACATAAAGTGATCTTTGGTGGATCTGAAAAAGGAGTCATCAAAGGATTTGGTAACATCTCTTCAAACCTAATTACTATCACCCAAGTGGCCTATGTAAAAGGTTTGAAACATAATCTAATAAGCATAAGCCAGCTGAGTGATCTAGGATATGACATTTCATTTGGTAAGGATGGATGTCATATCAAAAGGTCAAGTGATCAAGAGATCATATTGACTGGGTATAGGAAGAGAAATGTGTATTGCCTTAATTTTGAATGTGAGAATAAGGCATCCCCCATTTGTCTTGTAGCTGATGACAATGCTTCTCATTGTGTTAAGTGGCACAAGAGATTGGCTCATCTAAACTACAAGACAATTGGCCAACTCTTTAGTAAAGAACTAGTGAGGAATGGGCCTCAAGTTAAGTGTATAAAGGAAGGGGTATGCTCAGCTTGTCAAAAGGGCAAGCAGACAAAAACCTCATTTCAAAGCCTTGAAAACAAGGATTCTGTGAGGTGCTTATACCTCTTGCATATGGATCTTTTTGGTCCTATGCCAGTTCACAGTCTAGGTAGGAAGGTCTACACACTAGTGGTTGTAGATGACTATTCTAGATTTACATGGGTGTTCTTTCTGAGACAAAAATCTGAAACCCCAAGTGTATTATTTAAGTTTGTAAAGCAAATTCAGAATGAACTGAACAGTACAGTGGTCAAAATCAGAAGTGACCATGGTACTGAGTTTCAATCTGAAAGCATAACAAACTTGTGTATAGACTTTGGGATTTTCCAAGAGTTCTCCTCACCTAGAACACCTCAGCAAAATGGAATTGCTGAAAGAAAGAATAGATCATTAATTGAAGCTGGTAGAACTCTATTGAGTGACACCTCTCTCCCAGAATATTTTTGGGCTGAGGCAGTTAACACTGCTTGTCATGTCATCAATAGGGCTTCTATCACCAAAAGCCACAGGAAGACTCCCTATGAGATTGTGAAAGGCAGAAAACCAAATCTATCCTATTTTAGGATCTTTGGCTGCAAGTGCTATATACTTAACAATGGTAAGTCTTATTTGACTAAGTTTGCTGCCAAATCCCAGGATGGGATATTTGTTGGGTACAGCACAAATAGTAAGGCCTATAGAGTCTTCAACTTAACTACTCAAGTTGTTGAAGAATCTGTGCATATTGTATTTGATGAAACAAGATTAATCAATTGTGAATTGTCTTGTAGATCAAATGACTCAACAGGTATAAGCAAGAAGATGGACAAGCTCTCCATTGCTGAAGCTTCAAAGGAAGAGGGAGCATTGGAAAATGAAGGCTGCTGTCCAGGGGGAGTACAAGAGATAATGGAAGCTGATGAAAACCAAGAGGAACAGCAGAATGAAGAAGCTGGAGATGCTCAACCTGAAGGGAATCTACCTCCAGCTATAAGATATCTAAGAGATCATCCTACTGATCAGATAATTGGTGATCCAAGACAAGGAGTGCAAACTAGAAGCAGAAATCAAAGCACAGTTTTGCATTCTAGTTTCTTGTCTCAAATGGAACCTAAGAAGTTTGAAGAAGCTATCCAAGACCAGCACTGGATTGATGCTATACAAGAGGAGCTGAATCAGTTCAGAAGGTGCAAGGTCTGGGAGCTTGTTCCTAAACCAAGAGGCCACAACATAATTGGGACTAAGTGGATCTATAGGAACAAGCTAGATGAAAGTGGAATAATAATAAAGAATAAAGCAAGATTGGTTGCAAAAGGATACAGGCAGGAAGAAGGGATTGACTTTGATCAAACCTTTGCTCCAGTAGCAAGGCTGGAAGCAATCAGAATGTTCCTTGCCTATGCAGCCTACCAAGACTTCAAAGTATACCAGATGGATGTAAAGTCAGCATTTCTGAATGGTGATCTTAAAGAAGAAGTATATGTAGAGCAGCCATCAGGTTTTGTAGATCCTCTTAAACCTGATTCTGTGTATAAGCTTAGGAAAGCTTTGTATGGGTTAAAACAAGCTCCAAGGGCTTGGTATGAAACCCTGTCTACCTTCCTCATTGAGAATAAATTCTCAAGAGAAAAGATAGACAAAACTCTATTCCTTAGGGAATCCAAAGGAAAGATCATCTTAGTCCAGATCTATGTTGATGACATAATCTTTGGATCTACTGAAAACAACCTTTGTAAAAAGTTTGCCAAACTTATGCAAGGGAAGTTTGAGATGAGCAGTATGGGAGAACTTAAGTTCTTCTTGGGACTCCAAGTAAGACAGACTGATGATGGATTGTCCATATCCCAGTCTAAGTTCACCAAGGAATTAATTAAAAAATATGGTATGGAGTCATCCTCCTCCATGAGAACTCCTATGGGCACAAGTATGCCAATATGCAAAGATGAGGCAGGTAAACCTGTTGATGAATCATTGTATAGAGGAATAGTTGGGTCACTACTATATCTCACTGCTAGTAGACCTGACATTATGTATGCAACATGTGTCTGTGCTAGGTACCAAGCCTGCCCTAAAGAATCTCATTATACTGCAGTAAAAAGGATTCTGAGATATCTAAAGGGCACTCCTACTCTAGGTCTTTGGTACCCTAGGAATAGAGATTTTCAACTAACAGACTATTCAGATGCAGATTTTGCAGGATGTAGAGAGGATAGAAAGAGTACTACAGGTACTTGTCAATTCCTGGGAGGAAGACTAATATCTTGGAGTAGTAAAAAACAGACTAGTGTGGCAATTTCCACAGCTGAGTCAGAGTATATTGCTGCAGGAAGCTGCTGTGCACAGCTATTATGGATGCAGCATCAGCTTAAAGATTATGGTATTCAGGTAAGTAGAACACCCCTTTTATGTGATTCTAAGAGTGCTATTTCTATTGCTAATAATCCAGTTT
This sequence comes from Platanthera zijinensis, assembly GCA_039513925.1. Classification (NCBI taxonomy): domain Eukaryota; kingdom Viridiplantae; phylum Streptophyta; class Magnoliopsida; order Asparagales; family Orchidaceae; genus Platanthera; species Platanthera zijinensis. The sequence goes on along the minus strand of CM077082.1, from coordinate 24,988,671 downwards.
CTCATAGTAGAACTAAGCATATAGAAATCAAATATCATTTTCTTAGAGAACATGTAGAAAAAGGTGACATCTCATTGGAATTTGTAAAAACAGATTATCAAATAGCAGATGTATTTACTAAGCCTTTAGATGAAACCAAATTCAATAAATTCAAAATTGAATTAGGTATGTTAACCATTGATTAATGTATTAAACAAAATCATTAACAATGCTATTGAAATGGTTTATAAGTAAGTAAAAGTAGTAACAACATAATCAAGTGTTAAAAAGGACACATTGAAGTTACAGAAATTGGCTAAGTAAGAATGTGTCGACACATTCAGTAATAATGTGTCGACTCAGAGAAATTATGTCGACAAGTCAGAAATATTGTGTCGACACAGAGAATATGTGTCGACACTTAAGAGTTTTATTGTCGACTTAACCAGAAATGTAATGTCGACTCAACCAGAATTATGGTGTCGACACTTACAAAATATGTGTCGACACTTGTCCTTAGTGTCGATACAGAATTTCTGTCTTTCTACTATGTATCCAAGGTGTCGACATAACCACAAATTGGTGTCGACACATAGTAGGCTGAAGAAATGTCGAGTTAATAGAAGCTTGTGTCGACACATTCCGTCTGTGTCGACACATTTAGACTGTTTTTGGCGCCTTTTGAACTTCTTTCAACAGAAGCTATAAATAGGTCAAAAGCTCTTTGTGTCGACACGCTTTCAAGGTTTTCGAGACTCAAACCCTGTGTCGACAGTCTTTCTTTCTCTCTTCTCTCAAGCTTTCTCGACACAACGATGGCGCCAAGGATTGAAGATAACATCAATGAAGGATATGAGTTAGTGCGCCAGGCCTTTGCAGAGGCGCCGCCTGATGTTCAAGGAGTTATCACCCTTCTCTCTGCATCAGGGTTAGAATTTCTCATTTCAGAACCAACTAAGATCTGGAAGAAGGAGGTGCACGAGTTCTTTACCTCTGCATCAGTCCATTCTACTGGCCTCAAGATTAAGTCCACTATTCAAGGGACGAAGGTAAAGATTACTCAAAGAAGTTTACGAAAGATCTTCCAACTGCAAGTGGTTGAGAATGAAGAGGCAGTTCCTATATCTAAGACAAGGGACGCCCTTCAATGGTGTGGCCTGGATTCAGGATTGAAGATAGGAGCTGCATTCAACAGAAAGGGAATGAATCAGCAAGGGAAGTTCTTGTCGGAAGTTGTTGGAAAGGTAATCCTCTGCAAGACAGGTGGACATGATAGGATTTCTGCCTATATGTTCAGCCTGATAACCAGGATAGTTTTTACTATTCCTACTGATTGGTCAAGAGTACTCTTTGACAAGATCAAAGAGGGAATTAAGAAGCCTAACATGGCTAGGATCATGAGTCTGTACTTCACTGGGGTGATTCCAGATGTGATGCAGCAGCTGCAAGGGAGTAAGATTAACCATATGAGAAGAATGGATATGAGACTATTCACCAGGTGGGATAGGGTGCTGTCAAAGGATGTGCCTGAAGAGAGCAGGCCAGACACCCCTGTGCAATCCTCTACACCAAATCAAGAATCTGAACAAGTACAAGAAGGGACACAGCTTGCCTCAACTGTGTTCCAGGAAGTATCAACACCTGCCCAGATGCAGGGGGAGCCAGTTTCCACTTCTGCTCCAAAGGTTCAGGGGGAGCTAGTGTCCACACCTACTCCTGCCACTACAAATATTGAGGTGCAAGTCCAAGAGGAAGCACAGTTAAACATATCTCAAGATTTAACTGCTGCAGATGTGACCACTCAACTGGAATTTACTATGGAGGAGTTATTCCCAGATGTTGATACTGCTGCTGCTAAAGAAGGAGGTGGACCAGATATTGAGAAGTTCATAGGAATGGACATTGATCAGGAAGCTGCTGTGGAAACACAGGTTGAGGATGAGCCAGTGGATGTTGAAGCTGAGCAACAACTCCCTGGCACAGAAAGAATTCATGTAGATACTTCCTCTGACACAGAAACTGAAGAAGCCAGGGTGGCTAAGAAAAGAAAACTTGTTGTCTTTAAGAGAAGAAGCAAGAACTACAAGCAGGCATTGCAGACAACAACTCCACAAGTTTCTCCAGCCTTTGATTATAATAAATTTATGGTAGATCTTCAAGTAAAATTGGATGACCAAAGGATGGCTCTGGAGAAGTATGTTGATGAAAATAGCAAGTCAGTTCAGTTTGACTTAGCTCAGGACATCAAGTCCATCCAATTTCAAGTCAACTTGCATAAAACTGAAATGACAGATTGCTTCCACAAGGGTGGCAATGCTGTAGTTTATCTGGCTAAACAACAGCAGGCTATCTCTACAAAGGTGGATGATATTGCTTTGAAGCAAGGTTATGTTCTGGAAAATCAAATAAGAATGAATGACAATTTAACTGAATCTCATAATGCGATCATTCAAGAGGTGAAGAAGATTGTTCCAGGGATGCCTGCAGATAGAGCCAAAGAAATGGAAGAATTTGATAAGAATTTTCAGGCTGCTATTGCATCTGTTAAGACTGCCATCACAACCTCTCAACAGGAAATATCTGAAAAGCTTCAAAAGTTAAGACCATTTTTCAAGGAGGGAGTGAATTATTTGGATGGCCAAATTCGATTTCAGAAAGAAGATCTTAGAGATCATGTATCAAGAGAAGCCATAAAGGGGGAGAGGATGCTAATTCATGCAGGCTCTGAGCATGCCAAATGGGTGACCAATAGTATAAGAGCCACATTGGGATATCCACCATTGTGTGATGATAACATGGTGGCTGAGTCAGGTCTACAAACAGGACTACTTGAAGGTGACCAACCTGAGGTTGCCCAAGTCATATACCCCCCTCCAGATTTTGATATATTGGATCAGCAAGTGCAATATATGTATAGTCCTTCAAAGGAGGTTGTAAATGTTATCTTTGGAAAGGTTGATAAGCCTGAGGTAAATTTGCAAGAACAGCAAGATGCTCTACTGTCAAAGAAAAGATTTAGAGAGCAGGCTGAGCTGAAGCCAGATTTTGAGCAGTGGAGTCCTACTTCCAGAAATATAATACTCACTGCATGGAAAGCTGTCAAAGATCAAGTTCATGAAAGGGGCAAGTGGTACAATGAGCAGGAATGGCAGAAGTATGAGGCAAGACAAGAAGCCATTGTACAATTCAGAAGGAAAGCTAAGCTGGGAAGACTTCCACCTGATGCTATGGAGCCAAGCAAATACTTCCCAAAGCCTTTTCACTATTTTGAAAGGCAAAGGCTCAAGGAAGAAGCTAAGAAGAAAGCTGATCTTAAAGGAAAAAAGATGGCTGAAGAATCAGAAGCTCCTGTGACAGCTAAAATTAAATCTGGCCAAGGGATTGTTATTAGAGAGCCTGATCAATCCTGATAATGTTTTAGTTCTTTCATAATGTTTTGTAATGATGTAATGTGATCAGTCAAAGAAAAACCATGTAATCAAACATTACCCAGTAATAAACAAAATATTGCTAAATCTGTGATAGATTGTTTTAACCATGATGTTCTTATTATTTTGTTTATAATTAAGTATCCCTGTGTATTGTCATATATCATCATTTTATACTATTTATAAATGGTGTATATCATTGGCTATAAGGGTTATGACTTCTCCAAATAGGGGGAGATTGTTGGGTACATTGGAAAATGTGTACCTGATTTGAAGAAGCCCAACCTAGCTCAATGATATACATCATGTTGTATTTGATGTTGTTTTGAGTTGACATGTGCAGGTAAAGAATTGTTAAAGTTTACAGAAAAAATTCTAAGTCCAAGTGTCGACACAAAGGAACATGTGTCGTCACATAGAAGAAAGTTGTCGACACAACACTGGGAAAGTGTGTCGACACAGAAGGTGTAAGTCGACACTACTCTGGGAAAAAGTGTCGACACATAACATAGTCTACAACAACACTGGGAAAAAGTGTCGACACAGAAGAAGTAAGTCGACACAACACTGGGAAATTGTGTCGACACAGAAGAAAAACGTCGACCTCAACATTGGGAGAATGCGTCGACACTGAAGAGTATAGTCGATCTCAAGTTTGTCGACATCATCTGAATATGTCGACACAGAAGAAAATAGTCGACCACAAGTTTGTCGTCACCAGCAGAATGTGTCGACACATAGTGAGTAAGTCGACACATTATAGCAAAGCTAAAAAATGAATGTGTCGACACCTGAAGGCTAAGTCAACACTTACTAAAGTTATGATTCTACAACAACTGTGTCGACACACAGGACTTGTGTCGACACACTGCAGAGTCAAAGACCAAGTTATTTTCAGAAGAAGATGTGTCGACACAAAGGCAATTTAGTCGACATCACTGAAGGCAGTGTCGACACCAAAGTCAATTATGTCGACACAAATAGACAGATGGTCTCGACACTTTCTGACAGACTGTTTCAACACTAAGGCACAGGACTTGTTTGAAGACTTGACAGCTGTGGGTTATCACCAGTTAACTGAAGTTGTCAGACTTGTCAGAAAACGGTTAGAAACCGGATCAGCCGGTTACCATGAAGAATGTCTATAAATAGACAGATTCAGAAGGAGAAGAAAAACAATTAAGAACATATAGAACTGACCCTTTGAAATACATTGGATCAGAAAGTGGAGAAGGATTACATTCTACTCATTTCAAGAAAGTGCTAGGCACTTAAGAAGATCTTCTCCGGGAGATCTAAGAAGACTATCTAAGGGTAGATCTAAGAAGAGTTCTAATCAGAATTCAGAAGAATCATTCAAAGTTCTGGATAGAGAGAGATCAAGTCAGAATTTGAAGAAGAAGAAAGAATCCACCAGTGGATTCTCAAGAAGCTGTTTGGAATCAACTCAGCTAAGTACATTTTCAAGAAGCTTTGAAGAAGGCTAAGAAATAGTTGATTGCATCAGCTGATTAAGAATTGTCATTGCCTTTTCTCTCTCAACTTGGCAAGACAATTTAAACAATCTTTTCTATATTTCTGTAGGATCTGTTTATACAGATCTGAGTTGTAAGCCTATGTTATAAAGGCTGAGTGTAGGAGTGTTGAACTCTGAGTGGTAGGGCTGATTGCCTGAGTGTAGGAGAAGGATATTCTCTGAGTTGTAGGCCTTGGGGCAAGGCTGAGGTAGGGCAGTTGTGCCTGAGTTGTAGGAACCAGTTGGGTTCTGAGTTGTAAGATCTATTGATCTGAGATAAGTGGAAGTTTGGCCGAATCTAGCATACAGCTAGATAGGTGAAGGGGGAAAGTGGATGTACCCAGACCTTGGGGAACCACTATAAAACATAGTGCAATCTGTGATGTTTTGTTTTCTGTGATTGCTGTGTTTTTATATTAGTTAATAAATTGAATTCTGTCTAGAAGTTTTAGAAAGAGAAGCAGAACCTATTCACCCCCCCCCCCTCTAGGTGTTTAGGCTGCCTTGAAAGTTAAACTATCACTTGCAACATTCAAGTTTCACTTAATGACAAAGAGAAACACCCGTACAACTGAAGGATCCGTCCCAAAAGGATACACTGAACCATCACACTCCCACTCTCTGGTGGACGTGTCATTGTCCGCAGTGGCCGCTTTCGCACATGTTACCGTCCACGAGGGGCATATTCACCAGATGGAGGAGCAGCTGACCGAAATGCTCAATTTGCTAAAAAAATTTAGGAGCCCCCCCCCCCCCCGCTCCTCCTCTACCACCAACACCAGCTATTCCCCTGCCTCTGTCAAATCATGATTCGACGCAAGAAGTTTCGCAAAGATAAGAAATATCAGAAGAATTCTCTGATGTCGCTAGCTCCACTCACCCAACTCCTTAGGGAGTCGGAGTTGGTCGTCGTCACCGCAACTTAGGAGAAGAAGTGTAACGTCCATATTCGTCACATAGCATATAACAGTAGGTCCGGAAGGGGACCCGATGTCATATACCACAGATAGACTGGCAGGTTACTAAATGAAACCATTCTTCCAATCGCATACGTCCTACACAGAGTACATTCTAGCGGAAGCAATTTATAAGTTACACAGAAAGAACCCAGTCATAAGCATAAATGTCCACTAACAAACCCAAAATGGAATGAACGTACAAAATACACAAAGTGTTGACCTTATGGCCTTATAAAAGTTTACTTAAATAAAATGTATCTTCCATACAATGACATGCATGAGAATAAAGTAAACAATACACTTTGGCCTTCGAGGGCCAGCACTGCAACATGGGATTTGGCCCGCTATTTGCCACTAGGCTTCGCAACACCTACAAACACAATTCACCGCAACGGTGGCAAACAAAGGCAATGGTCAGCTAAAGCTGACCAAATTATAACGACCCCACTCCTTTGTTGGGGTGACGGTTCTCCTTCCCTGTAGTGCATTAGTATAAACAAACAATTAAGTGAAAGTACAACACTTGCACAATACACCACAGGTGCGAGCTCGCACCGCCACACACCCCGTTCTCTCATGGCATTTACTCGATGAAGCCAGTCCGAACCTTGTTCGTTCCTCGGCTCCACCACCGCCCCCAGGGCAGCAAACCTCGTGAGCATTTAGTCCTTTCAGCCGTAGTCTAGACTCGTTCTCTAAATTATTGGTAAGTCTCGTGTACCTTAGGTCACTTTAACCGAAGCAGATGGAGCGAGTAGGGTTCCACCAGCCCGTTACTCACCCTGCCATGGCTATTTGGCCTTCGACGCGGGGCAAGCTTCCCCCAGTCCCAACTATCGATCATACACGGTGCATAGCCCCGCTATGTACCAGGCTGGCTCCCAGACCACCAAAATAGCAGAACTTCGCTTCCGCCCAGATTTCCGAGTGCACCTTGGGGTTAATCCCCAAGACTCCCTGTTGCAATCTACTGTGTAGAAAACCTGAAAACACCCAAACGACACGGAGTATTCTCCGGTTATATATACATAATGAAATATCACCGATCCAGACCAACTTGTCCGTGTAGGCTTCACACACCATGCCTATATCCGTACTTCAATTTTGGACTCTACATGCAATACAACAGGGACTATTCATGTCTACTTGAAGGAACACCTCAAACTCACCGCATACTCGCGAGAGCGGGCTTCCTATGCAAAGAGGAAAGAAGACTTCACATGTCCAAGCAGAGAATCGTTACCTTAGCATTTCTCTTTGGCGCCATGAAGATCTAGCCGGATAGAAAGCACCGTATCGGCCTCGCCTTCGCAGATCTGGACACGGATCAAGAATTGGAGCTCCGAAGCTCCACCGGCGGCCGGAGTTGACCTTCTCCTTCTTCCTTGCTCTCCCCTCTCTCTAAAACCTTAGAAAGAGAATGGAGATGGGAAATGAGCGTTTGAAAACCCTATTCCCGACCTTAAATCCAGCATAGACCAACCTCAGCCCTTGGATCCCAAAATAAGGTAATGAATGGCCACAATTCGCCCTGAAAATAACATTTCTGGGTCGAACACGGCTTGTGACACGCCGTGTCCAAGGCCACGTCTCTCACTCATCGTAAAAACAGAAATCACAGAATAGGACACGGTCTATGACACGGCTTGGGATACGTCCGTATCTCAAGTGACACGCCCGTGTCATGGGTCGCGTACCTCAACCGACACAGGACCAAAACATCCCGAACAGGATACGGCCACGTGACACACCCGTGTCGCATGCCGTGTGCTAGACATACCCTGGGACACGCCCGTATCACATGCCATATAACTACCTCAGAACAAACCAGCAAATTGCCTGAGCAGGACATGCCCTCTGACACGCTCGTGTCTCAGGCCGTGACGTTCGTCGAGTGCATTTTCGTCGACCACTCGGTGAGTCGTCGAACCAGTGCACGACACGGTCCTGGGACACACCCGCGTCCCAGGCCGTGTGACCCTTACCAGGGCCCAAACTTGCCTCAAACGCTGCCCATTCCTCTTTTGAGTTTCGGGGCATTACAAATCTCTCCCTCTTAAAAGAATTTTGTCCCGAAATTATATAAAGGGAAAGATACACAAAACAAAACAGTACCTGAGTGGAATAACTCGGGGTACTACTCAAGCATGGTCTGCTCTCGCTCCCAAGAGAGCTCCTCTCGACCGCAGTTGTCCCAACAGATTTTGACCATCCTGATGTCTTTGTTACGTAGTCGCTTGACCTCAGCGTCCTCAATGCGAACGGGCTTGACCTTCGTTGTCAACCCATCATCAACTAGTACTTGATCGACTGCGATCACTTGCGAGGGTTCTTGCACCACCTTCCACAACACCGATATGTGGAATACATTATGTACACCACTCATTTCCACTGATAAGTCAAGTCGATAAGCTGCTTCACCAATCCGCTCCAGGACTTCGAACGGTCCAAGGTATCTCGGCCTCAGTTTCTTCAAGCGTTGTACCCGCGAGATACCCTTGAACGACCTAATCTTCAAATACACACAGTCGCCAACCGCGAACTCCACGTTCCTGTGTTTGGCATTATAATATTTAGCTTGTCTTTCCTGAGCGATCAACAAGCGCTCTCGAATAGTACGTACCAACGTAGTGGCATCTTCCACCTTTTGACACTTATACAGCTTTGACTCACCCGTTTCCAACCACGACAACGACGTGCGACACTTCTTACCATAAAGGGCCTCGAAAGGCTCCATTTGAATGCTCTCTTGGTAGCTATTGTTGTACGCAAATTCCACCAAGTACATGTGATCTTCTCACTGCTTCCCGAAATCCAGGACGCACATGCGATGCATGTCCTCCATTGTCTTGCTAACTCTCTCGGTCTGACAATCCGTCTGCGGATGAAAGGTTGTGTTGAAACTCAGCTTGGTTCCTAACATTTGCTGCACCAACCTCCAGTCATTGGACGTGAATCACCCATCTCGATCGCTCACAATGTTGCGGGGCACACCGTGTAGTCAAACAATATTATCCACATAAAGTTTTGCCAACTTATACACTGAATCATCCTTCCTATTCGGAATGAAGTGTGACACCTTCTGTTGAAGCCAAGAAATTCTCAACCTCAAAAATCGGACAAGGCAACCTGAAGTTACTGGTCGACCAGTCGGGAAGATGATCTCTGGTCAGGAAACAGGAACGAATTGCGCAAACAGGACCCCAGGTCGCTACGGCGGGAAGGTCCCACCACGTACCCAGTTGCTTAGGAGAAGCAACCCCTTCTCAACCAGATTGGCCGAGCTAGGTGCGAAGGAGACGAGCTGAGCAATAACGAGTCAAGGGCAGTGGCTGGAACTCGCGAGGGCTCAGGCCGAGAATTGCTTGTCCTCTCCTTCGTACCCCTGGGGTCCTATTTATAGGGAAAACCAAAGAGAGGGGGGGGTCTTACTTATACCCCCACCCTGGCGAGTTGGCGACTTCCCTGGGGAGCTCGCCTGGAAGAGGCGAGTATCTGGCCATAGTCGCCACCTGGCGAGTTGGCCTGGGGAGCTCGCCATACTCGCCCGAACCTTCCGCGGCCCGGGGTGCTGGTCTGGATCCCCACCTTGTCTTGCTGACTTAGACTTTTGATGACCTGGCGGTGGTAGGGCCCTCCCTCGTCGAATATGGGTTGTACACAATCCCCGCTCTTTTTGGGCGACGTAGGAGTCCGGAAAGAATCATCCAACGCTTATTCGGCGAGGACCTCTGCCGAGTATCTGGACAGCTCGCATCGTCGCCTGCTGGTAGAGTAGTCTATAAATAGGGGGGGCTCCGTTTTTGAGACGATCCTTGGAGCTCGCCGAAGATGTCGGACACCGAACAGCTGTTGAAGGACAGTCTCGCCGCCTTGTCGGGCCTCCTCGGTATAGCCAGGCCGAAGAGACCGCGCGAGGACGATCCCACTGCTTTGCCCCCGCTGAAGAAGAAGAAGACAAAAAAGGTCAAGCTGCCCGCCACTACGGTGGTCGGCTCGCCTCCACCGGCGCACCAGGTCGCCGCGGCGACTGACAATCCCGTGGTGTCGTCCGACACCCAGAGGGTGTGGAACGACCTAGGGCTTGATGACCTCCCCGGGTCGACCCGGGGTAGCCCGCTGGAGAACCCGGGGGTGACCGAGGAGCTCGCGGGCGTGAAGGAGTCCGCGGCGTCTCAGGCCGAGGTCGTCACCTTGACAGGTCGCCACCTCGAACTCTTTTCTGCTGGGTGGTTGCCGCCACTTTGCTGACTTCTTTCTTTATGCAGATTCTCCGATAGCCGCGGATGCGGCACTTGATGTCGTCCCCCTCAGCTCGGCGCCCTTACTCGCTCTGGCTGCCGACAGGCCGTTCAAGATCGCCCGCACGGTCAGGATAGGCCTCAGCTCGGGGAAGGCGTCTGGGGCGGCGTTGGTGAGGGACCCCCCGCCTGGGAGTAAGGAGCTGCCGGCGAAGGCCACTCCTGCCGAGTCATCTGGGCCGGTGCGCGAGGTTCCTCCGGCGAGTACGACGGCCGGTGTTGTTGCGAGCGGCGGGAAGATACCCCCGGTGAGCACTCCATTGCCGCCGCCGCCGCCCGCGGTCGCCACTCCTGGCCAGAGGCCGAGCACCGGCTTGCCCCCTCCGCCGCCCCTATCTACCCTGCCGAAAGACCATCCGCGACCTCCTCCGCCTCCTGCGCCGAGGGCTCCGCTCCACTCTGCGAGCTCATCTCAAGCTCCGCCGCCGGCGAAGAAGTCGGAGAGGCCGCGGCCACCATACTTTCCTCCGCGGGTTGGAGACCCTGACTACGTCGGCCAAGGGTCTGGAGGGCGCGGGCAGGGCAGGCCCGCCGATCCTCCGAGTAGCTCTTCGGGGAGGCGAGATACCTCCGGGCGACCTCCTTCGCCGCGCCGATCCCGATCTCCTCGCCGTGGTGAGCCTCCTACCACTGAATACCGCTCTGCTTTCTGCTTTTTCCGACCTGACGATCTATCTTCCTGCCTTGTCAGATCGCCCGGCGACCTCTGGGGCGACTTTCCTCGATGCTATCGGGCTCTCTGGGAGCGAGTATCGCCAGGCCGCCATTCGCGCTCACATGGAGTTGGAGAGCAAGTTTGACCAGCTCGCTATCTGCGACTCACACCGACGTATCTCGGCTCTGGAGGCGAGGATGGCCAAGATCGAAGGGCTCCAGTCGACCTTGGAAAGCTATGAAGCTCGCTTTCACGTGGTCAAAGAGAACGACCGCCAGCTGCAACTGAACAACCACCGCCTGCAGCTGGTACTTGACGAGCTGGCCGGCATCCGGGCGAGCATGGGGTCTGCTGGGCGCCTGGCGAGGATGGAGGAGCAGCTCAGACTCGGCGATGATGCGACAGCGCTGACGACGGAGCATTATCGGCGTGCACGCGAGATCGGCTGGGCCGGGCGACATCCGCACCCTCCTGAGCGACCGAGGGCTCCATAGTTTTTTATTTTTTCGAATGTAACTCGCCTTGTGCGACTTGTACTTCTGGACATCTATTTCTAATTTGATTAATTCATGTGTGCAAATATTCCTGCCTCTATGTGCGCGCTGTTATTTTTTGACGTGCCGAGCTTTAGTTTTCTTGATAATGTCGCAGGTTGATCTTCATCGCGCGAGCTCGCTGGATACTCGCTGAGACGGCTGACCCCCCCCCCCCCCCCTCTTGGGCTTGTCATATCTATAAATAGGAGGGGTAGGTGGGTCATAAAGCGTATTGCTGTAGCGACCTTCTTTCCTCCTGCCGAGTATCTGAACAATCAACTCGCCGCCCTTGTTGCTTTCGAATCTCGCCATCATGGTCGGTGACGATGCCAGCGCTCGCCGACAGGCCCACGCAATTAACTTCGCGGATGCGGCTTTTAAGAAGTCCATAACCACCGAGAAGGAACTGGCGACCTTCAAGGAACGCTTCCTGCCCGAAGGATACTCGGCAAGACTCCCCACTCGCAGCGAGCGCCTCAATACCCATATTGAGGGTTCGCTTGTAATGTCGCTGCGTCACTTCGACGCGGGCCTGCGGCTGCCCTTCTGGCCGGAGTTCTGCGAGATCTTGCGCTACTTCGGGATTGTCCCTGCGCAGATCAATCCTAATGGTGTGGCGATCATCATGGGATTCCTCTGCTTCCTTCGGGAAGAAAGGATCGCTTTCGACCTCTCCGTCTTCCGCCGCATCTTCGCCTTTGCGGCGACCTCGGAGGGGGTCATCTTCTTCAGCAGCCATGTCTGCACCCTGGTCGGGACCGCGAACAAGGTCCATCGCTGGGGCGAGCAGCTGATTGTCGTCCATGGCGACTTCGGCGGTGTTCTCGGCAGGCCGCATCAACCGGCCGATGTCGCCTTCCTTCCCCCCATCCTCGAAGGAGCTCGCGAACAGCTCTTCGAATACTTCCGCGGTCGGCGTTTTGACGTCATCTTCTGGCGACTAAACGTCAACGTGCTCGAGCCAGTCCACCCTAACGAAAGTATGCCGAACTCGAAATGCGCCCTGGTTACTCGCTCCCCCTTTTGCCGCTGAGCTAACTTTGTCGCGTTTTGCAGTCTCCAACGAGCTTCCGGAGAAGCCGCTTCCTTTGGCGAAGGAAACCGCCGCCACGCAGTCGGATTCTCGCCCCCCTGCCGACGTTGGGGAGAAGAAGGCGGTTAAGGGAAAATCGCGGGTCAGCTCGCAAGGTCCCGCGAGGAAGAGGGCGAAGACCTCGTCGCCGCGATCCGTCGATTGCCGGTCGCCGACGGGCGCCCAGTCGCCCCATTTCCACCCCAACTACGGCCTCGGGCAGGGAGTGGTGGACGCCTTCGGTCGCCCGCTCGTGACCTGGTCGGCGGGGGAGAATTTGGTGTCGCTGAGCACCAACCTTCCGTCCTGGTCGACTGACTGGGAGGACAATGGGGAGGCGTTCGCCGTTCTCCACGCCATCTATGGTCGGGCCGACGCGGAGTCCGTCATGGAGCTGACCCCGACGGAGCTCGCCCATCAATCGGCCTGCGCGCTCGCGCGGTCTGCCGAGCTGGGCCATTATTCGGCGAGGAAGCTGTTGGAGACGACCGATGCCCTCAAGGTCGTCTCCAAGAAGGCCATCGACCTCGGCATGCAGTCAGTCCGCTGGAGGGACTTCGAGGTGAGCTGTCCCTGGGCGAGTTTTGTTCGATTTGTTTCGTTTGATAGATCCTGACGTCAATCATTTCGCAGGCTGCCGAGATAGAAGCGGCGAAGAAACTCTCCGAGTGCGAGGAGAAGCTCGCCGCCTCCCAGGCCGAGCTGGAGGCGGCCCAAACTCGCGCAGCGGTGATGGAGACGAGGCTGGTCGCTGCTGAAGGACGGCTGAGCTCCTCAACCCCGCTATCCGAGGACCCGGCGCGAGTGGTAAAGCAATCTCGCGTTCTCTGGGAGGAGAGATCCTCTGTTCGCCGCGAGATTGCGCGGGCGGCGGGGAACGTCATACTCGCGCGCCTTAGGCTCGGGGGTCAGCTCGTCGAGGGGGAGAAGCCACTCACTGTCGACGAGCTCATTCCCGAGCTGCTCGCCGAGGGGACTGTCCCGCCGTATAGCGCGTCGTCGCCGACCAACTCCAGTGATTCTGACAGCAGCAGCGGCAGCAGCAGCGGCAGCGGAAGCAGCAGCGGCGAGAGCGCAGAGAGTGACGACTTTGCGGATATTGGTGATGGTGATGATGAATATCGGCCTGATACTGGCGACGACGAGTCCTAGTTGCTCGCCGATATTCTTTTTGTAAACCAAACTTTTGACTTCATGATTTATACAAGGTTTTGGTTTTTGGCCTTTCTAACTGGATGCTACTCGCTAGGCTTATAGGCTCGGAGAGGAACGCTCGCTAGGTCGCAGGGGGATGATCCCGACATCGACCATCCGCTTGTCGGGACCTACTCGCCCCCTGCACCCGGATACTCGTGAACCTGCTGAGATAACCGCGGGTGGCGTGTGGGACATACTCGCATGCCCCCCGGGGCTCGCTTACTCGCGTGGTTCCAGCTCGCTCCCCCGCATGGGATCAGCTCGCCTACTCGCACGAGATCAGTTCGCCTGCTCGCGCGAGGTCTGCTCACCTGTTCACGCGAGACCTGCTCGCCTGCTCGCGTGTGACGAAAACTGAACCGGGCTTAGTCGTCGAAGCCTTCGGGCCCCTCATTCTCGTCATCGAGGAGATCGGCCGATTCCCGAGGAGAGGAGCTCGTGGAGATACCGGTCTTACGACGCTGCTCAACTCGAAGTCTTGAATTACAATCGAGGAGATCGGCCGATTCCCGAGGAGAGGAGCTCGTGGGGATACCGGTCTTACGACGCTGCTCAACTCGAAGTCTTGAATTACAATCGAGGAGATCGGCCGATTCCCGAGGAGAGGAGCTCGTGGGGATACCGGTCTTACGACGCTGCTCAACTCGAAGTCTTGAATTACAATCGAGGAGATCGGCCGATTCCCGAGGAGAGGAGCTCGTGGGGATACCGGTCTTACGACGCTGCTCAACTCGAGGTCTTGGATTACAATCGAGGAGATCGGCCGATTCCCGAGGAGAGGAGCTCGTGGGGATACCGGTCTTACGACGCTGCTCAACTCGAGGTCTTGAATTACAATCGAGGAGATCGGCCGATTCCCGAGGAGAGGAGCTCGTGGGGATACCGGTCTTACGACGCTGCTCAACTCGAGGTCTTGAATTACAATCGAGGAGATCGGCCGATTCCCGAGGAGAGGAGCTCGTGGGGATACCGGTCTTACGACGCTGCTCAACTCGAGGTCTTGAATTATAATCGAGGAGATCGGCCGATTCCCGAGGAGAGGAGCTCGTGGGGATACCGGTCTTACGACGCTGCTCAACTCGAGGTCTTGAATTACAATCGAGGAGATCGGCCGATTCCCGAGGAGAGGAGCTCGTGGGGATACCGGTCTTACGACGCTGCTCCACTCGAGGTCTTGAATTACAATCGAGGAGATCGGCCGATTCCCGAGGAGAGGAGCTCGTGGGGATACCGGTCTTACGACGCTGCTCAACTCGAGGTCTTGAATTACAATCGAGGAGATCGGCCGATTCCCGAGGAGAGGAGCTCGTGGGGATACCGGTCTTACGACGCTGCTCAACTCGAAGTCTTGAATTACAATCGAGGAGATCGGCCGATTCCCGAGGAGAGGAGCTCGTGGGGATACCGGTCTTACGACGCTGCTCAACTCGAGGTCTTGGATTACAATCGAGGAGATCGGCCGATTCCCGAGGAGAGGAGCTCGTGGGGATACCGGTCTTACGACGCTGCTCAACTCGAGGTCTTGAATTACAATCGAGGAGATCGGCCGATTCCCGAGGAGAGGAGCTCGTGGGGATACCGGTCTTACGACGCTGCTCAACTCGAGGTCTTGAATTACAATCGAGGAGATCGGCCGATTCCCGAGGAGAGGAGCTCGTGGGGATACCGGTCTTACGACGCTGCTCCACTCGAGGTCTTGAATTACAATCGAGGAGATCGGCCAATTCCCGAGGAGAGGAGCTCGTGGGGATACCGGTCTTACGACGCTGCTCCACTCGAGGTCTTGAATTACAATCGAGGAGATCGGCCGATTCCCGAGGAGAGGAGCTCGTGGGGATACCGGTCTTACGACGCTGCTCCACTCGAGGTCTTGAATTACAATCGAGGAGATCGGCCGATTCCCGAGGAGAGGAGCTCGTGGGGATACCGGTCTTACGACGCTGCTCAACTCGAGGTCTTGAATTAAATCCTGCGTTCTTATATATTGGCGAGAAAGAAACTCCCCCCGAAGGGACGCTCTTGATCCTGTCGAATCGGGGGATCAGTGTCCAGACCCGTTCCTCAGAATTCCTCTAGTTTGGAAAAGAGATGCATTAGGGGAGACCTAGGCCGATATGCAAGGGGGGAGCTGATCTCGGCCAATCAATGCAGAGGTTCGGTCTTACAAGAGCGCTTGAAATCCCGAAGCATCGTCCCATCGTCCGAACTAGGCTATTCAGTGAGAACGGGTTGGGGTCCCGCATCCCGATTTGACAGTGAAGGTCGCTTATAGGTACGATTAGAATGGGGGTGGTGTTCATCGAGGGGCCTTTTTGAACGCGCTCGGAGTTCACACATCTCCCTTCGGGCTCGTCCACACCCTGTCCTTGGCAGGTTCTTCTCCCGGGTGTTTTACGAGGCCGGCCTCTCCTCAAGTCCGGGAGATCACGGTGCAGATCTGTTCCTCGCAGGTCCTCCAGACGGAAAAGAGATGCACTCGGGGAGACATAGGCCGACATGCAAGGGGGGAGCTGATCTCGGCCGACAATACAGAGGCTCGGTCTTACAAGAGCGCTTAAAATCCCGAAGCATCGTCCCATCATCCGTACTGGGCTACATATGAGGAACAAACCGACCGTTGCCTCTCGAGGTCGACTACGAGGCGGACCATGAAAACACTCAGAAACCTTGAGATACATTTAACACAAAAAGGATGAAATCTCGCATTTTTTTGCTCATTTAAGAGTTTTTACAGAAATTGATACATGAGTTACCACTATGGGTAAAATCTTTTCAAATCATCCCCGCTCCAGGTTCCAGGCAGCTGCTCTCTCGCTTGGTCTTGTAGGTAATAGCCTCCTGTGGTCAAGGCTTCTTGGACGATGAAAGGTCCTTCCCAGTTGGGATGGAGCTTGCCTACGGTGGCTCCCCGCCCAGCAGCGTCCACCTTCTTCATGACCAAGTCCCCCGCGAGGAAATTCTTCAAGCGGACGTTTTTGTCGAAGTGTCTTGCCATGCGCCTCTTGGTTTCCTCCTGGCGCATGGAGGCTAAGTCCCGAAGCTCTTCCACATAATCCAGGGAGAGCCTCTGAGCCTCTTCATTCTCTAACCGCCATTCCTCGCTTCCGTCTTCGGCTGCGATGACCCTCGGACTGTGCACCTCAAATTCGACCGGGATGAGCGCCTCGGATCCGTGTGACAGCTTGAAGGGTGTTTCCCCTGTGGCTGAGTTCGGGGTGGTCCTGAGGGCCCAGAGGACGGAAGGGAGCTGCTCGGCCCAGTTTCCCTTGAGATTGGTGATCTTCTTTTTCAGCAAGTTGACGATGAGTTTGTTCGCGGCTTCTACTTGCCCGTTGCTACGAGGGTGATGTACCGAGGCGAACCGAAGGTCGGTTCCCAACTGTTTACAAAAGTCCCCCAGTTCCAGGCTGGCGAACTGCGGCCCATTGTCGGTGATGATGGCCAGAGGGATCCCGAACCTGCATGCGATCTCCCCCCAGATGAAGTTCTTGACGATTTGAGACGTGGTCCTGGCCAGAGCCTTAGCCTCGATCCACTTCGTGAAGTAGTCAACCATTACCAGGACAAACTTCCGTTGCCCGCTAGCTTGAGGGAACGGGCCGATCAAATCCATTCCCCAAATTGCGAAGGGCCACGGAGCGGTAATCGAGCGGAGTTGCTGAGCCGGCTGGAGCGCGAGGGGCGCGAAGAGTTGACATTGGGAGCATTTTCTGGAGTAGGCCTCTGCGTCCTTTCGGATGGTCGGCCAGAAGTAACCGTGCCTCAGAATCCTTTGCTCCAGGGTGCGGGTCCCGGAGTGACTGCCGCACTCTCCTGAGTGAATCTCCTCGAGGACCCGGGGAATTTCGAGTTCTGACAAGCATCGGGCCAGAGGGCCTGAAATGGTCTTGCGATAAAGCTCGCCGTCCTGCAGCAAGTAGTACGCGGCCTTATACCGGAACTTTCTTTGATCTTGCCCGTCAGAGGGTAGTCGGCCTGTTGCCAGGAACGTGACGAACGGATCTCTCCACGAGGCCCGCTGATCGATCTCCATCAACTCGCCTTCTTCGATGGATGGTCGAAACAACTCGATGGCGGTTCCCCCAGCCCGAGGGCCGTATTTCGCAAGGTTGTCTGCCTCGGAGTTGCGTTCTCGGGGCACGTGCTCGACGTGAAAGGATCGGAACCCCCCGATCAGGCCTTTGACCTTAACCAAATATTGCTGCAAGATGGGATCTCGGACTTCGAACTCTCCCCGAATCTGAGATGCCGCCACCATGGAATCGGTAAAAGCCCTGATCTCTCTGATTGCCAGTTCCTTGGCGAGTCGCAAGCCAGCCACCATGGCTTCGTACTCGGCCTGATTGTTAGTGACCGGAAAATGGATCTTGACGGCTTGCACAATTCTGGTCCCCTAAGGACTAACCAGCACCACCCCGGCTCCCACGGAGTGTCTCCCTGACGCGCCATCTACGAACATCTTCCAAGGGACCGGCCGAGAGACATCCGTGTCTGCCTCGACCTCGGTCGAGAAGTCGGCCAGGAAATCCGCCACGGCTTGTGCTTTGATCGCGACCCTTGGGGGGTAGGAGATGTCGAACTCGCTTAGCTCCACAGCCCACTTGGCGAGCCTGCCGGAGTGCTCTACTCCGTCCAAGATACTCCTCAGGGGGTGGTCGGAGACTACCTTGATAGAGTGGGCTTGGAAATATGGACGGAGTCGCCTGGCCGAAACTACCAGGGCAAAGACTAACTTCTCCAGGATGGGGTACCGCGTTTCGGCTTGCCTTAGCACCCGGCTCACGTAGTAGATTGGAAGCTGCTTCCTCCCCTCCTCTCGGACACCGAGCTGACTGCTTCAGCCCCTACCCCTAGGTAGAGCAAGAGGTCCTCGCCGCCCTGCGGACCCTGAAGGAGAGGAGCTCGAGTCAGCTGTTGTTTGAGCTTTACGAAGGCCTCCTCGCACTCCGGGGTCCACTCGAATTTCTGGTTCCCCCGAAGGGTTTTGAAGAAAGGGGAACACTTTTCTCCGGCCCTGGAGAGAAACCGGCTAAGACCTGCTAGCCTTCCAGTCAACCTTTGAACTTCCTTGGAATCCCTCGGGGACGCCATCTCCACGATGGCTTTCACCTTGTCGGGGTTAGGCTCCACCCCTAGGGGAGTAAGGAGGTGCCCTAGAAACTTCCCCCTTCCCGCGCCGAAGACACACTTGGCCGGGTTGAGCCGCATCTTGTACCTCCTCAGGGTGGCGAAGGTCTCTGTCAGATCCGCTACGTGCTCTGCGGCGCTCTTGCTCTTAACAAGCAGGTCATCCACGTAGACTTCCAGATTCCGCCCCTTTTGCTCTCTGAAGACGTGATCCATCATTCTTTGATATGTCGCGCCAGCGTTCTTGAGCCCGAAGGGCATCATCTTGTAGCTATAACACCCGTCGCTGGTGATGAAGGAAACGTCGCGACAATCGGGGGGATGCATCCGGATCTGATGGTATCCTGAAAAAGCATCAAGGAAACTCATCACAGGAAATCCGACGGCGGAATCAACCAGCGCGTCGATCTGAGGCAGGGGATAACAATCCTTCGGGCAAGCTTTATTCAACAATGAAAAGTCGATACATAATCTCCAGCCCCCTCCGGACTTCTTCACCATTACAACATTGGAGACCCAACCTGGGTACTGGATCTCCGAAACAAAACCTGCTTCCAGCAGCTTCCCTACTTCCTCCCGGATGGGTCCCGCTAGAGTGGCGGCGCTCTTCCTTTGCTTCTGACGGACAGGGGCCGTCGCCGGATCCAGGTTGAGGCGATGACAGGCAACATCAGCATCAATCCCTGGCATCTCGGCGGCGCTCCATGCGAAGACGTCCGCGTTTTCCTGTAGGCAGGCAGCTATCTCCACCTTCCCTTCCGGGGGCAAGGCTCCTCCGATCTTCAGCAGCTCCGGCTTTCCTCTCAGGGAGATCACCTCCACTTCCTCCAGCTCCTCGGCAGCTTGCAGGCCCTCTTCCTGCTCCATCATCCTTTCCAACCTTTCTGCGTCACCCATCCAGCTGATGGTGCTGACCGCATTCAGGTAGCATTCCCTGGAGGCCCTGGGATCTCCCCTGATCCTGACTTGGACGTCGTCCCTGCAGTACTTCAGGCATTGATGATATGATGAAGGGACGCCTTGAAGTAGTTGATGAGGGGCCGTCCGAAGATGGCGTTGTAGCCGCTGGGTGCGTCGACGATGACGAAGCGGCATCGGATCGAAGTTCCCCCGAGGGTGACCAGCAACTCAACTCCTCCTTCCACCTCCTTCTTCTCCCCGGAGAAGCCGAAGAGAGGCCCATCCGCTGCCTGAACCCGGGACGCTTCCACCTGAAGGCCGACGAAGGTTCTCTTGAAGATGACATTCACCGAGCTCCTGTTATCCGCGAGGATTCGGTCGACGGTGAAGTCCTCGATTGCTGCTTGAATCACCAGGGCGTCATGGAAGGGGTTCTCGTTCCAGAGCATGTCTTCCTCCGAGAAGGTGATCTCGTTCAAGGGAGGGGGGGTCTGAGACGTCGAAGCGACGCTCCTTTTGTAGATTTGGTGGAGACTTCCCTTGCGGGAAGCTCCTAACCCCGCCCCTCCGTTGATTACTCCGACGTGCCCGCTTCCCGGACCGGGAATGACATTCCCCCTTCCTCCTTGGTCGATCCTGTCTTCGTTCCTCCTTCTCTGCGGTGCCTGGTAGGCCACCTGCCCAACCTGGGCCTCCTGCTGCGGCTGTTCCCTCTCGGCTGCCGTTGCTTCCATCCTCCTCCTTGCTTCCCAGAACTCAGGGCAAGCCAAGGTTCCGTGCCCCTCCACTCGATGGATATCGCAGTAGAGGGGAATCGCCGCTTCCTGCTGCCTTTCCTGCCTCCTCTCCTGCTGCCTCTCCTTCCGCCGGCGTTTAGCCGCTCGCTGCGTGATGGCCATGGTTTCCCTTCTTCCTCCTTGCTCCCGAGGGTTGTAAGCCCTCCCTTCCTCCTGACGGATGGGCCGCCTCCACTGGGGGCGATCCCTCGGGTACTGGAATCTTCTCTCCTCGCTCCTCGCCTCTCGACCCCCGACGGGCCTCCTATCCTCCTGCCTTCGAGGCCTCTCCCGCCTCTCCTGCCTCTCCACCTTTCTGATCTCCCTTCCCCTTTCTTTCTTCTCCTCTTTCTCCTGCGGCCTCTCCTGCTTCCTATCGTTGCGCCCCTCCGGCGCCCTCTCCCTCTCCAGCAGTCTTCCCTTATCTTGCCCAAGTGGTCGGTCTCCATCGAGCCGTGCCAGGAACTCCTTGTTCCTCTCCTCTCCCTGGATGAACACATTGGCTCTCTCCACCATCTCCTCGAACGATTTGGGCGGCCTGTGCCCCAACTCCATGTTGAACAGACCCTGCTTCAGCCCGAACTTGAGGGCCACCATCAAGGTGAACCCGTCTACCTCTTCCACCTCCAGCACCTCCTCCTGGAATCGGTCGATGTACCGGCCCAAACTCTCGTGCTGCCCCTGCACGATCTTGAAAAGGGCGGTGGCCTCCTTCTTCCTCCGCTTGGACGTCGCAAACCTTGCTAACAGGCCCCTTCGTAGGTCCGAGAAACAGTAAACTGACCCGGCTGGCAGCTGGTGGAACCAATCTCTCGCGCTACCTTTGAAGGTAATGGAGAAGAGCCGGCACTTGAGAGCATCGGACATGTTGCGAATGGATACCACATCCTCAAACCACTGAAGATGTCCCACCGGGTCGTCCTTGCCGGAGTAGTACGAGAGGACTGGCTCTCTGAAGTTGTCGGGAACGAGGGCTGCGAGGATCTCGTCGCAAAAGGGGCTCCTCCCTTCCTGGCGGCGGCGAGTATCCTCTCCGCTCGAGCAGTCATACTCGCTCCATCGGCGAGTATCTCCATACCTCGCCGTGAGTTCTGGTTCTCGAAACCGGATTCCCTGACTACTCGCCGGGTGATGTCGCGGGGGGATCACCGGCTCTCCACTCGCCCAAGTGGGCTCCTTCCCTGCTCGCCGAGTTGGTATCTCCTCGCCAGGGGGTGTCCGGCGGCGGGGGGAAGTCGCCGTCACCTCAGGCGGATTGGACAACCCGACGAGTATTGCCTTCTCCACTCTCCTTGCGAACTCTTCAAATGCCGCCACCATCACATACTCGCTACCTTGCCCCGGGACTCCAGCTCCCAACGAGTTACCTCCCAACTCGCCCCGGTCTCCACCATCGGCCATCTTCCGACCACGACTTTCTTCTTCGGTCGCTATCCACGCTCACCGCACTAAGTGTTGAAGCCGAGAAATTCTCAACCTCAAAAATCGGACAAGGCAACCTGAAGTTACTGGTCGACCAGTCGGGAAGATGATCTCTGGTCAGGAAACAGGAACGAATTGCGCAAACAGGACCCCAGGTCGCTACGGCGGGAAGGTCCCACCACGTACCCAGTTGCTTAGGAGAAGCAACCCCTTCTCAACCAGATTGGCCGAGCTAGGTGCGAAGGAGACGAGCTGAGCAATAACGAGTCAAGGGCAGTGGCTGGAACTCGCGAGGGCTCAGGCCGAGAATTGCTTGTCCTCTCCTTCGTACCCCTGGGGTCCTATTTATAGGGAAAACCAAAGAGAGGGGGGGTCTTACTTATACCCCCACCCTGGCGAGTTGGCGACTTCCCTGGGGAGCTCGCCTGGAAGAGGCGAGTATCTGGCCATAGTCGCCACCTGGCGAGTTGGCCTGGGGAGCTCGCCATACTCGCCCGAACCTTCCGCGGCCCGGGGTGCTGGTCTGGATCCCCACCTTGTCTTGCTGACTTAGACTTTTGATGACCTGGCGGTGGTAGGGCCCTCCCTCGTCGAATATGGGTTGTACACCTTCGTTAAGCGATCTACGATCACCCAGATGGCGTTGTTCCCCTTCTGTGATCTTGACAAACCATGCAGAAAATCCATACATATGTCGTCGAACTTCCACTCCGGGATAGGAAAAGACTTTAAGAGTCCTCCGGGCTTCTAGCACTCCGCATTCACCAAGGCGCACGTCCGACACTTCGCCACATAAAGTGTCATGTCCTTCTTAAATCCTGGCCACCAGAACAACTTCTTCAAAGCACGGTACATCTTCGTGCTCCTTGGGTGAATCAAGTACTTGGTATGATGAGCCTTGAACATCAATTCCACTCGTAGATTACCCACATTAGGAACGCACAGACGACCGTCCTTCCACGACAGTCCAACAATAACATCAAATTTGGAATTTGACTCATCCAACACATCATCCATGATTTGCTTCATGTGGCTATCTAATCCCAAAGCCTAACGAATCCGATCAGCCAAGTCATACTGCACCTCTGTCCAGTTCAATTGGGCTTCGACACTCATCTGCCTATCAACACAAGAGATCTCTAGTGCCTCCAAATCCCAAATCAACCGCTCGTTAAGAACCGACAACCAGTTGGCCCGCGCAGGGAGCCCTACAACTCAACGCGTCCGCAACTGCGTTGCCTTTCCCCGGGACATAGTGAATCTTGAATATGTAGTCCCCCAAGAACTCAATACATCTTCGCTTTCGCATGTTTTTGATCCTTTTGATCCAACAAGTATTTAAGGCTCTTGTGGTGGTATAGATATCGACATTTACATCGTATAAGAAATGCCTCCACAACTTCAGAGCAAATATCACGGTCGCTAAATCCCAGTCATGGACCGGGTAATTTCTCTCATACACCTTTAGCTGGCGCGAGTCATACACTATCACTCTCCCATGCTACAGTAGGACACAACCTAAACCACTGCACGAAGCATCACTGTAGATCTCAACACCTTCGGTCCCAACCGGCGAACATAGAATAGGCGTTGTGGTCAACCGTCTCTTCAGCTCCACAAAAGCTTGTGCGCACGCAGGCGTCCAAATAACTATTGATATTTCCTCGTCAAAGTCGTGTGGGTAACTCTATCCACTAGAAGTTCTCTACGAAGCGCCTATAGTAGCCGGCCAGCCCTAAAAAACTCCGGTCTTCCGCTACCGAACACAACACATGTCACTCCCATATCGCAACTATCTTTGCTGGATCCACTACAATTCCCACTCTACTAACTATATGACCGAGGAATGCTACCGAGGACAACCAAAACTCGCGTTTGGAGAACTTGACGTACAGTTAGTTCCTCCTTAGAGTCTCCAACACCAAATGCAGATGCTTGAAGTGATCCTCTTCGCACTGCGAGTACACCAATATGTTTCGATAAATACGATCATGAAATGGTCCAGGTACTCTCTCTGAATGTTATGTTCATCAGATCCATGAATACAGATGGCGTATTAGTCAGCCCAAACGGTACGATAGTAAACTCGTAATGCCCATACCTCGTGCTAAAAGCTGTATTGGGGATATCACTTTCTCTTATCCTCAACTGATAATACCCGGACTTAAGATCCATCTTTGAGTATACCGATGACCCAACTAACTGATCGAACAGATCGTCAATTCTTGGGATAGGGTACTTGTTCTTTTCCGTTAACTTATTCAGCTCTCTGTAATCAATACAGAGTCGTAAGCTTCCGTCCTTCTTCTAAACAAAGAGGATCGATGCGCTCCAAGGCGACGAACTTGGACGCACATAACCCTGTTCCAAAAGCTCTTCCAGTTGAACCTTCAGTTCCGCCATCTCCTAAGGCGCTAACCGATATGGAGAGCGTGACACAGGTTTGACACCTGACACTAGCTCAATCGTGAAGTCAATCTCTCGCTACGGTGGGGCTCTAGGGAGTTCGTCAGGGAACACATCAAGATACTCGGATACACCCGAGATACTGTCCAAAGTAAGCTTAGATTTTGAAGCCTCCAGTGGTGGCAGTAACGACGCTTGCAAGTCGAACCCCTGACTCCCAAACCATATCTTTACACCACAGACTCTCTTCGCGCGCATTGAACAACCATTAGGCAACAACACATCCAATTTGTCCTTTGCCATCGAAGAAGGTACTTTGATGCGCGATATAAATCATTCGGACAAAAGGAGTGCAAAACTCCCGTATCGAACAATGCTCTCGCTGGATTACCAAAAATCAAAACAAAGCTTAGTACCTCTAGTCCTAAGCTAACTCGCATAAGATAACAGGTATAAAAAAACTAAATTGTTATCAATTAAACCACACCTATCATCTCGACAGTCGGCCACATGGCCTCCTGCTGGCCAAGGCTGTACACTCTCGGTTGGGTCGGAGTATAGTGCGATGCGGTGGACTCCACCGTCTTGACCTTCTCCTCATATGTTGCTTTCGACTTCTTCTCGGACATTGGGCTCCCGCTCCAGCAATCACGGGCAAAGTGCCCTGGCTTCCCATAATTGTAGCATGCGCCCGGAGTTCAGCCTGCAGTCGCCCCGTATGTGTCAGAAGAAGGGACTAGACCCGAAGTCCTAGCCTTAGTGTACCACTTACGGTACCCAGATTTTGAGGAGCTCGGCATTTTGAACACTGTTTCTTTGCACTAGAGTCCTCAACTGCTCCTGACATTGCTTTCACTGTCTTTTGAGTACCCTCCCGACAATCTCGGGCAAAGTGTCCTTTCTTGCCACAAGTATGACAAGTATAAGTAGCTTTGCTAGTAGATGTTCTAGCCTCCTTTCTCAACGTTTTGCGGTAGGCGGACCTTATAGGATCTGCAGGGTTCGGTACCCTATTCACTGGTATCTGGTGTGTTTTTACTAACTCTACTTCCAAAGATCTGGCCGACTCCACCAAGGCTCGGAATCCCAATAACTTTGGTCCTAACAGTAGAATTTGCAACTCGCCACGCAAACCATTATAAAATCTATCGATTATAGACTGCTCGCTTTCTAACTCAAAGCCTAGGTGGCGCCTTATCATAAGAAACGCCTGCAAATATTCATCAACTGAGTGTGCTCCCTGTACTAAAAGCATGTTCATCTGCTGCCCCAATGGTCCTCTAAATGTCATTTGTTCCATCACACCGCCAGTGTTGAGGCCACCTCAGGGACAGAGGGTTGCACATTCCTTCCATGTTGTGCGTTGGTCACAGCGAACACCGCTTCAACTACCCTTCTTATGGTTTCAATAGAAGGAGGGGTCTCAGACACGTTGTTGGATGCAGTACTTTTCCCAGAAAGCAAACGTTCAGACTACCACGCGCCACTCCTGGACATCTATAGTCGTACAAAACACCAATAAGTGACCGAACAAAATTGCAAAAAACAATTATAGGAACACGCAGGTTCCTCAAACATGTGTATTTTCATTTCTAAGTGGACATTCATGAGTTTTTTTATGTTATAACGATGACGCACACACATGTGTTCACCACCCCTTAAAAGAATTCGTTCACAAATTCCAATAAGCATGACCGAAACCGGTAGTCTGATACCAAATTGTAACGCCCTTATCCGTCATATAGCATATAACAGTAGGTCCGACCGGGGCCCGACTCCATATACCACAGACAGACCGGTGGTTACTAAATGAAACCATTCTTCTAATCACATACGTCCTACACAGAGTACATTATAGCGGAAGCAATTTATAAGTTGCACAAAAAAGAACCCAGCCATAAGCATAAATGTCCACTAACAAACCCAAAAAAGAATGAACGTATAAGATATACAAAGTACTGGCCTTATGACCTTACAAAAGTTTACTTAAATAAAATGCATCTTCCAAACAACGGCACGCAGGCCGGTCACACATGAGAATAAAGTAAACAATACACTTCGACCTTCGAGTGCCAGTACTGCAACATGGGCTTTGGCCCGCTATTTGTCACTAGGCTTCGCAGCACATGCAAGCATAATTCACCGCAACGGTGACAAATAAAAGCAACGGTCAGCTAAAGCTGACCAAATTATAACGACCTCACCCCTTTATTGGGGTGGCGGTGCTCCTTCCCTACAGTGCATTAGTATAAACAAACAATTAAGTGAAAGTAAAACACTTGCACAATACACCACAAGTGCGGGCTCGCACGGCCACACACCCCGTGCTCTCATGGCACTTACTCGGTGAAGCCAGTTCGAACCTTGTCCATTCCTCGGCTTCACCACTGCCCCCAGGGCGGCAAACCTCATGAGCATTTAGTCCTTTCAGCCGCAGCCTAGACTCGTTCTCCAAATTATCGGTAAGTCCCATGTACCTTAGGTCGCTTTAACTGAAGCAGATCGAGCGGGTAGGGTTCCACCAGTCCGCTGCTTACCCCACCACGGCCATTTGGCCTTCGACGCGGGCCAAGCTTCCCCGAGTCTCAACTATCGATCATACACGGTGCATAGCCCTGTTATGTACCAGGCTGGCTCCCAGGCCACCAAAACGGCAGAACTTCGCTTCCGCCCAGATTTCCGTGTGCACCTTGGGTTTAATCCCCAAGACTCCCTATTGCAATCTACCGTATAGAAAACCCGAAAACACGCAAACGGCACAGAGTCTTCTCCGGCTATACATACATAATGAAACATCACCGGTCCAGACTAACTTGTCCGGGTAGGCTTCACACACCATGCCTATGTCCATACTTCGATTCCGGAATCTACATGCAACACAACGGGGACTATTCATGTCTACCCGAAGGAACACCTTAAACTCACCGCATACTCGTGAGAGCGGGCTTCCTATGCAAAGAGGAAAGAGGACTTCACATGTCCAAATAGAGAATCGTTACCCTAGCATTTCTCTTTGGCGCCATGAAGATCTAGCCGGATGGAAAGCACTGTATCGGCCTCGCCTTCGCAGATCTAGACACGGATCAAGAATCGGTGCTCCAAAGCTCCACCGGCGGCCGGAGTTGACCTTCTTCTTCTTCCTTGCTCTCCCCTATCTCTAAAATCTTAGAAAGAGAATGAAGATGAGAAATGAGGGTTTGAAAACCCTATTCCCGGCCTTAAATCCAGCATAGACCAACCTCAGCCCTTAGATCCCAAAATAAGGAAACGAACGACCACAATTTGCCCTAAAAATAACATTTTTGGGCCGAACATGGCTTGTGACATGCCCGTGTCCAAGGTCGTGTCTCTCACTCGCCATAAAATAAGAAATCACAGAATAGGACACGACCTGTGACACGGCTTGGGACACGTCTGTGTCTCAAGTGACACGCATGTGTCATGGACTGTGTGCCTCAATCGACACAGGACCAAAACATCTCGAACAGGACATGACCATGTGAGATGCCCGTGTCGCATGTCGTGTGCTAGACACGCCCTGAGACACGGGGTGTAACTACCTCAACACAAACTAGCAAACTGCCCAAGCAGGACACGCCCTCTAACACGCCCGTGTCTCAGCCCGTGTTCCATGTCTCGATGTTCGTCGAGTGTATTTTCGTCGACCACTCGGAGAGTCGTCGAACCAGTGCACAACACGGCCCTGGGACACGCCCGTGTCTCATGCCATGTGACCCTTACCAGGGCCCAAACTTGCCTCAAACGTTGTCCGTTCCTCTTTTGAGTTTCGGGGCGTTACAAGAATCCTGACTGCCGTCATGCGAGAGGATCACTCGAGAAGAAATTCGAGAAATAATTGTCGAGGAATACAGACAAATTGGGCGTCGAGACATCCTCGCACGCCGCCACCTCCATCAGGTCTCTCCATTCGCCCCCAGGTTCTAGCACATTCGATTCCGCACAGGTTCAAACTGCCAAGCATCGAAACGTTCGATGGGACGACCCGATAGAACACATCAACCATTTCACCATAATTATGAGTATCTATAACACAACAAACCAACTACTCTGTCATGTCTTCCCAGCTACCCTTAAAGGTCAAGCTCGTACCTGGTTCCACTTCCTGAGAGAGGGATATAACAATCTTTGTAGGACTGTCAAGACAATTCACTGATCAATTCATTGTCAACCGAAGAATTGTTCGTGATCCCTCACAACTTTCTGGCATTCGAAAGAATGATGGAGAATCCCTTAAGGACTTTTTCGCTGCTTCACCTCAGAGGCACGTCAAATTCAGGGTGTCGACCCCGAACTTCTCAAAGGCGTCTTCCTTGGCCTACTCCGCCACAACAGCTTCTATTCAGCCCTCATGAGGGAAATCGTGACCAGTTATCCAGATCTCGTTCACCGGGTCGAGGCCCAAAAAGCGACCGACGAGGCCATTGAAGCACACCGCCAACAGTTTAAAGGTAGACAAAAAAGGAAGAAAGGAGAAGAAAACTCTCATATGACAAGAAGAAAGGCTTCAGAATGAGCGCCGTAGTAACAACCGTAGACGTGACCCTCCAAGGAATAGGGGGGAAACATCCACTTCAAGAATACACCCCTCTGAATACCACCTGCACTGACGTGATGTACGCAATTCAAAATGATCTGGCACTCCAATGGCCAAGAATACCGCGGCCAAACCCTGATGCTGACCAAACAAGGTACTATGAGTTCCACCGCACGCCTAGTCACAACATCGAAGAGTGTGCCGGGCTGAAAGATGAAATTGAGCGTCTCGTCCGTCAAGGGCTCCTTGGGAGATTCTTGCAAGGACAAGCGCAAAACCAACAAATGCAACATCATGAAAGAGACCAGCAAAACCCACTACAAGGAACTGGTGGGGGAAGGCAGATGGTTGACAACTTAGAGGCCATCGTCGGGACCCTAACACAGATACTTTCAGTAAAAGGATCAGATAGGAAGCCAAATCAGGATATCACCATCACATTTGACGACGAGGACATCGAAGGGCTGCAGACGCACAACCAGGATCCCCTCGTTATCCATGTCGGGATCGTTGATCCCTGCTTCAATATCAAAAGGATCCTGGTAGATAACGGAAGCTTGGTAGATGTGTTGTTCCTCTCCACCCTGGAAAGCATGAAGCTCACTAAACAGCATCTTAGCCCCACAGAAGGCCCCTTCTATGGTTTCAAAAACCACCTTGTTCCGGTCTAAGGCATATTCACGTTGTCCGTCACGATGGGAGATTTCCCGAATCAAGCTACCCATGATGTCAACTTTATCGTGATCAATTTAAGTTCGGCATACAACTCCATTTTTGGAAGGCCAGTTCAGTCCACTTTCGGAGCAATACCGTCAATCTCCCATCTTGCAATAAAATGTCCAACCCCCTGAGGAGTGAGAGTTGTTCGCGAAGATCAAGAAGAAGTACATGCTTGCTGCGCAAGACATACACAACTAATATCCGCTACCACCTTCAGTGTTGACGGCATGAACCTACGCCCAACAGTGGATTCCTAGAAAGGACGCTCTCCCCGACGCAGAAAGATCCCCCGCAGCATACCAGCAGCTTGCGACTTGCATCGCGTCTTTCCCTCTACATTTTTACTTTATTCATACTCTTTATTATCTGCATCCTCTTGCATCTGCTTTTGTGATTTTGTGATCGTAAAATTCACGCGCCTAGGCTCGTGCGAACTATGCTTATTTTTAAATGCAATATCGTATTTGTTTCAGTAATATCAATCTGAAATTTTTAGGTAAAGTTGTGCTCGCAAACCAAACAAACAGGTTCTTTGTCCACATTACTGCTCAACATCTTAACATCACCAGGGATTGCTCCCCTCGTGATTGCACCCAGATCGAGTATTTACACTCTCCGGTAATCAACTTATATTCGGGCTAGGTCGCGCAACCGGATTGAATACCTGCATTCTCCGACGATCAGATTGAGTGCTTACATTCTCCACTGTTATTACATACCATCACCCTGCCGTCGTCAGGGCCTGCCCCCCCCCCCTCGTGATTGCATCCAGATCAAGTATCTACATTGGCAATTGGCTTATTGTCAATCTAGGTCGCGCAACTGGATTGTGTACGTACATTCTCTGGCGGTCGAATTGAGTACTTACATTCTCTATCGTTACTGCTAACCATCGCTCTGCTGTCGCCAGGTCCTGCCAACCTCGCGATTGCATCCGGATTGAGTACCTACATTCTCTGGCGGTCGGATTGAGTACTTACATTCTTCGTTATTACTGCAGACCATCGCCATGCCATCGTTACGGCCTGCCCCCACGCGATTGTACCCGGATTGAGTACCTACATTCTCTGGCGGACGGATTGTGTGCCTACATTCTTTGATGTTACTGCAAACCAACGTATTTCCGTCGCCAGGGCCTGCCCCCCTTGCGATTGCAATCGAATTGAGTACCTACATTCTCTGACGGCAAGATTGGGTACTTACATTCTCGTTATCATAAACCAACACCTTGCTATCGTCAGGGCCTGTTGTAGTACCCCCCCTAACTTTTTGCCCGGGTTGGGTCGGAGGGGCACTACTGGCCCAAGACGCCCATCCAGTGCTTATAGGGGAAACGATCCACCCTATCCAAGCACTAATTGGTCGCCTTGCACGGCTCGAATCATAACATTCACGACCCATCAGAATATAGCAGAAGCATTAACAGAAAACCATTGCAGATTTATATATCACATATTAAAATCACAGCGGTTCTAGCGCCGAAGCCTAAGTACTTATATAAGCCCGTGGGCTATACATGTGCTACATATAATCCTTATATACTCTCTCTACACTGCTCAGTGGAACTCACGTCTCTAAACTCTGGGGACTGCGGGGGCGCATCTGCTCGAGTAGACCTAGCTGCTGGCATAATCTCCTGCGGTGCTCCACCTCCTGTGAATGGTTAATCAAATAACTGTTAGTCACAGAGCTAAGTGGAAACAAATCCCCTACCCAGATCCACATCCTGGGGACGAGCACGCACCCACACAACAAAAGTAAATAGTTGAAGCAAGAGAGGGTTAGCACAATATTTCATATATGAACAGCTAGGAGCAAATATAAAAGAGTGCAGTATAACCGGAAAAAAGCAGCAATAATATAAAATGGTTATAACAATGCTCTACTGGCTCATCAGCACAACCTGTTTTCATAACCTGAATTCTATCGCAGGCATTCACATCCGCGCACATATTGTAGGCATCCATAGCCGTGCACACCACAGACATTCACAGTCGCGCACACACCGCAGGCATTCATAGTCGCACATACACCGCAGGCATTCACAGCCGCGCACACACAGTAGGCATTCATAGCCACACACACAAACCCTATGTCGACATAGTTTGGACCGCTTCTGTTCCAGTAGGAAAGCGAGCCCCGCGGGCCTCACCGATGTGGCCGTCGGTGACAGTGGCCAGTCCTGCCACTTCTGGGGGTGATCGTACCGCACAACCTCAGGCCCTAACGCACAACCTGGTGTACTCTTGGATGTGAGCGACATCCAGCAAATCATTTTGGCCGACCAGCGGAGGAAAACCCGACGGGGAATAAAACGGTCGGTCACCCGTGGTACTCATCTCCATGTCGTCTTGAGTCGTCGACCTTCCCGCACCGGTACGAACGGTCTGCGGGAGGGATTAACCCGCCATTATTCCACCGCAAGCAATTTACAAACAATCAATCAACGACAAACATAATATACACCGGGTCTACGTCGGCCTGCCCTACTAGGCTTCAAACTTCGGGCAGCGGCACTTAGCTTTACTTTTGACAAGGAGCGTGGGAGTATTTTATTTGGGGCTAGACTTGGAGGAATACCTCAACTCCAGTTATCCCCAACTAAGGCTCAACCTTAATAACGACTGCTCGTCAGAGCAGGACCTATGATTATAACAGTAAATTACAATGAGGACAAATGCGGTGTTTATGTTGCTTATTTAAAGTGTTGTAATGAGATATGACCAGTACAAAACTGGAGTGGTATAGAATTGAAAGTACTTGACCAGTACGAGACTGGAGTAGAGCTGAATTAAAAGTACTTGACCAGTACGAGACTTGAGTAGAGCTGAATTAAAAGTACTTGATCAGTATGCAACTAGAGTAGAGCTGAATTAAAAGTACTTGACCAGTACGAGACTGGAGTATAGCTGAATTAACAGTACTTGACTAGTACGAGACTGGAGTAAAACTAAATTGAAAGTACTGAACTGAAAAGAATAAAGGAACAGGACCAGTGCAAGACTAGAATAATCATAAAGAAAATGGTTAGTAGTCCAATCACTCCATCCAGAAGGCTTCAGTTTCATCTCCGTTCTCAGGAGAGATTTTTCAGTTCTATCTCCATCCAGGAGGCATATTCAGTTCCATCTCCGTTCTCAGGAGATTTACTTGGGTTTCACCCATTATTAAGGTCCGATTATGATTTGATTGCGCCTTGTTAATCACTACTTAATCGGATCAGGGGCTTATCAGGAGTTACACCCCCATTATTTATCGAGAATAATTCGCAACTCGCTACTCGTACTCTCACTTTCTAAGCGTACCCAAATCACCCGAGAGTCGAGGCGCTCGATGATTTCATGAAATCTCGAAACACCCGGAGCCTAGTCAATTGCCTCAGTCACTCTCGTCACGACAATTTTAATTTATTATTCAAATTAGAGAGGACGGTCGCACGCTCCAATTTTTATTTTCGAAGATAATGAGCGAAATAATTTCCGAGCGCGATCTTAGGCTCTAATAATTAGGAGAAATTCCAAATTTAATCACCAAGTCTCCAAATTTTGATACAATCCATAAGGGGGTCCAAAATGAGACTGGAAAAAATTTCATAATTTTTCGAAGAGTTTTGGGCCTTTAATTTGACCAAACAAATTTTATTTGGGCTTTTAAAAATACCAAATCAACTCCAAAAATTCTCAAATTTTTGTGGAGATTGCCCTCATCAAGGAGAACAATTTTCATGCTCAAAACTTTTTCATGAGGGCTCTATTTTAGCCTCTGAAAAATCAAAACCCATATTATAATAATATAATATTATAATATATATATTATTATAATATAAGTTAGGCAAAATCACCAAATCGGTCCCACAACTTTTACCGCTTTATGAAATCAGTCCCACAATTATTATTTGTTTGAAATAAGTCTTTTTTCTTTACTTTATAGCTGATATCAGTCCCACATAACTTTTCTGTTAAGTATTTGAGGGCAAAACAGTAAAAAACCATTAATTTTAAGAATAACCTAAACCTAAATTCCAGGCGCTGCCCCCATTTCCCGATTAAAAATATCCCTGCCCCTTTTCGCGATTTATACCGGTGGTGCTGCCCCCAGAACGCCATTTCTCCCTCCTGGCGGTGCTGCGCTCAGATCGCCATTTCTCCCTCCCGATGGTGTTGCCCCAAGATCTCCATTTCTCCCTCCCGGTGGTGCTGCGCCTAGATCGCGATTTCTCCCTCCGGACGCTGCCCCCATTTCGCCGTTTCTCCCTCCCGGTGGTGCTGCGCCCAGTCGCCCAGGTAAATGCTACGTCAAATCCCTCTTCCTTCTCCACTTCTTCACTCGATTCACTACCTTCTCATTGCCTTCATTCGATCTCTTCTTCTCCGTCCTCTTTCTGTTAGGTCTAGGGTGCCGCCATGGTCGTGCCCTAACTTCCTCTTCTCTTCAGCTCTCCTTCGACTCAGACTACATCGAGCTCCAGCAACTTCACTACTTCAGGTATATTAATCGCACTCCTTTCGAGTTTCAACTACTTCTCTCCAGCAACATCAAGCTCCAGCAGGCAGCAACTCGGTTACTTGCGTCTCTAATTAATTTTACCCTTTTTATGAATCGCATGCGCTCTTTGTAAACTGAGCCGCTGCTTTGGGTTTAAGCCTCCAGTTTTCCCGATTCCAGCATAAATTTATTCCTGCTTAGTGCTTGGTCGATTCAGCGATTCAGCCTGATACCTGGTACAGGTAAACCCTGCACTCTATTGTAGAAGTTGCTCTCGATTTGTTCTTAGATTATTTGTTATTGATTGATTACTTGCTATTGGATTTTTCTCAAACTTCTACTCAGAGCAAGTATTAGATCAAGGATTCATGGTCTCATCTAGTTAACGGTTTTTTTTCTTCAAATTATTTTGCCAGATATTATGTTTTATGTGTCAACAGCTAGTTCATTTGGAAAATACATCTAACACATACATATTTCACGGTCATTTTTCACATTGTGAATCTACTACTGTTGCTAGTGATAATTTTGGTGACATTAATGTTGTTAAAAGTGAGGTTGTGGTTTCTGATGTTTTTACCCAGTAGACAAATGTTATTGATACTGCAAGCTCCAAAGAGGAGATTCCTTAATACAACCACTTGAAGAGGATTAACAGTCATTTTTTCACTTGAAGCGGATATCTATACCATAGGATTTCTTAATACAACCACTACAATTATTTCATATTTCCCAGAAAATGTTTGCTCCTTGTGCCATGAGAACTCCAACACATTTTAATCCATTTTATGTCTATATTATGATCTGCCTGAGGTATTTAGCATTTGGAGGTGTAAGTGATTTAGGCTCCGTTTGGGGGGACTTATTTTCATCGGTCAAGCGGTTACGACCGCATGAACCGAACCATAATTAAGGTCCGGTTCATGCGGTCCTAACCGCTTGAGTTGACTGGTGAAAATAAGTCCCCCAAACAGAACCTTAGCGTCCGTAGAAAATCCATGAAGCTAGATCGTCAAATCTTGCTGTTAAAATTACTGTATTAGTGAAATTTTAGTTGTTTAACTTATACATTTGTCTAAACAGACGTGAACTGTATAGTATTTGATTGCAAATAAGCTATTAACAGCTTATTGAAATGTTATATTCAAATGTTATATTCTTAAAACAGAGTCTCAATTTTGATATTTCTTCGATTTAACTATCAATTTTTTGATAATTTTTGATAGGACTTTTATTTGATGATGGATTTAAATGAAGAAATTTTCAGAAATGATGATAATAATAGCGAAGATAGTGCTTTAGATATTCAATTTGAGAATGAGGAAGAATTATTTGATGAAGGTGATACTAATATTGAAACTTTCAATGAGACATCAGTGGTTCTAAAAGAGAATAGTGATGAAGAATATGTAAGTGATTCTATTCAATCACTTAGTAGTGATGATGAAGGTGGAGCCGTTACTACAAAGCCTCGACAACCTATTTTTACTATGTTGAAGGATATGAAAGAAATGAAATGGGAGCCTGGTTTAATTTTTAAATCAAAAGATCATTTTAAGGATGTAGTGGCAACATACTCAATTCATATAGGTGTAGGTTTAAAGTTGACGAAGAATGATAATAGGAGGGTTCGGTACATTTGCAAGCCCGGATGTAAATGACAAATATATGCAGCACCAATGAAGAATCAGGATACATGGGAAGTGAGAACTGTGAAAGATAAACACTCTTGTAGTAGAGAGTTTAACAATAAACTTTTGACTGCAAAGTGGTTGGGTAAACGTATAGAATCAAAAGTTAGAGAGAACCCAAATGTTGAAATAAAGCAAATCGTTGCAAAAGTAAAAGAAAAATGGGTGGTAGGGATATCGAAAGACGAGGCATCAAGAGCAAAAGCTACAACTAGTGCTTCCCTAGAAGGAAGTGTTGAAGAGCAATATAATTATATGAACCAATATTGTGCAGAACTGTTAAGATCAAATCAAGGAAGTTCAGTGTTTCTTAAATTTACTTGGCCTCCAGAATTTTATAATGAATCCATAATACCCCGTTCAAGATCTATTATACCCCGATTTGAGAGGGTGTATGTTTGTCTTGCCGGATGTCGTGAGTCATTCAAAGTATGTAGACCTATTGTTGGATTGGATGGATGTTTTTTGAAAGGGTATTATGGCGGACAACTACTGACGGCAATTGGGAGAGATCCCAATGATCAAATGTTACCGATAGCGTATGCAATTATGGAGGCCGAGAATAAAGATTCCTGGAGTTGGTTTCTTGACAATCTAAATAGAGATATTGGATCTAGAGGAATCACATATATATCAGACCAGCAAAAGGAATGTGATAATTTTATTTGTTAATTTTATTTGTTAATTTTATAAGTTAATTTTATGTGTTAACTTTATGTGTATTTGTTAACATGTAGGGATTAGTGCAAACTTTCAAAGAATTACTGCCCGATGTTGATCATCGCTTTTGTGTTCGTCATTTGTATAATAATTTCAGAAAAAAGTTTTCTAGTAAGAACTTGAAGTGTTTGTTATGGAGAGCCTCGAATGCTACTTATGAAGAGGAATGGCGTAGAACAATGAGTGAGATTAAAGGTATATCACCCCAAGCATATGAGCACCTAATTGCAATAGATAAACATTTGTGGTGCAAACACTCATTTACTGACCTTCCTGCTTGTGATGTTGTTGTGAACAATATGTCGGAGGCTTTCAATCGTTTTATATTAGATATGCGCGACAAACCTATATTGACAATGCTTGAGGACATTCGAGAATATTTGATGTGTAGGTGGGCTAACATTAGACAAAGAATTGAGAAATAAGTTAGTGAGGTTAACCCTAAGATTGCAAAAAAAATTGATGAAGAGGCCAAGCATAGTGGAATATGGATGCCAATATGGTCAAGTGACAAAGTATTTGAAGTAGTTCATGTGCCAGTAAAATTTGTGGTTTCATTAGATAATTACTTTTGTTCATGTGGTAAATGGAGAATAAGTGGACTACCTTGTCGTCATGCTATAAGTTGCATGAACTACTTAAAGCTAGATATAGCTAAATATGTGCCTGATTGCTTTAAAAAATCTACATATATATTATGCTATAGTCATAGTATATTGCCTACAAATGGACAAAATCTTTGGCCGACTACATCAACGACACAAATTCTACCACCGATTCGACGAAGAGCTCCAGGCAAACCAAAAAAGAGAAGGATTATAGATGTCAACGAAGAGAAAAATCCCTCAAGGATGAGTAGAAAATATAATACTATTACATGTTCGAAATGTGAAGTCAAAGGACATAACAAAAGAAATTGCAAGCCAACTTGAGGAATATAATTTGGTATAATTCTTCTTCTTATTATTTATTTCTCATAAATATTGCATAAAGCCTGATCTTAAATGTTTATTTTCAGTTAAGAGTTCAAGCAAATTGGAGAGCCTGGAGTAGAAGCTGAATTTTGTTTTTGTACTGATGTTTCATTTTAATGCAAGCTATGTAATTGATTAGTAGTAATTCATAGTTACCGAACTACCTTATTGTCTTTCTTGTCTTAAGTTTTCTCAAGTAATTACACTGTTTATGATGTTTTTGGTTGCTTAAGGTCTTGAAAAGAAAAGTTTCCATCATCCTGTCTGATTGTCTTATGTGAAAATCTTAAATAAGTATCGATTTGTGGGAATTGTTCGATGGATTCATGCATCAAATATTACAGTTTTTGTTCTCAACCAGAGGCAAAATTACACAAGGAAATTGAGGGACTGATTGTCTAAAAAAGGAGCAAAATTATAGTTTTTGTTCTAAGAAGTTAGTCCCACAAAGAAATTAGTATAAAATTACAGTTTTGTATAAAATTACTGTTTTTGTGATAACCCACAAAGAAATTACATCTTGCTCCATATCTTGTGAAAACCCGCAATCCGGGAGGGAAAATCTAGATTTTAAAATAACAGTGACCTCTTATGGACTGATATCAACTAGTGTATAAAATAAAATTAAAGTTTTATTTTATAGTTGTTTGAAATTTTGGTTATTCGTTCTAAATATTGCTATTTTAAAAATTTAAATTCAAAAGAGGCTATTTTGTTAAATTTTAAGTCTATGATCATGAATTAAGTTGCTTTCCATTAGTAATTTCCGTTAACTAGGACTGATTTCAGCATTTTGGTAAAGGTGGGGACTGATTTCTTACTTTTATGACTTGAGGGACTGACTTCATAACGTGACAGAAGTTGAGGGACTGATTTGATGATTTTGCCTATAAGTTATATATCATAAAATAAAATTACTGTTTATCATCTTTCTCCCCCCGCTCTACTCATCCCGCTGTCCTTACAGGCTTTCCCCGCCGCCGGCCGGCCACAACTCCACCCCAGGCCAACTTCCTAGGGTCGGGCGCTCCCTCCGGCGGTGGTCCGGTGGCCTGCCGCCGCCGGCCACTGCCAGAGTTTTTTTTTTTGAACGGGAAGGTGGGGGGGCGGGGGGTGGCGACGACGGCGCTCCGGCTGCCAAAGCTCGCATGCACTACGTCAGAAATGGGGAGGGGGAGGAAGAGAGGGTTCCACCTGGGTTTGGCGGGCTCGGGAGGGGCTGGCTTGGTTGGCCATGGAGGGTGGTGGTGGTGGAGGGGGAGAAGCTCCTTGGGTTGGCTTTTTCTGGCCACCAGAGCTCCGACAGAGGGGGGCGGGGGAAGCAGGGGGAGGGCTGCTCTGAGAGCAGTAAGGGAAAGAGAGGGGGATTGGGTGGCTTTTATAGGGAGGGGGAGGGGGAGCTTCCTCCCTCTGGGTGGTGTGGGACTAATCCCTCCTTAGGGAGGGACTAATCCCCACCCTCCAGCTGTCCAATGATAGCTGGAGGTCCCCCTATTTTCCCCCATTTTGGGAAAAAGGGAAGGAGCCCTTATGGGCTTGGGCCTTAGGTTGGAAAGAGAGAGAGGGAGAGAGAAGAAGTGGGTTGGTCTCCACTTATAGTGGGATGGGGGCCTGCTGGTTAGGGGCCCAAGGAGAGTGAGGGGGGGGGGGGTATGGGTCATCCTTCTTTGGAGAGGAGGTGGGCCCCTCACTTGGAGAAAAATCCAAAAAAGGATTTTTAGGAGGGTTTGACCAAGTCAACCCTTGGGTGAGTCCCCCTGGCTGGTCAAAGTCAAAGTGGGTCCAAGTCATCGGGGTCGGGTCAAGGTTCGGGTGTCGTGTCATAATTGGTGTACGCACGCTTTTCGGTGCACGACTAGGCTTGATTTGACCACGGGTTTACAAATTATCGTCGAAATCGACCAGGATGACTTCCGTTGACTTCGTATTGACTACACTAGTCCAACGCCACTGACTGGGGTTGAATCGAAGTCCGTTTGACGAAAGTTCAAAAATCTGTGCGTCGCGTCACGATAAAATTGCCAAAAATGCTCGTAATCATCGTTAGACTTCGAATCGCGACGCAACGAGTTCCAATGCGTTCATATCAACTATACGAAGTCATAAGAACTGACAGAACTTGATTCGGAGTTCTCTAGCTTGATATCCAAAATCTCGCTTTCGTTGCATTTTACGAGAAATGGTTACATCCACAATATGACCTCGGGTTCCAACTGAACGAGTTTCGATGCGCTCGTATTAACTATACGAGGTCACATGAATTGACAGAACTCAATTCGGAGTTCTCTAGCTCGATACCCTGCCTAGGGTTGCCTCCTGCCGGGTCACGGGTAGAGGCACAAGTCACTTTATTGGGCCCACTAGGGCTCTGGTGGCCCAATAAAGTATTTACATTCTCCATCAATTGGTCCATAATCAACTCGGCTGTGAGCCAGACTCGTGCAAGCTAAGTCGCGAATCCAACTCGCGCAAAGTCGCGAGCCAGCCTTGCCCGAACTTTCCCGTAGGCCAGACCTGTGAGAACAGTGTTCAGGAAAAAGAAGCTGAGTGATGTAAAGGTAGCAATGTCATACAAATATGCACGCAAAAACGCTAACTACAAACTGCCAATCGTGAAAACAAAGTGCAAGACATACAAACATAAAAACACTTACCACTTCACTCATTGCCTTCAAGGAAGAAGACATACGTGGAGCAGCCGCCTACATAGAATGAGTCCGGGGTGGGGGGGGGGGGCAGGACACTCAAGTACCTGTACCTCCGGAGTAGTCTCAGGACGAGCATCAAAAGAAGCCACGGTGATCGCAATGTTAACATCACTAGAGGATGTCATCATAACCTTACTCTTCCTGCCTCCACTTAAAGGAGCTTCGGTAATCTGCACTGTATCCCCCACCTCAAGGTCGGCAGGCAGCCCGAATTTTTTTTCCTCCAAATTAAAATTTGGTCGTTGGAAAGACAAGAGCGTAGGCGCATCGGTCTTGCATTGCGCTTCGAAGCCCGCCACCAAAAGTAAAAGAAAAGCGGATAAAAAGTTAGATGCAACACAAAGGCGCACCACGCGTGGCAAAATTGAAAGCCAGACTTACTCAAAGGAGAAGCGAACCGAAGGCCGCACGTACGCGCAAAGCAAAGGCTTGTGTGGGAGCACGAGAAACAGGACGTACACACACGCACATCGCAAGGGCACACGCAGACGCACCTACGTGCGCGTACCTGCCTGTGCTTGCAGCCTGGCGCGTGGCCTGGTGCGCGAGTGCGGTCAAGTGCGTGCACGCGGTCAGGTGCGTGCACTTTTCCGTGGGAACGATATCACTCACACTTTATTACTTGAGCGACGCGTGCACCTGCGATTAAGAAGTGATTAATTTAGTGCTTAAATTACTAGCTACACCGCTTCTTCAAATTCAAGCGAAGTGATTAAGGTGATTTCTTTGAGGACTTAATAAGAACTTAAAATATAGATTACCACTAAATAGACTATTCTTTAAATTACTTTTTCTTTTATACCAATTGGAAAGGAAGTAGTCTTATATTTTAGTTTTCCTATGTGAGTTGACATGATGCATGAAACAAATATTTATTAAGAATGTTTGACCAAATTATCCTGCAACAATTTGATAGAAGAAATCTTCATTTATCGAATCTCGAAAATCTTAATATCCTATATTCTCATAATCATCTCTAACTTAGGAAGAATGAAAAATAACAGCGGAGAATATAAGTATTCAATCCAACCGTCGGAGAATGTAGGTATTCAATCTTGTTGCACGACTTAGCCTGGGTATGAGTTGGTCGCCGGAGAATGTAGGTATTCGATTCAGGGAGTAGCCTAGCCTAGCCGATGAAGTGACTTCCAGAGAATGCAAAGATTCGATCTAGAAGCATCCGAGCCTGGTCGGAAATTGCTCATCGGAGAATGTAAGTATTAAATATGGGGAGTGACCTAGCCCGGCCAAAGAAGTGACTTCTAAAGAATGTAAAGATTCGATCTGGAAGCGTCCGAGCCTGATCGAAAATTGCTCACCGGAGAATGTAAGTATTCAATCCGCGGAGTGAACTAGCCTGACCAAAGAAGTGACTTTCAGAGAATGTAAAGATTCGATCTGGAGGCATTCAAGCCTGGTTAGAAGTTGCTCACCGGAGAATGTAAGTATTCAATCCAGGGAGTGACCTAGCCTGACCTAAGAAGTGACTTCCAGAGAATGTAAAGATTCGATCTGAAAGCGTCCGAGCCTGGTCAGAAGTTGCTCACCGGAGAATGTAAGTATTCAATCCAGGAAGTGTACTAGCCTGACCGAAGAAGTGACTTTTAAAGAATGCAAAGATTCAATTTGGAAGCATCCAATTCTGGTCAGAAGTTGCTCACCGGAGAATGTAAGTATTCAATCCCGGGAGTGGTCTAGCCTGGTCGAAGAGTGACTTCCAGAAAATGTAAAGATTCGATCTGGAAGTGTCCGAGCCTGATCGGAAGTTACTCACTGGTAAGTATTCAATCCGGGAAGTGGTCTAGCCTGACCGAAAAAGTCTCGAGGCGAGAATAAAGGAAACATAATGCAATATGATTAAACCAAAGATAGTATGTACGAGTCGTGGCTCGTGACTTTTACGTCATTCAAAGTTCAAAGTAGAAAACTGTGATAAAAGGACAATAATACATATAAAAACATAGTTAAGGTTGAATCTCAACTATCACGGGCCTTCTTCCCTCATAGAGAGCTCCCTAATTGTATGGTGGTTTTGCTTTGTGAGTTAATATCATGTCTTTAAATGCGACTACTACCTCCGACCGATCCTGCTTTAAGTAACAGGCACAGGCTGCTTCCTAATTACCGCGAACGACCCCTATGCCACCTGGGGTCGAGAACTTCATAGATAGGTGAGGAATTGACGAGATCACACCAAATTTAACTGGACTAGCCTTTGGAATATGGTGTTGTAAGGTGAACTTAAGTCGATAACCACGAACTGGAAACATCCGAGCCTGGTCGGAAGTTGCTAACTGGAGAATGTAAGTATTCAATTCAGAGAGTGACCTTGCTTGACCAAAGAAGTGACTTCCAGAGAATTTAAAGATTCGATCTCGAAGCATCCGAGCCTGGTCAGAAGTTGCTCATCGGAGAATGTAAGTATTCAATCCGGGGAGTGGTCTAGCCTGACTGAAAAAGTGACTTTCAGAGAAAGTAAAGATTCAATCTGGAAGCTTTCGAGTCTGGTCGGAAGTTGCTCACCGGAGAATGTAAGTATTCAATCCAGGGAGTAGCCTAGCCTGGTCGAAGAGTGATTTCCATAAAAATGTAAAGATTTGATCTGAAAGTGTCCGAGCCTGATCGGAAGTTACTCATCGGAGAATGTAAGTATTCAATCCGAGGAATGTTCTAGCCTTGCCGAAGAAGTCTCGAGGCGAGAATAAATGAAACATAATGCAATATGATTAAATCAAAGATAGTCTGCACGAGTCGTGGCTCGTGACTTTTACGTCATTCAAAGTTCAAAGTAGAAAACTGTGATAAAAGGACAATAATACATAGGAAAAACATAGTTAAGGTTGAATCTCAATCTCGACTGTCACGGGGCCTTCTTCCCTTATAAAGAGCTCCCCAGTTGAATGGTGGTTTTTCTTTGTGAGTTAATATTTCTGTCTTTAAATGCGACTGATTCCTCCGGCCGAGCCTGCTTTAGGTAACAGGCACGGGCTGCTTCCTGATTACCGCGAACGACCCCTACGTCGCCTGGGGTCGAGAACTTCATGGATAAGTGAGGAATTGACGGGATTACACCAAAGATTGACTGGACTGACCTTCAGAAGATGGCGTTGTAAGGTGAACTTAAGTCGATAATCATGAATTGGATTTTTTGAAAGCCTGTCTCGGGAATTCACCCATTGTTACTGGCAGAGTGATTATTCCATGAACGAAAACCAGATGGTTTCTGAAGCCATATACAGGTCCTATAGCGGGGCTGAGATATTGTGGAGTAAGCTTTATATTGCACTGATGACAAGCGGGTCTTGATGTGGAATCTGCACCCCTTGGTGGTCCTCGTCTCCAAAGGAGATGGTGGAATCTCAGTTGAGATATGGTTTCTTGCGGGTTTCCTTCGTAACTTCTACTATAAATATTTGGATAGAAAGGAGCAGGGGCCTAACGATGGTTTTGATGTTGCTTACCATTTGTCGAGCACCAGGAGCTCCTTGTGGCACGTTCTGTTGGTCTCTTCCTTGACGTTGTGCTTGTTGGTCTTGCGCTTGTCCTTGTAAAAATCTTTCAAGGAGCTCTTGGCGGACAAGATGCTCAATTTCATTTTCAGCCCAATACACTCCTCAGTGGTGTGCCCAGTCGTGCGGTGAAACTCATAGTACCTTGTCTGGTCAGCTTTAGGGTTTGACGGCAGTATTCTTGGTCGTTGGAATGTCGGATTGTTCTTAATTGCGTACATCACATTAGCGTGGGTGGTATTCAGTGGGGTGTATTCTTGAGGTGGACGCTGACCCCCATTCCCTGCCGAGTCACATCAACGGTTATCACTTCGACGCTCATTCTGGCGTCGTTCTTCTTGCCTTACGGGAGTTTGTTCCTGTCATTTCTTTCCTTTATGTCCACCTTCAAAATGCTGGCGGTGTGTTTCGATGGCCTCGTCGGCTGCTATCTGGGCTTCAACCCGATGGACAAGATCTGAATAACTGGGCACAGTTTCGTTCATAAGGGCTGAATAGAAGCCCCTGGGGCGGAGTCCTCCAAGGAAGACGCCTCTGAGAAGTTCGGGGTCGACGCCCGGGATTTTGTCGTGCCTGTGAGGTGAAGCGGCGAAAGAAGTCATTGAGGGATTCTCCTTCATTCTGGCGAATATC
This sequence comes from Platanthera zijinensis, assembly GCA_039513925.1. NCBI lineage: Eukaryota > Viridiplantae > Streptophyta > Magnoliopsida > Asparagales > Orchidaceae > Platanthera > Platanthera zijinensis. The sequence goes on along the minus strand of CM077082.1, from coordinate 24,944,402 downwards.
TGAAAGGTGTGAGAGATACGGAATAATTCTACGACTAACAACAAACTGTTTTGAGAACTGTCCGGCTAACTATGCAAAAGTGAACATGGTTCCATTCCAGAGTGAGTGAAACCAGTTGCAGGCCTGACCCTTCAGAGTGGCAGGGAAAATATGACATAATAGCTGGTCCGGGGCACTAAAAATTCTCATTATGGTGAGGATTGATTAATATGTTCAAGCGGATCTTCTGTTCCATCAAACGTCTCGATGTTCGGAAGCTTAAAGTCATATGGGACTGTATGTGCTAGAACCGGGGGGGGGGGGGGGGGGGGGGGGGGGCGAGTGGAGAGCCCTGATGGAGGGGGCGGCGTGCGCGGAAGTCACGTCACCCAAGTTGTCCATATTCCTCGGACATTACTTATCGTATTTCTTCTCGAGTGATCCTCTCGAGCGGCGCCAATCGAGCTTCTTCTTTTAGGTTACGGTGACGGTGGCCAGCCCCGATTCTCCTAGGAGTCGGGTGAGTGGAGCTAGCGGCGTCAGAGAGTTCTTCCGACACTTCTTCTCTTTGCCGCCCGTCGGAACTCCTCGCCTGCGAAACGGCCGCTACCCATCTGGGTTGAGGCCTGGTGCGTAGAAGTCCGGGTGTTGAAGATTTCGCTCCCGAATGGGATCATGGTCATGGTCCCGCGCCAGAGTAGATGGCTGAACAAACTCAAAGGCCAATAGCCGATCAGAAGGCCCGACCCAAGCCCTAACCACTAATATGTCTGTTTTGGATCCTGGTCAGTTCACTTGAAAATAAAAAGTTAAATATACTGTTGTCGTCGTGGACCATGTTTATAAAGATATTATTTGTGTGTGTGTGCGTGGCGCGAGCAGTCATGCACGAGTATGCCCATGCCCGACCGCGCCTGGTTGTGGATTGGTGTGCACCGGCTCTATCCATTTGAACCAAAAGTAATAGTGAATGGGATTCGGACATGTGAGAATGTCTTGAGAGTGATATAGTAATTGAGCAAGACACAAGCATGATGAGGCAAATAAGAGATAATATCCGTGTTAGGAGGCTGGAAATTTTACAAAATATAAGGAGTTTTTTTTGCTTAATATTAAATATTGATGAGGCAAATTAATCCAGGCCGTTCATCCTAATAATCAAGGATAATCCATCGCTCGGTGCCCTAGCCGCTCCTTCAAAATGCGGAAGTCCCGTGGGCGGCACATCACTTCACCCGGTCGACTCCAGCTCTACGGCGCCGCTCTTCCTCGCAGATCTACGCCGCCGCACACCGACGCATAACACTTCGCCGAAACCCCTCCAGCACCTCAACCCGAAACTCGCCGACGATCCACACATCGCCGACGATCCACACATCGCCGAAGCTCCTAAACCCAAAACCACAACCCGACTACCCACGCAACCAGCGACATCTCCCGGAAGAACCTTCCCCCACATAAGGCAAGCCCTATCTCATAACTCATTCCTGCTTACTCTCTCAGTCAATCTCACCCTTATCACACCTACCAGTCTTTCAAGTTTCACTCTTCTTTGGCTTTTTCCTACAGATCTGCGATCAAGAACAACTCCCGACAACCTATCCCTGAAGATCGCCACCTCCGGGAAGCACCTCCGCCCAAACCGACATCCCAACTCTGCATCCGACGCATAACACGGAAAAAACACCCACAGCTTTGAAAATTAAAGGTAAACACATTTCAAACACTCTGTCTAGGTCTCTTAAGCAGTTTTTGCTGCTTTTGAAGCCGCACTTTACCATTCTTGATGATTTTTTTCAAGCTTTAGGGCAAAATCTCGACCTACCTGTGGATTTTGTTGTTGTTTTAGATGGTTTTTATTACTCATTTCCTAAAGTGAGAAGCAATAATTGCATTGTTCCTGCCTTTTGATTATATTTTGATTATTTAAGGGCTAACCATGATTTGTGTACATATTTGCCTACTATTAAGCAATCAATAATGGAGAGGAACTAACAAAAGCAATTATGAAGCAATAATATAAAAAAATTGCTGCATTAATATCAAAAAAGGAGGAGGAAGCACAACTCATTAATCTAATCAAATTCACTTGGGCAATCCAACAAATAATTGTATTGCATGAATAGTTGTTGCATTAATGTAAGCAAAAAATGGAGAAAACACAACTCATTAATCTAATCAAGTTTACTGGGGCAATCCAACAAAGAGTTGGTATGGGGAATAAAGAAGGAAGGGAAGAAAAATGCCTTAAATCAGTGATGCATTATAAAAATATTTGTATTGCATGAATAGTTGTTGCATTATAGAAATATTGCTAGACAGTTGGTGAGAAGTAGAAAAGTATGTTAGAAACTGTATTTGAATGCCCTGTAGCCGTTATGTGTCGGGGGGGGGGGGGCGAAGAGTCTCATGATGTGCCATCTTACTTCAAGAAAAAGAAGTACTAGAACATGTATGGAGCACTGTCAGGAGTTATATAAGCTCAAGAGTACTAGTGGAACGACATAGCTAGCTATCATCAATGGAGTTGGAGGTGCAATGTGATTTAGAAGACCGAGAGTAACACTCTATGACGCTCGCGACAATGTTGCTCTGCGAGAAAAAGGAAGCCCTGATCCTTGATGCAATGAAGAAGCGGCGATCTTTAAAAATGTTTAATTCTGAACAGCTGAAGAGAAGATCGTTGAAATTGCGAAGTGGCAAAATGATGACTTTATGGGCATGAGAAGGTCGGAGAGGAGGGAGAGAGAGCTCTTCTAGCGTTGCTGTAGAAGGGAACTCTTCTGGCATTGCTATAGGAGGGAACTCTTCTGGCATTGCTGTAGGAGGGAACTCTTCTGGCCACAAAGCATGGATTGACAAAGACCATGATGATCACTGCTAGATCCATTGTGTCATGAGGGGCGGAGCGAGTCTGAGAGCTTCATTTTTTTGTTGTATGAAGCCTTAGTTTTGATCGTCGAGACCAACGCCGAGTGAACAGGGTGCAAACGGGCTCATTTGAAAGGACGGGTGCATATATATATATACACACACACAGACACGAGTGTCCGACATGGGCCGCCGGCCCTATAGCTACGCGCCACAGTACCTGGCCAGCGACGGCGGGCTTTGCCCGCCACCGACAGGTAGCTCCGCAACAGTACCCTAATCCAGCGACGGCTGGCGTCGCAAGCCCCCGATTTGGGGCGTTGAGTGCACTCAATGCCCCTATTTGGGGCGTTGAGTGCACTCAATGCCCCTCTTTGGGGCGTTGAGTGCATTCAATGTTGACTTCAACAGATTAACCAAATGTGAACATGAGAGGATACAGAACCCACACATAGAACAAATAAATTTCCATTGAACTTTGAGAGCATGCTCCAAAATAATTTCATTGATTTTTGGCAAATTATCCAACTTAAACACCACATTGTTTGTGAGATTTTTTTAAAATCAGTAAATCAGAAAGATTACCTGATCAAATAAACTCCAAACAATTTATTAATCATGAATATCAAATAAAATCCAAACCATTTAAGCATAAGGTAAAAAACACTCGCGAAGCACGACGACACAAACTTATGCTTTCAACCATGAACCGAAGCATGTAAGGCAGAGCAAACTAACCAAACATGTATGTAGATGCATTGAAATGAGGTCAAAATTAATGCATAAATCTCGAAACCATATCAACTATCACCACACTATGTCTAGAAGTACGAAGACCATCAGACCACCGACAACCAAATCAGATATGAGCATAGAATTAGCTATACATAACAGTAGCATAGAAGTAGCTATGTATAACAACAAAATTGATTAAAAATAATGTTTTCAAAAATCAAAACATGCCTACATTCCTGCCAGACTCCCAAACACGCCAAAAAAAGAGTCGAGCATAATTTGGCAGTTGAATCTATATCAAAATATTGGCATCCCAACCTGATGCAACAATCAGATAACTAACCGATTTTATTTAGTGGCCTTGGGAGATCCCGTGTCAATCAAATATGTTAGGATAAGAATCAACAAATTACAGGATGTATTGTGCAAAAAAAGGGGTAACCATAGTATGTATTCTTTGGTTGGTCTTACCTTCTAATCATATCGAAAACAAAATTCCACTCTTCTCTCGCATTCAAGCCTCTTCACACTGCCGATATAATTAGCCTGAACCCTTCAACTTTAGTACGTGGGCCATCAGACCACCTCGATGTACTAACATTGAAAAGTTTATCGTAGTATTCACCATTGATGTCGGCGGTAGTAGTGGTATTGTAGTTTTTATCTCTTGACCCCGGCAGACATGGATGTACTAAAATTGAAAAGGTCATCGTAGTATTCATCATCGATGTTGGCGGTAGTAGTGGATGTACTAACATTGAAAAGTTCATCGTAGTATTCATCATCGAGGTCTGCGGTAGTAGTGATATTGTAGTTTTTATCTCTTCAGCCTGACAGACATGAGAAACAAACGATACATTTGAGGTGAATGAAAGTGCTTAACATCTAATGCTATTTTAGGTTATTTAGTATACACTCAAATAGATCTGTACATTATAAAGCACTTATGTTGCACCGGGCCACCTTCGTTTGGCAATGACGATGCCCCCTCAACTTTATTTTTGTCTGTCATCTGCATGTGTTTGTGAACCATCTAGCATTACACAATAGTAGAATGTCAATTTTGATAAAACAACCATATGAGACATTAAACGTAAGCAGTAGTTTGATGATTTTGATGAAATAACCATATGAGCACAAAACATAAGTAGTAAATTCATATTTTTATTAAACAGAGATAAAAAACAATAGGTGTACATGTGGTCGTAACCGCTTGATCGGTGAAAATAAGTCCCCCCAAACGAAGCATGAGTCGAGTACCATGGCTCTTCCTCAAAATAACTCGGCATAATTACAGGTTGCAGCCCCAAGACTCAATGCCCCTATCTTGGGGCGTTGAGTGCACTCAACGCCCCTATCTTGGGGCGTTGAGTGCACTCAACGCCCCTATCTTGGGGCGTTGAGTGCCCGACAGCACCCGACCGAGATGCGTATGGAGATGGAGTTGCAAATGAAAACCACAAATGGAAACGGGATACAAATGGAACCAAGAATTACTATACATTTTCCCACTTCAAATGCAAATGAAATGAATATAAAAAAAAATAGTAAACTTGTAATGGGTTTCACTGTTGAAAATTTTGGAAAAAATCGAAAACCACAAATGGATTTCATACTTACTCATTTCATATTATAGGAAAACTTGTAAAAAACAGAGCATCCAGTCGATGCTATGAGTGAGTTGTATTTTGATTTCAATTTCAATCTACCTCTTGAACATGCGATCTGGTCTGTATGCTCAAAAATGAAATTAAGATCATTTTGTGTGCGCACCACGCCCATCTTTAATCCCACAAAACAATCTCTCACCGGAAATCCAATATTGTATGAAATGAGAAATGGGATACTCATTGTAATTAAATGTTTTACACTTCATTCCACGACAACACATGCTTTTTACTATTGGTTGTTCATGAATTTCAAAAACTGAAGGCCTATTTATCGTTGTATATGCGATTTAGTTGAGACCTCTCGACAGTATAACTCATCTGAATTGATTGTTCAGGTTTAGTTTTAATTAGCACATTAAAACTAATCAACAATCTGGTGAGCCCTCTAATCACATCACACAAAAAATACCCACTTTACAAAAAAACAATAAAGATACACATTTAGGCTTTCAATTAGCATTCAAAAGTATGGAAGCAAATTATACTCAAATAAGAACAAAGATTATACTCAATTATCTCGATTTAATGAAGGAGATTATACTCTAAATAAGAACAGAGATTATACATACTTTACAAAAAAAATTGAAGATATTATTAGGATGAATTGAAAAATGAAGAACAAAATAACATGAAATTTGAAACAGGGGGAATAAATGTTGAGAAGAAATTATTAGGAAAGTAGAGAAGAAATTAGAGGGAAATCTAAAAAAAAAAGTGAGCTCGGGATACATGAAAACCCTCGATTGCAGGAGATACCTGAAATAGGGAGAGAAAAAAAAGAGAGAAGTGAGCTTGGGGATACCTGAAACAGGGAGAGGGAAAAAGAGAGAAGTTAGCTCGGGGATACCCGAAAATCGGTGACTGCAAGAGAAGGGTGATGGCAGGGCGAACAGAAACCTGAAACGGGGAGCAGATACCTGAAACCGGCCGACGATTGAAGGAGGAAGTTGATGGAAAGGAGAGCAAATACAAAGGCGGATGCCACAAAATAACTAGAAATGTGGAGAGAAGGGAGGGAAACCATGAACCTGAAAACAAATGAATGGTCGGTGAAGAGAAATGCCTGGTGAAGTGGAATGCTCAGAGAAGAAGCGATTTGAAGCTCCCGGACTGGAGCCGGCGTGGGGTTATAAGAGGAGCATGCAGTATTTCGTGCTGGAGGGAGTTGGTGTGTTGCAGGGAGTTAGCAGATAAAGAGAAATATATATTAAAGCTTGGCAGAGCTGCTGTGTTTTCAACTGGCGGGGGGTTCGAGAATTAAAAATAGTTTTGGCAGCATTAGGGTTTGCATATAGGATTCAAAGAGAAGCAATTTTAGGTTTCAAATAGAAGCCATTTGGATGGTCTTGATTAGAATGGTGGTATCAATTCAACGGCCGACTCAGATCTGCCGCCGAGAGACACTACTCTTCGCTTAAAAACGATCGACCTCCACACGAAGGTGCTCGCCTCCACACGACACTACACTCTGTTTCATTCTCGATTTTAGGTCTCCCGCTCAGTTTCTTCACGCACCGACTCAGATCTCCACCAATAAACGCTACTCCCCACTGATAAACGATCGACCTCCCCTACACTGAATCCACACAACAAAGATACTCGCCTCCACAAGATCCTACTCTGCTCCGTTCCTTCTCCTTCTCTTACCAATGAGATGGTTGTGAGCCAACTATGGATTCACAAGTTTTATTTGGTTGCCTACAAAATTCTATTTGCGCAGCAAATCTACTAATTTTTTCTTCGCGTTCATTTCTATTTTGTTGTGGAATTGTGCAAGGCCAATGCTCTGGATGCTGACTGAAGGAAACATGGTTATGTGCACATAAATCAAAATGGATTCTTGGGTCTGCCCTCTCTGATGTCTTTGCCTTTGATTTGAGTGCATGATTCCGCAACAAACGTGACAGTATAGGGGTCCACTATTTTAGTGGTATCTGTGAGCAGCCACTTCGTGCATTTCTTGTCAAAGGTTAGGTCTTTGTCCTCTAAGAGAAGCCACTTTGTGCTTAGTGCCAAAGGTTAGGTCTGTTTCCAATCTTCCCCCGCCCATACCCCCAATGATTGGGGTTTATATAGGTTCTGTTGTTGTTGTTTCATTTCTATTTTGATGCCTTGCAAAATGATGACTTTATGGGCGAGAGAAGGTCGGAGAGGAGGGAGAGAGAGCTCTTCTGGCGTTGTTGTAGGAGGGAACTCTTCTGGCATTGCTGTGGGATGGAGTTCTTCAACAAAGCATGAACTGACAAAGACCATGATGATCACTACTAGATCCATTTTGTCATGAGGGGTGGAGCGAATCTGAGAGCTTCGGTTTTTTGTTGCATGAAGCCTTAGTTTTGATCTCCGAGGTCAACACCGAGTGAACAAGGTGCGGACGGGCTCTTTTGAAAGGACGGGGTGCAGTGCAGGCAAATTGAAAGATTGGGTGCAATTACAAACACTTTCCTTCAAGAAACCTATAAAAGGTCCTCATACATTCATCTGAAGATAAACAACCTGAGGCAGTGCACTTGTGGATGGACACACTTGTGGATGGTCCTCTGGACGCTCTTTCCCAAAGCTCTATGGGCTTTGCCATTTTTCTGCACTTAAATCTTGTAAATGGAGAGGTGGCCTATTACCCTACTAGGAGCTCAAACTCTTGTAACCTCATGAAAGATAGTTGATTTTTGCTCGACACTGATCCGGCCACTTGGTTTTCACCATTTCTGGGTTTTCTACGATAAAAATCTTCATGTCTTTGCTGCTTGGTTTACTTTTGGCTGTTTGCTCGCTCGGTCCGACTTGAAGCTAAGATGGTCTGAATCTTCTGTGGTTTTTCGGCGAGGACGCGAGATTTAGATCATTCCATCGCTCGAAATTTGCTTTGCTTCCTTTGTAGTTCGCTCACGCTCAACGCTCTTGTGGATGCAACAACAAGCGCAAAAAAAGTTTTAGAAGAACACACTTGTGGATGGTCCTCTGGACGCTCTTTCCCAAAGCTCTATGGATTTTGACATTTTTCTGCACTTAAATCTTGTAAATGGAGAGGTGGCCTATTACCCTACTGGGAGCTCAAACTCTTGTAACCTCATGAAAGATAGTTGAATTTTGCTCGACACCGATCCGGCCACTTGGTTTTCACAATTTCTGGGTTTTCTACGATAAAAATCTTCATGTCTTTGCTGCTTGGTTTACTTTTGGCTGTTTGCTCGCTCGGTCCGACTTGAAGCTAAGATGGTCCGAATCTCCATACAATAGAAAAACCGCGCGACCCACAACAAGATAATTACAATTGATATCTCTTGTATGATTTTGAGTTTGATCACAACACCACAAGTATAAATATTTTAAATTAGAAATGTAGTTATTTGAAATAAGGGTGAATTGTTGTTATTTTTTAAAATATTTAATTTTGAGTTCACATTTTTTATCTTCCGTTGCACCTAATCTTCCGTTGAACCATGCATCGTTGTGTGAGGTTTTCTTCCCAAGCTAGGAACCATGCTTACCTCACCAAAAATGTTGAAACCCGAAAATCGGTTCAATTGAGTTCGGTCCTGTATAACCCGTAATTCGTCGAGATCAGAAGTACTCAAGCAAATGACTATTCGCAGACCATTGGGCGAGCTGTGGCGAGCAGAGGCGAGCTTGGGCGAGCAGAGGCGAGCTGTGGCGAGCTTGGGCGAGCAGAGGCGAGCTTGGGCGAGCTTGGGCGAGTAGAGGCGAGTTGTGGCGAGCTTGGGCGAGCTGTGGCGAGTTTGGGCGGGTTTGGGCGAGTATCTCGCGAGTATGGGCGAGTTGCCCTAGATACTCGCTCGCAGAGGCTGGATACTCGCCTACCCCCCCCCAGGATTTCTCTATAAATAGCCCCCCAGGGGTACTGGAAATGGCACCTTTTGGAAGAGGCGAGGTCCCCCCAAGTAGATACTCGCCAAGTCCAAGCCAGCCTAGTACCTCGCCCAGCCTTTTGGTTGCGGAGGGGAAGCTTTTTCAAAGCTTCCGGGTACGTGGTGGGACCTCCCCGCTGGAGCACTTGGGGTGTGCTTATAGATAGTTTCCTTTCTCTCTCTCGCTAGCCACTTAAATCGTGACGTCGGACCGTAGAATCAGTAACCTTAGGCTGCCTTGATCCTATTTCGAGGTTAGGAATTTTCCTGGCTTCAACAGGTCCAAATGAGAGTAGCTTGAGTTGCTTAACCACAGCTGGTCACCTAAAATTTTGTATTCTCAGCCTAAAGCTGACCCTCATTGATTGAGGATTGGAATGTCTACACACGTGCCCGCGAATTGCATCAGGAGGTTCCACAAAACACCACAAAGTTTTCTTTTTAACTTCCCCTCCCTGCACCAAGAATTGAGCTCGACACCTCGGGCGAGATGGAGAAAAAACTCAAAATGGGCGAGCTCTAAGGGGTTGGAGACCCCTCCGATGTGCTATGAGGTTCTATTTATAGGCAAAACATCCCAATGGTATATTGGTCTTACTGGTCCGCAGGTAGCGGCCTCCGTTTTAATCAAAATGATATTCCTAGACCCATCCTTTTCCACCTTAACGAGAATACTATGCCTAGACCCCAATGTTTTGGGAATAACCATTCTAGCCTTCATGCGATTACAACTCAAAAACTTAGACGAATCTGAGGGTTGAACCGTCCCGGCGTTGCCTCGTCTATTCAGCTGCAAGCCCGTCTGGCCTACTCGAACAACTCTTCGGAGGCCCTATTTCCACTGGCCGACGATTCAGAAGCGACAAAAACGTTTCCCGAAGCTAGGGCATTTGAATCGTCGCAGAAGGGGAGAGGGGAGAGGGGAAAGGGAGGAGAGCTCCCGTTTGTTTCGTAAGATGGACGGGATGTGGGCCCATGCGTAAATAAGGTTATTTATGTTAGCACATACAAGAAGGGGGAGCAACACACAAAAAACTACAAATGAATATAATTTATAGGAGAAAGAAAACAACACTGATATAGACACCAAAAATCCTAATGAACTACGTGTATAAAAAGGCGTATCCCATTCTTGAAAGACGCGTACTTCATCCCGTCTTCCCCCGAGTGCCCTAGTCCGCTCGACTACTGCAAATCGACGAACCTCCGGCAGATCCAACGCCTACTGATGCAGATTGCCCGCGTCTTCCACTCGAGCCTCTCGCCTGTGATGGTTGCGTCGTGCTCGCCTTCCGCATATCGACGCCATATCCTACAGATCTGACTGTTTCGCTCTAGCTCTTGCCTTCTGTAGATCACCTCCAATCGCGTAGTCTCCGGGAAGATATGTTGTAGATCACCTCCAGCCTCGCTCCTATCTTTGTGCCCCTGCTTTTAGAAGCCTGAGAGGTCCTTCATTGGCTCACCTCTTCTTGGTGGCGTCCGATGTTTTCGATCACCTAGTTGGGCAGTCTTTTCTTCTCCCGAGCTCGATCTAGCTCTCTGGGCAGTTGTTTTCTTCTTCTTCCAGGTCAGATCTATGATTCTTCCTCCCCCCCCCCCCCATTTTAATTATCGGAGCGTGCAACCAACATTGTATTGATGTTTTATTTTTGGTCCCTGTTAGCATCTAACCCAACTTTTCTTTGGCACTTTCCATAAATTTTGAAAAATAGAGTCCACTGCTTTTATTTTGTTTTGAACTCATAGTATGTTTATTCATTGCTTAACAAAAAGTGATTATAAGTTTGTATGGATTGCTTGTAAGTTGCATCTTACAACCTCTTTCAAAACAAGGAACATAGCACGGTAGTTACCAACTAAGCATTGTATCCCAATGAGATATACCTATCTACAAGTTGTAAGTTGTTTATTGTGATTTTTGACACAACTTGGGTGTTTAGATTACGACTTAAGGTTTTGATATCAGAAAAATTTTTATACCTTTTTATGCAAGTAAATTTGAAATACCCCATACCCATTTTCCACTTCATATTTTACTTCATTTTCTCAATTTATTATCACATTATTACAGTTTTTTGGGTGTTTAGACCGCATAATGATGAAGACATCAATCCTCCAAGCTCGAGAGCAATTACATATGATGTGTTAAATGTTGGCTTGGGTGGTATCGGAAAAATTAAGGTATTAATTTTTTCTTTTTCTTTTATCAATTTAATAGCTTCATTTGTTAAAATATTAACATGTTTGCTTTTTATAATTCTTTTGTAATAGGTATCCATAATTGTTTTTCTTACAATTTTATAAAGCATGACCTATGAAATTTTTTGGGTACTTGTCTAGGTCTTAGGGTTCTGCATATTGACATTTCTTAAAATCTACCGTTGTTAGAATAGGTTGATAGTGGGGCAAACTTGACAACAATGCTGTATGTATGGGGATCAATTATTCTAGTGAATTTTTTAGCCTTTCAATTTTGGTGGTGTTTGCCGCTGAGATGTATCCCAACCTACTGAAATTAGTTCACTGCTTGTGATTTACTTAAACCTATTCAACCCATGTGCGGCGACGACAATCGGCGGGGGCGGCGACGATAATCGGCGGTGGCGGTGACAATCGACGGTTGTGTCGGCAATCGGCGGGATCTTCTTCTCCTTGATGAAACCTAAAAAATCTACAACCGGAACTTATGAATACCAAGGCTTACCTATGCAACCAAAAATAACGTAGATTTTTTTTTAAAAATTTCCCCAATAGTAACATAGAAAAAACATGGAATTATAGAAAAAACATGGAATTATGATAAGATAACAAGATGGTTAAATTGCAAATTGAGAAATATCTCACGGTGCTAAGTGCTAACAATTGGATGAAAAAAATGTTATACAAAATTGAAGGAAGAAATATGCTATGGTAATATTACTACAGGGAAATGTCTCCATCAATTCACTTACTTGAAAAAATGGCATAGGGTTGGAATTAGTGATCCTTACCGGTGACATTCTTCTAACTACAGGAAAAATGAGACATCAGTTAATTGTGAATTTATATAAGCAACATAGTAATAATTACTGCTATAACGGAGCAAAGGTGTAGTTTGAGAATGATACCCGTAGGACAAAGGGATGGAGGTCCATGGTGGCTGTAGATCCGTGATGATCTTAAACGCGTAAATTGGAAATTCGTAAATGTGAAGATCAGTTGCTAACCGTAAATGTGATGATGTTGAACATGATGGTTGCCGGTTGGATCATTGGGTTTAGGAGGTGTGTATAGCAAACCGATTCCTGTAGAAAACGGAGGAGGTGAGTAGACCTTGGTGGCTAGCTAACCATTTTTAGGGTTTGAATTTGAGAGATACTGTAGAGAACGAAGCAGAGGTATAGTTTAAGGAAGTTACTTGCAGGAAAAGGATCGAGGTGAGTAGATATGCTAAATGGGAAACTGATTTGCTAACCTTGGCAAGCGCAGTTAGAAATGCTAAATGGAAAGATGATTTGCTAACCTTGGAAAACGGAGGAGGGAAGAAGCCATTTCGGTGGAAGTCCGCTTGTGCAACAACAATGCCTTTTGCCAGACGAATAATCCCTTTCGGTGGAAGTCGCTTGGAGATGGATGTGGCAAAAGGCGCGCGCCACATAGAAACTCATTTATTTAATTAAATGATCAACACAGTGTCACAGTTACAATGAAGATCTAAAATGGATCGAAGAGTGCACAGTAACTGAGACCTTAGATACTTGACTCTTTCTTTGCAACGTTGTTAGTTCCTAGATTAATTGGGAACTCCTAGATTGAGCGCGCTCAACCCCTACAGGGGAATCTGATTTTAAAATAAAAATATAAACAAGAGGGAGAGTTATCATAATAAACTACGGATGATCAAATCCCATAGTTCAGTATCCAACTTCTGTGCACAATTTTTTTTCTCGTCGCCGTCAACTTCAAAAATTTATATCTCGAGTTCAGCTCACCGGATTTTGATTTTGACTTCGTCGTTGGGTTTGTAGCGTTGGTTTTCTCTTGCGGTGCGAATTTCGTTGAATTCGACGCGCGTTTGGGTTGTCCCATGCTTATGGCACAATTTGGAAAGCAAATATATCTTCATGTTTGAGTTAAGGAAATATTCAACTGACTGTAGAGAATGGGCACACATGACACCATCAAATAAGCTATACAGAATTTCGAGTGTAAACAACAGCTGGATGGATTAGTGCAACCTCTTTTATGGGTGATGACACTATGACATACTTCCCTTAAATCAAGTGGAAATGTTCTGTTTGTGGACATGAAAGCTGAGCTAATTTGGGCATTGGTGCTGATTCTTTACTGGTTTGTCTTTCAAGTTTCACATATGTTGGAGTGTCACTTTCTCTTATTGGATGGTGTTCAATTGCTTCCCTTAAGAATGGTTGGAGTGGACATTTGTGTCGACCAATTTATTCATTTGTGGAAGTTTTTTTGCTGAGCGGGTGGCCGGCTGCCGGACAGCAGCAGTTCGACTATAAACAACAGCTGAATGGATTTCTAGACTGCTGGAAATGGTTCCAAGTGGCTGGCAGATTCAGGTGACTTAGGTGAATTCGATAGCTGATGGTTCAAACAATGTAGAAATTAGATACTGAGCTATGAGATTTGATTACCCTTAGTTTATTATATACTCTCCCTCTTGTTTCTATTTTTATTTCTATTCTTTTCTTTTACTCTACCATGTTACTTCTTATATTTATATTATGGAGGACTTGAAGTTGACCACCAGCTTATGCACCAATTTTTCACTGCTGTAGTAATATGTTTTTCTATTGACTGGTGTTGTTTTGCCAGTGGTTGTAAAAGTTGCTGCCTGGCCATTGGTGTTGATTGGCCATTTGTCTAGATTTTACTTGCATAAGAGCAGCTCCTCCTTCCAGTTCTATTTCATATGTGTAAGGTTAGTTACTTCGGGGCCCGTTGTTCTCGTCCCTTGCCTTCCCTTGGAAGGCGATGGTGAAGAGTACGATGTTTTTTCTTCACTCAAATTAGGCATTATCTTTCTTGAACACGCCCCCATAAACTTCAGTACAAAGACACCACGATCAATATCATTTTGTTACTGAGCTGGACGGTTTAAACCAGCATATGCATATGAAAGAATATAGAATTGAAATTGCTTTCTAGACTGCCGGAATGCTTCCAGGTGGCTGGCAGCTGAGCTTTGGATTGTTGGGCGCCGACTATAAAAATAAAATTGTAGAAATTATAAAATAAAACGGCCATCCAAAAAAACTTTCTATCTAGTGCAGCAAACATTGTCCATAAATACGGTTATCTAGCAGCAACTATTGCTCGTACCAATGTCTAATATAAATAATTTCTATATTCATCCATAGACACTTTTATTTTTATGTAGACTCTATTAGTCATATTGGATGCTTGATGATCAACTCCAATTTTGCATTTGTTTCATTGCTTTAACATCTAAGTGGCCTAGCCAATGATGCCATAATCCTCTAGGACTAGTGCAACCTCTTTTATGGGTGATGGCACTCTGACATACTTCCCTTAAATTAAGTGTAAATGTTCTGTCTGTGGACATGAAGGCTGAGGCAATTTGGGCATTGGTGCTGATTCTTTACTGGTTTGTCTTTCAAGTTCCACATATGTTGGAGTGTCACTTTCTCTTATTGGATGGTGTTCAATTGCTTCCCTTATGCATGGTTGGAGTGGACATTTATGTCGACAAATTTATTCATTTGTGGAAGTTTTTCTGCTGAGCGGCTGACCGGCTGCCGGACAGAAGCAGTTCGACTATAAACACCAGCTGGATGGATTTCTAGACTGCTGGAAATGGTTCCAAGTGGCTGGCAGCTTCAGGTGACTTGGGTGAATTCGATAGCTGATAGTTCAAACAATGTAGAAATTAGATACTGAGGTATGAGATTTGATCACCCTTAGTTTATTATGATATTCTCTCCCTCTTGTTTCTATTTTTATTTCTATTCTTTTCTTTTACTGTACCATGTTACTTTTTATATTTATATTATGGAGGACTTGGAGTTGACCACCAGCTTATGCACCATTTTTTCACTGCTGTAGTGATATGTTTTTCTATTGACTTTTTCTTATGTTGAAATTTCCATCAAAGTTGAATATCTTATTTATTCTTTTCTAGGATAAAATGGGGGCACAAAATACTCAACACTCACTGTGTAATATCTACATTTGTAGATGAAGCAAAAAACTTATTCAATTCCTTGGACCAATTTCCAAAGATGCATTATCTATGATGGGTGTTTTTCATTTATTTACACTACCATATATTCGTCAAAATATTCCTCTTTTGCATGCTTTGCTAAGTCTCTTCAATGCAACAAAGATGTGTTTTGTTATTGGTGGTGAAGATCTTTACTTTATTGCAAATGATGTTGCACTAATCTTAGGTCTTCCCAACAAAGGGGAAGTATTTGATTTTCAGGTATGATTCTCCAATACACTAGTGACTATGCATTTCTAATGTATATGTTATAGTGAGTAGGTTGTAATCAATTCTTATTATTTCAGGTGCTTCCCCATGGGTCTATGAAAAAACATATGCTCAGGGATCATCTCAATAATCTAGCTATGGATGCTAGTCATCCTATGAATTTGAGATTAGATTTTTTGATTCGATATATACTATGTTGTTTTTTCTTTCCTCTAAAAACATATGACCTTCCTAAATGCCTCTTGGAGTTTTCTCGATATGAAGATTTTAGCAAATATAACTGGCCTCAGGCCATTCATCGATACCTCCATGGTCAACTTCCAAAGTTGAGTAAAAAGGTCAAGTGCAACAATCATGACATTGGTGCTGGATACATTGCTGGTTGTTCTATTGTTTTAGTTGTTAGTATTTAATTGAATTTTGATGTAAATAAATTTGTTATTTAATTTTAATACATATAGATATTTACATAGATATTTACAGATCTGGATTCTCGAGCACACAAAATATTATGAAGTGCCTTATCCTGATATAAGACCCAGAATATGCAGATATTTTGAGAAAACAAGAATTTTTTTCGAGGCTTGCAAATATTTGTCCCTAGCAGTGAATTGTAAGGTATCATTAAATTGAATTTTTTTTACTCTTAAAGCAAATGTATTTCTGTATATTGAAACTATTATTAATGCATGTACAGGTTTTGAAGGTTATGACTGATATTACAACATTAGAGGCCGAACTTTTGATAAATGAGAATAAAGTATGTGAAAAATCTCACAAGTTTTATAAAAGGAGAAGTAAAGTGCCATCTTATCCTGTCTTGCCATCCTCCAGCGCAACCTCCCCCCTTGCAAAGAAATCAAAAAGAGAGTTAATTGAACAAATAAAGAGTTTTGAAAAGCATGTTGGTTATTTTTTTAAAAAATATGAACTTTCGTGCTCTACTCCAACTCATTTTGCGGCTTCTACTCCTGAGAATGTTTCTCCATCTAGTTGTCCTTCATCACATCCATCATCACCTATGAAGCAAAATAATTCTCCAATTCCGAAGTCATCCATTTCTCTTCCTCATGATACTATCGCCGCGAAGAAAAACATTGCTCACCACCTTGAAAGCTTCAGTAAGTATTTTATTGTAAATCTCTTTGATTGTAATATTCCTAAGATATATTATCTCATGATATATTTTCTTTAATGCAAATATTCACGTACTTTCTAATGAATCACATCCATTCATTTGTAATTATAGTTTTCCATTATATATATTTTTATTTCTCTAACAGTGCAAAAAAAAACCCTATCTTTCTTGAATGCTTTAGCTATTGTGGCGTATTTTCATCCTAAACTATCTCTGATACGACCCTTTGTTATCATTCCCAGATATCAAGCAAAATAGCGCAGACGCAGGATCCGAGGCGGAGACCTCGGCAGTTCGGCAGGAGGCCATTAGTACCTTTTTCATTTTAGTCTTACATTGGGGTCCCGCTCAAATCATTGGGGTCTTCTTGTTGGGTATTTGAAAGAAGGATGCTGGAAGTATTACGATTCATTCTACAAGTCCTCAAATCACCACAAACTTTCAAAAGTGGTATGCAATTTGTCTCGATTTGTACTCAAATTAAACATTAGTGTACACTAATTTTCAACTTTTACAGGTTGACTTATTTATAAAAGATGTTAGCAAAGTATTTCAGAGGTCCGGAGTTTGCAATGCGGGAAGAGTACTCGGAACTCTTCATTTAAGGTGCATTGTGTGTTTCTTTTGGTTGATTAGTATGTTTAAATTTTGCGGACGAAATTATTTTAAGATGGTGGATTAAGAATAACTAGGACATCCCACCATCGACGACTATGATTGGCTGGAGGTGGGTCCACTCAAATACATCAAATAAAAATCAAATATACTAAAGTAATATATCAAAAAAAGCTGCGACGCAGATCCGGACGCATCCACAGAATCAAATCGACGATCCGATCAAGCTCTGCTGCGCGAGTACACGAACGTGGGTCCCGCCTTGCGGCGAACCCCTCCTGGTGCATGATCTGATGGATTTCCATCAACTCCCTTCGACTGAAAAGCCTCCTTCTCCGATGAATGGAGACGATTGTACTGAAGTCGAAGTCCAGAGGTGAGTCGATCGAGCTCTGCTGGTAGTATCCAGGTGTCGTCTGCATCTGGGCCGCCCCATGAATGTACTAAGTAACGACATAATGGCCCGGCTGTGGTATGAACGAAGTGGTGAGATCTGATCTCTGTAATACTAACTAACTTGCAAGGGCCCTAGAAAACTGGCTCCACGTAAACATATCTGGTGTACGACCTGGCAAAGGACATAGTCATACCCTTTTATAATGAACGTATCACTTCCTAAAATTCAAAGGAAATTTACTTAACAATTTACCTGTAGGGTCATCTGCCCGGTACTTCTCCCACCAGATCTTTGCCTCACCTCGGAGGAGGAAAACTTGTTGAGGAACCTTCTTATTCTCCGGACACTTCATGACATTCAACAAATCTCTCGTATTTGCTATCCAGTCATCTATGTCCATCGGGGTTTCATCCCCACTGTAGTTTGACGGTTGGAGCTCTCTAAAGTTCCTTAGATAGTGATCCAGGGTCATCTCCACGGGTGCTGGTGCAGGAGCGGGTGTAGGGGCTGGTACTGGCACTGGAGCTAGAATCCCTGCAGCCAGTCCTCTCTGAAACTCCAACAAGGATACAATCACCGCCTTGGCAATCTGGGTCGCAATGTCAGTGGCTTCTTGGGCTGCTGGAACTGGTGGCACCTGAGGCACGTCAGCATCTCCCATGACAGCGTTAGGAACAAGGTCCTGACGTGAAGATTTACCCGGTTCACTGACTCGAGATGCATAACAGAACATATAAAATCAACCGTCCGGTCGGGTCAGCGATATAAAGCAAACTAGAAAACAATATTAAAAACTAGTACACAGCAGGTATAAAGAAAGGTACTGAAAATTTAAACTTACAACAGAAGCTATAAAAGAAGCTAAGGGTAGCAACATACCTCTTCAAGTTGGATTCACAGAGCCACTAAACATGAGTTGATATGAAAGAACTGAAATTCTGAAGTAAAATAATACGTCTGATACATCATACTTAGAACATTAACAAGATACAGTGTCAGAGCTACATGTGTAAAATGAAAGAAAAGACAACTGAAAGGAAAATCATGTAAACCGACACCACACGGAGGAGGAAAACTGGTTGAGGAACCTTCTTATTCTCCGGACACTTCATGACATTCAACAAATCTCTCGTATTTGCTATCCAGTCATCTATGTCCATCGGGGTTTCATCCTCACTGTAGTTTGACGGTTGGAGCTCTCTAAAGTTCCTTAGATAGTGATCCAGGGTCATCTCCACGGGTGTTGGTGCAGGAGCGGGTGTAGGGGCTGGTACTGACACTGGAGCTAGAATCCCTGCAGCTAGTCCTCTCTGAAACTCCAACAAGGATACAATCACCGCCTTGGCAATCTGGGTCGCAATGTCAGTGGCTTCTTGGGCTGCTGGAACTGGTGGCACCTGAGGCACGTCAGCATCTCCCATGACAGCGTTAGGAACAAGGTCCTGACGTGAAGATTTACCCGGTTCACTGACTCGTGATGCATAACAGAACATATAAAATCAACCGTCCGGTCGGGTCAGCGATATAAAGCAAACTAGAAAACAATATTAAAAACTAGTACACAGCAGGTATAAAGAAAGGTACTGAAAATTTAAACTTACAACGGAAGCTATAAAAGAAGCTAAGGGTAGCAACATACCTCTTCAAGTTGGATTCACAGAGCCACTAAACATGAGTTGATATGAAAGAACTGAAATTTTGAAGTAAAATAATACGTCTGATACATCATACTTAGAACATTAACAAGATACAGTGTCAGAGCTACATGTGTAAAATGAAAGAAAAGACAACTGAAAGGAAAATCATGTAAACCGACACCACACGGACACTCTTTCTAGGCGTAGTTTTCCACCTGGATCACCTGTAAAAACATTGCTCACGAGGGGTCAGAGTAAAGAAAAATAACTCCCCCTAGTGACACTGGAAATATTTTCTTAAAGGATGAATGCATGCCTTTTTAGTTTTATGCCGAATGTTATGCATGTCGTCACAACGTTTTTTGGTCAACACCCGTATTCATTCTAGGTTCATGAACTTTCATTTAACTACCCAAGTCCCGACGTTCACTATCTAGTGTACTGTCTCACGTCAGGTCCACAACTGAGTTCTAAGTGGCTTTTAATTGGCACTTCACTTGATAGGCTCTAGGCATAGTAGCTCCTAACGCGCATCTGAAAACTGACGACCCGAGACCATCTTACGAACTCGATTGTCCTGGTGTCGCACGGACACGGTCTCGAATCCACTAACTGTCTCAAAGGGGAGTAAACTCCCAAGACTCTACTGCTCGTATGCTACCTTGTGCCTTATGAGAAAGGTAGTGCGCCTCTACCAAGCACGAGAAGACTTGTGTGCTTATTGACCCTTTTTGGTCTGTCGCTACTCTGCTCGGGACATCTCACTCTGTGTACTATTGAGCGACCCTAAACTTCTGTGTGGTTGGCTAGACGGGACATTCACGTCCTTGATTAAACAAGTTATCAAGCATGCGTATACGGTAAAGGTTTCGTACCTAACGTTAGCATACATGATCTGTCTATTACGGCCTTGGAAAAGGGGTATTATACTACAACTAATTCCTCGGCCGTTTTCATACCGCCACACCCTTCTATGCATGGTTATGATGATGCTTGTACGAATCTTTCACATGTGTACACAAGAGTATTTACTTGATATGTCTAACTAAAAGGACTTAAAATTCCTTACCGTGGTGTTGCGGCGCTCGCACACTCGACGCGGAGACATAGCTTCTGGGTTACTTTAAAAGCTGTTGATGGTTCTCCTCCTGATTCTTCCTACAATCTAAAAGGGAGTAGACATAGTTATAAACACCACCAACAATTTCATGTAGGGAGGAACAAGAACACGAACCAATGCGTACCTTGACTTAACGGCGAGGAATTTTCCAAAATTCGATGAAGTCTTCTCACTAGGAAATTTGTAACTCCTTTATGAATCTGAAATTGGAGACACAAAAGTGTAACCGCATCAGAAAACCTAACATAGGATGAGAAGTAATGGACCATACTTGCTGAAATCGAAAACGTGAAGCATGGAACCACCCCTTCCCCTTCGGTTGAAGTTGACCGTGCTGCCAAGTGAACTTCGGGTGAGTTTCCGGCTACTTTTCCTTGTCTTGGATGATGTTTTTCAGCCGAGCATCACTCTCCCACGTCCCCTTAATCAATTGTAACATATCTGATTGTAAGAGACACATAGCACATAAGGTTGCCTCTTGTTCGTTGTGGACCCGCGATAGCGCATCGGCGCACACGCTCTATTTGCCGCTTTTATATTGTACCTTGCAATCGTATCCCATCAATTTGGAGCGAGCGTTGCTACGATGGAGTGGCTAGTTTTTGCTCAAGCAGGAACTTCAAACTTTGATGATCGATGCGTATCACAAACGGGTTGCCTACCAAGTAATGTCTCCACTTTTGAACGGCGAGGAAAATAGCCAACAACTCCTTTTCATATGTGGACAGCCCGACGTTCTTTGTTCCCAAAGCTTTGCTAAAGAACGCTACCGGCCTCTCCTTTTGTAGTAAAATCGCTCTGACTCCCGTGTCTGATGCATCCGTCTCCACTACAAAAGACTGTTGGAAATCAGGTAATTGCAGCACGGGAGGGCTGGATACAGCCTTCTTCAATGTTTGGAAGGCGGTCTCGGCCGCCCCGGACCACACAAATGTGCATAGCTTCAACAACTCCGTTAAGGGTTGCGGCTAGGCTCCATACCCTTGAATAAATCTCCGGTAATAACCGGTTAGTCCCAAGAACCCACGAACCTTCTTCAGTGTTGTCGGGGTCGGCCTTGCTTGAATCTTCATAGGGTCGGTTGCCACCCCCATGCCGGAAATCACGTGCCCCAAATAATGCACTTGTGGACGACCAAACTCACATTTACTTTTCTTGAGCACCAATTGGTTGGAACGTAACACACCCATGGTAAAAGTGAGGTGATCCAAGTGTTCTCTCCACGTTGAGCTGAAAATCAAGATGTCATCAAAAAAAATTAAAATAAATTTTCATAGTTGACCCTTGAATAGCCGGTTCATGAGACTTTGGAACGTTGACGGCGCGTTGGTTAAGCCGAACGACATCACCAAGAATTCATAATTCCCTTGATGCGTGCGAAATGCGGTCTTGCGGTCTTCTTCGACCATTCACACTTGATGGTGGCCGGCACGCAAATCTAGCTTGGAGAAATACATTGCACCATGTAACTTGTCGATCAACTCTTCGATGAGGGGAATAGGGAATTTGTCTTTAACGGTGTTTTGATTCAATTCCAGGTAGTCAACACATAACCGCCACGACCCGTCTTGTTTCTTCACCAACACCACGGGAGAGGCGAACTGACTATTGTTGTACCGAATTACCCCCGTGCTCAACAACTCCCCAATGAGCTTTTCAATTTTCGACTTTTGTAGCGGCGGGTACCGGTATGGTCGCAAGTTGACGGTCTTCCCCTCCTCTTTCAACGTAATCTTGTGCTCTTGCCCCCTCTTGGGCGGTAGACCTCGCGGTTCCTCGAACAAATCAACGAACTCCACTAGCAGGTCCAACATTTGTTGTTGTTCGATTAGGGAGGGCAGGTCCCCTTCCAGCTTCCAGGCTCCCAATTCGCGGCCAGCCCCTTCCCGATCCCCTTCCGGGCTGTTTTGTACGCTGCACACAGCCAACATATTGAGTTGCCCTCCCTTATCGATCATCTTTTGCACACAGCCAACATATTGAGTTGCCCTCCCTTATCGATCATCTTTTGGACCCGGTTACCCTTGCTCCATAGTCCCGGTCCAGAAGTCGCTCCGTGCAATGATATTTTTTTCCCTGGCTCCAAAACTTCATTTTTAAGTTACCAAAATCCCAATTCACCGGCCCGAGTGTGATCAGCCACTGCACACCTAGCACCACATCACAACCCCCCAAAGGAAGAATGAACATGTCCGATGAAAATTTCGCTCCTTGCATCCGCCACTGGAAGTTTTCCATCATATACGAGCTCGACATAGTCTTTCCATTCGCCACTGCAATCAAAAAAGACTCCATCGGGACGAGGCGGCATTGCATCCTATGCGCTTCCCTCTCATCTAAGAAATTGTGGGTGCTTCCCGAATCGATCAATACACTAATAGGCTGTCCTTGATGAGATGTCGGCACCCTCATAGTTTGGTAGTGGGTCACTCCCGTCAATGCGTTCACGGACAACTGTGGCCCTTGCGGTTCCTCTTCTTTAGTCCAAAACTCCAACTTCCCATCCCCCCCTTCATCCTCCTCTACCTCCCCAACCGCTTCCACCACCACTTCCATTGAATAGGCTTGTCGCTGGTTGGGGCATTTGTGGCCCGGTGTGTACTGTTGGTCGCACCAAAAGCGCAACCCCTTCCTCCTCTTCTCGTCCAGCTCCGATGACGTGAACTTGCCGCCCTCCCCTCCGTTCGTCTGGCCTGACCGGGTATATTGATTGTCGGAGGGTTTCATGGCGTTTTTTTGATTGTACCCCTTATACTCCTCATAAGAAGACTGCTCCTCGCAATACGCGGCCGACTTCCGGTTGCGATATGTCAACTGCTGTTCCTGCAACCTCGCCAAATAGAAGGTTTCTTGCAAGGACTTGGGACGGAACATCCGAATGTCGTACTGTATGCCCTCCCTGAGTCCGCTGAAGGCATATGCTAATTGCATTATCCTCCGACACGAATACTCGGTGTAACAATAAGTCAAACTCATCCAAGTAATTTTGGACCGTCGTGCGTTGTCGCAAATTCTTCAACTCACTCATTGGATCCCCAAATAGCGCGGACCCGAGAACGCCTTCATGTACGATTGACTATACTCCTCCCAATTCGGCCACTGCCGTGTCAATCTCGCCTTCATGTACGATTGGTGCCAATACAAAGCCTTCCCTTCCAAGTGCACCGACGCCATTCTTACTTTCATATCTTCCGGAGTTCCATCAATCTCAAAGAACTGATCGCATTTATAGATCCATGGCATTAGGTACTCTCCCGAGAAGTGAGGAAAATCCAATCGCGGAAATCTCGTAGCTATGTGGGACGACGTGGATACCGGGCCCGAGCTCCTGCTGTCGGGTGACTTACCTCTCCTCCCTTCCGCAGGCCTCTCCGCCCTCAGACCAGCAAACAAAGTATGCATTTCCTCTCCCATGGCTTGCATTGCTCGAGCTAACTCCTCATGGCTCTGTTTCAGCCCCTCGACCTCTGACTAGGCCTCCTTCGACCTCGTGGCGTCCGACACCGGCATGCTCGCCCGGCTGCCAACCTGGCTCTGATACCCTGATGCGCCTCCTTCCGCTGCGCCGCTGCCGACCTACTGATACCCTGATGAGACCATGTTTCCTTTGTATTAACTTCCCCTGAGGTCTAGTGCTGGAGCTTATGCCTTTGTTTCTAAATACCATCAGTGAACCGATGATGAGAATAGTACAAAACTGCATGTCGTGTGATAAATCTAGAGTTATGGTGTCTCACTATTCTAGAAGTGGAGTCGTTCGATCCATTATCATCGTCCGGTCATGTCGTGTAATTGTGTAAGGTTTATGGTTTAGCTATCCAGAAAAAGTCGGTTAACACTGTCAACATAGGGTTGCATTTCTTTACTCATGCATTTCTTTACATATTTTACTAGTCTGTTCATACAATTTTCTTGTCATGTTATTGGGTTGACAGCTACTGTAGCAACCATTCTTTCGCCAACCTTGTGCATATAAGAAGCCTCAGGAAATAGTAGAGCGACTTAGTCTTTATGGTCTAACCTCATTCAATGATGATACCTTTATGGGATGCAGAGCTAGAAACGAGTACTGTAATCCCAACGAAGGCCCCTGCAGGCAAGATAGACATTTTCGTTATCGTGAAGACACGTGTTAGTTGTAGATATACTTTACTTTCACTTATTGTGATGTAGTTGATTTGATGATTCATTTGTAAGCTACCGGTCACCATGGATTGTTCTTGTGTTTTTGGGCGCATGGAGCGTTCGAGTTCTAGTCAATTGAATGTCTATTGGCGCGTCTTACAAATAAGTATTATGATAATATAGTTTTTGTGATCTATGCAACTTTGGCTTTAAAACAGACCAACAACAGAAGGTTGTGAACCACAAGATAACAACAACAACAACAACACTCAAGCCTTTATCCCACTATAGTGGGGTCAGCTATATAGCTCCTTTGTCTCCTTTGTGCCTATCTTTTTAGTCATAATCTCACTAATGCCTAAGTACATCTTTTTTTCCTTGTAGTTTCATTCCAAGTCTTTATTGATCTACCCCCGCCCATGCCTAGTTAATAAACTCTCACGATGCCTAACATGTATTTCTAATGGTCTTCTTTGTATGTGTTCAAACCATCGTAGTCAAGCTTCTTGCATCTTCTCTGCAATTGGTGTCGGTTTCGCCTTATCCTTGAGACTTGATAAAATTAGGAATGAATATACCAAGGATAAGGCGAAACCGACACCAATTGCAACACCCATTCTCATCTACGTAAACATTCTCATCTACGTAACTCCCATTTTTGCTCAGGTGTACAATTATCTGCCCAACACTCAGAATCATTGCGCTTCACAAGTCTAATTGCAACACTTCAGATTTCCGACGCGCATCTTCACTTCAACCAATCTGCTTGGATTTTATGTATCACATTTTTTTCAACAACTCCATCCTCATGAACTATCGATCCGAGATATTTAATGCACTCATTGCGAGAAATATCTTGATCACCCAATTTAATAACGAAGACGGATTCCATCCTTATTGCACTGCTAAATTTAACAAAGATGGGTAATGTGGCATACCCGAGGTGTTGTAGAAGAAGCACTGGCGATGTGGAGAGGATCGTTGGCGGTTGGCGTTTATTCGGAGCAAGGTTGATTCGGAGCGGCGTGGATGTGATATGAGGATGCTCTAGTGGGGAGCAAAGGGGTTGCACATTGTTGCGGGGTTCTTGCAAATGGAATGCTGGTTGAGATAAACGAATGGAGTGTGCCTCATGGCTCAGGCGCATCGCCCGCCTAAGCCTTGCTGACGCGCCAACCACTAGAATTGCATTGTAGTCTCGTGCCTAACACCCTACCGTACATCAGTTTCGTTCATCTGGATGCAGACTTAATTAAAGCCCATCTTGATGATCTGCTCTTGATCATTAACCTAAAACATCGTTTTAGCGTTATTCCAGTGTGTTGGGTCCATCTGAACCCCCTCTAATCAAATTGATGGGTTTGGGAAACCCAGACACTGTTGAGGTTGCGCCTTACGTCAATTTGTGGCAGTTCTACTCTGAATTGTTAAAATATCAATTTGTGTAGCTCATACTGAAATTGTAGTTCCATTATGCACCACTGGCCCTATTAGGTTTTGTTGGGCGCATCTGCGACCACTTACCCCTCCAATTGGAGTGCAATATGTAGGGATTATTTTGACCAACACAAGTTAATTTGAGATTGGCTTGAATTAACTCGATTGGATATGATCATTGTTATATGTTAGGTTCTATGGTGTTAATGACCATTGTTATATGTTAGGTTCTATGGTGTTAATGACCATGTCACTCATCATTGAGAGACTTGGTGCCACTAAGTTGAAGTTTCGTCGCTTGGCCAATTATGGGTTACATGGGCTAACCCATTTGCTCAATTTGACCAGTTGGGTCAAATGACATGGCCAGATTATGTCTGTTAAGACTTAAGAGAAGATATAATAATGTCTAAGAAAATAAAGCCTGGGATCCCATTTAGAGAAGATTTAACTAACCAGCTGGTGTTGCTGCATGGGATGACCATTTTTAAGTAAGCTTAATCAGATAGAGAGGTTTTAAGTACCACTTGTGATCAGAATGAATTCATCATCACTTGCGCTAACTTGATCATGAAAGAACTTGATGTACTCTATGGCTTCATGCAGCACTGATGTTGTATCAGTCTGCAGGAAAAAAGAAGCATACAGATTACTTTATATATGTGTGTATAAATAAATATATTTATTTTTTTTGTTGCTAAGAGTTTACTAACCTTTTTTTTTGGTGCCAAGGATTCACTAACACTTTTTTATTATTATTCATGAAGGTTTCTCGTGAAGCGTGGGAAGAGATCCAGGCGATGAGTCTGCGATACCACTTCCTAAACTCAATAAACTTTTGCCTAAAATTTTCTGAACTTTTTGCTTGATAAATATTGATACAAAGTGATAGATAACCGAAATTTGTTGCTTGCTTATTTTTGCTTAACATGTTGTTTGTTGTTTGCTGAAATTTTATAACAATTGACAGGTTGCAGTGACTTTCTTGGCAGCATGTTGTGCTTACTTGTTTGTTGCTTGCTTATTTTAAGAATGGTGTTTGATGCGTTGAATAATATATGCGAATATTGTATTGAAAACCTTATTAGTAAGGCTCATAAAAAAGGGATGCCGAACTACCAAAAACTGATAAAAAACTGAACCAACATTAAACCGATTCGACGAGGTTTGGTTCGGGTTGGTTTGAACAAACCAAAAGGGCGAGGCATGCCGTTCGGTTTTAATTTGTGTTTATGACTCCTCTGTATATTAAGGAGTGAGTTTATTGAATGAAATTATTATTCACTTTGGCCAACAAATACCATGTACAAAGCTCCAAATAATTTGATCATCACGATGCAAATGTAAAAAATATTTTATTATATGGGAGGAAGAAATAAAGAATAATTAAGTAAATTACAGACGTGCCATCTAACTTTGATGGTGTTTAAATCAGCCCAGCCCGATATGACCCAAATCTGCGACAGGCTGAACTCACTAGGTATCTAATGTAGTTTTGATGCATTGTGAGATTTATTAAGTATTAGCACCAAACACTTTGATCCATTTAACAAATCATAAATTTGATCCTAAAAGCGAAAAGGGCAACAACTTCAAGGGATGAAATTATCTAGCAAGATAATTTCATCCCTTGAAAATTTTATTAGACAAAGGCATGATTCTATGAACTTGAAAATTATATTAGACAAAGGCATGATTCTATGAAAATAACAGGATCTAATTTATTTCTGAATTGATCAGGCAAGTGAATTAATGAGAATAAATTATTTCTGTCAAGTTTATATAAAACCATATATAGATGTACCTGATTGGAATATCTGAAATGAAATGAAATTATTAGATGGCTTGCTGTAGATGGTTACTATAGGGGCCCCGATCGACTTTAGATCAGGATAGGTAGGAATGAATGAATCTTGTTTCTCATTTATCTCTCTAAGTTTCTCTATAGTTCTCTCTCATCTTCTCCTTAAGTTTTAGGGTTAGGGTTGAGCACGACTCCCCCTATTCTTTTTCCCCTCGCATTCTCTGCGGGTCGAGCTCGTCTCCCTCTTGTATCTTCGCCTTTACCGCCACCTCCGGCGAAGCCCCGAAGAAAGCAAAGGCATTCAACTAGTCGCGCACGAGTAGCTAATAGGCGCGCACGAGAAGTTTCAGTCGCTCCGAAACCCGGATGGAATAAGTTCGCCTTCCCGAGACTGCGCAGGGGGCTGCCCGCGCGCCTGCCCGAACACTGGCCCGAATGGACTGGCGCGGGCAGCTGCCGCTAGGGCATCCTGATCAACGGGATGTTGCGCAGGCCCCCACACGTGAATGGCCTGATGGCCGCTGTCGGGCGTTGGGCGACTTGCCCCTGCAAGGAATCACATTATTTTCTGCTATCAAAAGCGGCTAGATCCCGCCAGCGATTGCAAGATCCGGCCTTGCAGTGGCTTGAGCCGCCGCACCATGGCGCCCATGCGGGTGACCTAATTGGGCGTTGCTGGGTGTCGTTGGGTCATCTGTCTGCCAAGGGTCGCTGACCACTACCAAGAGTGGATGAAAACAGACTCCGTCAGTCACCACCCGCAGCGACCTGCAGTGTCCTTGCGGATGCCAACTGCTGCGTTCCACATGATCATTCGGTTAGTCGCCAAGAACAAACAGATCTTGCTAAAAATATCCCAAGTCCACAGGTACTGAAACCCGCCTTAAAATTCCGGTGAAACGATATAGAACGTATCTCTAATATCACTTGTTAGGATGAATTCGTGAATCTATGTTGGAGGCGTATTCGTTTTAGTCGAGACATCGAGATGAAAACTTGAGTGAATGTGTGCTTTAATCCAATGAAATTGATATGTGTCGCACGGATCTTCCAAATCTATAGCATCCCGATGAAGAGGACTCCTCTTCCTCCTAAGCTCTCTCGTGCAATGAGATGATAGAACTGAATGAGAGAGTAATTAGATTTTTTTTTGACTCAGGAGCCATAACTTATTTATAGCTAAAGCTTAATGCGAACGTTTTACTTACAAGTTCATCAAATAAACGTAAAACGATGCTCGGTATTCACAGATAATTTGAACCGTCCATACAATAGAAAACGTAACCGATTTGATTAATTGTTTTACCTAAATTGAGTCATTGTTGATGGGTTCCCCCTTTCATTTATAGGAGAAAAAGACCCCCCATGATCTCCTCCAAAAGTGGATCATGAGTGTGTCATCCCCATGAACTCTCATGATGAGAGAATCATGGGGAAGCGGGACCCACTCCCTCTCCCCATGGAAGGAAACCGCCTAGCCGCCACCACCTAGCCGGCCTAACCGCATGGTCGCCTGGCCGCCTGACCAGACCGCCGTCTGGCCGCCTCACCAGGCCGCCGCCTCGCCGGCCTAGCCGCCGCCGACTAGCCGGCCTAACCGCCTGGCCGCCTTGCCGCCCGGCCAGATCGCCGCCTGGCCACCTCGCCAGGCCACCGCCTAGCCGGCCTAGCCGCCGCCTAGCCGCCACCGCCTAGCCGGCCTAACCGCCTGGTCGTCGTCCGATTAAGGGGGTAACCACCCACTATCCCACCACTTTAGTGGTGGGGCCCGCCATGATCCTCCTTTGGAAGCTATAAAAGGACCCACAGGGGCTCCTCATTTCTCATCTTTTCCTCCTACGATTCTTCTCCCTCTTCCTCAGGTGAGAGCTCTCCCGCCTCCTCCACCGTGTCGGCCACCTCTCGCCGCCAGCCACCAGCGGCCACCAGCGACCACCAGCGACCTCCGGCGGCCACCAGCGGCCACCAGCGGCCACCAGCGGCCATCAGCACCCGCCATCGGCTATTGACACCCCACCAACACGCAGTTGGGAAGGAGGCGCCCAAAGTCAGAGGAAGTCGAGCGAAGAAGACAGTCGAAGCCCGCAAGCGCACCGCCCCCGGGCCCATGCGCCAGAAGCGTCCCGCACATTCCACCGTTTAAGTCACTTTGGCGGAGCAGTCTGTTGCCCGCCGACAGTTATAGTCATCTTCTCACCCCGCAAGTTGTAACGGGAGCGGCCTGTCGCCCCGATTCACTCAACATACTGTAATCACCCTGATCTAGTGGACTTTGACTGGCAGCGAACCGGTCACGTGGTTTTTCACCCGGTTGAAGGGTTTTCCACGTTAAAACTCCTTGTGTACATTTCCCCTCTTCAACTGACTGTGTGCGCGCGCGGCCGCTCCGTGAGCTAAGGCGGTCCAAGTTAGCCCGGATCGACCGGAGCGCCGAGTTTGGCCGCTACAGTTTGGCGCCGTCTGTGGGAAACATTCCCAGCATTCCTTCGCAGAGCAAGTTCACCATCCCTGCAACCGCGATGGCAAAGAGAAGTGCCTGCACTGTCGAAGGGTCCGCACTTGGCGGACACACTGAACCAGCACGTTCTCACTCTCTGGTAGACGTGCCACTGACTGTCGAAGTAGCTTTCGCTCCCATCGTCGCCCTGGAGGGGCGCGTCTGCCAAATGGAAGAACAACAAACGGAAATGCTTGCATTACTCCGAAACATGGGAGCACCTCCTGTTCCCTCGATGCCGCCAGCCCCAGCAAATCCTCCGCTGCAACCAAACCCGGAAAGGGTCCAGGAAGAGCCCGAGGATTATTCTGACGCCGCCGGCTCCACTTACCCAGCTCAAAGAGGAGTAAGAACAAATCATCTTCATCACCACCTCGTCGACGACATTCACCCCCCTCCTCTCGAAAGATTTACTCGGGAGGAAATTCGAGAAGTTATAGCCGAAGAATACCGCCAGGCTGGAAGAAGAGACTTGCGGGCTCACCGACCGCTCTGCCAAGGCTCCCCCTTGACGCCACAAATCCTCGATCATCCCATTCCACATGGATTCAAGCTTCCAAACATCGATACATTCGATGGAACCGATGATCCACTCGAACATGTCAATCACTTCACCACCATCATGAGGATTTACAATGCTCCAGACCAGTTGCTCTGCCAAGTGTTCCCAGCAACACTCAAAGGGCAGACCCGTACATGGTTCCATTCCCTGAGAGCTGGCACCATTACCAACTTCGCAGAGCTGACCAGGCAATTTACTGACCAGTTCATCGCAAATCGGAGAATCGTCGCGATCCCTCTCACCTTTCAGGTATTCGACAAAATGAAGGAGAGTCCCTCAGGGACTTCTTTCGCCGCTTCACCTCTGAGGCACGTCAAATTCCAGGCGTCGACCCCGAGCTTCTCAGAGGCGTCTTCCTTGGCGGACTCCGCCCCAGCGGCTTTTATTCAGCACTCATGAGGGAGACCGTGCCTAGTTATCCAGAACTTGTTCATCGGGTCGAGGCCCAGATAGCAGCCGACGAAGCTATTGAAGCGCACCGACAGCAGTTTGGAGGAGGACAGAAAAGGAAGAAAGAAGAGGAACCAACTCTCACAAGACAAGAAGAGCGATGTCAGAGTGAGCGTCGCCGCAATAGCCGTCAGTAAGACCTTCCAAGGAATGGGGGCAACATCCACTTCAGGAATACACCCCTCTGAATACCACCCGCACTAATGTGATGTACGCCATTCAGAATGATCCAGCCTTCCAACGACCAAGAGCATCACGACCAAACCCCAAGGCAGACCAGACAAGATACTGCGAATTCCACCACGCAACGGGTCACAACACTGAAGAATGTGTCGGTCTAAAAGATGAAATTGAACGTCTTGTCCGCCAGGGGCTCCTCGGGAGATTTTTGCAAGGACAAGCACAGATCCCGTCACAAGGAAACGGTGGAGGAAGGCAGATGGTAGGCAACATAGAGACCATCGTCGGATCCCCCGCAATGAATACCTAAGACGGACGCTCTCCCCGACGCAGGACGACCCTCTACAGCATACCTGCAGCCCGGAATTTGCATCGCATCCATCCCTCTGTATTTTTTATTAATGATATTAATCGTCTGCTTTTTCCATCGTCTTGCTTTGCCACTTTAGAACAGTAAAAGTCATGAACTCAGGCTCGCACGAACCAAGTTTATTTTTAAGTACAATATCATATTTGTTTTAAGGTAAAACTATGCTTACAAACCGAACAAGCAGGTTCTTCAGCAACTTTGCCCCTTCAACGTCATGTTATCGTCAGAGCCTGCCCCCCTCGAGATCGCACCCGGATTGAGCACCTACGTTCTCCAGCGCCCGGATTGAGCACTTACGTTCTCCGACGGTCGAATTGAGTACTTACACTCTCCGACGCCATCGCAAGGGCCTGCCCCCCTCGCGATCACACCCGGATTGAGCACCTACGTTCTCCGGCGCCCGGATTGAGCACCTACGTTCTCCGACGATCGGATTGAGTACTTACACTCTCCGACGCCATCGCAAGGGCCTGCCCCCCTCGCGATCGCACCCGGATTGAGCACCTACGTTCTCCGGCGCCCGGATTGAGCACCTACGTTCTCCGACGGTCGGATTGAGTACTTACACTCTCCGACGCCATCGCAAGGGTCTGCCCCCCTCGCGATCGCACCCGGATTGAGCACCTACGTTCTCCGGCACCCGGATTGAGCACCTACGCTCTCCGACGGTCGGATTGAGTACTTACACTCTCCGACGACACCGTGGGGGCCTGCCCCCCTCAAGAAGAAGCCGCGAGCATCCCTCGTGCAAACTAAGCCGCGAGCAGCCCTCGTGCAATCTAAGCCGTGAACTGTCAACGCGCAATCTAAGCCGCAAGCAGCCCTCGCGCAAGCCGAGCCGCGAGCAGCCCTCACGCAATCTAAGATGCTAACAACCCTCGCGAAAGTCAAGACGCGGTCGCAAACCGTGCAAATCAAGCCGCGAGCAGCCCTCGCACAATCTAAGCCGCGTGCAATTCTTACGCAAACTAAGCCGCGGTCACAAACCGCGCAAATAAATTCGGAAGCCAGCCTCGTGCAAGCGAAGCCGCGAGCCAGCATCGTGCAAACTAAGACGCGGTCCCAAACCGCGCAAGGCAAATTCACAAACAAGTCTTGTGCAAGAAAAAGTCACGAGCCAAGCTCGTGCAAGCAACAGTCGCGAATCAGTCTCGCGCAAAACAACGTTACGCGTCAAACTCACGCGAAACAACATGAACTTTGTAGACTGAGGTACCATTCTGAAAGCACCGTCTTCACATCCGGGAACCTTGCCGGAGCAAGTTTCCCAGTCCGACCTTGTATAAGAAGTACTCGGTGATACACTCGGGGGGCAAACGAAACTCCACCTCATTAATCTCTTCCCTTGGGCACTTAGTTCGCCATGCATGTTACACCTTGCGCACATCGCGTATGCAGCATGCATCACGCACGCGTCACTCACTATCCATCGTATACATTACATACAGTGTGCATCGTACCTCGTGCACACGCCGCACACCTTGCGCATATCGCGCACAAGCTGCACGCAACTCTTCCTCAAGCGACCAGCACGGACGCGCGCGGCCTAAGCGCGCGCGGCCTGCATGCGCGCGCGGCCTGCCTGCGCGCGCGGCCTGCCTGCGCGCGCGGCCTGCGCGCGCGCGGCCTGCGCGCGCGCGGCCTGCGCGCGCGCGGCCAGCGCATGCGACCTGCCTGCGCACGCGGCCGGCCTGCGCGCGCGTCCTGCCTGCGCGCGCGGCCTGCCTGCGCGCGCGGCCTGCCTGCGCGAGTGGCCTACGCGCGCGGCCAGCGCACGCGATCGGCCTGCGCGCGCGCCTGCCTGCGCGCGCGGCCTGCCTGCGCGCGCGGCCTGCTTGCGCGCGCGGCCTGCGCGCAAGCGGCCTGCGCGCGCGCAAGGCCTACGCCCGCGACCAGCCCGCGCGCTGCTTGCGTGCGCGGCCACCACCCGCCCCTTCAGCCCTTCCTCGCGCGCGCCGTTTTGACACTCGTGTACCGCACCGGCCCCCGTCCGCAGGCATCCAGGCGCCCGTTCGCCAAGCCTCCGCACAACACAATACCTTAGAACCACGATCCATCGCCGCCGCCTCGGATCTCTCGCCGGCACCCACCATGACAACAAGGAATTCCAGAAATCTCTCCTCACGCTCGCTTCGTTCCCGGCCAAGTAGAGATTTGGGGGGCATTTGATGGGTTCCCCCTTTCATTTATAGGAGAAAAAGACCCCCCATGATCTCCTCCAAAAGTGGATCATGAGTGTGCCATCCCCATGAACTCTCATGATGAGAGAATCATGGGGAAGCGGGACCCACTCCCTCTCCCCATGGAAGGAAACCGCCTAGCCGCCACCACCTAGCCGGCCTAACCGCCTGGCCGCCTGGCCGCCTGACCAGACCGCCGTCTGGCCGCCTCACCAGGCCGTCGCCTCGCCGGCCTAGCCGCCTCCTAGCCGCCACCGACTAGCCGGCCCAACCGCCTGGCCGTCTGGCCGCCTTGCCGCCCGGCCAGATCGCCGCCTGGCCACCTCGCCAGGCCACCGCCTAGCCGGCCTAACCGCCTGGTCGCCGTCCGATTAAGGGGGTAACCACCCACTATCCCACCACTTTAGTGGTGGGGCCCGCCATGATCCTCCTTTGGAAGCTATAAAAGGACCCACAGGGGCTCCTCATTTCTCATCTTTTCCTCCTACGATTCTTCTCTCTCTTCCTCAGGTGAGAGCTCTCCCGCCTCCTCCACCGTGTCGGCCACCTCTCGCCGCCAGCCACCAGCGGCCACCAGCGACCTCCGGCGGCCACCAGCGACCTCCGGCGGCCACCAGCGACCTCCAACGGCCATCAGCACCCGACATCGGCTATTGGCACCTCACCAACGCGCAGTTGGGAAGGAGGCGCCCAAAGTCAGAGGAAGTCGAGCGAAGAAGACAGTCGAAGCCCGCAAGCGCGCCGCCCCCGGGCGCATGTGCCAGAAGCGTCCCGCACATTCCACCGTTTAAGTCACTTTGGCGGAGCAGTCTGTTGCCCGCCGACAGTTATAGTCATCCTCTCACCCCGCAAGTTGTAACGGGAACGGCCTGTCGCCCCGATTCACTGAACATACTGTAATCACCCTGATCTAGTGGACTTTGACTGGCAGCGAACCGGTCACGTGGTTTTTCACCCGGTTGAAGGGTTTTCCACGTTAAAACTCCTTGTGTACTTTTCCCCTCTTCAACTGACTGTGCGCGCGCGCGACCGCTCCGTGAGCTAAGGCGGTCCAAGTTAGCCCGGATCGACCGGAGCGCCGAGTTTGGCCGCAACAATTGTTAATGATATTCCTGTAACGCGCATAATTAACATATTTGAAAGATATGATTATTATTTCTAAAGGAGAAATCTATTTTCAAGACCTAAATACGCTTATTTGGGGCCCTAAAGCACAAGCATGGGTCGTAGTTCTACGCATGATGCTTGTGCGGTCAAATTTCTCCTTGCAGAGTATAGAAAAGCAAGTGTTGGTCGCATCATACTATCGTAATAGTGACTGAGTTATTAAGCTCATTTTGATTTGTCTTTGCGAACGGTTTGATGTCAGACTAAAGTTTAATCATGCATGAAGGTATCAAAATACAGAGAGATTTTTTTTCATAAGTATGCGCACATATTGCGAGCAAATTCGGCCGTGCACGTCTTTAACGGTCTAGATTTCTTTGAATTGTAGCGCAATCATTGATCAGTACGACGGTATGATCTCCAACATTGAAATTAAGGATTGGGTAGCTACGCACGGGCAGAAATACATGCCTATACGTATGAAAAAAAAAATCACAGGGACCACAAACTGTGTGAATTACAGTTATCAGCGATCATTGATCAATTATGGTATCACATGTGGCCTTTGAAGCTAGGCGGAGTACATAAGCTACCGGCGATATTCGGCACAATATATAGCTAGCCTTGCACGCATGTTGTTTGCCACGATGGTGGCGGTTGTAAATGTATGGATTAAAGCGTAATTTGTTAAAGATCACATAACAAACATCATCTGTTTGAACAAAAAAGTGAATAAAGTTCCTTTAGGGGACGTTAACAAATGAACATGGGGGTTAAATTGTCATTCGTTAATGCCCACGAAAGGATCTTCATCCACTTTTATGTTCAAACTGATGATATTTATTAGATGATGTTTAGCGGAACCTAAAGCTTTGTTTGGACGACCGTTGTTGACCAGTGAGTAACGATAGTCGTTGGGACATGACATCCGCTTACTTCAGATTTTCATTAATTTTTTGCAAATTATGCTCAAATATTACTCAATCATATCACCCATGGCTATCAAATTGTAGAAATTGTTGAAGTGAAAGTGGCGGTCTAAATTATGAAGACTGCACAGACCGCAGTTATCGTTGTCAGCAGTTAGACATTGGCATACAACCGTTCTCTGGTTTTCGTTTCTTTTTTGCGATCTGTCTCAACAAGCATCCTGGAGTTGTAATCGGGTAGTTAAAATTGAGCTAACCGTGGCTTATGTGGTCTTGATTGGGAGACCGCGGTGTCTGCTGAGTTGGCGTGTTCTCTGGTTCGCGTGGAAGCACGTAACTAATGCAGATAGTGGAGGTTAACCACAGAGATCGTTGTGGTATGTCCACGCGGTCTATTGCCAGAGGTCGTTGTTGTTGTGGACTCGGTCACGTTGATGTGCCAAATTTGCGTTGTTGCCGAGTTCGCAGGGACTGCATGGATTGCTCGGCTTGTCGCCACTCGACTAGTTACAATCCGGCCTTAAGGTCTGGTTATGGTGTCTGCACTAGTGTGTGGTCTATTGCTGCTAGCTGCAGGTTGATAGAACTGCGCGACTAAGTGAATATTGACTTATATTGTGCAGGCTGTGCAGCTAGCACCAAGCGACTAGGCAACAAGTTGGAGGATCACTGTGGAACAATTACGGATAACAGTTTGTGGTATACTGCAGGTCGCGATTTGTGCGACTAGAAGCCTTCTTCCTCGGTGTTGCGGATAGTTCAATAAGGCAGTTCACTCGGTCTCAGTAGGTAGGTTGTTTCCCAGTTCATCAGCATCTGTTCGCGGCAAGCTTTAACAGTCAGGCGTCTAAGAAGTGACGGACATGGTTGTTCTCAACATTCAATAAGCGGACTGTCTGCTCGTTTGAGAAGCGCTCTGGAAGCTTTGACGGTTTTGGCATTTTGAGTTGTTAGAAGTGACTACTTGGCTGTTTCGACAGACAGCTTTGGCGGATAGGCGGCTTGGGCGGTTACTGGGTTCAGTCCGCCGGTTTTGCTCTTGCTTGTAATTTCTTGTCTGTATCGGGTAACTTGCAAAATCATGTCTCACATTGTAAAAGAGATAGTTGATTCAATTCTAGCTCTCGTTCTTCTTCTACTTCTGATTTATTTGGCTTGATTTAATTGAGTGCTTCTACTACCTTCCCGAGTTCACAAATTTTTACAATACCTTTACACATTTTCAATCATGAATATCACCAATCAATGTATATTCATAGAAAATAATAATTGATGAGAAAAAAAAAGGGCATTTATATTGACAGCTCGTATATCGATATTGGCAGCCCAATTATAATGGCAACCAAGTAAATTGTTATTGGCAGCCCAATGGCTAATGACAGCCCAAAAAATAGGTTTTAAAAAGTCATTTTTAGGAAAAGTGTTCCACATTAAAGTTGTAGATCTCGACGAGATCTACAACTTTTATGTTAAACATTTTTTCTAAAAATGTCATATATGAGGTATATTTTCAAAAGGCGCGGAACCCGAGCGGAACTATGCGAGTTCCGCCCGAGTTCCGCGCCTTTTGAAAATAGACCTACTATATGACATTTTTAGAAAAAGTGTTCAACATCAATGTCTTAGATCTCGTCGAGATCTACAACTTTTATGTTGAACACTTTTTCTGAAAATGTCATATAGTATGCCTATTTTCAAAAATCACGAAACCCGCATTTTGGGCTGCTATTAGCAGTCATATTACGTGTGTTTTTCATTAATTTTTGGGCTGCCAATATCGATATACGGGCTGCCAATATAAACGCTCAAAAAAAATTAGAGAAGCCTCTCAGCTTTATTATTGATAATAATAATAATAATAATGTTATTTTTATTTTCAAGGGCAATGCACATTTCTCCCAGGACCACCGTAATAAAAATAATTCCCCCATTCAACATTGACCCCTGCTCTGATATCATAACATGTCGGGTGATCCGCCAAGACACGAATATTTGACAGCGGAATCAAACTGTTTCCCGAATCCACGACCTGCAGGTTCCTGAAGTAAGCCGCCCGGCGGAACTCCTCGCCGGCGAAACGCCCGCTGCCCATTTGGGTCGAGGTGTGGAACGAAGAAGTCCGGGCGTTGAAGATTTCGCCCCCGAATTGGATCATGGTCCCGCGCCAGGCCAGATGGCTGAACAGACTCGAAGGCCAATAGCCGATCAGAAGGCCCGACCCAAACTCCAGCCACCAATGCCCGTGTTTTGGATCCTGGCCAGCCCACATGAAAATAAAAATTATTTGGTGATGTAAAATATCTGCAACAAGGAAATTGAATATGATTTAGTATTTGATGTTTTGTAAGAGCATGGAAATATAATGTTATGGCAGGCCATCCTTCTATAGATGCAATTAGTATCATAGTGCACTGGCTACACTCGTGCCCAACTTCTCTTTATTTTGAACGAGATACTCTCATTTGTCGATATTTTTGGTGCGCACGAGCTCCTCCCTCGCGCACCCAAAGTGACGTCGCACAAGCTTCCCACATGCAATAATGTCTTATGAATGATATGGTAATTGAGCAAGACCCAAGAATGACTGGCTAGATAAAGTGGTGATACAAGTGTCTATAACAATAGAGCTAGATTTAAATGCTTGAATTCAAATTAAAGTAGAGAATTCAAGTTAAAGAACTACTCCCCTCTGATCTTTCACTTTGATCAGCACCCGAAAGAACTCGTCAAAGAGGATAATCAAAAGGAGGTCGCAAAATGGAATGGCTCGAGGAAGGTTTCGTCGTTCCTCTTTTGGCAGCCATGAACTGGAACAAGACTAACAATGAAGAATAACAAGGTCTGCGCAGATGCGCTCGAGTTGCACGATAATAATAATTATTAGACAGTTGAGATGCTATTCCAAAAACAATGTATCATCTTTTATAATAGTATGATTAAGTTTTACATTCCACTAGGGCTACAAAGTAAGGCATGGTAGAATCCTCAGGCTCCGTTTGGCATGGTGGTGGCGGTCATAAAAGCATGGGTTAAACCGTCATTTGTTAAGGATCACATAATAAACATCATCCGATTGGACATAAAAATGGACGAAGTTCCTTAGACGGGCGTTAAGAAATGACAATTTAACCCCCATGTTCATGACCTCTAATTAAACGGAGCCTTAGAACAAAATAAGCCTCTAATTAAACATCGACGGAACTCTTTCATCTGACCAAAGAGATGTGAGAATGGGATAAGGGGAGGAGCAAGAAAGGAAACAACATATAGACTGTGGAAGCTCCCTTTTCCTTGGACTGAAGAAGTTTGTCATGAATTTCCCCTCCCCCTGAATTAAGCCTAGCAATGTTGTTGTTGTCTTTTGTTATATTTTAGGTGTGCAATGCTACAGTTCTAAAATAACTTACTATTTTATACTATCACAAGAGAGGAGCTTGGAATTGTTAATTATGTCTTGAATCCTAACTTAAAGACGAGGAGTGGCACTGATCTCGGCCCACGGGTTTAGGGGGTAGTTTTCAGGGGTATTTTGGATATTTTGTAAATATACATGTGTTCTATAAAATCCTTGTCGTTCTAGGGTTTGGTTAATTTGGAAATTTGAAACTCGGCCACTTTTTGCAACCACCATTGTTCTTGATATAGTCAAAAACGGACTGTTGTTGCCCGCGGGTGTAGTCCATTTTGGGGTGAACCACATAATTTTGTGTCTGTTGTGCTGTGATTTTTTGTTGGATTGATCTTTCTACTCTCATTTCCGCAACCGTGAACATTTCTGATTAATATGAACTTGCGGTCCTCTGACATCTTGGAAGCAATAATTAATCCACCATTCTAATCCTCGTTGACACTGAATTTTGCAATAGTTATCAGTTTTACTAGTATGTTTTTTACTTCAAACTCGCTCAAAATGGCGTGACGTCAACATCACTCGATTAGGGCGTCGATAGTCGATGATGGATGCACATATTATGTATGGCTTGAAACTATTACTAATAGTCAACTCATAGATGAAACAGGGGCACAAAATTACATCAAATACATTTGATTTGTATCTCCCCAAATATATCATCAAACAAGAGGGGAAACATATGTGAACTTACTCTAACACCAATCAAAAGTACTAGAAAAAAGAGACATTTATGCAAAATAAGATTATATATTTATATCTAGCTATGTAAAAGTTCATTACACTTGGCTTGAAAAATATGAATTTGAGTATTGTCTTGGATTCTAAATATCTAAAATATGGGTTATTTACCGGAACCTTCCCTCAAAATTTACGTAATTACAGCTTGCCTCCGGTTATGGGCTGCATGCTCATTTATCTAATTAATTATGATTATCTCTATGTGTTATCATTATGTATGGGAACTCGAGCACCGGGTCTAGTAATAGGTGTTATTATTATTGTTTGTCTTTTATTATGTTGTAAGCCTATATAAAGGCATATGTATGGTTGAAAGAAGCAAGTAAGAAGAAGTCTAATTTCAATCTATTATGTGAGATCATTGGCGGCTCTCTCCTCTAACGAGCAACTCCACTTAAGAAGCCGCGGTTAAGGCTCCACGGTATCCTTCCCTCGCTCCTCCGGCATCCTTCGAGTAGACCCATAACACACCCCTCTAACTTTTGAAATTACAATTAGCCTCGTCTAATGCTTACATTTCATAGATTTTTGTAATTTCAAAAGTTAGAGTGATGCAAGCTATATATATAGTTACCCTAAACTTCGAGGGGAGGTCCCGGTAATTAAATAAACCTATCTAATATTATATTATATATATACACGAAATATGTTATTCTAACCTTCCACACTAATAGTGTGATGTCGAATTGCTCCCTTCCATAAACAGAGGTGGGAGATATTGCAGCCCCCATTGCTATTTTATTTGTTGTCTGCACAAATCCTGAGCAAAGCAGGTTATAGCATCCAGTCTCTTGATATGAATCACTCTGCATTGTATATAATTCATGAAATAATTAAGTACATAATATCATCAAAATATTCCTAATTATGTTAATTAAAAAAATTTAAGATTCTCCAACAATAAAAGAGGTGTGATCAGCATATGAAGCATGTGATGAGGTCGATTAGACACGACAAATTAATGTGTGCAGTCGGGTTAAGGCTCCGTTTGGAGGCAATGTGGGACTAAGCATAGCATGTCATTTTTAGTTTTAATTTTTTTTGGTTCATGCAGGACCGCCCAACACGCACGTCCTCCTCAGCATGAATCTTGCTTTGATACCATGTTAAATTAACCATTGCACCCATTTTTCATTTCAAAACTCGGGTCAAAGATAGGACAGACGGAGCATATTATAATGTTAGTTGATCGACTGAATAGGCAATGTGGGACTAATCATAACATGTCATTTTTTGTTTTAATTTTTTTGGTTCATGCTGAACCGCCCAACGTATCGGGACCTCCTATATAAGTATACTAATTATAAATTGCATGTTTGGCAAGACAATGAGCATGACCGCTTCCAAGAAAATAAAACTAGTTTTGAACATAAAAGTGGGTGAAACTGAAATTCCATCGGTGAGGTCAGGCGTTCGCGAACGACTGTTCATGACCACCGGGTTCATGACCGCCGCCAAACGGAGCCTTGGGCTTTTTTTAATGCAAGGATTAGTGAACTATAATAAATAGGGGATTTTATAAATTATAACATGAGTTGTTGTAGATTCAAGTATTCATTATGTAACTAATTACCGTGATCAATGGATTTTAATTTTAAATTAATACATTATAATCTTGCAAAAATTTTACATTATGTATTGATTTTCTTAAGCTAGCCTTGACAAGTCCTTTTAATTTGTTCTTGATATTTGGTATAATTTGCGTGTATTGGAGCTATATATTTTACTACTATGTTTATGTGTGAATGTCTTGAATGGTTGTATGATTCTTCGACCGAGTCTGCTTTCTACCTGATTTAACTGTAATTTGGGCACAGTTTGGCACGGTGGTGGCAATCATAAATGCGTGGGTTAAACTGTCATTCGTTATGGATCACCTAAAAAGCATCATCGTTTGAACATAAAAGTGAATGAAGTTCCTTAGGTGCTCATTAACAAATGACAATTTAACCTCTATGTTCATGACCGTCACCGCCGTGCCAAACGGAGCCTCGGTCACATTTGAAATTTGGAAAACAAAACACAATATGATTTTCCACAAAAACTGGTCGATTTTAAAATGATTACTATCAAAATTTTCCAATAGGATATGACAATAGCGGTGGCCTGCTATTTCCGAATCGCTTAAAATAATTATTATAATTAAGTTGTTATTATAAGTTTTGTTGCGGTCTAATTCGATGCTCCGGTCGGGCCGGATATTCTTGGACCGCCTTAGCTCGCGGAGCGGTCGAGCGCGCACACAGTCAGTTGAAAAATGGGGGATGAACACGGGACGTTTTAACGTGGAAAACCCTTCAACCGGGTGAAAAACCACGTGACCGGGTCGGTGCCGATCAAAATCCACTAGCTTGTTGGAGTTTACAATTTGACGGGGGAAATCGGGGCGACAGGCCGCTCCCGTTACAATCTTGAGGAGAGAGAGAGTATATGCGCTCGTTGGTGGGCAACAGACTGCTACGCCAACGGGACTTGGATGGTGGAATGGGCGAGATACTTCAGTCGCATGCGCTCAGAGGCGACGCGTGTCCAGGGGTTGTCACGGCTTCCTTTGTGCGTCCTTCTCAGTCCTTGGAGTGCTCCTCTTGTAACTGAGCTCTGGTGGAGTGTCAATAACCGATGACAGGTTCTGGTAGCTGTTGGCGGGTGCTAGTATCCGTTGGTGGCCGCTGGAGCCTGCGGGTGGCCGTCGGCGGTTGGCGGCGAGAGGCGGCCACTGGTGGTTGGCGACGAGGGGTGGCCGCCGGCGGAGAAGAACGGGAAAGCACCCACCTGAGGAAGAA
This sequence comes from Platanthera zijinensis, assembly GCA_039513925.1. Classification (NCBI taxonomy): domain Eukaryota; kingdom Viridiplantae; phylum Streptophyta; class Magnoliopsida; order Asparagales; family Orchidaceae; genus Platanthera; species Platanthera zijinensis. The sequence continues at coordinate 24,901,334 of CM077082.1, read as the reverse complement.
GAAGAAGAAGAAGCGTAGGAGGAGAAAGTTAGGAAATGAGAAGCCCCTGGGGTCCTTTTATAGGCTCCAGGGAGAAGTTACGACGGGCCCCACCACTAACATAGTGGGTTAGTGGGTGGTTTTGTCCCGATCGGACGGCCGGTGGGGCCTCTCCCTCGATCGGACGGCGGGGAGGGCTTCCCATGATGGAGGGCCGTCATTACGGCGGCGGCGGCCGGGCGGCCGGCAAGGGAGGCCGGCGGCGGCCAAGGTCACGGCCGGCCATGGCCACGGCGGTCCATGGCCGGGGCGGCCATGGCCATGGCCGGCCATGGCCGGGGCGGCCATGGCCGTGGCCGGCCACGGCCGTGGTCGGCCATGACGGCGGCCGGCCATGGCCGAGGCCGGCCATGGCCGAGCCACGGCCATGGCCGAGGCCGGCCATGGCCGAGCCACGGCCATGGCCGAGGCCGGCCATGGCCGAGCCACGGCCATGGCCGAGGCCGGCCATGGCCGAGGCCGGCCATGGCCGAGGCCGGCCATGGCCGAGGCCGGCCATGGCCGAGGCCGGCCATGGCCGGGCCATGGATATGGCCGAGGCCGGCCATGGCCGAGGCCGGCCATGGCCGAGGCCGGCCATGGCCGAGGCCGGCCATGGCCGAGGCCGGCCATGGCCGAGGCCGGCCATGGCCGAGGCCGGCCATGGCCGGGCCATGGCCATGGCCGAGGCCGGCCATGGCCGCGGCCGGCCATGGCCGCGGCCGGAGGGGAACCGCCGGGGGCGGTTCCTTCCCCTAATGGTGGGGAGAGAGGGGGCCCACTCCCATGATCTCCATGAGAGATCATGGGGGTTAGGGGGGCCCGCCCATGATCTCCATTCATGGGGATCATGGGGGTCTCCTCTTTCTTATAAATTAAGGTGGAGCCCATCAATTGCCCCCCAAATCTCTTTCAGTTGGGAGGGAAGCGAGCACGAGGAGAGATTTTTAACTCTGGCTGCGGTGGTGATTGCCGGCGTGGAATCCGGGATGGCGGCGATGGTGAGCGGCTCCAAGGTATGCTGGTTCATGTTAGTTTGGAAAGCGGACGCCAGACGGGCTCGCGCGGGGCCGGCAAGGCGTAGGAGTTGGTGGTGTGCCACCGTTGCGGAAGAGGGACCGAGCGCGCGCAGGCCGCGCGTGCGCAGGCTTAGCGCGCGGACCGCGCGCGCTGGCCTTGCGCGCAGGCCGTGCGGGCGCAGGTCGTGCGCGCGCCGGCCGCGTGCGCGCAGGCCGCGCGCGCAGGCCGCGCGGGCAGGCCGCGCGCGCGCAGGCCGCGCGCGCAGGCCGCGCGCGCAGGCCTTGCACGCGTATGCCGTGCGCGCTGGCTGCGGGCGCGCAGGGCGTGCGCGCGTGCTGGCCGTTCGCGTGCCGGCCGCGCATGCAGGCCGCGCGCGCGCACAGGCTGCGTGCGCAGGCTGTGCGTGCTGGCCGTGTGCTTGCTGGCCGGACTTGGCGAGGCTGCGTGTGCGCACGCGCGCAGGCGGTGCGTGCGCGCAGGCCGTGCGCGGCCGTGGAGAGGGTTGTGTGCGTGATTTTTACTATTTTGAAATGACTAATTTTTTGCGGTGTGCAGGTACCGAAGCGCTCTGCTGGACCAATGCGTCTACGCTCCTCCTTGACTGAAGACGGCGTTGCTATTTGGAGAACAAAGTTCGGGCTTCCTTCAGACTTGGAGGTGAGGATCCCGCGTCCCGAGGAGCGGGTTCAAAATCCTCCCCGTGGTTGGCTGACTGTCTGCGAAGTGTCGCTCAGATCTGGTTTCCGTCTTCCTCCCTGCGACGAGGTGGTGGAGATTCTGAAGTTTTGCGGAGTTCCTATTTCCCAGTTTGCCCCAACCGGGGTTACTCGTATCATGGGCTTGATTGCTTTTTTTCGTGAGCACGGGAGCTCTCTTTCTTTAGACCAGTTCCGTGATTGGTGCGACGTGCGCTTTGATGGTGGTGAGCGGATCGAGGTGCTCAGTAACAAGGTTTGGCTGGAGTTTGAGTCTCGCAAAGATCGTCGTCACGGTAACACTTTGTTCGGATATGTGAAGAACTCTTGGGGTCTTCCTGAGGTATGGAATGCGCTTCCCGACCGTTGTCGCCGTGTGAAAGAGAGGGAGCGAGACTTCTCTCCTGTGTTGGGATTTTCCGAGCCTCGTGAATTGGCTAACCGTCTCTTTAACATATATGCGTTTGTCGAAGAGAAGCGATTGTTGGGATGTGGTATTTCTGTTGGCACAGGACGGGCGGTGTCGTCTTCTCAGGGAGGAGGCCGCAAGAGAAAAGCGGTCATGGCCCCCGGTAGTGATGTTGACGTTGTGGTGGTAGCTTCTGATGATTCAGTCCCAGAGACGCAGTTACCTGTTTCCCCGACTCCACGGGCGCTTGCTAGCGCAGCGGTTCCTCGGATGTCTTCCTCTTTGAAGGCGATGAGTGATGCGGTAAGTTGGTGCCTTATTGTTTCTTCCTCCTTCTTCTATTTTTTGTTTGAAGGCGGCTAATTGCGTGTTTTCCTTTTGCAGATCGAGACTCAGGCGCAGATAGCGGTCACCTGGAATGATCATTACGTGAGCCTGATGGATGGCTATCTTGCTTTGCAGGAGAAGCTTCGACTGTCGATGGGTTCACTTTCTTCTCTCAAGGAAGAACATGACCGGGATATCGGGCAGTATCATCGAGTTGAGTTAGAGCTGAGGTCTGAGCTAGAAGACGTGCGTGCTTCCTTGGACGTGGAGAAAGCCGTGGTGGAGAGGACTGCTCAGATGTTGAAACATGCGAGGGAGGAAATATCTGGCTTGGAGACTCAATTGCATGCGGCGCGAGATGAGGTTGCAGGCCTTGAGACCCAGCTTTGTGCGACGAGGGCGCAGGTAGAGATGTTATCTTCGGATGACCGTACATCAGAATTGAAGGCCGCGGGCCTCGCGGAGTACCTGGAGTCCTTGGACTATATGCGGGATCGTAGCCTGATCGCGGAGGAGGTTCGTGATGACATTTGGTCCAAGGAGGTAGAGCCTCAGATGGATGACATGCGCCAATTAGTGCTTCGTCGTGGTGTTTCGAAGGCCTTTCGCTTCATAGGGAAGCATCTTGGGTGTGATATTTCCAGTTTCAGCTTTGCAGACGTTTCAGATGATGAGCGTTCTAGCTCAGATGCTGATGATGAGTAGCTGTAGTGTTTTATCTGCTTTTGTCTGCCTCGTTGTTTATTTGTAGTCATTTGTTTTTATCATAGCTTTTGAGATTGTCGCTGTTAGGGCTCCCATTCATTGTTTGTTATGATAGCCTTACTTGTATGTCGTTGTCCTGCGTTTTGCTTAGATGTATTTTGACGCGAGATAGTTGTTGGTGGGAGTTGATCTTTGTCATGGTGTGTTCGTATTTTGACATGAGATAGTGGGAGTTGATCTTTGTCATGGCTTTTCGCGCGAGACAGGCTCGTGGCTTCTTCGTGAGGGGGGCAGGCCCCCACGGTGTTGCGTGGAACAGGTCCACGGCTTTTCGCGCGAGACAGGCTCGTGGCTTCTTCGTGAGGGGGGCAGGCTCCCACGGTGTTGCGTGGAACAGGTCCACGGCTTTTCGCGCGAGACAGGCTCGCGGCTTCTTTGTGAGGGAGGCAGGCTCCCACGGTGTTGCGTGGAACAGGTCCACGGCTTTTTGCGCGTGACAGGCTTGCGGCTTCGAATTTCGTTAGAACATGCAGTGTTTGCCGAAAATAAAAGGTAATTCTTTGAGTAATAAGCGTGATTCAAAGTATTTGCATGAGATTAGGTTTGTGACTTATATAGATCACATAGTCTTGAATTGAAAATGACGGCATAAAAGAGTCGTAATGTGTCACTGGTAAAAGCGGTGTAGATTTTGTGCGTTCCAGGTGCGTGGGAGAATTTTTCCTTCGGCGTTTCGTAGCTTGTATGTGCCTGGCTTCACCATAGCGGTGACAACGAATGGTCCTTCCCATGTTGGAGATAGCTTGTCGCCTTGTGTTCCCTTCCCGGCAGCTTCCAAGGTGCGAAGGACTAGGTCTCCGATGTTGATTGAGCGGGCCTTTACCCGGCGGTTGTAGTAGCGGGCTGTGCGTTGTTGGTAGGCGGCGGCGCGAAGAGCGGCTTCTTCTCGTACTTCGAAGATCAGGTCAAGGTTGTCTCGGAGCGCCTCGTTGTTTATCTGGGGATCGAAGTTGGATGTCCGAAGACTAGGGACGCCAATGTCGACGGGTATAATAACCTCCGTTCCATAACAGAGATTATAAGGAGTTTCTCCGGTAGGCGTTCTCTCTGTGGTGCGATATGCCCATAGCACATTAGGAAGAGCGTCCACCCATTGCCCCCCAGCATCTTCTAGTCGTGTTTTTAGTCCCTTTAGGATAGTACGGTTGGTTACCTCAATTTGCCCATTGGATTGGGGATGTGATACTGCTGTGTGTCGCAATGCTATCTTTAAGTCTTCACATAACTTGGTAAAGGACTTTCCAGTGAATTGAGTGTCGTTGTCTGTGATAATGATTGCCGGTATGCCGAAGCGACATACGATGTTCTTCCAAACGAACTGTTTGGCGTTCTCTTCGGTTATCTTGGCCAGTGGTTCTGCTTCGATCCACTTGGTAAAATAATCGATTGCCATAATGATGAATTTTCTTTGACCGGAAGCTAATGGCAAAGGTCCAAGGAGGTCTATCCCCCATTGTGCGAATGGCCAGGCTCCTTGTATCGATGTGAGGGCTACCGGGGGCTGCCGGGGAATGTTAGCGTGTACTTGACAGCTCTTGCACTTCTGAACGAATTCTGTCGCTTCCTTCTTCATGGTTGGCCAGTAAAATCCTTGCCGTAGGATTTTCCTGGCCAGGGCTTTTCCCCCGAGATGTTCGCCGCATACTCCTTGGTGAACTTCGCGGAGCGTGTACTCGGCATCTTCTCCTGATAGGCACTTCAGGTAGGGTCCTGCAAAGGACCGTTTGTATAGCTCCCCGTCTATCAAAGTGAATGCTGTCGCTCTCATTCTCAGGCGACGAGCCTCCTTTTGATCTTCCGGTGATAGTTGGCCCTTCAGATGGGCGATTAACGGGGCTGTCCATGATTCCTCTGCTTTATTGACTTCTGCTACTTCCCACGGGCCGTGAATACTAGGGAAGACTATTTCTTCAACTTGGCGCCTTCTTGTTTGGTATTGCGTTGAAGAAGTGGCAAGCTTTGACAGGGCATCTGCCTTGTTATTTTGTTCTCGAGGGATATGCATAATTTGGATTTGTGGGATTTGGATGAGAAGGGACTTGACGAGTTTCAGGTATTGGGATAGCTGTTCATTCTTGGCTTCAAATTCTCCTTCTACCTGCGAGACAACAAGTTGTGAGTCAGAGTAAATGATCAGCTGCTTGACCTGGCAGCTGATGGCGAGCCTGAGTCCCGCGATGAGGGCTTCGTATTCTGCTGCATTGTTTGTGGCAGGGAATTTTAGTCGGAGTCCATATTCTAGAGTAACGAGTTCTGGATTAATGAGGAGCAGGCCTGCCCCAGCACCTTCAGCCCCTGAGGCCCCGTCTACGTATAACGTCCATGTTCGTCCGGCTTCCGTGGGTGCAAATTCTGTTTCCATCGGTAAAGTGTTCTCTACAATGAAGTCGGCCAAAACCTGAGATTTGATGACGGGGCGCAGGAGGAAGTGGATATCGAACTCACCCAACTCGACAGCCCACTTAACCAATCGACCGGATGCTTCGGGTTTTTGAAGAATGGCCCGGAGTGGTAGCTCGGTTAGGACCTTAATAGTGTGTGCCTGGAAGTAGGGACGGAGTTTTCTTGCGGAAAAGACAAGTGCTAAGGCTGTTTTGTCTGTAGCTGGGTAGCGGGTTTCGGTATCAGAAAGGATTTTGCTCAGGTAGTAGATGGGGCGTTGAATTCCCCCTTCGTCTTTAACTAGGACTGAACTTAGGGTTGCTGGTGTGATGGCAAGATATAAAAATAGAATTTCTCCGGGAGCTGGCTTGGATAGAAGTGGAGGAGAGGCCAGGTATTGCTTTAAGGATTCAAAGGCTGATTGACACTCATCGGTCCATTGAAACCCTGAGCTTTGTGCTTCTCGGAGAATTTTGAAGAAAGGGAGGTACTTGTCCCCTGTCCGAGCTAGGAATCGGGATAGTGCTGTGATTCTTCCGTTCAGCCGTTGTACATCTTTAAGTGATCTGGGTGGAGACATTTCTTCGAGAGCCTTAATTTTCTCAGGATTGGCCTCTATTCCTCGCTGGGTAACCATGAACCCCAAAAATTTTCCGGAAGTGACACCGAAGGCGCACTTGCTTGGGTTGAGCTTCATTCCATATTGTCTGAGGATCTTGAAACATTTTTCTAGGTCTTCTAAATGGTCTTCCCGGCGAATGCTCTTAACCAGCATATCGTCTACATACACTTCCATGGATCTGCCGATGAGTTCTTTAAAGATCTTGTTCATGAGTCGATGGTAGGTGGCTCCCGCATTTTTAAGTCCGAATGGTATTACCCTGTAGCAATAAATTCCTTTGTCGGTACGGAAAGCTGTGTGTTCCTCGTCGCTCGGATCCATTCGAATCTGGTTGTATCCAGAGTAGACATCCATGAAGCTAAGTAGTTGATGTCCGGCGGTTGAGTCAACTAGTTGATCGATCCTGGGAAGTGGAAAGCTGTCCTTAGGGCAAGCCTGGTTGAGATTTGTATAATCCACACACATTCTCTTCTTTCCTGAGGATTTCTTTACTAGGACAACATTAGCTACCCAAGCAGGGTAGCCAACTTCTCGAATGAATTGCGCGCGCAGGAGTTTTTCAACCTCTTCTTCTATTGCTTGGAGCCTCTCAGGGGCGAAATTCTTCTTCTTTTGAATGACGGGCTTACACGCAGGGTTGATGTTGAGGGAGTGGCGGATGACCTGAGGGTCGATCCCAGGCATATCTTCTGGGGACCAGGCGAAGATATCCTTATTCTTGCGGAGGTAGGCTGCTAATTCTTCCCTCTCGTGCTCTTGTAAGAGGGATCCAAGCTGGACGGTGCGATCCGGCTTTGTCGAAGAGAGGGGGACTTCAATTAGACCTTCGGAGGGTGCCCCCCGCTGCAGAACTGCTTCATCTCTGAGGTCGAAGTCATCGATGTTTAGCGTGGTAGGCTCGGTGGGCTGTGCTAGTTTGGAATAACAACTCCTTGCGGCTTCCTGGTTTCCGCGTACTACTCCAATTCCTCCAGGAGTAGGGAACTTCATCGCTAGATGGGGGATAGATGGGATGGCCTTGAAGGTAGTCTGAACAGGCCTTCCGAATATAGCGTTGTATGCTGAGTTTGAATCTACTACCACGAATTGAGCTTCATGCGTAATCTGCCTTGGGAATTCTCCCAACGTGACTGGTAGAGTGACTGTTCCGATGACTTGGACCTGATGGTTGTCGAAACCATATATTGGTCCCGCGGCTGGAGTTAGCTGCTGTCGAGATATATTCATATTCTGCAGAGTGGTGGAAAAAAGGACGTCGACTGAACTGCCATTATCGACGAGGATTCGCTTAACGTTATAGCAGGGATTCCCGATTCCGGCGCTAATTACAAGCGGGTCTTGATGCGGGATTCGGACGTTGATAAGGTCTTCATCCCCAAATGATATGGTGGTGTCCTGCTTTCTTCTTTTATCTTCATGGGCTTCCTTCACAGAGTGGACTGACAGTATCTGTGAGGTTAGAATAGGTGACCCGGCAATAGTCTCAATGTTTCCTACTGCTTGCCTTCCTCCTTCGGGTGCTGGCGGGGCATTCTGATGGTCCCTGGGTCGCCCAGGCGGGTCTTGCTGCTCTTGGACCCTTCCTTGTAGAAATCTGCCGAGTAGTCCTAAACGGACTAAACGCTCGATTTCCTCCTTTAGGCGAGCACATTCTTCAGTGGTATGCCCGGTTGTCCGATGATATTCACAATACTTTGATTGATCGTTCTTAGGATTAGGAGGTGGTTGCCTTGGTCGCTGTAATGCAGGTTCATTCTGAATGGCATACAAAACGTTGGTGCGAGAAGTGTTGAGAGGGGTATAGTCCCTAGGGGGATCTCTCTGTGAGTCACGCCTGCGTTGTCCGGCTCGACGTTCCTCATGGAATCTTCCTTCCTGCCGTTGAGGAGCCGGCTCTTTATCTCTTTGCCTTTTCTGTACTCCATCGAACTGTCGCCTATGAGCTTCAATAGCTTCGTCTGCGGCTATCTGTGCCTCAATTCTGTGCACCAAATCCGGGTAGTTGGGTACGGTCTCTCTCATGAGTGCCGAATAGAAGCCGCTGGGGCGAAGACCCCCCAGGAATACTCCACGTAGGAGTTCGGGGTCGACGCCCGGGATCTGGCGAGCTTCTGCAGTGAAACGTCGAAAGAATTCTTTGAGGGTTTCCCCTTCGTTCTGGCGGATTCCAGAGAGATGAGATGGATCACGGACAATCTTTCGATTAGCGATGAATTGGTCGGAGAATTGTCTGGTTAGCTCGGCAAAACTAGCAATGGTATCGGGCCTTAAAGAGTGGAACCATGTTCGAGCTTGCCCTTTAAGAGTAGTTGGGAATACTTGACATAACAATTGATCGGTGGCATGGAAGATCCTCATGATGGTGGTGAAATGATTGACATGCTCGAGTGGATCTTCAGTTCCGTCGAATGTTTCGACGCTTGGGAGTTTGAACCCGGGTGGAATTGGATGATCGAGGATCTGCTGGGTCAAGGGGGAGCCTTGATAAAGCGTTCGCTGAGGGTGGAAATCTCTTCTTGCGGCTTGGCGGCATTCTTCAGCCACAGCCTCCCTGATCTCTTGACGAGTTAGTAGAGGGTGGATGGGAGCATCGTTAACTGGATCGCGGGGGCGATCTGCCCCTGCTCTTCCTAGATGGGGATGAGCCGAACTGGCGGCATCTGAATGATCTTCGGGTCCTCCCTGCTCCACAGGGTCTTCCTGCTTCCTTGGTGGATTAAATAGTGGAGGATGGTTAGCTGGCGGAGGTGACCTAGGCGGAGCTGGAGGCGCTCCCAAGTTCCGAAGCAGTGTGAGCATTTCTGTCTGCTGCTCCTCCATTTGGCGGACACGCCCCTCCAGAGCGGCGACAGGGGCGAGCGCTGCTTCAGCGGTCAGTGGCACGTCTACCAGAGAGTGAGATCGTGCAGGCTCAGTGTGTCCGCCAAGTGCGGATCCTTCTGCGGTGCGGGTACTCCTCTTTGCCATTGTGATGAACTTGCTCTGCGAAGGATATTGAGAATGCTTCCCACAGACGGCGCCAAACTGTTGCGGTCTAACTCGATGCTCCGGTCGGGCCGGATATTCTTGGACCGCCTTAGCTCGCGGAGCGGTCGAGCGCACACACAGTCAGTTGAAAAATGGGGGATGGACACGGGACGTTTTAACGTGGAAAACCCTTCAACCGGGTGAAAAACCACGTGACCGGGTCGGTGCCGATCAAAATCCACTAGCTTGTTGGAGTTTACAATTTGACGGGGGAAATCGGGGCGACGGGCCGCTCCCGTTACAATTTTGAGGAGAGAGAGAGTATATGCGCTCGTTGGTGGGCAACAGACTGCTACGCCAATGGGACTTGGATGGTGGAATGGGCGAGATACTTCAGTCGCATGCGCTCAGAGGCGACGCGTGTCCAGGGGTTGTCACGGCTTTCTTTGTGCGTCCTTCTCAGTCCTTGGAGTGCTCCTCTTGTAACTGAGCTCTGGTGGAGTGCCAATAACCGATGACAGGTTCTGGTAGCTGTTGGCGGGTGCTAGTATCCGTTGGTGGCCGCTGGAGGCTGCGGGTGGCCGTCGGCGGTTGGCGGCGAGAGGCGGCCACTGGTGGTTGGCGACGAGGGGTGGCCGCCGGCGGAGAAGAACGGGAAAGCTCCCACCTGAGAAAGAAGAAGAAGAAGAAGCGTAGGAGGAGAAAGTTAGGAAATGAGGAGCCCCTGGGGTCCTTTTATAGGCTCCAGGGGGAAGTTACGACGGGCCCCACCACTAACATAGTGGGTTAGTGGGTGGTTTTGTCCCGATCGGACGGCCGGTGGGGCCTCTCCCTCGATCGGACGACGGGGAGGGCTTCCCATGATGGCGGGCCGTCATGACGGCGGCGGCGGCCGGGCGGCCGGCGAGGGAGGCCGGCGGCGGCCAAGGTCACGGCCGGCCATGGCCGGGGCGGCCATGGCCGGGGCGGCCATGGCCGGGGCGGCCATGGCCACGGCCGCCCACGGCCGTGGTCGGCCATGACGGCGGCCGGCCATGACGGCGGCCGGCCATGGCCGAGGCCGGCCATGGCCGAGGCCGGCCATGGCCGAGGCCGGCCATGGCCGAGGCCGGCCATGGCCGAGGCCGGCCATGGCCGAGGCCGGCCATGGCCGAGGCCGGCCATGGCCGAGGGCGGCCATGGCCGAGGCCGGCCATGGCCGAGGGCGGCCATGGCCGAGGTCGGCCATGGTCGGGCCATGGCCATGGCCGAGGCCGGCCATGGCCGGGCCATGGCCATGGCCGGGCCATGGCCATGGCCGCGGCCGGCCATGGCCGCGGCCGGCCATGGCCGCGGCCGGCCATGGCCGCGGCCGGCCATGGCCGCGGCCGGCCATGGCCGCGGCCGGCCATGGCCGCGGCCGGCCATGGCCGCGGCCGGCCATGGCCGCGGCCGGCCATGGCCGGAGGGGAACCGCCGGGGCGGTTCCTTCCCCTAATGGTGGGGAGAGAGGGGGCCCACTCCCATGATCTCCATGAGAGATCATGGGGGTTAGGGGGGCCCGCCCATGATCTCCATTCATGGGGATCATGGGGGTCTCCTCTTTCTTATAAATTAAGGTGGAGCCCATCAAGTTTGTAATTTTTTTTAATTAAGTTATTACTTCATATAATAATTTATATATTAAGTTAATATTATATAATTAAGTTTATAATTATTATAATTAAGTTAATAATTATTATATTAAGTTAATATTATAAGTTATATATTATTAATGAATTTATATGAATGTTATATAAATTGTATATTTATAATGATTTATTTATATAATATTTATAAAATAATATATAATTAATAAATATTGTATTATTTAAATAATATTTATAAAATATAATTATCAAAAATCACTAGAAACGTTGTTCTTCCAAACAGATTCACAGATTCTGCCACCACTCTGCAAAACAGCTGATTATTTCATCACTTCTTCCCACCACTGTTTCTTCAGTCGCTGCAGTCGCGCTAAACAGAGCCTTAGAATGTATGTTTGGCATGATAATGGTCACGACTGTCGTCATGATAAATGGTTGAAGTTGCTTAGGTAAGGTCGGGGTTCGCGAACGCTGGTTCATAACTACCGCTTTCACGGCCGTCACCGTCATGCCAAACCGAGCCATGGTCACCTTCCATTCTTATTGTTATTATTATGGAACTGATTTTGGAGCTACCCTTTTTTGGCACTTGTTAGTGGAGCTTCCCTTTTTGACTTATACTCATAGACATCATTTCTCATTGCTAAAAATACTTTATATATATATATATATATATATATATATATATATATATATATATATATATATATATATATATATATATATATATATATTGCTATTTTTCATATAAATGATTGAAATAAAAATCATTTCATCATGTTCCAATGTCCCCACATGATAATTAAAGGGTTACAAATTGTAGCCTTGAGCTTCATGAGCTGTGCTTAGCTAGTATTTAAAGTCAAATGATCTTGATGATGTCAATTTCATATAGATCATGATCTTATTACTATTTATAATTTATTCAATTGATTTAAACAATTTCCACATTAATTGTCTAAAAGGATTTTTTTTGTATTTTCATGCTTCTCTATCTGTAGGTGAACATCCTATTTCTTCTCCTGCCGTTTTACTCTACCACAGTTTTTTTGATAGCTATACTACGGCTCTGTTTGGGGCGGCGTTTTTAGAGCGGCACACCACAAATTCTGCCAACGCCGCGCCAAACTAAAGTATTGGTGGCAGCGGTGGCTGACGCCACCGCTAAAAACAGCCGGCCACCGTTATTTCCGAGTCGCGGAAAGTTTCCGCGACTCGAAAATAGCAGCAGCGCTGCAGCCAATGGCTGCAGCGCTGGTGCTGTTTTTTATTAAAAAAAATATTTTTTTAATATTAAAAAAGTTATATATTATAAAGTTAGTATATTATAAGTTATTATATTAATATATTATAAATTATTATATTATATTAATATATTATAACTTATAATATTATATTAAATTAATATTAAATTATATTATAAGTTATATTATAACTTAATTATAAGTTATTAAATTAATATAATTATATAAGTTATAAATTAATAAATATAATATTACTTATAAAATAAAATTATTAACAGCACTGCAAACGCTATTCTTCCAAACAGATTTACAGATTCTGCCACCACTCTGCAAAACAGCTGATTATTCCACCACTGCTTCCCACCACTGCTTCTCCAGTCGCTGCAGCCGCGCCAAACAGAGCCTACACTAGTTTCCCAACGCTGCTTTTCCTACAGTCACAGCCATCCCAAACAGAGCCTGCGACTGTCGCTAGAGTGGTGTGTTTTAGAAATGATCGTGTCAGATTTGATCGAAACGCGTTGGCATTGATTTCACAGAGGTAACGGTTCAGCCCCAACAAGTCTTTTTTGGGTTGCGGCATTTGCAATCTCTTATGCACAATCACTTGCTCACGACACTGGATTTGTTTGTTTGCACGGTGAGAGCGGGAGCAGTGGGAGATGGAGCTGGATGCAATCTCCAAAAGGCCTAAATGGAGTTTTTGAACGGTGGGAATGAGAGTTTATCATGCATACAAACGGCTTTTAAGAAGCGATGATGTTTTTCTACCAACGGAGATGGACCAAAAACGCCCATATAAAGAGACCCATTGTTTTGAGTTTGAACCCAAAATGCTAAATTTGGGATCGGGTGTCTGACTTTTGCAATGGCATTAGCCTAAACGCTAAGTGCGTTTCCCACCGCTATATTATATATTTCAACTATATAGACGTGGACGCATGGGTTAAACCAGCATTCATTAAGGATCACCTAACAAACATCATACATTTGAACATAAAAGTGAATGAAGTTCTTTAGGTGGGCGTTAACGAATGACAGTTTACCGCCCATGTTCATGACCGCCACCACCGTGCTAAACGGAGCCAAAGACTATGGATACGTTTGGCAGAGCTATCACGACTTATTTGCTCCGGTGAGGTTGGACAAAAATATCATTGTCATATCAAAATCTTATGCCTCAAACTAGTTTCTTTTTTTTGATAACGGTAGGAACATTTGTCATACTATAAATATACATTCTATGACAATGACGTTTTTGTCTAATCTTACTAGAGCAAATAAGCTGCGATAAGCCGCGCCAAATACAGCCTATATTACATGCTAGATAACAAGAATACAATGTGGAATACAAAATATGTCGAAGATATTTAAGAAGCACTGACCGTCCAATACGTGAAGAATCTTGGAGAGCTGTCACCGTATAGTTCTGGATTTACCTAGACAAAGTAATTAACACCAATTAATTAATTATCGAATTAATTATTCTATTTTGTCAAATATAATTAGAAAATTATGAGCCGTACAAGCATGCATGGAAGAAATAGGTCAATGTGTAGGGATTCGGATTTTGAAAGCTTTGACAATAACAATCGCACATGTGCATTTAATGCACGCATTACTTAAATACAAAATAGAATTTCACAATAAATTACATAAATGTAATTATTATTTAAAAACATTTATCAGATGTTAATTGTAAATATAATTTATTAAAATTTCATGTCATGTGTAACTTCCTATAAAATTATAGTGGCTGTTGGAGGAAACGATTCCCTAAAATTCAATTAAGGCTCCGTTTGGAAGGACTTATTTTCACCGGTCAAGCGGTTACGACCGCATGAACATGACCTTAATTTTAATTCGGTCAAGCGGTCATGTTCATGCGGTCGTAACCGCTTGACCGGTGAAAATAAGTCCTCCCAAACGGAGCCTAAAATTTGTTCTTTTCGAATTTGAATTGAGGATTTGTGTGATATCTGAATTCAAATTCAAATAATATTATATCTGTTAAAATGATTCGTGAATAGTTCATGAAATAGCAAAAATATATATAATTTAATAAATCTTATATAATAAATTAAACTTCTCATAAATTATAATATAAGTTTTATGGGAATGAATCTCCAAAACCTAATTTGAACTTGAATTTGAGTCTAAATTCATATCTAAGATTTAGGGACGAATTCAAATCTAAATATCTGCATTCTATCTAAATTTTCGATTCAATTGATATGTTATTCGATTCATGAACACCTCTACGGTTGGGCGACGATGGATTTGCTCGCGGCACCAAACAAGCCCTAACTGAATTGACGTATTCAATTTAACATATGCACTTTTAGCTTGGGGCGAAAAATGATCTACCGCTAAATTTCTATTCAATTCAACATTTGCAGTATATTTAGGTGCTAAAACTCTAATTTTTCTTTGGAGTAAGCTAAAATTCTAATTGTACATCAACACAAAAAATATCAACTACAAAATTCAAAATGTTTTGATAAATATGAAAATTAATATTGGATACATAGGTTGAAAATTAAAGGATAATAATTAGGTTAATTACCTGCCATCCAGCTTCAATCGTGTTTAAATCAGCCCCGAACGAGCCTGATATGACCCAAATCTGTGACAAGCTGAGCTCGCTAGGAGTCGCGACACTGGGGGCCCACACGCTGAAACTTGCCTTCGCTCCATAATAATCTCCATTTGCATAACCAATTGCGTGCTATCACACATACATTAATTTTAGACAATTGCATGATATCACACATATATACAAGTGATAGTGCAAGGATCCTGTGCTATGCAACCACATTGTCCCGATGCCATGACGCTCCTGCCGCACAAAAATCTCCTGTGCGTTGTACTCTGTCCGTTGCTTAGGCTCCATTTAAGAGGACTTATTTTCACCGATCAAACGATTACGACCGCATGAACCGGAACTTAATAAACATATGTACTCCAAACCAAGCCTTGATTTGTCTTGTGCACGTGGATTTGTGAGCAACGAAAAAAAAACTTCTATATATTGAACTGACCTCATGGCCGCTGCCGGTGGAATCTCGCCGGCGGGCCACCGCCTTCTTCATCCCAAAGCTCTGAATCGATTTCGCTCTCAAAATATCCCTTTCCATCGTTCTCCTCACAGCAATGGTCCCTTCTGGGCACTCTTCGCCGCCACGTCTCCACGTCTGCACTTCAGGGGCCGTCTCGCCGGAAAAGGCATGACCTTTAGGCCTCTCCGGCGGTTCCTGCAACAACCCGCCCAAAAAAACAATCTCTTTTCAACCGAATCCCTCTTCAACTAATCAAAATACAGAGCACGTAAAATAACTTCGAACCAGCGGCGCCTGCCCCATTAGTTTCGGATGATCAAACGCCGGCTGGAGATGAGAAGGTATGCAGTCGATGATATCGCCGTCGGGACTCTGTTCCGAAACAGAGCATGAAAAAAAAACTCACCAGTCACCACCACATCAAGAAACACAGTAAACATGTTTGAAGAAAATGCCTGAATCGTCTTGTTCGAAGGCTTGTTGAGGCTCCTTCCAAGTTGAGCTGTTTTTTTCTTCCTGATCAACTGGCCGCCGGAAAACAGAGTATTGCTGTTCGCCGGCGCGGCGGCTGCGGTGGAAATGAGAAGGAGAAAGACAACAAAGAAGGCAATGATTAGAGCAGAGTTGAAGTAGCTAGAAGCCATTATTTGAGGGGAATTTAGGGACGACGGATTCTTCTTCGATCGAGAGCTGTCAAATTGTTTTTGGACGTGGAGTGATTGTCCTCTTCGGCATTTACAATGTGGCCTCTCGGCTTCATAAAAACCGGGCCTTTGTCCTCGAGGAATTTAATGACCACGAGGTGACCGGCCGGAAAAGTCAAAAGCAAGATGGCTCTCCGGCTCTTCGACCCAAAAATTATATATGTCATAAGAAAATGTAATGACATTTGTTTCTTCTTAATGTTTTAAAATATGCGGGCTCATAATATTTGTAGGAGATGGATTTTTTTGGATATTGGCAGTTAGTTTTGGATATTGGCAGTCCGGTAAAATAATAAAAAAAACACACATAATATGACCGCTAATAACAGCTCATAACGCGGGTTTTACGTCTTTTGAAAATAGACCTATTATGTGGCATTTTTTTAGAAAAAGTGTTCAACATGAAAGCGTCGAGATCTACAACTTTCATGTTGAATATTTTTTCTAAAAATGTCATATAGTAGACCTAGTTTCAAAAAGAACTTTCATGTTGAACACTTTTTCTAAAAATACCTTTTTAAAATCTTAATTTTTGGGCTGCCAGTATCCATCAGACTGCCAATAGCCATTTTTTGGGCTGTCATTATCTTTGGGCTGTCAATAGTCATATAAGGGCTGCCAATATAAATGCCATTTTTTTTGTGCAAAATCTAACGCCTATTTGCAGCCCAGATATTCCACCTGTAGGACTCCCCATTCGTGCTTGGATATATACTGCAGAGTCCGTCTTATACGAAATCCCTTGATGTTTGACGCCTCCTTCTCCTCCTCCCTCTACCAGCCGTGCAATTTTTGGTTCGCCTCTTCTGCCCACACACGTATGCATGCGGGTTTAATTTATGGCTGTCGTCTCCCTCCCCCGAGTCTTCAACCTCTTCCAAAACTCCTGCCTCACTGGCACTTCTCCTCCCGGAGCCTCCTTAGGACATCAAATCTTCAATTTTTGCCTCGAGGCATGACGGTCCCTCCTCCCATGATGTCGGCGACACTTCCTCTTCGCTCCCCAGCTTGCTCATTCATTTGACATTGCATTTATTTGTTAGATCAGCTATGAGCATCTGATTATGTTTTTTTGATTTTGTTTGAATAATGAAAATTTGATTTTGTTTGAATGATATCTTCCTATATTTTGATATATTAAAATTTATCAATTTTAATTGGCAGGGCAAAAAAAAGTTAATGTTTCAAAATTAAATAAAAATAATTAAACTAAATTTACTCCTTAGAATTTGAAAATTTTGTAATAAATATGACTAAAAATAGAAAGAGATGTATATTTCACAAATTTGCCTTTTCCCTTATATTATAATATATACATATATTTATATTATAGTATATATACATATAATGTTGATATATATATAAATGTATCCGTTAATTATAGCTTAAAATTCCTAAAGTTTAGAACTTGGCTAGCTAGATAGAATTTTGAACTAACAAATCTCTAAGAATTTACTAGCTCTCCAAAGAAACAATCACTTAGCTTACATGGGCTGGGGAAAGGAGAGAATATTAGAAATTATTATTCAGATTGATGGAAAAGTGGTGTTCTATAATAGGATACCCAGCCTTTACTTCAATTGCCTATAAATGTCAAGGGTGTAGGGCGGTGCAAACAACTCACAATGATACTTGACTTGAAGACGGAGGCATGCGACGAGACCTTCTAGCTTGTTATAGAACGCCCGATCTCACCTAAGGAATTTCATCACCTTTATGTTCAAAATTAGTTTTTATTTTTATTTTTTGTTAGTGGTAATAGCCGTTATCATGTCAAACACACATTATATGATAATAGACAATGTGTCAAAAAGAGCAGTAGCAACAACAACAACAACAACAACAACAATGTTCTTCTCTTGCAACTTCTTTTCTCTCCACAATAACAAACACCTGCAACATATATTGTGTCAATATCACTTTACAAAAATCACTTCTGATAAAACAATTTCAATCAGCTTTAATTCAGAGTGGTGTTATGGACACACCCTAAATAGATATAGACACACCACTACTATACAAAAATAAGACATCCAAAAACCCTAATTTCATTCTAATATATATATCTGCCGCGCTCTATATATGTACAACCCATCCAGAGATCATATTGGGCGTAATTTAATTTGAGGTTGTGCATAACAATATATATTTGATCGTACATAATCGTTGGCTGTCCATAACCATTTACAATGTATCCATATATATATAACAGCAGTCTTAATTTATTACTGCTCTTCTCCTCCCTTTAATTTCATGCCTTGAAGAGCATGCACTCCCTGTTAGTGTATATTTGGACAATTAACGGGTTCGGAGGCTTAACGGGTCGTGTCGGGTACACGGTTAACCCATACCCGTAGTAACTCCTAAGGGTTTGCCTATTTATACCCACCTAGGGGCAACGGGTAGGGGATTCCACCTAGATCCCCATCCGGATGCTTCGAGCAACACGTACAAACTCGAAGTACGCCCCGGTTGCTCAAAACGTCCGTAACCGTTTTTTTTTCTTCTCACGTCCGCCGGCGACAAATCACAAAAAAGAAATCGCATAACTGTCTATATTCGTGGTTGGAATTCCGCCGCCGTCGTTCTCGATCGCGAAGGAATCACGTCGCCGCGCTTTCCCGGAGTTCCGCCGCCGCTTCTGCCGTCAAAGGGCCGCCGTTCTCTGCGTTTTGCTGTGGCCGCCGGTGTTCAGATCGGGAAGGAAAAGGAAGCCGCCGCTGTTTTTCGTTTCTTGCAGAACAGTCGCTCCTCATCCTCCAAGTTTCCGCCGTCGTGGCCGGTTTCTTTGCCGCTGCAGTTAGGGCAGAACAAAAAAAAAAAAAAAAAAAAAAAGGGAAACGAGAAGAAGAGGAATGGCCTGTATTTTTTGATCCCGTCGGCGTCGCTTGTGGAGGAAGAAACAGAGCACCATCATTTTTTTTTGAGATTTATTGCCTGTCCTGTCCTGTCCTGTTCGGCCGCTGTTACAGTATTTGAAAAAAAAAAAAAGTGAATCCTGTACAACTGTTCAAGGATTTGGAAAAGGGAAAGCTCTCCAAATTTGCTCACCTTTTGGAGACAAACTCGCCGGCTACCCCTGCTTTGATCTGTTAAAGCCAAAGTTTAGAATCAGTTTTTTTTTTTCGAAGGATCCGAGAAAGTGACGCACAATGATGAAGGGGGCCAATTTCTCGTCTCCAGTGTCGATGATTAAATTGGAGAAGTTCACGGCGACAGAGTTCAACGACTGGAAGCTGAATACCCAGTTCGGAATGAAGTATCTGAACGTGTTCTACACAGTTCAGTCTGATCGTGCTGCCGTTATGGGGACCGAAGAGGAGACTCAGTGGATAGCTGATGAGGATTTCTGTCGCGACTACCTGCTGAACTGTCTGTCCTCCAGCCTGGCGAAGACGTACATCAAGCTGAAGACCGCCAAGGAAATCTGGGAAGCACTGGAGGAGCACTTCAGGCAAGAGGAGGATCTGTCCAAGGCGCACCTGGTGGACAAATTTCATTCCTTCATGTTCGACGAGGAGAAGGCGATTCTCCCGCAGGTATCGGATTTTGAAGCTTTAGTAGATTCTTTACATAGTGAGAATATTTCCCTGCCAGACAGTTTTGTTGCTGGCACGATTATTTTTAAGCTGCCCTCCATGTGGTACAATTTCAAAACTGAAATGTACCGCAAGAAGATGCAGGTCGGTCTCAATGACCTCAAGCGATTTATTCGCATTGAGGATGAGAATAGGACTCGACACGCTTTAGAAACTGTTAGCAAGCAGAAGGCTGCGGCTAACATGGTTCTCAGTTCTAAACGCGTGCCGAACCCTAAGAGGACCAGACCCTCTCATGGTAGCTCCCAGGTTGCAGGCCCTAGCAAACGCACCAAAAAGTTCAAGGGCAAGTGTTTTAACTGTAACAAGTGGGGGCACAGCGCATCTGATTGCAGGCTCCCTAAACGGGAAAGAACCAAAGCACCACAGGATGGCAACCAAGCCAATATGGTTAGCCTAGCTGAGTCTTCCGATTTTGTTGCGATGGTCGGAAACGCTAAGGCCAGCACGGAGTGGTACTTGGATTCGGGGGCGACGTGCCACGTTTGCAACAATGCTGATCTTATGACAGGACTCACTACTGTGAAAGAGTCTGTTACAGTTGCAAATGGCGAGACAGCTGACGTCTTGAAGGTGGGGAATGCAACGCTGCTGCTATCCTCAGGTAAGACTCTAACTCTTAAAAATGTTAAGTTTATTCCTTCTCTAGCTGCTAACTTAGTGTCTA
This sequence comes from Platanthera zijinensis, assembly GCA_039513925.1. NCBI lineage: Eukaryota > Viridiplantae > Streptophyta > Magnoliopsida > Asparagales > Orchidaceae > Platanthera > Platanthera zijinensis. The sequence goes on along the minus strand of CM077082.1, from coordinate 24,881,228 downwards.
TTAGTTTATTATGTGATGCTGGTATGTCTTTTACCTTTTGTAGCGGTAGAGTAACACTGTCAGTTAACTCACACTATTTTGGATGTGCATACGTCCAAAATAGGATGTACCGATTAAGTCTAGCAAATGAATTAGTTCAACAAGTTCAAACAAACTTAGTTAGCCCTAAGACTCTACATGAGAGACTAGGACACGTGAACTATAGGAAGATGTTCCAAATAGCTAGAACTCACCAGATCACATTAGACACTAAGTCACCGCCTGAGAAATGTGACGTGTGTGCTCAGACTAAGATCACTAGGAAACCTTTTAGTACGGTTACTAGGAGCACAACACCTCTAGAGCTTATACATTCCGACATATGTGACTTTAAAAGCTTTGTCATCAGAGGAGGAAGGAAGTATATGATCACATTTATAGATGACTGCTCTAGGTTCTGTCATATCTATCTTCTTAAAACTAAAGATGAAGCATTTGAAAAATTCTGTTTTTTCAAAACTAGGGTAGAGAACCAACTAGACATGAGAATTAAGAGGTTTAGAAGTGATAGAGGAGGAGAATATATGTCCAGTGAGTTCCGGGGTTTCCTTGCCTCTCAAGGGATCATAGCAGAAACCACTGCTCCTTACTCACCCCAATCAAATGGTATAGCCGAGAGAAAGAATAGAACGTTGACAGAAATGTTAAACTCTATGCTCCTCACTGCTGGCATGCCTACTGCCTATTGGGGAGAAGCAGTTTTAACTGCAAACAACATTCTAAACAAAGTTCCTCATGCTAAGTTAGACGTCACACCCTACGAGCTTTGGTTTAAGAGACCCCCGTCTTTAACTAGACTTAAGACCTGGGGCTGTATAGCCTATGTCAGGGTCTATGACCCTAGACGGTCTAAACTTGGACCTAGGACTAACACGTGTGTCTACTTAGGTTGTGCTGAAGATAGTGCTGCAGATAGATTCTTAGACCTGTCTAATAATATAATTATTGAATCAAGAGATGCAGTGTTCTTTGAGGATAAGTTCCTTAAGGATAAAAACCTGACCATCCCAGGTATGCAAGCAACTATTACTGAGGAAGAACTTGAATCAGTACCGAGCACCTCCTATTCAGTCCCGATAGACAGTAGTGTCCTAGAGTCTAGACGAACTTCAGTGAGAGAGCGAACTCCCAGAACCTTTGGTAGTGACTTTGTCACTTACCACGTTGAGGCCGATCCATCCACCTATAAGGATGCGATGAGATCAAGGAATTCACTACTCTGGAAAGAAGCCATTGATGAAGAGATGAATTCTCTACTTCAGAACAACACCTGGACGTTGGTTGATAAGCCAAGAGGGGCTAAAACTATAGGGTGTAAGTGGGTTCTGAAAAAGAAGCTCAATCCTGATGGTAGCGTAGCTAAGTATAAAGCGCGCCTGGTGGCTAAAGGTTTCACACAAGTTAGTGGGGTGGATTACTTTGATGTATATTCACCAGTGTGTCACTTAGCAACCATTAGAATCCTACTTGCTATTGCGTCTATTGAGAACTTTATTGTTCATCAAATGGATGTTAAGACTGCGTTCTTGAACGGAGATCTGACCGAAGAGATATACATGAGCCAACCTGAAGGCTTTATAGTAAACGGTCACGAAAATAAGGTCTGTAAGTTAATCAAGTCGCTATACGGACTAAAACAAGCACCAAAATTATGGCATGAGAAGTTTGACTATAGTGTAAGAAACATGGGATTCATGTCGAGTCTCTCGGACAAATGTCTTTACATACGTCATAGATCGAACAAAGTCGCTATAATATGCTTGTATGTGGATGATATGCTGATACTTGGTTCTGATCAATCCGTAGTGGATGACGTTAAGTCAGAACTAATGAAGGAGTTTAGCATTAAAGACCTAGGTGTAGCTGAGACTATTCTAGGCATGCAAGTGAGTTTTGGAAAAAATGGCATTTTCCTAAGTCAAAGCCACTATATAAAGTCCATGTTGGACACGTGGGGATACAGTGAACGTAGAGCAGTGGAGACACCTTACGATTATAATAATCGCTTGAAGCCCAATGATGGAGCTGCGATTCGACAGTCAGATTATGCTAAACTGATTGGTAGTCTCATGTATGCTATGGTCTGCACAAGACCTGACATAGCCTTTACGGTCGGCATGTTAAGCAGATTCACTAGTAATCCTAGCCAAGACCATTGGGATGCCCTCGATAGGCTGATGCGATACCTAAAGCACACCCAAACGTATGCTTTATGTTACCATGGTCATCCTCCAGTTTTGGAAGGATATTCTGATGCATCATGGTGCTCAGAATTAAACGACAGCAAGTCCACTAGTGGATTTATATTCACCCTAGGAGGAGCAGCTGTAGCCTGGAAGTCCAAGAGGCAATCATGTATTGCGCTATCTTCTATGGAATCCGAACTCTACGCTCTAGCTTCAGCGGGAGAAGAAGCAGAGTGGATAAGAGATTTGGTGATGGACATTCCATTGACGAGCCTGAAGTTGAGTTCTGTTGCAGTTTACTGTGATAATCAGGCTACTAAAACGATTGCTACGAACACTTTGTTCAATAGCAAAAGAAGGCAACTACGGATGAAACAAGCCTGGTTGACCTCCCTTACGAGTCAAGGGATTGTAAACCTCGTTGATGTGAGGTCTAAAGATAATGTTGCAGACGCCTTGACAAAGGGCTTAAATAGAGTTCTCACAATAAAAACATCGGGGGAGATGGGATTAAAGTTCATAGAAATATGAAACTTCCTCCAATGTTTATGTTTTCATAGTAAGAACCTATAGTCGCAACATTCAAGCATCTAATAACAGACTGAAAACCCCAAATAATTTCTTGATGAAAGCCCAAGATGGTTAGATGCTAGTCATTCCACACCTGATGACTTAACATCTTTCTCATTGTAAGCTGATTTGAGAATTATTCAACTGGGAATAGAAAGTCGTTGCATGAGTTAATCTAACATTAGTGGTCATAGCACATTATTCCACATTTGATAATGTTACAAATGACGGTGTGCCAAGTCATTTGACAAGGCACATAGTGGTCACTAATGAGTAAGATAACAACGTTTGATTTATTGAAAATCAAAACTTGACTGGTCCAAGCTAGACTGGATAGAGATGCTGACAGTGTTACTTCACTACTGCTACAAGTACTAAGCTCATTTAGGTAGAGCTAGCTTACTTTGATACGTCACTGCATATGTTTATGAATTCATAGAGTCTGACTCATGAAATTCCTTGCAGGCACTGGTGAAGATAGAGGAGAGAAAGTGGATTTTGACATAGATGATGATGATCTACTCTCTGAGTAGAATTGTTACACGTTTATCTGTAGTCATTTTATTGTTTTCCAGACTTATTTATTGTTGAGTAGCACATTTTCTTTTGATGAATTATGTTATTGTTTTTTTTATAATTCATGTTTATGTTTCTTTAAAAACTGTGCTAACTCTTATAGAAATGTGTAAAGTCGGAAACATGTTTTTATTATTCTCCACTTTCTGCACTCCGAAACGTATACGTTATTTGTCACAAATATAGGAGGAGATTGTTAGTGTATATTTGGACAATTAACGGGTTCGGAGGCTTAACGGGTCGTGTCGGGTACACGGTTAACCCATACCCGTAGTAACTCTTAAGGGTTTGCCTATTTATACCCACCTAGGGGCAACGGGTAGGGGATTCCACCTAGATCCCCATCCGGATGCTTCGAGCAACACGTACACTCCCGGCCTCCATTGCGTTGATGGGACCAAGAATTAAAGGAAAGCTGCATGAAGAAGCAGGCACTGCTTTTCAGAACGCGGTGGGGAATAGATTCCAGTCCCACTCAATTAAGCACAGAAACACATAAAAGCAGATTATTCCACCATCATCAATCGCCACCGCTGCTGCAACTCCTTCGATGACAGCATGCATGTGGGGAGGAGCAATGGAGAATGTGCTCCACTTTTTCATGCCGGAGCTGCCTTTTATCCAGCAATAATCGCTGCAGCAGCCACCACTTTCAGCTGTTACATATATATTTAAATAATAATTAATGCATTATATATCTGATCCCCGGCCTCTTTAATTTTTGACCCTAAAGGAAGCATGCATGGGCAATTGGCTTGTATTTATAAATATAAAAATATATATATTACTGTCATGAAAAGCTAGGCTACATAAATATTTAATATTCCCTTTTTGATAAAAAAAATGATATAAGGTTAAATTATAACCATTGGTGGGGTTCCCACTAATGCCTTACAAATCAAATCGGATTAAAGACCTTAAGCAAGTCAGTCCGACTATAAGTGAGCAGTGTTCGCTTCAAGGACCCTAAAATCGTCTCAAGAGAGACGAGTGGGACAACGTGCGTATATGCCCCGAAAGAATCAAGCACACACACGCACTGCACCCACGCATGCATAGGCCCCACACGCGTGGGTGCCGCTGGCGCCTCTCTCGGCGCGAATGCACGTGGGGTCGGGCACTCGTCGAGCTCGCTCGGTCTCCACCGCGCTCAAGCGTGTGCTCCTGCACCGCGCGCACGCCCGCGCAGCACACGGGCGCACGCCCCTTTCTCACACGTGTGCACAGTGGACGTGTGCGAGCCCCTTGCGCGTACGCGCGACCACATGCCATTGTAACAGGAAAGAGTTTGAATCAAGAAAGAAATTTGAAAAGAACGGTAGACTTTTGATGAAACTATCATTATGGAACTCTTTTAAGTTTAATTTGTTTAGGGTCATTGGTGATTGATGTGTTTGATGGAGGTCATTGAAGTGCATGACATACTAACAGAGCAAAAAACTGAAGCGGGTGAATTATTGAATGTTATGTGATATTTTGATTTTGTATTCTCGACCTCCTTGATGAATGAAGTTCTAGGATCACAAATGACTCGGCACAAACATTACAAAAGAGCGATCAAGATCTTGTAAATGCGATGAAACATGTCAATTTCTAAGATATGGTGTTGAAACATGTCAATTTCTAACGTGTAAATGCGATTAAGACGTAAATATGAAGAAATTACAAATTTTGATCTTTATCGTGTTGAATTATTTTATTCAGTGATAGATCTACAACTTGTCGAGCTAAATAATATAATCGATTTGAGGAGGTGAACACTGATTTACTTTTATCATGTATGACAAGTTTTTATCCAAGATACGGATTCGTGGCATTTGATAAGTGCAAGTTTATTCGATTTGCTGAGCATTATTCTATGGATTTTTCTTCAATTGAATTAATGGAGCATGATAATCTACTCGAATGTTATATTTTAGACGTTCGCTCAAATGATAACTTCGCAGAGATGGTTGGGTTTGGAGGACTAGCAGAATTGAAGAAAGATGTTCTTTATTCATTTGTGTATTTACTTGCAAAGCTCGCACTACTATTACCTGTCGCAAGTGCAATTGTAGAAAGAGTTTTTTCTGCGACGAATATTATCAATTCATCATTACGTAATTAGATGAAGATAAATGGATGAATGCTTGTTTAGACATATATTAAAAAGGATATATTTTATACCGTTCATAATAATGTCATAATTCAAATGCTTTGTAAACATCAAAGTGTGAAGAGAAGCCTTGTAACTTTAACCAGGATTATTTACTACTTTCGAAATGCCCTTTTTTACGATATTAATGCAATATTGTCGTGATTTTCGAGCACACAAACTTTATGCAAGTTTTTAAGTCGCCACACACAAGAAAGAAATTCTAGATCCGCCACTGATCGGGGCGGAAGGGCTGCTCCGATGGAAGATGAAGATCCGAGTATCGTGAAGATTGTGTTCTTGAGACGGGCGAGGGTGGAGATCTAGAATAGCATTTTGGTGATCTAGAATAACATTTTGGTGACACGTAGGGGTCTGATTGAGAAACCGTGGATTTAGCGAGATGGGCGGAAGGTTGTGATAGCTATGGCAAAAATGATCGTGTGCTCAAGCTTTTGAAAATCGGACCGAACCTGCCAGATGGGAGAGGGTTGAGATCCACATAAATTTGGTATAAGCAAACTTTTCTATATATATAATATATATATAATTCGAATTTCTATAGTCACTAGATTCTCTCCTAATCATCTCAGCTGCCATTTAATCAACATAAGAATATTTTTTTTTACATTAAAAAATAAAAATATTCAAGAGCGTAATAATCATATAAATACAAAATTTCATGGACCTATATATCACGGGTCGGGCGGGTCACTATCGGGCCACGAACCCGTCACCCGCTTCACCGAAGCGCAGCGACCATTGGCCTCCGCCTCTACCCGCCAAAAGGCGCCACCAGTCGCCACCAATGCGTCCCTCCGGTGGCATTAAATAAGAGAAATTTGGGAACTGAGAGCGATCACACCGCCGGCCGCCTCTTCTCCGACGATGAACGCCGCCATTGCCAAGCTGGCGCCTCTCGGCTTTCCCGAAAAATACATACGCGAGACCGTCAACGAAATCCTTCAGGTGATATATCAAGCGCGCATCTCTCTCTCTCTCTCTTCTCACCGTCGATCGACACGTGTACGGTGTTAATTTAGGTATAATTTTTTCGAATTTGACGCAGACATTCGCCGGAGATGCTGCGATGGGGTGGCGGCTGGTTGAGGACGATAACTACAGGATGGTCATCAACATGCTTCAGTACAGGATGATGAAGAGCAGCTCTGGCCATTAATATATAATAATTTGCTCTTTCCGATTTTTAATATTATATATCATGTTTTATCAAAGAAAATATTATATATTATATGTTTTAAATGAAATATGAAAGACATTTTGGGAGAATATATGGACGGTGGTGATGATGATGGGCATGACATTTGGAAAAAATGAATGGTTGCTAGCTGTTTCATTTTGATTTTTAAATCATTATTGGGTGGTTTTTATTTGCATTTGTTTGTTTCTATGGGAACTAGTGTATATCATGACTTAGTATAAAAGGAAATACATTTAATGGTGTTGAAAGGGGGCCGATCCACTCATGTGAGTTTCCCGGGCCGCTCCTAGCCGGACTGTAGTCCACCAGCCCCCAACCCGCTCTCCACAACCGCCCGCGGCCTAGCCCATTCCGGGCACCCATGACGCGACTTAATACGACTGTGCCGGATTGTTGAGGTCATCAAGGCGTTGTCATCCGGCCTTGATCCTGTGACCTCCTTTGTAAGAGAGTTTTAAACCACCCTCTCATGTTGGACACCAATCACGACTGCTTTTCCCCCAAGAATAGCCATGAGATAGAAAAAGAAACTGAGCCTGATGGAGACCTGTGCAACATAGAAGAGGAAAGTCAGCAGAAGGAAGAAAGGTGCGAAGATATCAAAACTGGCCAAGCTTATGAAACTCTCAACTGCTCCCTGGAAAAAGTGCCCGGATGACTTTTGTCCTGTAGTGCTGTTTTCTTTTTATTAATAGCTGATGTGTATCAAGTAGTAAGTAGAACAATGTTTCATGAGTGATCTGCTCCTTCTCTTGTGTTTGAGAGGAGTGTTGGAAACTTATGAAGGATGATGTGTGTGTGTTTATGATCATGTCATTGTGTGCTTGTGTTTTTCTTGGTTCAACATGATATCAGAGGCAGGTTGCTCTCTTGCTTTCTGCCATCAGAGCTTGAGAGGGTCCTATCTTCGTGGCGGCTTGCTCTCCAGGTGATCGGTTTTGTTTCTCTGTTCTTGTGTTTGCCTCTCTCTATTCTCATCATATGGCGTCACAAAGCATATCCAACTTATCCTTCTCACCATCTGGTGTTCCCATCTTTGATGGAGATGGGTTTGATGTGTGGCAAGTTCAAATGCGCACCTTATTCATCTCACAGGGTCTCTGGGATCTCATTCAGGAGGGTTTTTCAAAACCTACTGTTGAAAATCCTCTAATTAACTGGGAAGCTACTCTTGCCACTGTCTATGCTGAAAATCTCAAGAGAGATGCTAAAGCACTCTTGTACATTCAACAAGGAATTGGGCGCAGTGTTTTTCCAAATATTATGGGGGCAGAATCAGCTAAGGATGCATGGGAAACTCTAAAAAATGAGTTCCAGGGATCAGCCAAGATGATATCTATCAAACTTCAAAATACATGGCAAGAGTTTGATACTCTAAAGATGCAAGATGGTGATAATGCACATGCCTATTTCTCCAGAATTACTCTACTCACTAATCAGATCAAAAATTATGGTGATGTTGTTGAAGAAAAGAAGATCATTTTGAAAGTCCTCAAGACCCTCACTCAAAAGTATGCTGTTATTGTCACTACCATAGAGGAGACCAAAGATTTAAATGCTCTCTCTCTCTCTCACTGACCTGCTGGGTTCTCTTCAAGCTCATGAAGAGAGAGTTAAGAGGTATGAATCTCAGTCCTTGGAACAAGCTTTTCAGAGTAAGGTTAATCTTCAGCCCAGTAAGAGCCGTCTCACTACTTCTGGAAGTGAAGAGAAAGGAAAGAACTCAGAGGGATTGTCCCTGTTTTGTGACCTCTGCAAGAGATACAATCATGATGCTGAGCACTGCTATTATAGGTGTAAGAGATGCAAGAGGCCAACACACTTGGCCAAGGGCTGTTGGTCCAGACAAAAGACAACAAACATCACAAAAGAAGAAGCAAACTTTGGAACTCAAGAGGAAGAAGACTATGTGTTCTATACAGGTGCTCAGTTTCCTGAAGAATTTGATGACGTGTTGTACCTTGACAGTGGGTGTTCTAATCATATGACACCTAAAAAAGAGGCTTTTGTTCATCTTGACGAAAACGACTGCTCTCAAGTTGTTCTGGGTGATGGAAACTCCATGCTTATCAAAGGCAAAGGTACGATAATGGTTAGAACCAAAGTTGGACAAACTAAACACATATCTGGTGTTCAATATGTTCCTGGCCTAGCTCAAAGTCTGCTGAGTGTGGGTCAGCTTCTGTGCAAGGGATACAAACTGATCTTTGATGATCAGTGCTGTGACATTATTGAAAAAAGGTCTTCTCAACTTATTGCAAGGGTTAGGATGACTAACAACAAGGTGTTCCCTTTATCTCTTCCTCACATATGTCAAAACATGAAAGCTGTCGAGGATCTCTCCAGCCAAAAGTGGAACCTCAGGTATGGCCATCTAAACTTTAATGACTTGAAACAACTGCACACCCATAATCTTGTAATAGGTTTACCCAAAATTTCATCAAACCAACCCATTTGTCACACATGTGCAAAAAACAAGATCCACAAACTTCCCTACCCCAACTTGGCAACAAAAAGGGCTGCGGCCTCCTTGGATATCACCCATGCCGACATTTGGGGGCCTGCTCGTTCTCCCTCTCTATCTGGCAAACGATATTTCTTACTCCTAGTTGATGATCTCTCCAGAATGATGTGGGTATATCTTTTAAAGCAAAAATCTGATGCCTTTCAGCAATTTAAGAACTTCAAAGCCCTGGTGGAGAATGAGTCAAACTCAAAAATCAAAACTCTACGCACTGATAGGGGTGGCGAGTTTGTCAACCATGAGTTTGACCTATACTGCCAAAATCATGGGATAAAGAGAGAGCTGACAGTTAGTTATTCCCCGGAGCAAAATGGTGTTGCAGAAAGGAGAAATAGGACTATAGTGGAGATGGCTAGATGCATGCTTCAACACAAACAGCTACCTAAAGAATTCTGGGCTGAAGCAGTGATGTCTGCCACCTATCTTCTCAACAGGGCTCCTTGCCGGACATTGAACTCGATAACCCCAATTGAAGCCTGGTCTGGACATAAAGCAGACATTGGTCATCTCAGGACCTTTGGTAGCCTGGTTTTCAATCTGGAACTTCAAGGAGGTCGAGACAAGTTTGATGAGAAGGCTGCTGCTGGCATTTTTTTGGGATATAATGAAAAATCGAAAGGCTATCGTGTGTATAACCCAGACAAAAAAACTCACTATTGCCAGGAATGTTATTGTTGATGAAGAAAACACATGGAACTGGAATTCTGCTCAGGGTCAGACTCCTGGACCGGTGGTTACCCTGGATCAGCACAACCTTCCTACTGATGCTCCAGAGCCATCCATCCCAGCCCCTGCTCCTCTACTTGCAGAGGTTGGCACTCCAATTGGAAGTGACAGCAGTGATGAGTCATCATCCCCCTCACCACATAAGAAATACAAATCAATTACAGATATCTATCAAAGCTGTGTCATTGCTTTCTTTATCAAGGAACCAACCACTTATCATGAAGCTGCCGTTAGTGAACTCTAGATGAAGGCCATGAATGAAGAACTTAATGCTATAGAAAGCAATAAGACCTGGGAATTAGTTGATCTTCCTCCAAATAAGAAGGCCATTGGTCTGAAATGGTTATACAAAGTTAAATATGATAAAATGGGTGAAGTGAAGAAATATAAGGCAAGGTTAGTTGCAAAGGGGTATGCTCAAAAACCAGGGATAGACTATGTTGAAACTTTTGCCCCTGTTGTCCGATTTGAATCCATTCGTATGATGCTCGCCATTGCAACTCATTTCTAGTATCCAGTGTTTCAAATGGATGTTCAATCTGCTTTCTTAAATGGGAGCGTTGAGGAAGAACTATATGTTGAACAACCAACTGGATATGTGAAATCAGGGGAAGAAGACAAAGTTCTGCGATTAAGAAAGGCCTTGTATGGTTTAAAACAGGCTCCGCGTGCCTGGAACTTTAAAATTGACACTCAGTTGATAGAAAGTGGATTCCAAAGAAATTCTAATTGTCTCACTCTATGTTGATGATCTTCTTATCACAGGGTCCTGTTTGAGCATCATTAACGATTTTCGCATCTAACTCCAGTCCATCTTTCGTATGACTGATCTTGGCCTATCACGCTACGTCCTTGGAATCCAAATTCATCAAACACCTGACATCACTCACATTAACCAGAGCAGATATGCTGAAGAAATCCTCACTCGGTTTGAAATGTCAAACTCAAGGCCCATAACTACCCCCATGGCTACTGGAGAGAAGTTCTGCAAGGAAGATGGAGAAGAAAAAGTGAATCCAGAACATTATAGAAGTATAATCGGATCTCTGATTTACTTAACCAACACTAGGCCTGACATTGAGCTAGCTGCTAGCATTATGTCAAGATATATGCAAGCACCCAGCATCAAGCACCTGACAGGCGTAAAAAGGATCCTAAGATATGTTAATGGTACCAGATCCCTGGGCTTGCAATATACTGAAGGGGGGAAATTAAGCTTAAAGGGATACTCTGATAGTGATTGGGCAGGATGTGCTGATGATAGAAGAAGCACATCTGGGTACCTCTTCTTCTTAGGAAATAACCCTATTTCTTGGACAACCAGGAAGCAGAAAACCATTGCCTTATCCTCTACTGAAGCTGAGTATTCAGCCTTGTGTGAAGCAGCAAAGGAGGCAGTGTGGCTCAGGAACTTACCGAGTTAATTGGGAAAACTGCAAATCCAACCCTAATTTGCGTAGATAACACCTCTGCTATTGCTTTAGCAAAGAACCCCGTTTTTCATAACAAGTCCAAACATATTGAAATTAAAATGCATTACACATGTGACCTGATCAGCCAGAAGGAAATTGAACTTGATTACTGTCAATCAAAGCATCAACTTGCCGACGTGCTAATCAAGCCACTATCTTTTGTCACTTTCGCAGAGTTGAGAACAAAATTGAAGATGACGAACAGTTGCGATTGCGGGAGGGTGTTGGACACCAATCACGACTGCTTTTCCCCCAAGAATAGCCATGAGATAGAAAAAGAAGCTGAGCCTGATGGAGACCTGTGCAACATAGAAGAGGAAAGTCAGCAGAAGGAAGAAAGGTGCGAAGATATCAAAACTGTCCAAGCTTATGAAACTCCCAGCTGCTCCCTGGAAAAAGTGCCCTGATGACTTTTGTCCTGTAGTGCTGTTTTCTTTTTATTAATAGCTGCTGTGTATCAAGTAGTAAGTAGAACAATGTTTCATGAGTGATCTGCTCCTTCTCTTGTGTTTGAGAGGTGTGTTGGAAACTTATGAAGGATGCTGTGTGTGTGTTTATGATCATGTCATTGTGTGCTTGTGTTTTTCTTGGTTCAACATCTCACACCCATCTGCGCAACAACTTACATGAGTGAGCAGCCCCCCTTTAAACAAATGGTGCAAACTTTTTTGATCAAAAGAAAATATAAAAAGATATATAGGATTATTTAACCGATCAAACCATCCTGAAATACATCTATACCGTGAAATGAATACTATCCTTTTCGTCATAAATGGATAGAATCCTAATGCATATCAGTTTTCATCATAAGGATCTTCTCTTTCTGAAGTGAAATTGACAGTATTCATTTCATAATTCAGATCTATTTCTTGTTGATCCGACGGGTTCACTAATCCCAACATTTTATTTTATTTTTCTTTTAATAAAATAATTTGTACCATTAAAGTAAGTGAGAATATATCACACCATAAAATGAATATATTTGTTATTAAATATATTATTATTTTTGAGTTGGGATTAACAATCCAAAAATATTTTTGATTTGAATTAGTCAAACATAATTTATTTACGCTTAAAATTACTCTCGATTATCCAACTGTTAGAAAACTTGACCCCATCGTTCACTTTCCGATCGCCGAGGGTTTCGAAACAGCGGACTGAAGCTCCGGCAAACCCCGAAGAGGAAACAATGTCCGGCCTTCGCAGGCTTCTATCTCCGATAAAAGCCTCCATGTTCTCGACGCGTCCCTCTTCTCCTTGCCTATCGATTCCTAGAAATTCCAGTACGTTCTTTCAATTAGTTCGCCTATTTTCCCACTCTTCCTCAGAAATTAGTATTCGATTTGTTTTTGTTGTTTAGATGATGCATTTCGCGCTCACTCTGATATATTTGCATTGCTCTGCTGCTTAGATCTTACCCTGTAGCTCTCTTGCTTTACAGATCATTCGAGGTAGTCCCGTAGTTTGATTTTGTATCGACTAGTAGGTCGATTATAATTTGAATTACAGAGACTATTGCAAGCATTTGATAGTGCATTATTTACTTGATTACTATTTACTAACAATGGATTGAAACAGCGGATAAAAATGATGAATTTACCTTCCAGTTTAACCAAATTAGAGTTTTCCAAACTCTACTCGAATGGATAGGGTCTAGGGTTTCTAATGCATATTTAACATGCCATATAAAATGTGATGTGTTATGTCCTTTCCTGTTTTTTCCGTTAAATGTGATGTAGTTTATTTTACCTTTGTTGTAACTGCCAGTTTTCCCCATTACCGTTAAGAGTCCTGTTATCGTCGAGCCAATGTAAACCGCCGACAGTTGGAGGCGTCGGTGTAGTGTCGAAGGTGGGCTTAATGGAGTTCGACCTGCATGTAGGAGGGTTATGTAAACCTCCAATGATATCGAAAATCTACTGTGCACTTCCCCGTCTTCCTCTTCTCGGAAGCTCCTTGCTGGAGATTTCCTTTTTTACTCTGCTCAGGCATCTGCCTTAGGAGGTTTTACCACTGGATGTCACTTCGACGGCTATCAAAGATGCAACAAACAAGTAAAGTTTCCGAGATGCGAAGTATTGATCTTAACCAATGATTTGTTTCTATTCAATGGAAGTTACGAAAAATGTTAAAAATCCTATCTTAAATTTTTTTAAAATTATGTTTTAATACGTATGAAGGGCGAGAGATTAAGGATCCTTAATGCCATGTCATGCTAGAAGCTTGTGTAACAAAAAAAAAGAGATCCATGTTGTAGAAATAATCTAACACAACCCAATCTTATTATCAACTAATAGCGAAAGACTATGCTGACAAAAATGTAGAAGATAAAGATAGAAAATGAAGGGCACTAGAAACACTAAACTTACAAGTGACAGCCTCTCCCAAATGTGTAAATTTCATAGTTAAGGGTCTTATAAAGATCAATAACATTTGTTTTGGAACAAATTTTGGCAGTATTCCTCAGTATTAAGAGAACATAATTGGGTGACATTTTTATCCATCTTGTAGTTTAAATGCCACAAGTAGGTCAATTCTAGGCTGCTTCAACTATTACCATAGAGGTATAGTAATTGGCGATTTTGATAGAGTATCTCTTATGGGAGCTCGTCTGAGACCAAGTGCGAGACCCTGGGAGGGATAAATCCTTGAGGAAATTGTTATGGTCATGTTGATTTAAGTTGCAGAGGAGATTTCCTTTGATACTTATCAAACCTAGGGTTTTCGATGGTAGGATAGAGGCAGGATCCATTTTCAATCAAAATAGATGGAGAGAAAGATGGGAGCCTTGCCCAACCCAAACTCTAATTTAGGGAGGCCAAAGAGAGGAAGAGGGAAACTAAGAGGAGATTTGAGGATTAATTCTTGCTTTTACACAGTACCACCTTCTCATTTTATAGTGAGAGTGGAAGGTTCTAAAATATTACAATTATGTCCCTCGACCGTGCTCATGATGTGTTTAAAATAGAGTCCGTGAAAAATATGGATACGATGCGAGAAACAAAGATATTGACTACTTTAGCCACAGGTCATCACCCCCAACATGGGCCCGTAGCTCTGTAATATCACATTACCCTTGCGAATCAAGCCCATCCTCAAGCTTGAGTGGGGAAAGGATTTGTCTCCTGCCGTCCTTCATCAATAAGGGGATCGTCAACTTCTTACCAAAAAATACATTTACATATGTGCCATATTGCATATGGTTCATTGCAGTTGTAACAGAGTCCTTAGGCGTGTTGTTCTACTAGTTCTTCTCTTAACAGATGCTTTAAGGTCGTGGTACCGTTGGAATCCTTGCTCTTGGTTGTTGTTGAGAAGCTACTGGGGTGATAAGAATGGGTTTGATCCTGGCGATCGACGATCATCCCTGTTTCTGCTATGATGGAGGCCATAAAACTTGTCCATGACGAGGCTCTTCTCATAGAAAATGGCAGGCTCGTGGCAACACTGAGATTTCACAGTGCTTCAAATTTTATGTTGAGACACAGTTGGCATGTAAGCTAGCAGTTAAGATAAGCACTCGATGTTATGAAAGGACAACGAATTAGTCTAGTAGCATTTGAAAATTATTCAAGTGATTGCCCACAGGCCCCGTTGTTTGAGGGAGATCAAGTCGCCCAACGGAATTGCCGCGGAGTGGTGCCCGAAACACATATTGTAGTAGTATTTGAAGGTCGTACAATTTAGACTGGGTGTCTCACGCTTGATCTAGATGTACCACAACTATGCTGAGTCCATGATATGGAATGATGCCAATCCAATCCATTCTTCCAAAGGTATGTGCTGGTTAATGTGTGTCCGCTTCAGGAATGTCGTACTGGGATAACTTTTGATGTCAAATATGGGAAAATTATGCTTCACGTAATGTGAAATGCTACCTCCCACAAACGAATTCCGTGGGGGGTCAGAGTGTAAGGTGGAACGTGGCCCGTCCTGATTGGAGCTCGTCGCAGGTTGATGCTACCTCCCACATGCCATTGATGTGAACGGTTAGGGACTAGAATGTGATGACATTGGCTGCTTGTTGATGAGCCTCCTGAGCTACTTGGTTAGCAATCATCTTCTGGATGGACTCTATGACTTGAGCGAGGTGAAGACTGCCCTTGTTCATGGTCTTTAGCTTGTCTTGGGTGTTGTCTGTTGGTAGTGGAAGTGGAGGTTGAGGGCTGTATAGCCCTATTTGGACTGTTGGGCACTCGAACAACATGGGTACAAGTGTTGTAGGATAGCTGGATGGCCCGTCAAAAGTACACATCGGTCGACCGACTGAGCTAGCATTTTTAACAACACATGGAAGGCTAGAAAAAGTATCGAGCACTGGGGAGGAAGAACACAGTCTTACAATGGGCATATCGGGATCTGCGAGACAAGCAAAAAGGCCGATAACCACAATCTGATTGGTGTGCCCAGGGACGTAGATGGGTCGACGAGGAGTCACCAAGGGATTGTCGCGCTCGCCAGATATCAGGTGTGATTGCTTGAGCGAGCGACCATCGAACTATCACGCTGAAACGAAGGCATAGGTTCCCGTCTGGTGTGCGATTGGAGGAAATGAACGAAGGAGGCTGTTTTGGTTGTTGCGAAAAGAGATAAATCTAATACCAAGTTGTTATGGTTCACCGATTGGGATCGGGTGCACGATAATGAGTGGATGAAATCACAATGGAGATTTCTTTGATCCTTCTTGGACCTACGGTTCCCAATGGTGGGATAGAGATATAAGTCATGCTCAACCGAAGGAGAGGGAGATGAAGAGGGGGAGTCTTGCTCAATCTAAACCCTAATTTTAAGAGGATAGAAAGTAAAAGATGGGATTAATTCTTGCTTGCCTGCAATATCCTCCTTGCTCACTTACACCGTGAGAGGGGAAAGTTCCAAAACATTATAATTATGTTCACCGATTGTGGCACCAGTATAGTATTCTGATTCCCATTTTAAGATTAAACAACGATCTAATTTTTTTGGCTGTCATCTTTAAATATTACTCATTATTTGAATGAGAATGGTAAATTCCCAATTCTTAAATGTAATAAGTTCACTTCTCGGTTGAAAGATTCATAGATGAGTTTCTCCCTGCTTCAGTTGGATACTCATAGCGTGAATTCCTTACTAATTAACCTCATTCCTTCCGTGCATGATTCAGCTTGTGGAAGATCCGGATTACTGAACATTTTACCGAAACATGTTTACCCCGAATCAGAAACTCATATTCTGGCATTTGGGAGGCTGCTACAGAGAAAAACTTTGCATAGCGTGAGCTTAGCAGGCAAGTTTTTGGAGGTTGAAAATTTCATTGAATATATGCTGGAGTAGTTTGAAATATTGGAATGCTCATTATGAACACTTCAGTTTGCTTCAAGGAGGCATTATATTTTAGTAACATGAGATCTTTTTGCTCAGAATATAAAATATACTTCTCTTTTGAATTACTGATGTCTATATAAATAAATGATATGAATGTTAAGGGTGTTAGGTCAATTTTGAGTGCCCTCCTGTTACAGTAATCAAATTTCTGATTGCTTCTATAGTTCTATTGTAGCTATGTTTTGCTAAACAACTATTTGTCTGAAAAAGAAGGAAGATTCTAGGACTCAGGTAATTTTGTTAACCTTGCAGTAACAAAAAAATTGTTGTGAAAGGTCTGAAAAATTTGCTTTTAGATGTTACCTTTTTAGTGGAATTTTGAATTTGCTTAAAGCAGCTTCTCAACGCTTTTAATGGAAGAAGTACAATCGGATTAGGCCTAAGACATTACTTGCTTGTACTGTTGGCCGAATGCAGAAAATTGAAAAACTATTGTTATTTATTTATCTTTTGTTTGGCTTTAGCATGAACTAGGGTTTGTGGCTATAATATTGTAAAGAGCTTTATGTCTTATGGGATAACCTAAAAACATTTTTATATACCAAATTGCACTGGGCTCTTCATTTTGTGATTGAACCACATTCATTCTCATTTCTCACCGACTGCGTATTTTACTTGTTTCTCTAATACTTTGACATGGTATAAAGGCTTGTTTATTAGTTGAGAAGGCTTCGCCCATCTGGGGGGAACTCAATTTTCACCTCATCTTAGACCATTCAGGCATGTGAATATCATTTTGGTTGGGGCGGGAGTGGCTATTCGCAGACCATACCCCCTCCCCCCTTGGATTTGCCTATAAATAGGACCCCAAGACACAAGTAGAAGGGACCTTCACCCCCCCTCCCTATGAGGGGCGAGTTCACAGTCAGCCTTGTGCCTAGCTCAGCAATGGCTTTAGGAGGGGAAGTTCCTATAGACTTCCGGGTTTGTGGCGTGACCTCCTTGCTGCAGTACGTAGGTCTTGTTTGTAGGCAGTCTGGAGCTATTCTTTTTATTCGCCACCTTCTTCTTGTCAAGTCTCCCGCCAGTCGACAACTAAATCAGTAAACTTTGGTTCCAACACCACCCTTCACGACCTTCTTTCAGTCATCTGAAGTTTACAACTTGTGCCATTGTACCCTTAACTCCTATGATAATTTATGTGTGCTCTAGAGTTTGTTCTCTATACTCTCTAATATGCTACAATTTTTGATCTAGCAGTAGCGATAATTGAAGTGAAGGAAAATTCTACCTTGCCTGTTCTTTGTTATATTCTCCTTCATCTTCTTTATATTTCCATGGCTTTTTATTTCTCAAGTGTGCATCCATGGAGGGTGTAACATCAAATATTAATGTATCGATCGTAGAGAAAAGGTACCTGCATCTTTGCTTTCGAACCTACCAGCCATCATGCAACATAGCATTTCACACAAATTGAATACAATAAACTGTCCTTTATGGAAACTCAAACATATTAATTTATCTCGATGCTGAATGCTTGTGATCTGATGGGCATCAGAAGTCTACTATACTCAATTGGTGTTGGAACAAATAGAAACTCAAACTGGAATCCTCCGTGTCATACCTGAAAATGTCAAGATCAATTGGTACTCAATTAGTTGATAACATCAACCACGGAACTGATTGGGTCTCAATTTATTCACTTGAACTTTAAAAAGTGAGTCGGAAATATTAGCAATCTATTATTTCAAGGAGTTTCCTCCCCTATGTATACACAGAGGGAGTGGACCCAAACAAGACAAGAAATAAATGGGTCTTGTAAAGTGGGTTATTTTACAATATGTTATTAATGATATTTAATTCAACTCTCCCCTTCAAGATATATGTTGAACATTCCCAGCTTGATAATATTGTTCTTGAAAATATCACAACTCAGGCACTTGGTAAAGATGTCTACCAGCTGATCTTGGGATTGGACAAATGGAGTGCAAACATTGCCTTTTCAAGGTGATCGTTGATAAATTATCTATCAATTTTGGCATGTTTTGTTCGATCATATTAAACAAGATTATGTGCAATATTGATAACAGCTTTGTTGTCACAGTATAATCTGATAGGTTTTCCAGTCTGTAGTCCCAAATCCCACATTATCGAGTTAAGTCAATTCCCTTCACATATTCCTTGTGACATTGCCCTATACTTATGCGCTGGATCTTGCTACGACATTTTATTTCTTACTTCTCCAGGTCACTAGATTCCCTCCAACAAAGGAGCAATATCCGGCGGTGGGCTTTCTATCATCTTGACTTCCAGCCCAATCAACATTTGTATAAACTTCAACATCAAACTATTTATTCCGGGAGAATAGAATTCCATGTCAAGGAGAGTTATTCAAATACCGTAGCAGTGCACCCACATAACAACTTCATGATGTCGCAATTTGGGAGAGTGCATGCATCTGCTAAGAATCCCAACAACATGTGTGATATTTGAGCGAGTATGTGAGAGATAGATCAACCTACCCATCAGTATTTGGTAGCTAGAGGAGTTCACCTTCTCACCATCTTTGTCTTCATCAACCTACAATTTACTTCAATGGAAGAATTAGCAGAGCACAACTAAGCATCATTGTTTCTTCTAAAAGATCTAAGACTTATTTTCTCTGAGAAATGAAAGTTCCACAGTCAGAGCATGCAACTTCTATTCCCAGGAAATACTTCAATTTTCCTAAATCTTTAACTTCAAACTCTTTACACAGTCGCATCTCAATCCTCGTGATTTATGCAACATCATTTCCCGTGTTGATTATGTCGTCAATATAGACATTAAGAATTGTCACTTTCTCCGCTTTCCTTTTCACGAAGTGAGTATGATCCCAGTGACCCTATTTGTATCCCGATAAAATCATTACGTTTTGGAACTTCCCAAACCAAGCCTCGTGGGATTGTTTTAGACCGTAGATAGATTTTTGAAGTTGACACACATTTCCTTCAGATCCTGTCTTTACGAAACTAGGTGGAACCTTTATATGCACTTCTTCAAGATCACCATTTAGAATGACGTTCTTGACATAAACTTATTGCAACTCTCATCCCAAACATGCATCGCATGATAAAATGACACAAATAAAGTTCATCTTGGCAACCGGTGCAAATGTTTCATGATAGTTTACACCTAGAGTTTGAGTATATCTGATGTGGATTGACGTTAGACTACTGGTCACCATTCAGAAGGGTCCGCATTCTTGTATTCACGCAGAAAGCGTTGATCAAATCAACGATCGAGACTACGAGCGCGCCCAGAGCGCCGTTCTAGCATTTTTATGTATTTTGTTTTTATTTTATTTTGGAGTTGTATTTAGTGTTTTACACCTGGCATAAAATCATAGCCGTTCACGCTGGGTGCCCAACAACGTGAAATCTATTGCTTCTTGTCAAGTATTAGGAATACCAATAGAATCCAAGGAGGAGATGAAGTCCTTATGTGTCTACCAGATTTTGACAAATGATATAATTGGCAAGTGCATATTTAGGCTCTGTTTGGCGCGGCGTTTCAACAGCAGTGTGCTGCTGTTTTTCAATAAGCCGCGCCAAACGAAACTTTCACGCCCACAGTTGGAGTCGCCCCCGCTGTACAGTCGTGAAATTAGGGCGTTCCAGAGTCGTGATAAATTTTCATGACTCTGGAATCGCGCAAGCTGCGCGATTCGTCTCCCGTTCGTCGTCTCCAGCGGGGGCTTTGTTCTCACAGCCATCGCCACATCTCAAGCGGCATCCGGCGGCCAACGCGACATCTCCAGCGGCATCCGGCGGGCAACGCGACATCTCCAGCGGCATCCGGCGGCCAACGTCGAACGACTTTCTTCTCACAGCCATCGCGACATCTCCAGCGGCATCCGGCGGCCAACGTCAAACGGCTCCGGCACGAGGATTCTTCTCCGACAGCATCCAGCGCTTGGGCTTTCTTCTCATAGCCATCGCGACATCTCCAGAGGCATCCGGCGTCCAACGTCTCCTTCTCCGGCACAAGGATTCTGCGCAGGTTCGCTTCTCCGGCTTAGGTAATCTTCTCCTTCTTGAATTTCCTATGTTGCTAGACATCTTACCTCTTCCCTCTCCCCCTCCCACCTGGTTTTGTGCAGAACTCCAGAGCTGATTATTCACGGTTACTGTTGTGCCGGCCTTCTCCTTCGTACAGAACTATAGATCAGACTTTTGGGCTTGTAATCTGCAGATCTCAACACCAGCAGGTATACCCTCCCCTACCCCCCATTTTTTTTTTTTTCTGATTTTGATGGATTGTGTGTGTTGATTTGCACAACAATATGTGTGTTTGTTTATGTGCAATGTGCTGTGTAATAGTGGATTTGTAATGCGTGTGTGCTGTAATTGTGTGTGTAATGTGTGTTTGTTTGTGTAATGCGTTTTTTTGGATTGTGTGTGTGTATTTTTGAATTGTGTGTGTGTGTGTGTGTATGTTTGGATTGTATGTGTTTGTTTGTATGTTTGAATGTGTGTGTGTGTGTTTATGTGTGTGTGTGTGTGTTTATGTGTGTGTGTGTTTTTGTGTGTATGAATGGCATTGTGTGTGTGTGTGGATTGTGTGTGTGTATTTCTGAATTGTGTGTGTGTGTTTATGTGTGTGTGTGTTTATGTGTGTGGCTTTTGTGTTTGTGTATTTTTTTGGATTGTGTGTGTGTATTTTTGAATTGTGTGTGTGTGTGTATGTTTGGATTGTATGCGTGTGTTTGTATGTTTGAATGTGTGTGTGTGTGTGTTTATGTGTGTGTGTGTGTTTACGTGTGTGTGTGTGTTTTTTTGTGTGTATGAATGACATTGTGTGTGTGTGTGGATTGTGTGTGTGTATTTCTGTATTGTGTGTGTGTGTTTATGTGTGTGTGTGTTTATGTGTGTGGCTTGTGTGTTTGTGTATTTTTTTGGATTGTTTGCGTGTATTTTTGAATTGTGTGTGTGTGTGTGTATGTTTGGATTGTGTGTGTGTGTTTGTATGTTTGTATGTGTGTGTGTGTGTTTATGTGTGTGTGTGTGTGTTTATGTGTGCGTGTGTTTGTGTGTGTATGAATGGCCTTATGTGTGTGTGTGTGTTTATGTGTGTGTGTGGATTGTGTGTGTGTGTTTGTATGTTTGAATGTGTGTGTATGTGTTTATGTGTGTGTGTGTGTTTGTGTGTGTATGAATGGCCTTGTGTGTGTGTATGTTTGGATTGTTTGGATTGTGTGTGTATGTTTGGATTGTGTGTGTGTTTGTATGAATGTGATTGTGTGTGTGTGTGTGTGTGTTTATGTGTGTGTATGTGTTTATGTGTGTGTTTGTATGTTTGTGTGTGTGTGTATGTGTGTATGAAACGTATTGTGTGTATGTGTATGTTTGGATTTTGTGTGTGTGTGTGTGTGTGTGTTTGTATGAATGTGATTGTGTGTGTGTGTTTATGTGTGTGTGTGTGTGTATGAAACGTGTTGTGTGTGTGTGTTTGATTTGTGTTTGTGTGTGTACGAATGGCCTTTGTGTATGAATGACCTTTGTTTCTGTTTTAATTTAAATTTTTCTCTTAGATGGGTAAATCGAAGGAAGGTGGAATTAGTGCAAATTGGGAGACATCGCATGTTCTGCTTTTCTGTGATCTTTGTAGTCGACAGATAGATTTAGGGAATAGACCTACCACCCATTTCAATAAGGAAGGCTGAGGCAATTTGGTGAAAGACTTCAAGGATCGCACGAGGTTGGAGTACAGTCGGGCACAAATGAAAAACAAATGGGATCAACTGAAACGTGATTGGAAATTATGGCGTGAACTCAAACGAGGTGAGACCGGTCTTGGTTGGAATCCAACTAAACGGACTATTGACGCATCTGATGATTGGTGGAAAGAACGTATTGAGGTTAGTTTTTTTAAATGTAAATGTATTATAATATCAATGCAGAATTCAATAGTATTGGCATTTATTGATCATACTTTTTTTAATTTGTAGATGATTCCCAATGCGAAGAAATTTCGTTTCGGTGGAATAGCGCCCGAGCTTGAGGAAAAACTAGACAAAATGTTTAGTTTGGTTGTTGCGACAGGGGAAAATGTGTGGATGCCTTCTTCTGAAGAACTTCCAGGACTTTTTTCGCAGGCTGAAACGCTATCTGAAGAACCTGATGATCAAATCAATGAGAACAATAATTCACAAACCAATGCAAATGAGGAGCTAAACTCGGGTACACCTGGACAGAGTTCCCACAGTGTTGCGGCTTCAAAAAGAAAAAGAAAGGGGAAGAGACATGAAATGGGGACAAAACAGGTTATGCTGACGCATGTGGAGAAGTTATTTTCCTCCTCAGAAGCAATAATGCAGCGCGTGACAGCACTAATTATTCCTCCTAGCATATATCTGCTGCGAGAAGCGATCCAGGAACTCGAGAAGTACCCAAAAATCTTTGAAGACCGGTTGCTGTATCATTTTGCGACAGTTCATTTTCAAACACCTGTGAATCGAGTCACATTCTTGAGCATTCCAGAGGAAAGGAGAGTGGAATGGCTGATGACACACTACATGAATTCACAAATCTGATCTCTCGTTGTTTTGGATTTTCTATGTGGAACTTCTTTATTGTTAGAAGCTTATTTTGTACCTTTATATATCTGACACTGATATTTTGTACTAGTATATGTTGTGTCTTATGATATCTTTCACTCATTTTTTCATTGTTATAATGACTGCCATGTTATACTTATAGGTCACTGTAATGTCAAGCGTAAATGATGCTGAAGAATTTAACATAGCTGAGGATGAAGAGTTGGTGTTGAATTACTGTGCAAATCGTCAACAAGGGTGCGCCGCATATGTGCAGGTCGTTACCACGAGCGTATATTTAATAAGTGATTATGTCAGTTTGTTTTGTGATAAAACACCGTGCATGACATCAAATCAAACTGGACAAAAATGGCTCCGGGAGTTATTTGAAGGACATCCTGGACGTTTTCACAATATGTTTCGAATGACCAAGGTAATCTTTTTTGACTTGCTAGCATTGTTGGAACAACATCACGGATTAAAAAGAATACAGAGGACACCAGCCGGTGAGGTTTTGGCAATAACAATTTACACATTGGGCCACAATGAAACATTCAGAAAAACAGGAGAAAGATTCCAACATTCCACAGAAACTTTGAGTCGGCTATTTATGATCGGTCTGAAAGCTCTTACGAGTTTGTCCATGAACAACATTGCTCCAATTGATCCCCAATTTCGTACAATTTCATCGCACATACGGAATGATAAGAGATATATGCCATTTTTTAAAGATTGTATCGGTGCAATTGACGGTACGCATGTTGATACACGGATAGTTGTAGAAAATCAAGTTCCTTACATTGGTCGTCATGGTAGCACGACTCAGAACATAATGACCGTTTGCGATTTCAATATGTGTTTTACATATGTTGTACCTGGATGGGAGGGGTCTGCACATGACGCACGCATATACCATCGTGCAGTACGGGATCCGCAAAGTAAATTTCCGTTTCCACCAGAAGGTATATGTCATTAGCTTTTACGTTATGCTGATTTATTGATCGTATCATCAAATGTTTAAACCATTTTGTACTAATGTAGGGAAATATTATCTCGTCGATGCTGGTTACCCATTGGAGAAGGGGCTCCTGAAACCATATCCGGAAACGAGATATCACTTGCCGGATTTTGCTCGGGGAAATAGGCCAATAGAAGGAAGACGTGAAATATTTAATAAAGCACACAGTTCGCTGCGTAGTGTCATCGAGAGAAGCTTTGGTGTATGGAAGAAAAAGTGGCCCATACTCACCAAAATGCCTCATTTTGATTTCTCGAAGCAGTGCGTGGTTGTGGTCGTTACGATGTCGCTCCACAACTTTATTAGAAGACATTCATCGAGGGCTGACCCAGAGTTTGATGTATGTGACGGAAACGAAACCTTTGTTCATCCGGAGGCATATGAGTTGCGACCAAACAATCGCCGAAGAACAATTAATTCTAATCCGAACACAACACCAAGCTCATTTGAGGGGACGGGAGCTGCAGAAATGACCAATATAAGGGACACCATTGCAGATCAACTCACAGAGTATCATAGGTATACACTTTAATGACGTTTTCATTTTTTAACATATATAAACGGATCATTAATTACATTTATTGTTGATGTGCAGTTAACGCTCGATGATCGAGGGATACGTTTCAGCTGCATGACAGAACCCGTTTATGATTTTCAGAAATGAAATATTCCTTATGAAAACATTTCAAATTTTTAGAATTTAAAACTAGGCATTTTATTTTCATTAAGTTAAATTGTTTTTCAATATTATTGTTTACTGTGTGCATCTTAAAAAAAAAACTGTCTATCGCACAGTTGTTTTGCCAAACAGATTAAACAGCTTCTCTGTTTGAAACAGCTCTGCAAAAGCTGTTCATCCAAACAGTTTCACAGATTCTGGCACCACTCTGCAAAATAGCTGATTATTCCACCACTGCTTCCCACCACTGCTTCTGCAGTCGCTGCAGCTGAGCCAAACAGAGCCTGAATAGAGGTCAACTTCCGCTATAGATGTATAAGAGTGTGATGAAGCTCGTCATCAGAACTTGAGTCAGTAGAGCATACTTGCAATGGTGGAATGACTGGGGTTGTAACTTGTAACACGACATCACCAGAGTTGCATTTGTAATAGACCAGAGGAAGATGATGAATAAGGCTCCCGGGAGTACGAGAGAGAGGAACATACACAGTAGGTGGATTCGCATGAGGAAGTATGTCATAAGCAGCCATGAGAGGTAGTATTGAGGCCACAATAGGAAGAGGAAGATTCAGAGTGTCGAAAACAATGCTCCTCTCCCCCTGAAGAGAACCAAAACACTTTCTCCTCATAAAACATCACATCCATGAAGGGAGGATGATAACAACGATACCCTTTTGTAGTAGCAGAGTGGCCAATAAAGACGCATGAAGGGAACACGCATCCAATTAATCACAATGGTGTGGATGGACATGAACAAAACAGACACACTCAAACGCATACGAAGGTAGATGAGAGTGGTTAACAATACATTTAGTAGACAAACGAGATAAGGGAAAGGAATACTATAAGGTATTGGAGGTAGAAGATTAATTATGTAAGCAGCAATGAGAACCACGTTACCCCAATAGGTCCTCAAAAGATTCACGGTGAGAAGAAGACATGTCGTAACCTCAAGGAGATGCTTATTCTTATGTTCGGCCACACCATTCTGAATGGAAATGTTGACACATTTTTTGTTAAAGAATCCCATGGTCTATAAGATAAGTGTCGAAAGCCCCACGATCGTCGTACTCACCCCCTTTGTCACTACAAAGCACACGAATAGTGCTACCAAATTGAGTGGCCACCATTTTGTGAAAAATACGAAAGCAGTCAAAGTCCTCATTTTTTTTGTTTTAATAAATACGCCCACGTAGAGCAAGATAAACAATCAAAAAAGGTCATAAACCATTGGTAACCAGAGAGAGAAACAACATGGGATGATCCCCAAACATTAGAATGAATAACATCAGAAGAAATCATACTAGGATAAGAAAAATTAGTCAGACTATGTCACACATGTTTAGAAAGTTCACATTCATTACAGACAAAGCGACTCAGAGAGCTTGAAAACATAAGAAATAACTTGAGAAGATAGCTGACAGAGGGATGTCCAAGATGTTGATGTCATCCACGCACATCTGCAGGAGAGGGGCGAGGAGGACTGGATAGAGCTGGAGTGGTACTGGAGAGAGTTTGAGTTGGTGGATGGTCCAAGATGTATAACATCCCACAGTTCCTACCACTGCCATTATGCTGCTTCGTTATTAGATCCTGAAAAATACAATCATCAGGAGAGAAAGTGACATAACAGTTTAAGATTGTAGTAAGACGACAAATAAATAACAGATTACGAGGAAAAGTAGGAACATGCAACACTAAGGTTAGGGGCATGGCAGAGGAACATATGATAGTACCCTTGCCAGCAAATTGGTGTGAGTGAGCCATTGACAGTGACAACCTTATCACGCCCTGAGAGTGGGGTGCAAGAGGTAAAACCTGACGATGTTACTGTCACGAGATCTGTCGCCCCAGAGTCAATAATCCACTTATAAGAAGTTGCAGAGGATGGCTGGGAACTGGTGCAGTAAGGGAGGAAACCTGAGTGCGCATGAGACGACTCAAAACATTCAATTCCTCTAAGGAAAGATTGTCAGAGGGAAGCCAACCAAGATCAGCTTCAGTACTATGAGCAATAAAAGAAGGATTGGGCTGGCGAGAGGGACCGCGACCACGAGAGCTTTTATGTGAGGGATCAAGATGATGATGGATACAAAAGGAGTCTTAGGCATGGCACTGCTTGCCATAATAATCACATAGCTTGAGAGACGAAGAGGAAGGAGGAGCGCGAAGAATGCCAACAAGGGCGCAACGATTAGAACCACTATCAAAGTTGAGAGAACGACGTCGGTCTTCGTCCCTTAAGACCATGCTAAAATCTTCCCGAAGAGAGGGAAGGGTCTGTCGGTTCAAAACATGAGTTTTCTCCGTGTCAAACTCCATATTAAGTCTCATGAGGAAGACATGGATCTGTTAACAATCTTTCTTGGTTTTTAAAGTCCGGGCATTAGCAGTGCACGATCTAAGCTATTGGAGGCCGCACAAGGTGGAGGTCTCACCAGCTACTAGAAGACGGAGTGGGAAGAGAGATTGCGCAAGCCACTGAACAGTGACCTCACACGTTGGGCAGACACATACAAGGAATTCGCTGAGTAGGGTTAGCAGACACGCATCAGAAGGCCGCACAGACGGGAGGGACAGACACGAACTAGGGAACCGCCTTGGCCGCAGCTCCGAATTTTTGCTCTGATGCCAAGCGAGACGTAAATAATAGCAATTTTATTATTTCAAGGAGCTTCCTCCCCTATCTATGCACAAAGCGAGTGGACCCAAACAAGAAATAAACAAGTCTTGTATAATGGGCCATTTTGCAATATGTTACAAATGATATTTAATTCAACTTGCAAAACATTATGATGCTTTCTTGGAATTTTTTCCTCTCTCCGGTCAATAGCTTGCGAGAATCTTATATTAAATATCTTCAATTGTATGCTCAAGAAGGTGATTTGAATGTTTCTAAGTTTGTTCTCAAACAAAAAACAATTCCGGCAATTCCTTTGACGTTCAAAAAACCCTCGACGGCGATGGTCTTGTTCTTTCTTCTTAAATTGCCTCAACTTGGAGTATGGTGGTGTTGTTAGTGTTACCAGGGGCATCTTGACCAATTTCTTATGATGATTTGGAGTCTGTTTGGGAGGGT
This sequence comes from Platanthera zijinensis, assembly GCA_039513925.1. Classification (NCBI taxonomy): domain Eukaryota; kingdom Viridiplantae; phylum Streptophyta; class Magnoliopsida; order Asparagales; family Orchidaceae; genus Platanthera; species Platanthera zijinensis. The sequence continues at coordinate 24,853,122 of CM077082.1, read as the reverse complement.
GGGTGGCAGTTGGAGATGGAACAACCCGAGATGAAGATATGCTGGTGTTCTTGAATGGAGCTCCATCATCGCGGTCGGCATCAGACGCGTTTTCGGTGCTCGATGGTTCCAAATGGGCGTCATTCAAACAGGCAAAAAATAGCGCTTGTGTTTTCTGAAAAATGTTACGGATAAAAAGAGCTCAAAGAAGCGGAGCCTTAGTTGTGATGCATCTAAATCACAATCATATGGTAGCAAGAAATTAACGAGCTATTGATATTGCAATGAATGTTACTAAAATTATGCTGTGGTTGCTCCATTAATGAATCTTGCTTAAGTGTTTCTTTCTTTGATGAATGATGGCTTGCCAACAATATATGATACAATCCCGGGAAACTCCAGAGAAGAATCCGACGAGGGGGAGGGCCGGCGGTGGAGAGCGAGAAGGAGGAGAGAATAAGAGGAAAGGTTAGGGAGCAACCTTTGTTCTCATACATCCCAACATAATCCAAAAGAGTACAACTTCACCCCATATAAGTGCGGGGTGTGACAAGTTAAGAAACACAACTTAAAGGGAAAGAAATAATTGCGTACGACCAAATAAGAAACAACAAAATAGGAAATAAATAAAACGTCAGGCAGGTAGTGCATCTTCGGTCTCTCCTCCTGCAGACAGGCCCATCGTCGTCTTCCCCCGCGCGCGGACTCGCCACGACGCCTTCTCGGCGTGTGTGTGTCTCGTCAGCACGCGCAATCGTAGCAATCCATTCGTCTGGAAAACATGCCTTGTTCTCAAGGCAGTGATCGAAGCGGTGTCTGCAGTAGTGATCCCGAGACATTCTCGTGGCTTCGGTCTCCAGATGGTAAGATCCAGCAATCAGGACGTCCTGCGGACCAGGGTCCCCCCGAAGGTGGTAGTAGCAACCAAGTAGCTTGGCTGGGTAGTTCAGCGCCAATTGCAGTCTTTCTTCCGGACCAAAGAAAACTGGGTTGGTGGCAATCTTGTCGGAGACTGGGTGACGTCAGCGAGCGTAGTAGAACGCTCTTGGTGGCCCATCAGGGAAGGAGAAGGCACCGCAGACGGGTCTGAGAGGGCTCACAGCCCCGCGGAGAAGCTGACGTCCAAGGGTCGCTGGATCGTGCGGTGGGAGATCGGAGAGCGTATGAGGGCGGAGTCGCCGTTGAGGCGATATAGTTTCCCCTCGTGTTGAAATTGCATGGACATAGTCTCCCAGTTGATGCATACCTCGCCGAGCGTGCAGAGTCAAACAACTCCCAGAATGGCGTCGAGGCCGCCTAAGCCGAATGTGTAGAAATATGTGGTCACAGAATAGTGCCCCATAGAGAGCGAGATGACAATGCAACGTCCCTGAGTCGGTCGGTGGCGCCCATCTCCCATACGGACCGCAACATCTGGGGAGGGAGCCCAGGGGAGACGGAGCTGCTGTACCAGGTGCTCAGAGATAAGGTTGTGGCTGGCGCCACTATCCACCATGATGATGATCGGCCGATCCTGTAGTGTGCCCGAAAGCTGCATGGTGAACCCTCCCGTTGAGGCATCAGATAGCTCCAATCGATCGAATGTAGCCTCTGTGGGGTCGAGAGGGGTATCCTCCGGTGAGAGCTCCAGGGCTTCAAAGTCAGTCAGGGTAACCTCAGGGTCGATATCGTTGATGATGGCGCAGAACTTCGTCACCGCGCAGACGTGGGTAGGAGAATAGGGTTGACGACGGAGGAAACACAACCCCTTGCGATGGAGGTCGTCCAACTCGCGGTTGGAGAATCGTTGAGAAGTGGCCGGTCGCCCTGGCAGAGCGGCTGGAGGAGCCTGAGGAGCCTGTGTCCCTGGAGTAACAGTCTGCCACAGTAGGTCCGCCCGACGGCGGAGGTGGTCGAGCGGACAAATCCACCTCCACGTGGCGGGCCATGTCGAGGGCATCAGAAACAGCCCGAGGGTGGTGAGTGCGGAGCCGAGAGCGGATGTGGGGCAAGAGGCCCTACATGAAGAAGCCGAGATAATTATCTGGCGGTAAGCCCAGAACATGGGTGACGAGGGCCACAAACTCATCGATGTAATCATTCAATGCACCGGTTTGGCGAACCCCACACAACCGTTCGATGGCATACCCGAAATAGCGGCTGTCATAGCGTCAAATCATCTCCTGTTTGATCTCTGACCAAGAGATGGTCGGGTTGGACTGCCGGAGCCATCTGACCCAATGTAGGGTAGAGTCGTCGAGTCCCACGACGGAGGTAGGGACCTTGTCCTGCCCGAGGGTGCGGTGGAGATCAAAGTACTGTTCCGCCTTGGCGATCCACCCAATTGGGTCTACACTGGCGAAGGTGGAGAGGTTCAAGGCAAGGGTTGGACGGCCAGGGCGAAAAGGGGGTGCGGATTCCCCGATGTGCAGGAGTGGTGCCGCCCCGAGGATGGACGCGCCGGCGTTCGGACACGCGAATACGTTGCCGGAAGAGGCCTCAAAAGGTTGTAGAGCATCAAGCTTGGCATGGATGGCGAGCAGGGAGGCCTGCATGGAGGCCACGATGGACTCATGGGCGCCGACACGACATAGGAGGGCCTCATTGGCGTCCTCCGATGGGGACTTGACAATGGATTGGGTGGACGGCGCCATGGCAGCGACGGTAGGACTGCATCGGTTGGAGGTGCGACACTGGAGGTGCGACGCTTGGGTGCGGTGCTGGGGTGGAGACGTTGGACGACAGAAACCTGCGGGGAACGACAGTCGGAATCTGGACCAAAATCGTCGACTTGGATCAGGCGGAGAACAGTGGTCTTCCTGCGTCAGAACGACAAAAGTCGCGGGCAGCGACTTCTTGAGGACGTGCTCTGTCGATTGGCACTTGTGGCTCTGGTCGCGATCCGATGGAGCAGGCGAGCGGAACACACAGATCGGGAGCGGACGCGACGGGATCTGGACTCAGGACGTGGAATGACTGGATCTGAACGCGGACGCAACGTTGTAGCGTCGACGCTACAGAGCGGAAACGGCGATGCCAAATACGCGCGGATCGACGGACAGCTGGGTGGATGCACACCAACACGAGCATCGTCCACGATTTGGCCGACGGTGAGGCAGGTCAGACCAATTTTAAACAATCCCGGGAAATCCCGGAGAGGAATCCAGCGAGGGGGAGGGCCGGCGATGGAGAGCGAGAAGGAGGAGAGAACAAGAGGAAAGGTTAAGGAGCAACCTTAATTCTCATACATCCCAACATAATCCAAAATAATACAATTTCATCCCTTATAAGTGCGGGGTGTGACAAGTTAAGAAAAACAACATAAAGAGAAAGAAATAATTGCGTACAAACAAATAGGAAATAACGCAATACCAAATAGGAAACAACGAAATAGGAAATAAATAAAACGTCAGGCAGGTGTTGCGTCTTCGGTCTCTCCTCCTGCAGACGGGTCCGTCGTCGTCTTCCCCCGCGCGCGGACTCGCCACGGTGTCTCCTCGGCGTGTGCGTGTCCCGTCGGCATGCTCAATCGTAACAATATACAACAACAACAACACTCAAGCTTTTATCCCACCATAGTGGGGTCGGCTATATGGATCCTTTGTTGCCATTGCGTCCTATCTCTAGTCATAATTCCAGTCGAAACACCTTTTATGGTTTCCTTCTGTACTCTAATAGTAACATAATCATTCATCTTTATTTTCTTAATTGATGTCACATCTTCATTACTATTTAGTGCAAATGTTATTTGACATTGAATCGTAGATGAAATCCTTAGGTCATATATAATTATAGGGGCACGGTCACACATTTGATGCTGATCATGAGATATGCATTTAAGGTTTGACCTTAAATAATCATTGAGAAAGGATATCAAAGGCTATGTTGAAACTTACAAGTGCATACTTGCAATAATAATGTCTGGTTGCATGAACAATTGAACATTGATGTAGACACTAGGGAAATGCGAGGATACTTTCTAGAGAAGATGCACATTGAAATAATCAGCGATAAATTTCTAACAGTTATGATAATTGAGAATTAGTCCCTAGGCTTGCAATACTATAAGAAATCTTGTATATGTAAGTGGAAATGTGCGAAGGTTGATAATATTGACAGATATTGTGTACCTTACCTAGTAGATAGGAGTTTCATATGCCCTCCATGGTTACTTGATTTGGAAGTTCTTGGCCAGAACAAAGTGAAAATGGTTTTTCTAACTCATCATTAATAAAAAAAGGTTAGGAGTGAATACATAGTTAATAGATGAGAAGTTATGTTTGAGAAGGAGTTAGAAAGTAAGGTATGTTGCAAGAGAGGAGAGAAACTATGAAGAAAGAAAATAAGAATAATTCATTGCTTACCAATTCAAAGCCTAAATAGACTTTTAAATAGACTTACAAGGATAACGCGTGGGCAAATTACAAAAATGATCTTGCATGAAATTAGGAGGCACATTGATGCAGTGGTAAGGCAGACACAGGGTGAACTTTCTAAATGCAGTCCTAAATGCGGTGTGGTGTCAGAGCTGTCTGCTAAATTTACAACAAGTAATTAATTATTATAAATTTAACAACAAGTCCACATATAGTCGCAAATATTTGATTAAAGAAAACAAAATATCAATTTTGCACATGAAAGAGGTGCGAATAATTTTGAGCGTTCACAGAATAAACCCTGCAAATATCACGGACGAACTAATAGCATAATAAAACAGAAATCCACCACAATGGAGACCACCTGATGTAGAGTAGGCTATGAGGTGCACAAAACCTAGACCTCTAGGTGAAAATGCAAATGTGACACACTGATCATAAGGAGGGTCAAGGCTAGGCGCAGGGCGAATAGATCTCACCTGCAAGCTATAAGAGCACCACAACAAAGTTCTACATGTACGAATCCAATCAAAACACGGTAGCCAATCCAATAAAAATGTCAAATCAAATGTTCCAATACAACAAGGGGCTCACCAAAGTAGCGGGCTGACCGAGGCACTGAAGATTTCGGATCCGGATGCGTAGATCGGCGATCAGAAGTGGAACCGACGGCGTGGAAATAATGGAGGTGGTTGTCCTATGTGGCGGGAGATGAAAACGGGCCAAAAATGGAGAGATCCGGCCACGTAGATTCAGGCGGGGCAGGGTAGATCTGATAATATGAAATCAGTTCCGGGCTGAAAAATTCCGGATCTGGACTGATCCGGAAGGGGAAAGGGTTGGGGAAGTGGTTCCACGGAAATAGGGGCTGGCTGCTTTGGATTGGTGGAGGTTTTAGAGGGGCGGTGACTCCAGGAGGCTGGATGAGAGGCGGCAAGGAGAGGGAGGAAGGGGCTTGGCGGCGGCTTGCTGGAAGGAATAGTGGGAGGCCGGTGGTGGTACAGCAAGGGGGAAATTATAGAGTCAAATAGTAAATTTAATTTTTGAACAGTATGTTGAATAGAAAACAAGTTTTCTGGATAGCTGAATTTTGGGGGTTGTAGGGGGTTGCAGGAGGGAGTTTGGGAGGGTAAAAAGGAGCCTAAGGTTTTTGCAAACCTTGGGGAGGGAGATACACACGTAGGAGTCGTCACCTAGGGTTCCGCGACGTTAGCACCGAGGGGTGGTCACTGGAATCCGGGAAGAAGACTCGAAAATTCTACATTGCCTAGATCAACCATTTATCACATCTATTTATAATAAAATAAGGATTAGGACATTCCCCATCAACGCCTATGATTGGCAGGAGGTGATGCTACCCAAATACATCAAAATAAATGCAAACATAGTAAAATAATATATCTACGGAGTCTGATCGTCGATCCGGGCACGCCGTATATGGTAAGTCGCCAAATCAGCCCCGAATGGGCTCATAACTCGTCCTCATCTCTGCTCCGCATCAGCACCTAAGGAGGCTATTAAACGGATGGGTGCATGAGTAACTTTTCTGGACTAAAGAAGGGAGTAGGATGATTTCGGGGTGGCTGGAATGGGGAATTAGGGCAGGGGAAGGCAACTGGTGTGGTGGAAGGAGGGAGGGGTATATGACTATATGTGGACACAGTAGAGGGGTCAGTGCAGGAAATAGAAGAGGGGAAGGGAGTGTGCTTGCGGATGCAACAGGGGAAGGGGGGGGGGGTCTGGTCGGTGATGGGGTTTAGCGGGAAAGATGGCCGGGGGGTTTGGATTTGCGGGACTGAAGGAGGCGGCATGGGCTTAGATCGACGACGGGTCAACGAGAAAAGGAGGGTTGGGCTTGTGCTTGCTGGACTGACTAGAGGGGAGAGAGGAGGAGGCGGACGGAGCGGTGGCTGGGTAGAGTCGGGGAGAGGATCAGGATGGAGGGAGGATCCAGGAGTCGCACCTGGGAGAAGAGGAATTCCGGCGTCTCACTAGAATCCAGCGACCGAGTTGTTCCAACACTTTTCGTGAAAACCTTCGATGGCTCTCCAAACCGGCGCGTTCCTATTTATAACATCCTGAATAAAAACTGCAGCATAACTATCCAAATCGGACGACGTATAATGTTTTGACCGATCGAGCACTAAATACGACTAAAAAAATAAAAGTAAAATATGGATTTGACTCGGAGCAATCATCTGGATGCAACCACAGGCTCTGGTCACCCGTCTGGACAGCGGATCACCGCCTCCTGCGGGAATACACACGTGTAGGTCGTGTCGCGCCGTCAACTCCCCCTGGCTTAAAAGCACTCATCTCCGATGAGTGAATATGATCGTACTCGCGATGTAGCCGAGGGGCGAGTCTCTCAAGCTCCTCATAAGAAATCAATATAGCATCATGTGGTGGCCGACCGCTCCAACGGACAAGGTAACACACCATATCTTGCCTGCCCGCGGCGTAGAAGTCGTGGCCAATGATTTAAAGCACGTCATCTGCAGGAATGGAAGGCACTAATGAATTTTCGTCTGGCTGTAATGTATCTCCGTCTAGCTTAATATATCTCCGTCTGACAATGATGCATCTCTGTCTGACTGCTGTGTCGGTGGAATCATTAGTGGTGTAGAGCTATCTGCATGATGCTGTGATGACCCAGGCCCGTCTCCACTCGGGACCACGTCCACCGAGGGAGACTCAGCAGGACCCAGCTGACATCGTCCGGGCTGCAGCCCAAGCACCCCAACCCCTCTCCATCCAAAAGCGGGTTGTTTGTGGCCACAACCTTCCTTTGATGAGGCAAACTCGATAGTCAAGCGCGCACCACGGGGACTTCTCAGGAGGTCACCCATCCCAGTACTACTCCAACCCGAGCACGCTTAACTATGAAGTTGAAAAACCGAGCGTGCTTGGGCCGAACCGAGCGTGCTCGGGCTGAAGTAGTACTGGGATGGGTGACCTCCTGGGAAATCCCCGTGGTGCGCGCTTGACTATCGAGTTTGTCTCATCTAAGGGAGACTGTGACCACCAACAACCCGCATGTGGATAGAGAGGGGTTGGGGTGCTTGGGCTGCAGCCCGGACGATGCCAGTTGGGTCTCCCTCGGTGGACGTGGTCCCGAGTGGAAAAACTTCATAGTTAAGCGTGCTCGGGCTGGAGTAGTACTGGAATGGGTGACCTCCTGGGAAGTCCCCGTGGTGCGCGCTTGACTATCGAGTTTGCCTCATCAAAGGGAGGTTGTGACCACCAACAACCCGCTTGTGGATGGAGAGGGGTTGGGGTGCTTGGGCTGCAGCCCGGACGATGCCAGCTGGGTCCCGCTGGGTCTCCTTCGGCGGACGTGGTCCCGAGTGGAGCCGGGCTTGGGTCGTCACAGATGCGACTCCGCGGGTTGCAACAAAGAGGGACTGGTGGAGGCTAAAGCTCCGGTAGAGGGGCTATAAGGGAAGAAGACTCCGGTAGAGGTGTGGAAAAGGGGTCCTCGTACACGTGCTCCTCGTAGTAAGAAGTCAAATCATCTACGTTGAATGCTCGGTTGATGCCCATGCCGTGAGGGATGTTTATCTCATATGCGTTCGTACCAATCCGTCGTATGACTGTATAGGGACCCATTCTGCGTGCGCTTAATTTCTTTGCTGGTCCTTGCGGGACTCACTCTGATCGAATGCGAATCAATATGTGTTCTCCCGTCTTAAAGATTTGTTCCCGTTTGCTCATGTTGTATAAAGGATTTTGCCGACTTACTTGGCCTTGCCCCTATGGGAATATCCGCTAAGTCAATAGGCTTCCTAAGACTGAATCCTAACATAATCTGAAACGGGCTCATACCTGCGGTCCTATTGATGGACCTATTATACACAAACTCGGCTATAGGGAGAACAAAATCCCAGGTAGCCGGATTATCCCCAACGAGGCAATAAAGAAGTGTCATAAGACTACGGTTAACCACCTCGGTTTGTCTATCCGTCGGCTGGTGGTATGCGGAGGAGAACTTCAGGGTTGTATCGGTTTTCTTCCATAGGGTCTTCCAGAAATAGCTCATGAAACGTACGTCACGATCATAGACTATGGACGCGGGGAGACCATGATACTTAAACACTTCTCTAAAGAATAAAACCACCACGTGGGAGGCATCGACGGTCTTTTGACAAGGGATGAAATGGGCCATTTCAGAGAAGTGATCTACGATAACAAATATCAAATCGAGCTTCCTCAGAGTGCGAGGGAGCCCGAGAATGAAGTCCATACTAATATCAGACCAGGGTCTCTCGGGGACGGGTAGCGAAGTGTATAGCCCCGTGGGCTGACGAGTCCCCTTCGCAGTCTGACAAACCCGACAATGTCTGACAACCCTAATGACATCTTTCTTCAGGCCGGGCCAGAAGAAACGATCCTCAACCAACACAATCGTCTTTTCACTACCGAAGTGTCCTGCTGCCCCTCCTGCATGTAGCTCCCAGATAAGGAAATCATGGAGAGACGACTGGGGAATGCAAAGACGAGAGCCCAAAAATAAATACCCATTAGAAATCGAATAACCCTCACGAAGATCTGGCGAGTCCCTCGACAGTGCCGCAAAAACGTCCCCAAAATCTAGGCACTCGGGATAAAGTGTGAACTAACTGCCCAAATCCCACAACTCGAGCGCTCATGGTGTGGAGAATACTGACTCAGCGACTCAAGGCGTCTGCCGGTTTGTTCTCAACACCCACTCAGTGCTTGAGAACGTAATGAAACTTCTGCATGTACTCCACCAACTTGGCGTGTCGGTGACCCAATTTCTTCTGTGAGTCGAGATATCTCAGAGCTTGATGGTCTGAATATAAAATAAACTCTTTGTGCAGGAGATAGTGTCGTCAGTAACGCAATGACTGCACAATTACATAGAACTCCCGATCATAATTTGAATATTTCTGTCGGGCCTCGTTCAACTTCTCGCTAAAATAGGCCACCGGGTGGCCTTCCTGGCTAAGCACTGCGCCAATACCCACTCTCGACGCATCACATGTCACCTTGAAGGGCTTGGAGAAATCTGGTAAGCGTAAATCGGGAGCGGTAGATAGTCTCTCCTTGATCTCCTCGAAGGCTCGAGTACTCCGCCTTCGTCCAAACGAAATCACCCTTATGAAGACAGCTCGTAATGGGAGCCATGATCGAACTGAAGGCACGGACAAACCTCCTATAGAAGGTGGCAAGTCCATGAAGACTATGGGCCTCATGAAAGTTCGTAGGGATAGGACATTCTCGAATCGCTCTGACCTTGTCAGGATCAAAAGAAATACTCGATGCCGACACTAAGTATCCCAAGAAATGAACGGATGTGGATAGGAACGAGTGCTTCTTCAAATTGATATATAGATGCTCCTTTCAGGGAAGCTCGAACACCAGACGGATGTGACATAAGTGCTCGATACGGCCCTGGCTGTATATCAAAATATGATGGTACCCATTACAAAGATCGATCTTCGAGAATATCCGGGCACCAGCCATCGAGTCCAGGAGATCATCGAGGCGGGGAATCGGAAAGCGATACTTCACTGTGATCTTGTTTATGACACGGTTAATCAATGCACATGCACATGCTAGCATCCCTCTTCGGGGTCAGAAGGGCTGGTACGGCGCAAAGACTCAAACTTTCTCGAATAAACTTCTTCCGCAGAAGATCATCAGCTTGTCGCTTTAGCTCGGCATGCTCAGTCGGATTTAAGCGATAATGTGGGAGATTGAGCAAAGATACCCCTGGAATCAGGTCAATCGCATGTTGGATATCCCTCAGTGGGGGAAGCTCATTAAGGAGCTTCTCGGGCATAATGTCTACATAATCGTCCATCAACTGCCGAGCATCCAGGTTAGTAATCTCAGTCCCTCCTGGAGTCTCGGCCGCCATCGTGGCCGCTATGAAAAACATGACCCCTGCCTCTAAATTCTCTCTAAAAAAATCACCCTTCCTCAAAACATGTAAGGGTCTTGATGACCCCGCACTAACTGACGAGTCAACCTTGCCCTTGTGAGGATCCCTGGCCTGGGTCGAAGTAAGGGTAATCTTTCGACCCTTGTCGAAGAACATGCACGTGTTGGTTCGACCATAGCACGTGGGCGAAATCCATAGTGATAATACTGCATCATACCTGGTCCTCCGTGGTCGCTAAACAGATCGGTACCAAACACCTCTGAGTGACATGAATGGTGGACTTGTCCACCCATAAGACACAGTAAGCATGCGGATGTGGTTCGGCCGTAAGCTACATCCTCTTCAACCCTTTCTTAGCAATTATGTTTACGCAACTCCCACTATCAATAGCGAGCTTGCAAGGGCCTCCTGCACTCGGGAAATATGTGAAGGAAATAGTAGTGCGACTCCAATCCTCCTCAGTACGTGGGGTGTGGAGGATGCGTCGGAGGACTCCTACCTCTAACGATGTCTCTGCATCGCTCTTCCATCCATCCTCTACAACAACAGTAATCTCTTCAAGGGCTACGTCCTCAGCCTCAGTGTCGGGCTCACCCGAATTCTCAATCAATAAATTCCTAGTAGGGCATTGCACTGCAAAATGCCCTCTGCTAGAATACCGATAACATTGGACGCCCCCAGGAACAACAACTCTTCTCGTCGCGTCTGCGCAAGGGGTGTCAGTAGTCGTGGCAGGATGGGGTCTCCTAGCTGTGGAGGCATCGGGTCGAGTGGTGCCCTGCCTCGGGCCAGCAGTACGTAAATATTGCTCGTACTCTAGCGTGAGCTGAAAGACCTGCTCAACCGTCTCCATACTGTAGGGAATTAGTTCCCCCCGAATGTCCGCTCTAAGTCCTGCACGAATGCAAGATGCAGTGGCGACGGGCTCTTCCATAATATCACTGCGAATTACTAGCTCGTCCAAGGGGGACATAATCTGCAACAGAGAGTGTCCCCTAACGTAGCGCGTAGAGCTGATCTAAAAGTTGATTTCTATATGAAGCGGGGAGGTATTTATCTTGCAAACGTTGTTTCATCTCATAGAGTGATGGGGTAGTAACCATCCCGCTCAAGAGATCTCTCGAGACTCGACCAATAATTTTTTGTCTGGCCGATCATCTTCATTTTGGCGAATCGCACTCGCCTCACGTTGCTCATTTCAAACTAGTCAAAATGATGATCTGTCCATGAGACAACCTCTAAATGTCTTCGGGTCTAGGTGGCTGTCGAAGGATGGCTCATCAATGCGAATGTGCAGGGTGATGTCATCCTCCTCTGGAGTCATCCCATGGCGCGACTCACGGTAATCACCATAATCATCCTCATAATCATAATCGTATCGTGCTCGGTTTCTACGACGAGGTGGGGGAGGACGAGGCTCATCGGAGGACGGTGATCCCTCCCTGGATTTTGCCTATACTCGTATCCACGACGATAATTCCCTCTTGCAAAGGTAGGGGGATCTCGGCGAGGGATGTATCTACCACGCCTTCAGAGGAGGTGTAGCGTCTCGTGGGCCCTCATGGGGCTCCTCATCAAAGGGAAGAGTCGCTCGATCTCTAGGCGTCTCTAACTGATTAACCCTTGTGCTAACCCTCGCAATATCACCCCTAAGAGTCTCAAATTGGGCTCCCATCCGATCAAATCGCTCGAGAATCAACAATTGAAATTCAACGGGTGTCATGTCTGTCTGTGAACTAGCGGTTCTATCTTCGGTATGATTGTGACTTGACATGGACTGTCGATAATCCCTACCACTACATAACATGCAAATGACCCTAACCTAGGGCTATGAGACGAATTTGAAGCAGTGGTAAGGCAAACACGGGGTGAACTCTCTAAATGCAGCCCTAAATGCGGTGTAGTGTCAAAGCGGTCCGCTAAAATTACAAGTAGTTAATTATTATAAACAACAGGTGCACATACAGTCACAAATATTTGGTTAAAGAAAACAAAATATCAATTTTTCACACAAAAGAGGCTCGAATAATTTTGAGCGTTCACAGAATAAATCCTGCAAATAGTAGCATAGACGAAATAATAGCATAATAAAACAGAAATCCACCACAATAAGAGTAGCTGCAAATAAACAACCATAAAGGAGAAGATTTTACCGCAGTTCACACGTGCCGGTGAAAGCGACCACCATCGTTGGAGAGCACCTAAGGCGGCCACGGAACGGAAGGGTGCGGGAGTAACTTTTATGGACTGAAGAAGGGAGTAGGATGATTTCGGGGTGACTGGAATGGGGAATTAGGGTGACATACGCTCTGGATGATCGGCAGCGGTCTCTCGGTTTCGACCTTAAATGACACTTGGTTGTGCGACCTGCCCCTCTCGAAGTGGCCAACATTTCTTAATATTCATACCCCGCCCGACAAAGTTGTCGGACTGCTGGACGGCGATGGTGAATGGTCGGATTCTAATCTTGCTTGCTTTGGCCCGGCCGTTATAGATATCATCATAGGCCTGAGGAGAGTTGATGCAGGAGAGGAGGATTTGCTTGTCTGGGCGCTTACCTAGAGTGTGAAAATGGTTGCGGTTGCTGTCTATAATGCTGAATGCAAGCCATCCCACCTTACCGGAAACAACATTTGGAAAATCAAAGCCCAACCGAGAATGCTCATGCTTCTATGGAGAGCTGCAAACAATTTTCTCCCTACAAACCACTGGTTATATAACCACCGGCTTCGAAATGATGCTCGCTGTCCTTGGGTATGTGGTGCCGATGAATCATTGCAACATATCCTCCAACACTGTAGGCTCTTCTCCAAGATAAAAGCTGAAGCAGCCAAGCTATCCATCCAGCCCCAAATTTGTCAAGACTTGCTGGAATACATTAATAATGGAAGCCTAACAAGCAGAAATCTGGAGGCTGCTAGCTTCATTGCTTCAATTATTTATAACATTTGGAAATCAAGAAACACAATGGCGCACAGGGAACCATATGCCCCGCCTGCATCAATCATCATCAACGCTATTTCGGACGCATCGCATGGGAGCTGGGCACCACCTTGTAACCGCCAATATACTTGGTCGCCCCCGCCTAATGGATGGCTCAAATTAAGCTTTGATGGCTCAAATATGGAAAACAACCTTGCGGGATTGGGATGCACTATCTGTGACTCTTCCGGATGCCTAATCGCCGCCAAAGGCATTGTCCACCGCAGCAGATCTGTGTGTATGACCGAATTCATGGCCGCCATTGCTGGGCTTCGCCTAGCGACGCGGCACTACGGGGGGACCTCGGGCCTCATTATTGAAGGAAACTCGATGGATACAGTCACTAGGATATCCCGTATCCTTGCTGGATGCTCATCTGGACAGCACAAAAACCTAACGGCCCGCCTCTTGAAGGACTTCCCAAGAGTGGAATTATCCCTTGTGGATTGCATGGCGAGCGCCGCAGCCGACCACCTCACTAAGAATGCTTGCCACTTTTTTGAATGGGTTAGGGGTATGCCCCTTACCCAAGCTTTCTCTCTTTTATTGATGCATGATGCTAACTTTCTGTAGACCTTCCATTATTTTTGCTATATATGTATAGGCTAATGCCAATTTCAAGGAATGGGGAATTAGGGCAGGGGAAGGCAACTGGTGTGGACACAGTAGAGGGGTCGGTGTAGGAAATAGAAGAGGGAGATGGGGAAGGAACAGTGCTGGCGGATGCAACAGGGGGAGAGGGGGGGGGTCTGGTCGGTGACGGGGTTCAGTGGGAAAGATGGCCGGGGGGTTTGGATTTGCGGGTCTGAAAGAGGCGGCAGGGGCTTAGATCGGCTGCGGGTCAACGGGAAAAGGAGGGTCGGGCTTTGTGTTTGTTGGACTGACCGGAGGGGAGAGAGGAGGAGGTGGACGGAGCGGTGGCTGGGTCGAGTCGGGAAGGGGATCGGGATGGAGGGAGGATCCAGGAATCGCACCTGGGAGGAGGAATTCCGGCATCTCACCGGAATCCAGCGACCGGGCGGTTCCAACACTTTCCGTGAAAACCTTTGATGCCTCTCCAAACCGGCGGCTTCCTATTTATAACATCCTGAATAAAAACTGCAGCATAACTGCCCAAATCGGACGGTGTATAATGTTCTGACCGATCAGGCACTAAATAAAACTAAAAAAATAAAAGTAAAATATGGATTTGACTCGGAACCAATCATCTGGACGCAACCATGGACTTTGATCGCCCGTCTGGATAGCGGATCACCTCCTCCTGCGAGATTACACACGTGTCGGTCGTGTCGCGCCGTCACACATTATGCATTATAACTCTAAATAATGATCTGCTGTGACATTTAATTTAATATATATATAATTAGCGGATGACTAATAGGGTGAGCCCATAACAGAATCACTGACGGAAGACAAGTTAATGGAACATGGACTTGGTGTATGCATGCACATTAAGGGGGAAAAGATTTGCCAATAATGTGGTTGATTTAATAATGCGAATTGAAGGAAAACTTGTGTAGTACAAGTAATGTGTGAAGATGTTGAAATGGCTTGAACAAAATAGTGTTAGAACCTATAGCAGAATTCATAAAATGAACCTCAAATAATTCAGATATTGTAATGATAATGACGTTTGCTTGTATAATCCATCATTAAACTTGAATAATTGAATGCATATTATGTATTGGTGTATCCTTGTTTCTACCTCTCGGATCACTAACTCTTTAGATGAACCTTTCTACCCTCTTCTGTCACTTAAGGTTCACTTATTTTTCTATTAATTAATCAACTCGAAACATCTCATAAATGCTCTTAGGGAAGAAGTTATTTGTTCGAAGTTTTCTCAGTTTCTCAGTTGCCACTGGATCGATCTATCAGCAGAAAAGTGTTGTCTATGCTATGGATGGTGAGAAATGTTTTTATCCCCTCTTTTTATGGCAATTTGTGTTTCTTTTTTAGGTTTATGGAACTTTTAAATCTTTAGATGACCAGCAGCTAATTTTCATCTGTAGATATTTATGCTGATATGGCGGTAGAAGAGCCATCAGGATTTTTGAAGGATGATCTACATACCTTCTGGTCTTTGGCAAGGAAATTTCAATTGCCTGTTGTTCTACTTATTACAGTGCTTTTGGGATGGAGGCATCCTATAGCACTTGCTATCAATGTTACATTCCTGCTCTTCTGCACAAGGCCCAACCCAATGTCGATTTATATGTTTGTTGAGCAGGTTAGTTGGAAGTAGCCATTCTCAATCTTATTTTTCGCAAGAGGTTAGTTTTTTGCCATACAAAATGCATGTAGCTTGTCATAATTTTATTTCCTTATTTCAAGGAATATTTCTTGTGGCTTGACTTTAGAATTGCGCTTATTAAGAAATATTGCCATATTTTTTAATATTGAAATATAGATTTTGGTACTAACATAAATTGCGCAACTATCTATTTCCATAATATCAGCTTATTAATCGATGTTGTGCTTGATTTCAATTTTGTGGAGAAATAAAACAATATTAAAAAAGAAAGGTCATGCGCCATAAGACTCATGATAATTTAATCTAGGTCCAATCAAGCGTGAGGCTAAATTACACAACTCTACTTAAATGCAATCTTTGATGACTGACCGTCAACAAATGATAGGGTGATAAAAGGACTATGGACATCCGTCCTGCCAATAGCTCCACAATGACACACATATTGTGATGCTACCACTTGCTACAAACTCCACAGAATGAGAAGTTAATATGATGTCTGCTGACTTGTCAATCATGGAAGCATCTTCTAATTCCCGATCATCCTTACGACAATTGAGCAAAAACATGATTTTTGAAACTTTCATGAAACCTATCATGTGTGCCTCATCTTCTGATGTTTCATCATGAATTCATTAAGCGTTGACCTTTTATAAAAGAACTGTAATGTGCAACAATCCAACCCATAATATCAGAGGTATTACCCGCTTTAGTTCAGCACAACCTATATGAGTTGAACCACACAATCTTGTCCTTTTCACAGGTGATATATGAATACTTTCTAGAAGGTCACCTATCTGAGGACTACTTCCACCAGAGCACGCTTAACTACATAATTTCCAACACAACTCCAACACTTACTCTGAAAGAGTGTCTGATATTTTATGGGCCAATTTTTTTACTTGAGCTTTATAATTGTCCCTCCAATTTCGATGTAAAATTTATTTCATTATTGTACCTTCTTTCACTTAGAATTCTATCATACTAAAAGCTTGTTAGGAGTTGTCTTTATCTAGATTTCATTGCCTCAAAGGTGCTTTCTGACCTCATCGAATTTAGGATGTTTCATACCCACCAGCTTTTGCTTGGTTCATCCTTGAGCGACCCATTATACTGCTGAAGGTTTGACTTTGATACCATATGTAACAACCCAACTCATAATATCAGATGTATTGTCTGCTTTGGTTCAACACAAGTCATACTAAGCTTAACCGCATGGTTTTATCCTTTGTCGGCCTATGAATACTTCCCAATAGATCTCCCATCTCAAGAGTACTCCCCTCAGGGAACATTTAACTAGGAGTTTAGAACACAACTCCATCACTTGCTCCGAAAGGGCACCTTTGATATTTTAGTGTCTAAATTATTGTTTAAGCTTATAAATTTTCTTCAATTCTGATGTGAGATTTAGTTCATTTTTGCACTTACTTTCACCTAAAATTATGTCATCCTAGAAAACTGTCAGGAGCCAGGACCTGTCTTCCTCTGAGCTTCATCGTGCTAGAGACACTCTCCATCCTCATCGGATTCAGGATGTTACATATTGACATAAGAGTATGTAAATAATTTCGACAACTATCACCTAAGTAACTTCAGAGTCCAATACAGGATAGAACACCGCAACATCAATCGACCCATTTATAATTGAAACATCGACCTATCTAAGAATGTTCTTTTTATAAGCGACAAGGTCAAGAGTGGCATATACACCATCCTCACCAATAACAACTACCTCGACTCATGTAGTTACTAACGACTTATATCATGTCAAAGTTATAACAAATCAATACACACAATGTCAAAAGTATTGTCTGTTTAAGTTCATCTCAGCCCATGCTGAGCTGAACCGCATAATTTTGCCATTTTTTATAGGTGACCTACGAGCAGTTCCCAAGAAGAGGTGACCCATCTCAAGACTACTCCCATCGAAACACGCTTAACTACGAAATGTCCAGCACAACACCAGTTGCTCCGAAAAGGCGCCTCTGATATTAGAATTCCTAATTAGTACTTAAGCTCGACAATTTATCCTGTAACTTTGAGGTAAGATTTGTTTCAATCGTGCATCTCTTTTCATTTACAAGCATGCTATTCTAAAAGTCGGTCAACAGTAACTTTGCCTAGCCTAGACTATACCGCTCCCAAAGAAACTTCTTATCCTCATCGAATTTAAGATGTTACATGCCCACCAGCTTATACATGGTTCGTCCTTGAACCACACTTTGTCTGTAGGGGGTCTGACTCTCCGACTTTTGTAACAATCCAACTCCCACAGTATCTGTAACTATCCAACCCCCACAGTAGTAAAAATATTGTCTGATTTAGTTTAATCCAACCCATAATGAATTGAATCGCAAAGTTTTGTCCCTTCCCATAGGTGGTCTATGAGCACTTCCTAAGAGGTCACTTATCCCAGAACTACTCTCATCGAAGCATGCTTAACTATAATATTTTCATCACAACTCTATTCGTTGCTCTTAAAAGGCGTCTCTGGTATTCAGGGTGTTTGAATTATTATTTAAGACTCACAAAATTTCCTCCATTTTTGATATGAGATTCGGTTTATTCATGCATCATCTTTCACCTATAAGTCCGCTATCCTAGAAGCCTATCAGGAGTTACTTTTCCAGGGCTATACTGCTCATAAAGACACTCCCCTCCTCTGAGTTGAATCACATAGTTTTATCCTTCTCTTAGATGATCTACGAGCATTTCTAAGGAGGTCACGTAGCCTAGGACTACTCCCACAGGAGTACGCATAGCTATGAAGTTTTCATCACAACTCCATCAGTTGCTCCGAAAATGCGTCTCTGATATTTGGGGTTCTGAATTATTATGACCCAACAACTTCCCCCCGATTCTGATATGTGATTTTGTTCATTCGTGAACCTCCTTTCGCAGATAAGTCTGTCATTCTAGAAGCTTGAGAGGAGTTTCGTTGTTTGGGCTACACTGTCCCCAAATACACTTTTCTCCCTCATTGAACTACCCTCGTCAGATTCAATATGTTGGAAAAAATCATCATCCCCACCAATGACAGTTGCTTTGATGACATTACTATTGTCGATATAGTATTGACTTTCTTCAGATATTCACAGAAGCACCCATCAAATTGCCAGAACAATTCTCCTCAAGATGTGATACCATTTGAGGAGCAACACTAGTAGAGAGCATGATAATATCTCCTTGCACTAAGCACAATTATACTTGTTTCAGTCCCACTTTGATCAATCACCACAGGCTCCTCATGATGTATTTCTGCAAGCAAAACATCATTTTTCCTGTTGGTTTCTTCAATGTGGAAAATATTGATATCTATTAGGAGTGCCAAGGTCTAAAGGCCCATGCAATAAAGGGATCAAGTACATATCATGCACATAGTCATATCTTTTAAGTGCAAAATGTCTTTGTTAGAATCTTGTGATTTAGAAGTAATCAAGAAATTTGTCTTATTGCCAACGTGATATGAGCCTATAGGGTCGCATATATGGACATCGGAAAGTGGATAAATTGATCGTGCTGGTGTAGATTATATTGGATATAAATGAAACCAAATCCTAAATACGTAAATTTTGATATACATTTTATGGTAATTGATTAATTGAGAATTAATCATTTAGGAATTAATTATTTTGGTTATGAACCGAAATGACTACTCTTAATATCATAAATGCCCTCTAGTGATTTCCGAAATCTCTCTAATATCTGATAACGTGTAGTTTTGGAAACTACTCGAGTACTTTTGGGTGTGCTTGAGAAGCGTCCCCTAATTAGGTTTTCCAAGAGGGTCTTGGAGAGCAAGCAATAGTAATTTTTTTGCTCTCTCATTCCCTTTGTGAGAAAACCTTAGAGAGAAAAGAAAGAAGAGAATCTCTGCTCGAAACAGAACTAGCATTTCGTAGCAGAGAAAGACGATCATCTTCCAACTCTGAGCCCATTGGACGGACTGCGAGGTATTTTCGGCGTTCACATGGATACCTCTAGAGACGCGGATACTATTATGTGTTTTGGTTCTCAAACGCTAGTATTCTTCATGAAATTTTATTTCGTCGCAGGTATAAACTCGTTTCTTGATTTGTTGGTTTTTGCATGGATCCTGCCGATGATTTCCTATATTTTCGCTGCGCATTTGATGTCATGGAAACCCAACAGTCTTACGATAGGGGACTTTTACAGTATATGCCTAAATATATAGATGTGGGTGAAGTTTGCCATAGTCATTATTGACTCATTTTTTGGTTGTGATTGCAGTCTAACAAAGTATGATGTCAAAGCTATTTTTATGGCTCTATTTGAGGTGGCAGTGGTGGTGAAAAAAGCACTTTTTTGAAAAAAGGAGTTTTGGGGACTTTTTTTAGCAGTCAGGCCAGGGTAGCTTTCCGAAAATTGCTTTCTCGCAAAAGTGTTGTCCCCTTTTATTTTTGAGGGTTTACGCCCACCCTGATCTACGCGATACTCGATCTGCTCCGTATGTCCGCGAAGAAGGGATTATCGACGACAAAGCTCGTCGTTATGCTCGCCGAGATTCTCTTCGTTGCTGCCATCATTTAGTTTGTGATCCCCTTCCTCTTTGAATTTCTTTCTTGTGCCGCCCCTGCATTCAGATGCACCTCCACTCTTTGACTGCTCCTCGTTACCTCTTCGTTGTCATTAACTTCATCATTTTCACAGTCTAGAAGCCCTCTGAAAATCGAGCACTCCACACCGACTGCCTCCCAAAAGAAGAAAAATTCTAACCCTAACTTATTCCTCTCCATCCTCGAGATCTAGCCTCTTCTCACACCATTCATCTTCACCAAAAAAACTTTTTGTATTAGATTGTAAAAAATTCCTTTGTTTCATGACAAAAATGCCCATGATTTTAATTTCATCACCTACAACTTTCTGAATAAAAATCCTTTCGCGTCATGGCGCAAATGCCCGTGGAAATAAGTTTTTTAATGATCTAGTTGGTCATAATTTACCTGCCTGCATCCAGAATGTGCTCAAGGCCGTTCTCTGCTGCTATAAAATTGAGTTTATTCACTTTGGAGTAAGATAATTCACGCAGGACGAATGTGATGTTGTAGTGTAAATGTGCCATAACCGAACTCTAATGGATGAATGTTAGTGTGGAGTTCTTATGAAAATCCAAGATGCTGCAATGTTCATCAAGTGTCCAGCGAATCAAATAGTAATAAGGTCTAAATATAATAAAGAGAATTACAAACAATCATAATTTAAAAAAGCTTATTATATAAGCAAACAATTGCTAGCTGAATTAGAACAAATAGTGCTTCCACGAAATGCTCGGCGAGTACACCTTTCAAGTAGAACAAATTTGTAGATTTAGACCCTGATAATACGTTTCTTCACCAAATAAACAACAAAGATCAGATTAGAATTGGCACAAGTAATTAAGGTCCTAGGAAGACTAATGTTGCTGACACCAGGCTTGAACAGATTTCTGCACTGGTTTGGGCTTCTGGAGGGCGTAACTGCTTCTGGAGAAGTTGTGGCGCTGTGGGGGACATGAAAGGCTTGTTCAGCAAGGCAACTTAGTAGCTGGAATGGTGGCAGTTGACTGGTCGGCAGGTTCAGAATCTCCGGAACAAAGCAAGACCCGCTGGTATGGTGCCGGCAGTGCTTGCAGGGGCTGCAGGTGGCTGTCCACAGTGGGCTGGTAGGAGGGAGGAACCGCCGATAAACACCTCGATAATGGGCAATTACAGACGGTTTTTGAGGAGTCACAAGGTAGTTATTAAGAGTTATAGATGGTTGAGTGGAAGTTGAGAGGAGATGGGATGTAGGCTGACAGGGGCAGCTGTGGGCAGTTTTTACTAGGGAAGTGGGCGGTTAGTGGGAGAGTGGTTTGAGGTGGTCATATGGTAGTTGTGAGTAGTGAGAGGAAGTTATGGTGGTTTTGGGATAGGTGTTGCAGTGGTTATGAGTAGTTTCATATGGTATTTATTGAGCGGTGGGGAAAAGTTTTGGTGGTTTTATGAATTGAGAAAGATGTTATGGTTTGTGGGATGATGGGGAAAGGTAGTGCCTTGGCTTCAACACTGAGGGTTCATGGAAGCAGCACTGTGGGGGGATATAGGGAGCCGGGAAAATCTGCCCAAATTCTGCAATGATCTTAAAAGAGCCCTAAAATCCTATATGTAGGTTAGAAATGTGATGTAGGGTAGGCTACGGGGTGCACAAAACTTAGACTTCTAGGGGTGGGATGTGGATGCGACGCACTAATCCAAATCTAAATGCAATAAAAACCGTCGGTGATGGCGACAAAATAATTAGAACAATGAAATTCCAACTCACGCAGTTAATTGAAAGAACAAGAAAAGCAAGCATTCAATTCAACGATTATTTAATTGCTTTTCTCCGCTCGGAGGGTCAAAGCTAAGCGCGCGACGAATAGATTCCCCTGCAAATTATAAGCATATTGCAAGCAAATTTCTATAAGCACGATCCCTAGCAAATACGGTAGTCAATCCAATAATAATGTCAAATCAAATAAACTAATACAACAAGGGACTCACCAAAGTAGCAGACTGACCGAGGCACTGAAGATTTCAAAGCCGGATACGAGGATCGGCGATCGAACGTGGTACCGGGGGCGTGGAAATGATGATGGTGGATGTCCTCGACGGTGGATGGTGGGATCGGGCCGAAATGGGTAGATCCGACCACCTAGGTATAGATCAGGGTGATGGATGGATGGATCCGATATTTGGTAGCGGATCCGAACTAAAGGATGGAGTACGGGTGGAGGGAATGACAGATCGGGGGCTGAAATTCTCATATCTGGACTGATCTAGAGAATTAGGGTTGTAGGAAAGTGGATCCACGGGAAATGGGGGCTGGGGAAAAAGGAACCAGCTGCTGGACTGCTTGTCGGGTGCATGGAGAGGTTTTAGACGAGGAGGCAGTGGTCTGGGAGGGGGTGGCCGACTGTAGAGAGGAGGGGGAAGGGCTATGGTGGCGGTGGAGGATGCGCCGACCTGTAGTAGTGGCGGAGGGAGGAGTTCGGGCGGTGGGGAGGGCTTGGGAGGGGCGGCCGGTGGTTTGCTGGAGGTGGATGGGGCAGATGAGGGGGGGGGGGGGGGTTGCTGGACAGATTCCAGCCGGCTGTAGAGGGGAAAGGGGGCGGTGGATGGAGGGTTTACGGTGGGGGAAAGAAGGTCATGGATGGGTAGCACCTTGCGGAGAAAATTGAGCGCGTGGGAGTCATCACCTAGGGTTCCACAGAGTCTGCACCGTGGGGTGATCACGGGGTTCCGGGATAGAATTCTCCAAAACCTGCAATGACCTAAAACCAACCCACTACTAGCCTATTTATAATGAAATAAAAAACTAGGGCATCCCACCTTCAACAACTATGATTGGCCGGAGGTGGGGCCACTCAAAACACACTAAAATTCCGGGATAGAATTTTCCAAAACCTGCAATGACCTAAAATCAGCCCACTACTAGCCTATTTATAATGAAATAAAAAACTAGGGCATCTCACCTTCAACGACTATGATTGGCCGGAGGTGGGGCAACTCAAAACAAACTAAAATAAACCAAAAAAAACATAAAGTAACATATGATTTTGACTCGCGACGCGGATCTGGACACATCCGCGGAGTCGAATCGCCGATCCGATCAAGCCTTCCTGCGCGAATACACGAACGTGGGTCCCGCTTTGCGGCGAACCTCTCCATGTGCACAATTTGATGGATTCCCATCAAAATGTACATCGAATGACAATGATTGACCGATACAAAACATATATGAAATGTGCTTAAATAAATTACATAAAAATACGTAAAAATATTACGTCGTTGCTTTGTACTCGACTGCAGACACGAATCTTCCGTACGACAACCCTAACTCCTACGAGTGTATACCCAAGCAGTCTTTTTGATAAAAGTCGGCCCGGCCGCAAATTATGAGCCCCATTAATAAGCTCCAAAGATTTTTTTTTTTTTCAGTCTAAAGAATTAAGATGCAGTTCATAAAGTCCTCTCGATGATTCATTTGGTTTCTCGTGGATAGAATACATAGTTTTAGAAAGTGAGGGCTTCTTTATTTGCAGAGTTCAAAAGTAATACAGATTTCTTAGTGCATCTATTGTCTCAAAGTTTTGATTCTATCTTATAGTCAGGGTTCCTTTTATGACCGATGCTGTTAAGAATTGAGAATGTGATGCTTGTTAATGCGCTTTTGTTTGCCTCTTGAACTGGTAAAAGAGTTCAGGCTCACACTCAAGATTTTACCAAATCTATAAATTTAGTGTCTTGATTAGATGTTACACTGTGAATTGTTTGTCTTGGTCTAACTTATAATTTAAATGTCTCAGCTGCGTCAAAGAGATATGCGTCAGGATCCTAGCCTACGGAAGGCAAAGGTGACACCATTCTTCTACATCTTCTCTTATGCTAGTTAAGCCGGGTTAACACCATTCTTCTACATCTTCTCTTATGCTAGTTAAGCCGGGTTAACGTTTCTATTTTTTTCATTGTCTCTCTGGTATGCACATTTATTTGGTAATAATATTTTTTGCTAATATTTGCTCTTCTGCGGGCATGAGTATATGATATAAACAAAATGCACTGTAATTTAAGCAAAAATGTATAATTAGGGCTGGGTATTTATGGCATTGAGTTTATGTAACTCATGTTAGTATAAAGTATTGATAGATATTGGTTTAGTTTGAGGCTCTTGGCATCTTGCTATGTGAATAGGTGTTTTTATTGTACAAAACTTGATATTATAGAATGAGATTTTATTTAAGTTGTGTTTTCATGATTGAGATTTTTAAGTTTTTTTTTTCAACGCCCACTAAGTCATGGTTACCGGTAAACTAGGGTACCATGGATTTGCGGACCGTGAAAACTATGATGTATCTCATCAACAAAGAACCCTCATGTCCAATGGATAAGCTCTCTGAGGAGAGGTGGACTAGAATAGTGGTAAATCTCACTTATGGCCAGCCCAAAACTTGCATTTTATTAAATATCATTGCTCGTTTATTACATGCCTGACCTAACCGATATTAGATGCATATGAGTCCTTACGATCTGCTAATTGCAGGTTGGATAGTTGTGAGCAAGTTTCCCCGCTCTATTTCGCTTTATTGAAGTTATTAGTATTGTGTTTATGTGTGATTGGGGATTTGGGGGTTTTGTCCCACAACGTAGTTTTATGTTTAATTGTCTTTTTATGTTCTATATAATGCCCTCTTGTGGAATGAATAAAAGACGTCAAGTATTTACTTTTTTTATTTCCAACATGGTATCAGAGGAAGAAGAGATTTCTCCTTCAAATTTCGGCGCCCTGAAATTTTTGGCCGAAAACATTCCTCTCCACTCCCCTCTAGGGCATCTGTGAGTCTAGGGCTATGATTATTTATATAAATGATTTTCATTTCAAATAATATAAAATTGTATTTATGTTTCAATTTCTTACTTGGATAAACATCATGTATGTCGTTTAATTTTTATTCCCGGCCTTAGATTATGTATTTATGTTTTTTTTTTGTAAACCACGTAAACCGAAACTATCCATTTGGTTCGGTTCCAAGGGAAGCCGCTCAGAGCCAGTGAACTCAAGCATATAAGCACACCAATTTCGATCACCGCTCTCAAGAACACTAATCTCAGAAGCGAGGTCATCTTCATCCCAGAAGAAGTCCCCCTTTGCAATAGTCAGGTTAGTGTAGCAATCCGCCAATGATATACTTGCTCAATCTTATAATCTCAAAGGCCGGAGACCCCATTTCTAATGTCGAGAACTACCCAATTCTACGAAACTCGATATCATCTATCTGCAACCGCAGTATTTCTTTTTCATTACCTTTTAAGTATTTAATTATATCGGAATTAATGAAATTGATGCTAAACTTGAAAGCCTTGTTTCCAGGTTCCATCACCAGTATTCTCATCTTCTTCTTTGGTATTATTAACCTGAATGCATAGCTGCTTGCCCTGCAAGTATGCAACTTCGTTCTAATTCCATGGGTTCCATCTGCAGTTTCTGTATGTGAAGAAAGTCGAAGTCGAAGATTACAAGATCTTATGCTTGGCCCGAGTCGAGGTGAGAGATTTCAACATGGATGTGATCGGAATCCTGGGCGGCTGGTGGGTTTTCCAGACATCAAGATCTCACGGGCCGTGAATTCACCGGAATAATTTCGCGCCGTCCCCAGAGTACATACGCACACAACAAAGCGGTGAAAGCTCCCTTTGACGCCGCCCCGCTGATGAAGACCCAAATTCTAGTCCACACAGGTGCCAGTTCTTGTATTGATTGATGCCATTGGTGACCATGGGCTTGGAATCCTGAACATCAAATTACAAATATCATGCAGAGGAAATTTAATGGAGATTTATCAAGTGCCCCCTTTATAGTTTTCACTGTGTTTATATTGTTTTTTATATGGTGTATTGATATGTATGGCTAATGCAAATCTATGAGAACGATATCCGCCGGTGCTAATTGATCGAAGTTGCGTGAGGGCGACGTTTGTCGGTGCTTAACAACTTCGTCGATTATGTTTCTTTTTTTTCTCGGAGAAAGACGACTAGATGATTCTAGAAAGATTCAATTGATCGGAGCTAATTAATGCCACCGATCTTCATTTATTTGCACCCCACTTGATGCATTGTCTTCCGAATGAATATTTACTTGTCTCGGGCCTCGAAGGATTACTAGCCAACGACGCATTCTTCTCGAGCTTGCGGAATCGAAATTACATGGATCATTTTTACTGCAAACTGAAGAAGGCAAGTGATGCGAGTACTGTGACATGGGATCCCTTTCTGATTGCTCGTATCACATTAAATAAAATTTATTAAAAATTATTTATAAATTGTATTTAAGATAATGACAGTTAATTCTCACAGTTAATTAAGGAATATAATTAATTTAATTAAGAATTAATTAAAATATTCAAATGAGTAGGAAAGCTTGCTACTCACGTTCACATTGGAGATTTAGGCTGCGTTTGGCGTGACTTATCACGCTTATTTGCTCTAGTGATGTTGAACAAAAATGTTATTGTCATATCAAAATCTTATGCCTCAAAGGCTCAAACTAGTTTCATTTTTTGGGTAACAATAGTCACATTTGTGATACCAAACATACATTCAATGACAATGATGTTTTTGTCCAACCTCACAGGAACAAATAAGCCGCGATAAGCCGCGCCAAATGCAGCCGTAGGCTCCGTTTGACACGCGGTGGCGGTCATAAATACATGTATTAAAACGTCATTCGTTGAGGATCATCTAACAAACATCATCCGTTTGAACGTAAAAGTAGATGAAGTTCCTTATGTGGGTGTTAACAAATGACAATTTAACCCCTATGTTCATAACCGCCGCCACCGTGCCAAACGGAGCCTTAACGTTATAAATGCAAGATCAAAAAGCACTCAAATTAAACATTGGGTTAATGAAATTTCACGTAGAATTAAAATTAAGCAAAAAAAAAGTTCAAATTTTAATCCCAAATTACATGCCCTTTCATTAGAATGTGATCTTACACAAATATTCAGAATTAGAAGAGGCACCAAATGATTACTTAATTTGGAGGGCTTGATAGCAGAATTGTTATGTGGAAATGTCCAGTCATTTTTCGACACAACTATGGACTCAAGTTGTTCATAAAACGATCCCAACTCCTCTTTCTACTACGAGTCTAAATCAGGACAGGCTGATGACGGTCAGCTCGTCTGTGAGCTGTGATTTCCATTAATCTGTAGTCAGTGGCAGACGCAAAAGCTCAATGTAGGATGGGTGAAACATAAAATTATTCAAAAAAAAAATGTTGACAAATTATTCAAATTATAACCTACTTAATTATAAAAAAATTTAATGTGCAATAACATAAAAATTAATGTGTTTGTTTATAAGAAAATAAAACTAACTCAAAATCATAAGTATAAAAGACACAATATTTATTTAATAAAAAAATTGAAAACAAAATCATCTCTATGATTAGAACCCAAAATCACAAACATAAAAGACAAACACTTCACTATATTGAAATTTAGTTTACAATATTTTTAATATTATATATAATCTCATATCTTATTCATGAATAGAAATAACTTATATTCAATTATTGAAAATATAATTTTTTTAAATTCAGTGAGGGATGGCCCACCACTTTATGTAGGTCCGCCCATGTAGTAATCTAGTGAACACTTTATTTTTTTATTATTTAAAAATTAAGCCCACACTTTAGGAAGAACCGGTCCGAACCGGTTCTGTAACCGTAGCGGTTCTTATAACTTGTAAGTGGAGCGAAATTCACCTCACCGGAGCCATTAATGGCGGGAATGGAGGAGACCGATGATTCCGAGAAGACGCGGGCGGTCGAGGAGGATTGCTTGTTTGTGTGGCACGAAGAATCGAAGCTCTACTTCCATGCGAGGTTCGTTTTCCGTGGAAGACAATCCCCTATTCGCTGAAGTTAATTTTGGGTGTTGATTTTAGGGTTTGTGGTTTTGTCGTTGGTTCAATTTCTTGCCGGCACCATTTTTATTTTCTGTAGTTTAGGGGATCGATTTTTCAAAATTGATGAAATTTGTGAGATATATCATTTGGTTGTGTGTAGAATGCTCTGAAAATTCTCTGTAATTTGATGAATCTTGTAACGCATAATCAACACTTTTAAGAAATATTTTCCGGTATAAGCAGCCAAATGTGACGGCATGCATCTGCTGGCGCATGAGCGAAAAAACTTAAATGAAGGTGGCGAACTCAGGGGAAGATCCAGGAATTTCAACAAGGTGGGGCCGATCCGTTCTAGAAGTTTGAGAGAGTCGTCAATGAATGCGGTGTTGGAATTTGATTTTCAAAAATAAATGGAGTCACATAGCAGCTGATTTTGTGTGCGTGAGGGGCACTAATTAAAAATTTCAACCAAGATAATATTTATGTATTTAGTGCACTTATCTATGTAAAAAATATTAATTAGAAGATCACATGCTCATAATTCTTAAATTCCGCTCATGTGATAATTGGCCCTCTACAAAGCTCGCTCACTTGACGCTGCGCCTCCTGTTTCAAGGAAATCGCGACCCCTCATTCTTGTCCGTGATTGCTTTGTTCTTGCATCCAACTAAGTATGTCATTGATCTTTATTATTACATTTGTTTCAAAAAAAATGTATATATTTAAAGATCAAAATATGAAAAAAAAAGTAATAAACATCTTAAAATATTAAAACATATTACTTAACATATTGTTTCCTTTAAGAGAAGAGCTTATCGATCGGCCTTAATCTCGTGTACTCTTATGGTGTAATAAAGGAGGCACTATTAAAATAAGCAAAATTAGTTAATTGGATTGATGGAGAGGGAGAGGCGGTTATTGCCAGGCTTATGCTCCGTTTGTTTAGGTGTTTTTTCGCCAAGCAAATGCTATTTTTTTGACACTTTGAATAACTTCCATTATGAACTACAAATCCTCCAAACCGCCGTTTTAGGCCTGCTTTCAACCCAAGGAGAGAGTTTCATTCAAGGACACTTTTTATCTTCATTTCCAACTGCCACCACCCATCCAAACATACCCTTATTCTACCGGGTAAGAGAGTGAAATATACCAGTTATGAGAGAGAGAGAGAGTAATGTGAAGGAGTTAGAAATTGCATGTAGGGGTCTTAGGATGTGTAAAAAGAGAGAGCTAATGTGTGAATGAGTGAGGTCCCATAATACATTCAAGAGTTGGAAGTATATCTATTGTTGATTGGGATTTTTTCCCCTCTTTTAAGTTTGCTTCAATTGTACCACAATTTATGATTGAATAAATTATTCTTTTCCATTTCCTTGCTTATTCCATCATCAACATCATGCTGTTTTTGCAATCTTATAATGTGTCATATGGTTGTCATACTGTATCTAATTTTAATGAGGCTCTTAAGTGTAATTTTATTTTATTTTCTCTCATGCATACCTTACATGTAAAATAATAGTTAGGGTCCCTACTCCAAAAAGAAGGGGCTCATGTACTCTCAAGAAATGATGATTCCTGTAGAATAAGGAACCGTTTGGGAGATTGTTACCAATTTATCCTTTGGGAAATGGAGTCCCACTATTCGGTGGGCAGTGAAGCAAAAAATAGTTTTTTGGCATTTCCCACCACACTGGAGCTCTGAAATGAAGATTTACCAAATACTTCAAATTTTTTGGTCATGTTTTATCGCACCGAAGTGGAGTTAAAATATCTAAATAAACAGAGCCTAAGACAATCATTGAGGATTAACAGCCACTTAATTTTTAATTTTATTTGTTTCATTTCTCTTGAAGAGGAGTCTTGGCGCACTGGTTGAGGTATTGTTGTGTGACCATGAGGTCATGGATTCGACTCTTGGAAGCAGCCTCTTGCAAAAATGCAGGGTAAGGTTTGCCTACATTTCACCCTTGTGGTGGGACCCTTTTCTGGACCCTCGTTGTGCGGGGATGCTTTGTGCACCGGGCTGCCCTTTTTTTATTTGTTTCATTTTCCTTGTGGTGGGACCCTTCCTCTGACCCTCGCCGTGCGGGGATGCTTTGTGCACCAGACTGCCCTTTTATTTGTTTCATTTCCCTTCTCACAGTACTGGATTCTACCATGACCCATACGCTGGATGGTATTACAGCTGCAGTGATGGCCTTTATTACACATTTGAGAATGGAACTTATGTTCCTCTTACATATAATAAGGTACTTTCTCTACTTGCCGCAACAGTTTCGTGGTTAAAATCAAAATTTACCCCAAATTTATGTTTAATGGTATAATTTTTCAGGAAGAGAAATGTGCTGTTCCTAAATGCACAAGTTCTTTGTCAAGTGAAACCGCACAAGATTATTCATGTATATGCTCTCTGCTACAAGACAAACACCATATGTTTTTTAGAATAATTTACTAGGGAAGAATCATGATATTGCATCTTCCCTCTCTGTAATCTGTGTTACTTGGCCTTTAGGCCATTTAAAAAAAAAAGAGAGAAAACATTAATGTTTACGTACCAATAAAAAAACAACTGGCTGCACTATAATCGAAAGCAGGATACAATTTCACAAGGTATGCTTGCACAAATCTCTTAGGGAGTTAGGGGCTACCCCCCCCAAGGTTCACTCTCCAAGTGAGAGTTTATTAAAGACATGACAAGATGAGCTAATTCTTCCCAACTCTCCCTTATATAGAGGAGACACTCTAAGAAGTGCGTATTTGTATCATTATGCATGCTATTTTAGTTGAGATACGTCATATGCCCTTGTTTCCATCTTCTATTTCTTTGCATGATCCATTGTCTACTTCATTCTCGTTTGTATTCTTAATGGCCCTAGTCTCCACAATCAGTTACTGGCATAACATCTTATAATCTCTATTTTACTTCAATACATAGAGTCATTCATATGTTTTTTAATTGTTAAATGGTATGCATGCATTATCAGTGGGGCAAGTATCTGTTTTTTTTTGTAAAGCAGAAAGTAAGAGTAATTTTCTGTAGTAGGCTTCCCACAGCATTCTCCAAATGATGGAACTACCAGTGAACCACCACCTTCACAATGGTTTGTGAAGTGCTCTCACTATTTATCTCATTCCAAATAGTAATTTGTTGATGCCCTTCTAACATCATAATTATCTATTACAGGATTGAAGAGACACTGATTGACCTTTATTTATCAGGATATAACAGTACAGCAGTTGCCCCTGATAGCTTAACGGTTTCCCCAGAAAATGGCGAGTGTTAAAATTTGTTTACATTATATGATTCTTTTAGTTTTCTGGATATTGTGAGAAAGCCGTCACCAAGCATGTTTTTCCTCTATTGACCAGAACAGAGTTATTGGGTCCAGTGCAGAGGGCTAACTGATCATTTAGATTCGGATGAGCTACCTGTTTATCCAAATGGCACAGAGAATCAGCAAAGTGATGAGTGGGATCCAACCATTGAACAAAAAATGGACGTGTTAACTGACATAATCTCGAGCAACGGTATGTGGTATAAAAGAACATTAACATTTTCTATCTCTTTTTTATTAATTTGGCATTGTTGGATCTTTGTGGTTAAGGTATTTGATGAGAAATTTTGCAACTTTGGTTCATGGAATTGATACTGACTCATATGCTCATATCTATACTAGTTTAAAATGGAATCCCTTGCAACATGCCAACACTGTTAGATGCGCTACATATAAAAGAACTGGGTTCATATGGAGTGTTGACTATCATCGGCTTGGCCTAACAGGAAAAGGTAATGTGGTATTAGAGTGGGTAGGTCTTCGCCGTTCCCTCCGCCTGTGCCGAATGTCGCGTTTTTCGCTCGATCCCGCCGATCGATCAATCGCAGTCCTCTGCCCGACTGCGGCTCCATCCCGCCGGTTTCTTTTCCATCCTAACCGTCTGCGCTGGCTACACTGGTTGCTT
Source organism: Platanthera zijinensis (assembly GCA_039513925.1). Lineage (NCBI taxonomy): Eukaryota > Viridiplantae > Streptophyta > Magnoliopsida > Asparagales > Orchidaceae > Platanthera > Platanthera zijinensis. The sequence goes on along the minus strand of CM077082.1, from coordinate 24,821,259 downwards.
TTCGATCCTGATCGTGCTGCTCCATCCCATCCGCTGCCTGCAGAGCCACTGGTTTCTGATCATCGCCGGAACCTCCTTCTAGGTTATCGCTACCAGATCTACTCTCATTCGAGCTCGTTGTGTTCTCCCTTCTCCTTGCTACATCAACTTGTCCGCCGCCCTTGCTGATGTCTTCCTCCTCTCCGACGCTCTTCTACTCCTATGAGGCCCTTTCTTCTCGCTACCTCTGCTTGCCCCGATGGCCTCATCTCAGATTTTGTACCTTCTGAAATCCGATATCAACCTTAATGGAATAAAGTACAAGCAATGGTCTTCTACAATTCAAGTGCTTCTTCGAGCATTGTAACTCTGGGGTCATCTTGATGAATCCACTCTGGCTTCAACACCCATTCTCGTTGACAATGCTTCCTCTCCTTCTGCAACTAGTGGGACAGATGCGTCATCTCCTTCTATCACTAGCGCGACCCATTCCCGTTGAGATCTGGGATCATCTACGTCGGCTCTATTTGTCTTCCAGTCAGGCGCAGAAGTACTCCTTGGTGCAGACACTTACTTCAGCCTATCAGCACGACCGCTCCGTTCAGACTTTTGTTGCGGAGCTCAATGACTTATGGCGCCAGCTGGATGGGATGTCTACCTCTGGTTGCCCCACGTGTGCTCGTTGCACTACTATTACTGAGGAGAGGCATCACCTACGCATGTATTAGTTCCTCATGCGTCTTCGACCTGAGTTCGAGTGTTTTCATGCTCAGCTGATGTACCAGGTTGCTCCTTCATCCCTACGTGACTGTCTTGCTGTTGTTGCTGAGGAGACCCGTCTTCACTCTTTGGAGGGAATGCGTCCTGCCTCTCGCCACACTCAGTTCTCGTTGCTCCTCAGCACGGCTTCTTGATACCTGATCCACCGGTCTTACCTCTTCCTTCTAGTTTTAGTGCACCTGCTCCGTATCGCCCGTCTTCAACGACTTTACCCAGTACTTTGCCAGGTGAACCCCCAGGCTCCAGGCCATCACATCGCTGTGTTCCCCGCTGTCATTACTGTCACAATTTGGGACACATTCGTTCGGAGTGCCGCAAATTACAGCATGCCCAAAGCCAGCATGGGGCACCTCATCGAGCTGCTCCTATCCTTCCACTTCCTTGTGACAGTCCTACCTCTGTTCCTAATCAGATCACACAACTCGTTCAACAACTCTCTTAGAGTCGTGCCTCGTCGTCCTTGGCATCTGTTGTCAGCCATAACTCTGTTTTTAGACCGACTCAGTGGCTGCATCTTCCTCTGCTGGTATCACCAAGGCTTCCTTGTTACTTGATTCTGGTGCATCTTTTCATATGCCCTTTGATGCAGCTCCCTTACATTCATGTCGGTCTGTTTCTTCTGACCTACGTGTCATCACTGTTGATGGCACCACCTTGTCTGTTGCTAGCTGTGGTACCCTGCATACCACTCATTTTCACATTTTCGATGTTGTCTATGTTCCTAAACTTTTCATGAACCTCATATCAGTTAGTCAACTTGCTTCTCAAGGTTGTCTTGTTATTTTTGATGCGTTTTTTTGTGTAATGTGCAGGATCGTCACACAGGGACACTCGTTGGAACTGGTCGTTGCCGTAACGGGGTTTATGTGTTCGACCATCTCCGGCTTCCCTCATCCACTTCACTACCAGCTTCCTCTGTTGCAGCTCCCATTTGTCTTTCGTCGGTCAGCTTTCTGCATTGGCATCACCGTCTTGGCCATCTCAGTGGAGCTTGACTATCCTATCTTGTTCGTCAGGGTCTCTTAGGTCGTGTCTGTTGATTGCCCGCACTCATGTATGGGTTGTAAGCTTGTCAAACAACTACAACTCCTTTATCTATCCAGCGAGTCTCGATCATCCTTTCCTTTTGCTTTAGTTCACTTTAATATATGGGTACTTGCCCTCTTTATTTCAAAAGATGGTCATCGTTATTATGTTATATTTGTTGGTGATTTCTCTCGTTATACTTGAGTTTATACGTCTATCCGCACGTTTCGCTCCGATTTGGGGAGGGGGATACCTATCACATGTTTTTCATGATCTTTTGGCCTCTCATGACACTCTACCTTAGCTCTCCTGTCTTGGTGCTTATTCTCATAATGGAACTGCCAAAAGGAAGCATCGTCATATCATTGAGACGGTCCGTACTCTTCTTATTACCTCTCATATGCCTCCACACTTCTGGGTTGAGGCCATATCCACTGCGGTTTATCTTATCAACCTCCAACCATCTACTTTCCTATAGGGTAGCAGTCTTGGTGAGCGTCTGTTTAATTTTCCTCCTCTTTATGATCACCTACGTGTGTTTGGTTGTTTATGTTATGTTCTTTTCCTCCTCGTGAGCACACCAAATTATTTGCTCAGTCCACCGCTTGTGTTTTCCTTGGTTATAGCTTTGAGCTCAAGGGTTATAGGTGTTATGACCCTGTAGCTCGTCGTATTCGTATCTCTCGAGATGTTACTTTTGTTGAAGACCCGCCCCTTTTTTGTTTCATCCTCGCATTCGTCTTCTTCTTCCTCTACTCACACTTTTACTACAGTTTATGACGTTCTTTTTCTCTCCATACCACTGCCTGTGTTACATTCCTCTGAGTTACCTCACACCCAGTCTCCACTGGTGTCACCGTCTCCTGTCCTTCTTCCTGAATCATCTTCACAGTCTCCTGACCTCCCTGTCCAGGTTTGTTCTCCTGTTCTTCCTGAGTCATCTCCACAGTCTCCTGATCCTTCTGTCCAAATTCGTGCCCCACCTTTTCCTCAGCACTATGCTTGGCACTATGCTCGATGGTCTTGTCCTACAGATGCGTCATTTGCCCCTCTGCTCCCGATCTCTTCCAGTGAGCTACCTGTGGATGATCCCCCAGCACGACGCTACCCCACTTGTGATTGGTACCCACTAGATCGGCTCAACCTTGCTACTCAGCTGCTTCCAGAGCCTAGTACCTACAGGGAGGCTGCCTTGATTCCTGAGTGGCAGGCAGTCCTGTCTTATGAGTTGGGTGCTTTGGAGCGCACCTCTACTTGGGATTTAGTTCCTTTACCTAATGGTACAACCCCCATTACGTGCAAGTGGGTCTTCAAAGTGAAGACTCACTCGGATGGCACAGTGGAGAGATACAAGGCCCGATTGGTGGCATGTAGTTTTTAGCAGGAGCACGGTCGAGACTATGATGAGATCTTTACTCCTGTGGCTCACATGACTAATATCAAGACACTCATTGCCGTCACAGCCATCCGTCAGTCGTCCTTGTTTCAGTTGAGTGTGAAGAATGTTTTTTTCACGGTGACTTGCATGAGGAGGTGTACATGCTTCCACCCCCAGGTCTGTCTACCGCTCCTAGTCTTGTCTATCGCCTCCATCGAGCACTTTATGGTCTCAAGCAGGCTCCTCGAGCCTGGTTTGAGCGCTTTAGTTCGGCGGTTCTTGCAACTAGTTTTCAGCCCAGTCATTATGATCTCGCTTTGTTTGTTTACTCCTCATCACAAGGTCGGACTCTTCTCATGTTGTATGTGGACGACATGATTATTACTGGTGACGATGCCTTCAATATTGAGTTTGTCAAGCATCACCTTCAGTAGCAGTTCCAGATGACTGATCTTGGCACACTGCGTTACTTCTTAAGCATTGAGTTATCTGTCACTCCTACTGGCTACCAGTTATCTCAGTAACGCTACACCTCAGACTTATTGGCCCATGCTGCTTTGTCTGCCACTCGCACTGCTGTTACTCATATGGAACTTCACCTGCAGCTGCGTCCGGATGAGGGCTCTCCTCTTTCTGATCCGACACGATACCATCATCTAGTTCGGAGCTTGGTTTACCTCACCATTACTAGACCTGACATTGTCTTTGTTGTTCATATCCTGAGTCAGTTTGTGAGTGCTCCCACAACAGTTCACTATGCTCACTTGCTGTGTGTCATCCGATATCTTTGTGCTACTATGACTCGTGGTCTATTCTATCCCTGCAGCGGTTCTCTCCAGTTACACGCATATTCTGATGCTACATGGGTCAGTGATCTTGTTTATCGTCGTTCTGTCACCGGTTATTTGTCTCTTCTTGAGCTCTTCACTCATTGCTTGGAATCCAAGAAGCAGACCGGCGTCTCTCGTTGGTTGCTTGTTGATCTTGGCGCTGCTCCTTCTGGTCCTATCACTCTCTACTGTGACAACACCAGAGCCATCTAGATTACCCTGAATCCAACCATGCACTCGCTCTCCAAGCACATTGGTGTTGATGTCTTCTTTCTTCGTGATCAACACATTCAAGGTACTCCTGTTCCTCATTATGTTTCCACCGATTGCCGGCTTGCCGATTTGCTCACTAAGCCTCAGACTCGCGCCCAGCAGGAATTTATTCTCTCCAAATTCTCGATGTATGATCCCTCGTGAATTTGGGTGTGTGTATGGGGGGGGGGGGTTAGATGCGCTACATATAAACGAACCGGGTTCATATGGAGTGCTAACTATCATCGGCTTGACCTAACAGGAAAAGGTAACATGGTTGGTAACCGGGTTAATTTGAATTCTTCTCGTCTATACTATTTAAAAGGGAAGCCTCTGTAACACCATCTAACAGATGAGATCATTGAATGGTTCTGGTCCGGTCTGGTGTTTGATTTTTGTGTGGGTAAGTCTACTTGACGATCTAGATAGTTGAGCGCTCTATCATTGAGCGGGTTATGGACGAGCGGGCCATCATTGAACGAGTGATCGTTGATCGCCTACTACTTAGTCCAAAATATCGCTACCCACTAGACAATCATCGGGTTGTTCTTAACATGCTCGACGATTGTCCAGTGAATGTACTATCGTCAAGCCGCTATGTACATAATTTTTATAAATCAAAGCAATTGAATATTTATTATTGCTAACTAAATATTTATTAATGTTAATTGCATTATTTTATTAATTAGTAAAACTAAATATTTAAATTAGTGCAAGCAGTCTTGCACGGCATCCCACGGTGCACTGGCGACAAAATTATCTCTCCTGCTCTCCATCCCATGTTTGTAGTCGGCGAACCATAATTTTTCGGGGATTGCGACAAAGGGAGTACTAATGTTGTCGGCGCACTGGGGCTCTCGTGCACGACTGCTTGTTTTTGTTTATGCATGTCTCTGTAAGCTCGAATAAAGATTGACACTTATTCAAATATATTTCAGAAGAAGAAAAATGGCAAGCTCAGTATGGCCAGGTAACCCAGATAGCAGATGAGGAATTTCCACCTTTCTCTGCAGTGGATCTTTGGGATTGGGAAATGGTTATGGAAACCACAAAGAAGAATCATGTGGCGAGGTTGATAGGAAGGTTGAGCAAACGGTCTAGTAAGCCGCATCCCTCTGTGTCTGCTATTGGTGGTCTTCTTAAAACAGCAACTGTTCGTGAGGTTCATCTGAATTTAGTCCGTGTTGCATCAGGCATGTATTCTGTTCTGATTACTTTTTTTCTGATTAGAGATATGATCGTACGATTGATATGATACATATGCTAAATATCAGAACTTATGGAAGTACTTTCTGAGTTGTAACAGTGGTAACCTCCTGATTCTATTCAAATATTTTGTTTCCACCAATCTGAAAAAAAACGCATTTTGAAGTTTTAACAACGTAATATTACAATCGATAGAAAAAAAAATTAAGATTTTTGAAATCGGGACATCAGCCGAGCAATGCTGGTTTTACCCTGGAGGATTAGAGGCGGCTTTATTTTATATTCAGTCATATTAGTGGTCTATGTACCATTATATGTTTTTAAATTTTAAATAAGCATTATCAGTAGGTTGCTACTTCATATTTGTATAAGAAACAATGAAGTCTATGATTACAATGTTGATAGGCTCAAACAGTTTCTTCTTTGGCTTCTTTTGTTAACTATGCTAAAATTACATTGTGCAAAACTAAAGAAACATCAATATTGTGACAGATTGTGTTAGGATAGTTATATGAATGATATGCAGACTGCTGCTGATTTTGTTTTTAATTGAAATTTGTTTTCATAATTTGCTTCCTACATATCAGATTTAAGGAGTTTGTTCCTTATCTTAAACTGTTAGGACAAATTTCGTACATTCAAGTGCAATTGAGCTTTCTTAAATGATTTCATAATTTGTTTTCTTGACTTTTTATCACCATTTTCTAGATATTAATGACAGGTTTCATTCTTCTTGTTCAGGGAGAGTTTACCGGTTAAGGAGCCCAAATATAAAATACTTAGTTTCCTTATCAGCATATGATTCTTCCAATCCTACAAAAGATTGGGACTTCCCTGATATTTTTGCTAGTGATCATGAGTATGGTGGAGTTCTTCATGATCAAGACCACAGTTTAGATTGGGTCGACCACACAACTTCTTCCACTACTATTAATGAACTTCCTTGCATGGATAAAAAGGTAACTGATTTGTGCTTGTTCTTGTAAGGTTTATGCCTACGAAGCACGGATACTTAAAAATGCTCTGTGTATCGGCTCAAAATCGTATCAGATACGAGAAATACCCGGAAATGCGTTTCCGAAACTCTAGGAAATTCCCGTGCGGTAAAAGTCCCGTTGCTTATTCAATTCACGACTTAGCTTTAGGTTTACGTGATTCATCGTGCGCCCGAAGTTCTCCCGCATCGCGTCGTTGTTGAGAGGAGAGATCTCTGTGTTGAAGCTCTCCGGCATCACGCCCGTCGAAGCTCTCCGACATCACACCCGTCGAAGCTCTCCTCACTCTTGTTTTTGCTCCACTGCCTCTCCAGACCCCGCTCCCTGTTCTCAATCCTGCCCTGCTCGTATGCTCTTCCTCCTCTTCTTCTTCCTCCTATTCTTCTTCTTCCTCCTACGCCCCCTCTTCTTCCTCCCCCTCCTCCTCCTCTTCTTTATCTCTTTTTCTTCTTCTTCTTCTTCTTCTTCCTTTTCTTCTTCCTCCTCTTCTTCTTCTTTCGGGTTTTGATCCTTCCCAATATCTTCTTTTTAGAAAGATGTTTTGATAGAACAATTGTAATTTCATGATATCTTTGTGTAGTTTTATCTTGTCATTGCTTAGGTTATTCATTCCAATAGCTTAACTTTTAACGTATGTTTGTTTAAAGCACCTCCAAGTTATATTTTGATGATCTAAAACTTTAGATGAGTATTCCGGCATGCCAAGGCATGATGCCTAAGTTTCAATCCATCAAATGCAACTTTATCATGTCATAACCGTACAAAATGTCTCCACATGGTCAATCAATGCATCTAGTATTGGCTTGATTTCAGTTGTAAATAGGTCAATTGCATTGCATAACACATTATAATTATCTTGCATACTATCTCTAAACATGGTAAATCATTGCACAACACATTATTTAGAACTTATCATATGTATGGTCGATGTTGTAGTTTTATTAAATTTTTTTCATTACAATTCAGGATATGTACACTTAGTTTGGTAGTTATCTTATTTTTATATTAATCAATACTTACATTAAAATAATAAAAAAATAAAAACGTTTCCTGTATCCTTATTTTTTGAAAAATCATGTTTCTCGTATCCGTTTCGTATCGTGACCTGTATCTCGTTTCCGTCTCCATGATACATAGGTTTATGCCAATATTGTTAGGTACATTTGTATAAAACTTGTTCAACGGGGTTTTTTAAATTATTTTGGTAGCCCTAAGCTATCTCATATATATTATTATTAATAAGAGACATTTTCTACACCATCAAATTAATCATGATTGCCAATATAATATATATTTTTCTTATATATATAAGCCATCACATAAATATATAGTTTAAGATAAAGAAAATATAGTAAAATTAAATAAATAATATAACATAAAAATAAAATAATAATAAAAAGAGAGAGAAAAGTAGAAAATATGTCAAAACTATAAATAGTGCTATGTTATTTAAAAATGGTAGTTTCCTTATAAATCAGGTCAGCTTTGTCTTTAATTGCAATTGTAGTGCTAGCAATTAAAAAAGGAACTTCCTTGATTTAGGGATTAGAGATTTGGGGAACTTCAACTTATTTGTTATGAAATCTTAGGTGATTTAATTATGACATTAGCTATGTTATCAAAGGCGCAAGGCGCGAGGGGGTTTGGAGCCTAGACGCAGGCGCGCGCCTGAGGCACGTGAGGCGCAAAGAAGAAATAAATGTGTTGATTGTGCTTCAAAATTTAAGATGCTTCTTTGTAAGCAATGCAAAACTTTCTGCAGTTCACCACACTGCGCTTCTTTCAGTTTTTGCAAAATTATGTAAGCCATATGTTGGGCATAACCAGAACTCCCACTTAACAGAAGTTCAAATGAACAATCAAATGCTTGCATAGTTTTAAATTTCTCGACTTGAACTATGAAATGGACTAAGAATAGACATTTGATTATCCCATTATGAATGTTATGACAAAATAAATAAATAAAATTGAAAATGTTAGGAATCTACCTCACAATACCAACTGTCCCGAGCCTCAGATTCTTGCCTTATTTTTATCCTTGATTCTTGCCTCTTTGCTTTAGAGACTGATATCAACCGATCAGATAGCACCTTCATTCGCTGCTTCAGAACAATAACGAGGCAGATGTTAACTGGAATTCAACGTTAGATACTTACTGCCGCACCTGCCATTATAATACCATGTTCTACTATGCACTGCTACATACTATTAGTGGATAAAATAAGTTTATTACTAAAGCACAATCAACATAATGACAATAACTTAACATCACATAGTATGTAAGCTAACATGTCATCTTAACATAGTATCACCTATCATAGAAGCACAATAAACATAATGTCAAAGGTAGTGAATTAATGTATCTAAAGATTATAAAAAAAATTTCAATTTTTTTTCTAAAGATTATCAAAATGTGAATCCTTGGGCTCGTCATCATTAAATATTAATTACTCGTCCTCTGAATCAATTATGGCTTCATCTTCTTCACTAAAATTTTTCTTCTTCATTGTACTCAGCTTCTTCATCCTCG